>CM038669.1:114319117-114919117 GCA_021605145.1 Aegilops bicornis
AGAAGAAAGCACTTATGAGGAGGAAAGGTAGAGTAATTTTCGGTTAGGTAGTTCCTTTTTATAACCTAAGTACTAGCACTAGTACTAATACGCATAGTGGGAACACGTTTCAATTTTAAATGCGTACTAGTAAGAATGTGAGCGAGCTTTGAATGTGATGGGAACAAGGTAAAGAATTAATTGATGGTTTTGGTTTCTAGGCGAAATGGCTCCCGATGAGTTTAGCGGAACATAAATTTCAAGTACTACACTTTGCTCAAATCGTAAATATTATATTTACTCTCAAAACTTGGCACAAATCTGAAGGAGACCAATGGAAGTACTACTTAGCAACCCACGGTTTAACTTCTCCTACTGCGCATCGCCTTGCGGGTAGAATGTCAATAATGTCTTTCTTCCGCCCTCCGTCCACTCAATTTGCATCTGTTGTATTAAGTGACCATCAATGAAGTGAAAGACTTTACCGCGTCAAATTATCACATGGGTGGATCTTGGTACAGAAATTAAATCCATGAAATTGTGTGCCCGCGTAATATAGCGTGGCGTGCGTGCACATCTTAAACCGTGCATGTCTGCCCGGTATGGCTCGGGGAGGGGCAGTGCATTCTTTTGGAACCAGCAGCACGTCACTATGATCAATCCCACGCCGAGGAAGTCGTGACAACGCCTCCACATGTGCGATGGTTTCATGAGCTGTAAGAGAGACAACATGTGGCGTGCCATTGGTATTCTAATTTCGTGCTTTGCACATACTAAAGTACTAGTAAGGTACCGTGCATTACTTGCGCATCAGATTTACCAACCAAATTATGAATAAATACCACACTATAGCATATAAGCTCTGAGTCATATATGCCGGATGCTGTAAACTGTTTAATTCTTATAGTTCATCTCATTGAAAATCAATTAGAGGTGCTTGGATACGTTTTGGTCCCATGACTAAAAGTAGTGAGAACTAAAAACATGCTAGCCTCATCCATGCTTGGATCCAAATACTAAGGAGACTAAAATCAAGTTAATGAGCATTTATTATCCTCCAAACCCTCCAATCCGAGAACTTCCTTCCCGTGTTAAGGAGAGGAGTTAAATGAGGAAGAGAGGACTAATCCATATTTTAGTAAGGGTACCCTGACTAAAAAAATTTGAATCTCAAGACTAGTTTTAGCCCCTCTTTAACCTGGGGTGCTTGGAACTTTAGTCACTTAAAGAGACTATTTTAGTCAGACTAAAATAAGTCCCTTGGATCCAAGCACCCTCTTAGTTTTTATAAAAAAGCTTGAAGCAGGGAATAGGAAAAACATGGGATTATAGTGGAATGTCGTCTTGAATCCTACTGAGGATTGTCTGAGTGTTTGATTGTGCATGGAAAAAAGCATGAAATTCTTTCAAAGAGGTTTGAGTGGATGGGATGTTTCCTATGAAATCTAGTGCAAATGAATCATATGGAAAAATTCCTATGGTTTACAATCCTCTGAATCAAACAACCAAGATAGGAAAAATTCCTAATGATTAGAATCCTCCAAAATTCCTTTGAGAATCCTTTGAATCAAAAGAAGCCCTTAATCTATTTTATGGTTCATGGAATTGTCGTTGTAAATATAAAGTAAAAACAAATAATGGCAATTCAACTAGAAAAAAAGTTTGGGCAGTTATGATCACGGAAGATTCTAGAACAAAGAGAGAACCATTGTTGTTTGAGGTTTGTGCATTATGCTTAAGATTCAACCATGGAGTACGCTAGATTGTACATGTGGCAAAATCTGGTGGGGGCTAGAAGATGGTGCGAGGGCCTAGTGGAGGAGACTATGAAGGAATGCACAAGTGCGAGATCGATATTTAGAGAGAGGCGGCGAACCGTCTTGTTGTTACTTGCCTTGATGGCCCGAGCCATGAAAATAAATGAGATAGGGGCCAACCTTTGCTAATCCTTTATGAGAAGAGGGTCAATTCATGAAATTAAACCTTTTTAGCAGCAATTGTCTAATGAGTCACATTCATATTAGCCTCGATATATAGTGATGTTAGGAGGGGGTGATACGTCTCTAGCATTATCTATAATTTTGATCGTTCCATGCTATTGTATTACCCCTTTTGGATGTTTATGGGCTTTATTTTACACATTTATATCATTTTGGGACTAACCTACTAACTTGAAATTGTTATATTATTGTTTTTTGCCTATTTGATTATTCGAAGAAAGGAATATCAAGCGGAGTCCCAAAGCGGAATGAGCAACCTTGGCGTGATTTTGGGAACAAAGCGTGATCCACGAGGACTTGGAGTGCAAGTCAAGAAGCAGCCGAAGGCCTCCGCGTGATAGAGGCGCCCCCCTATAAAGGCGCGCCCCTGTCTCGTGGAGCCTCAGCGACCACCGGCGATACTTCTTCTTCCTATATATACCTCGTGCCCCGAGAACATCCGGGGCACCACGAAACACAATTTCCACATGCCGTAACCTTACATGTATCCGCGAGAACCCATCTTGGAGCCTTGGCGGCACTTTCTGCCGGAGGGGAATCAACCACGGAGGAGCCTCTACATCAACATCCTTGCCCCTCAGGTAGGTTGTGAAGTAGTTTTACCACAGACCCTACGGGTCCTGGTTATTAGCTAGATGGCTTCTTCTCTCTTTTTGGATCTCAATACAATGTTCTCCCCTCTCTTGTGGAGATCTATCGATGTAAACTCTTTTTGCGGTGTGTTTATGCGAGATCCGATGAATTGTGGAGTTTATGATCAAGTTTATCTATGAATAATATTTGAATCTTCTCTGAATTCTTTTATGTATGATTGAGTTATCTTTGCAAGTCTCTTGAATTATCAGTTTGGTTTGGCCCTCTTTGGATTGATCTTTCTTGCCATGGGAGAAGTGCTTAGCTTTGGGTTTCAATCTTGCGGTGTCCTTACCCGATTAGCCGAGAAAGGGTTTGCAAAACCACGTATGTGTATTGTTGCCATCGAGGATAACAAGATGGGGTTTATATCATATTGCATGAGTTTATCCCTCTACATCATGTCATCTTGCTTGTCGTTACTCTGTTCTTATGAACTTAATACTCTAGATGCACGAGGGAGTCGGTCGATGTGTGGAGTAATAGTAGTAGATGCGAGGCGGGAATTAGGTCTACTTGTTATGGACGTGATGCCTATATACATCTTGATCATGCCTAGATAATCTCATAACCTGCGCTTTTTCTATCAATTGCTCGGCGGTAATGGTTGTTCACCTTTATAATACTTATGCTATCTCGAGAGAAGCCACTAGTTAAACCTATGGCCCCGGGTCTATCTCTTATCATATTTGCTTTCAATCTACTTTTACTTGCATCTTTACTTTTTGCATCTATATTATAAAATACAAAAATATATTTATCTTATCATACTATCTTTATTAGATCTCTTACTTTTGCATGAAGTTGCCGTGAAAGGGATTGACAACCCCTTTATTGCGTTGGTTGCTTGAGTTCTCGGTTATTTGTGTAGGTGTGTGCAGGACTTTTGAGGAGCCTCCTCTTTGGATTGATATGTGGTTCTCAAAACTGAAATACTTTACTTTCACTTCTTTGCATCACCCTCTCCTCTTGAGGAAAATATAGCATAAGCTCAAGGCGTAGCAAGAAGGATTTACTGGCGCCCGTTACCGGGAGGTCTTCGCTCAAGTCAAGACATACCAAGTACCCATCCTAAACCCATCTCCCTCGCATTTACATTATTTGCCATTTTCCTCTCGTTTTCCTCTCCCCACTTCACCCTTTCCGTTTTATTAAGCCCTCTCTTTCCCAATCTCCTTCTCTCTTTTACTTGCCCTCTTTGTGTGCTTGTTTGCTTGTTTTGACCTTATGGCTTTGCGCCCTAAGGGTCCTGACCACCTTCTCGGAAGGATGGATGAGATTGAATCAAATATTAGAAGCTTTATGAATTTGCAATTTGAGGCATAATAATTTCTTTAGAAAGAGCTTAGGAACAAAAAGTTTTTTGGGTTTATGAACAAAGAAGCTTGATGAGTATGAATAAAGAGATTCTATGGTATTAGCAGCTCAAATTACCCGGCTTGAAAATGCTATAGCCAAAATTTCTGACAAGCAAGCCACCTTAGTCAATAAGATGGCTGCTAAACCAGAAAAATTACATGAAAATAATGATGAGGATCTTAAAGTTATTGATGCGTCTCCGATTAGATCTATGTTTTTCAATATGAATTTTGATGATTATGGATGATGATGAATCAACTTTGCCTAGAAAGGCGTCCCAAGAATTGAGTCTTTAGATCTTAATGTTAAATTTGGTAAAAAGTGAGATTGGATAATCGCAACTTCTAATAATGTTGAACCTACTATCTCTGAATTTCAAGGAATTTGATTATGATAATTGCTCTATAAAGGTTGTATTTCCTTGTTGCAATCCGTTGTTAATTCTCCTCATGCTTATAGTCAAAACAAAGCTTTTTACCAAACATATTGTTGATGCCTTGATGCAATCTTATGATGAAAAACTTAATTTGGAAGTTTCTATACCTAGAAAACTTAATGATGAGTGGGAACCTACTATAAAGATTAGAATTAAAGATTATGAGTGTTTTTGCTTTGTGTGATTTGGGTATGAGTGTTTCCATAATTCCGAAAACTTTATGTGATATTCTAGGTTTCCATGATATTGATGATTGTTCTTTAAATTTGCACCTTGCGGATCCCACCATTAAAAAGCCTATGGGAAGGATCAATGATGTTCTTATTGTTGCAAATAGAAATTTGGTGCCCGTAGATTTTATCGTTCTTGATATAGATTGCAATCTTTCTCGCCCTATTATTCTTGGTAGACCTTTCCTTAGAAACGATTGATGCGATTATTGATATGAAGGAAGGGAATATTAGATTCAATTTCCATTAAAGAAAGGCATGGAGCACTTTCCAAGAAAGAAAGTCAAATTACCTTATGAATCTATCATGCGTGCTACTTATGAGTTTAGTGCCAAAGATGGCACTTTCGTTAGATCTATCCTTGCTTTTATGCCTAGCTAGGGGCGTTAAACGATAGCGCTAGTTGGGAGGCAACCCAATTTTTTTTTAGTTTTTTTTGTTCTTGTTGTTTAGGAATAAATAATCCATCTACCTTCTGTTTAGATGTGGTTTTTTCTTTTAATTAGTGTTTGTGCCAAGTTAAACCTATAGGATCTTCTTGGACGATAGTTATTTGATCTTGCTGTAATTTCCAGAAACTTTCGGTTCACGAAAACAATTGTTAAAAATCACCAGAACGTGATAAAATAGTGATTCCAATTTCTTCTGATCAATAAAAAAATTGCCTAGGTTGTCCTAATTTGGCTGAGAGTTTTGAGTTCAGAAGTTTCGCGTTAATTCTGATTACTACAGACTGTTCTGTTTTTGACGGATTCTGTTTTTCATGTGTTGTTTGCTTATTTTGATGAATCTATGGCCAATAAAATAGTTTATAATCCATAGAAAAGTTGGAATACAGTAGTTTTAACACCAAAATAAATAAAGAATTAGTTCATTGCATTATCTTATGTTGGTGGTTTTGTTTTCTTTCACTAGCAGACTTACAAGATTTACATTGAGTTTTGTGTTGTGAAGTTTTCAAGTTTTGGGTAAAGAAAGCTTTTTATGGACTATGGAATAAAGGGTGGCAAGAGCCTAAGCAGGGGATGCCCAAGGAACCCCAAGACATTCAAGAATAGCCAAAAAGCCTAAGCTTGGGGATGCCGGGAAGGCATCCCCTCTTTAAATCTTCGTTCATTGGTAACTTTACTTGAAGCTATATTTTTTATTAGCCACATGATAAGTGTTTTGCTTGCGGGCGTCGTGTATTATATTAGTATTTGCTTTTAGTTTACCACAATCATCCTTACTATACACACCTTTTGGGAGAATCCTATTTGATTAGAATTTGCTAGAATACTCTATGTGCTTCACTTATATCTTTTTGAGCACGATAGTTTTTGCTCTAGTGTTTCACTTATATCTTTTAGAGCACGCAGTGGTGTCTTAATTTTGAAGAAATTTCTATTCTCTCATGCTTCACTTATATTATTTTGAGAGTCTTTTTAGAACAGCATGGTATTTGCTATGGTTATAAAATTGGTCCTAGAATGGTAGGCATCAAGTTGGGTATAATAAAAACTATCATAGAAAGTAGATTGGATGCTATGATCAATTTGATGCTTGATAATTGTTTTTGAGATATGGAGGTAGTGATATTAAAGTCATGCTAGTTGGGTGATTATGAATTTTAAAGAATGCTTGTGTTGAAGTTACCAAGTCCCGTAGCATGCTGCATTATGGTTAAAGTTGTGTAACAAATTTGAAACATAAAGTGTACTGGCTTGTGCATCCTTATGAGTGGCGGTCGGGGGACTGCGATGGTCTTTTCCTACCAATCTATCCCCCTAGGAGCATGCGCGTAGTACTTGATTTTTGATGACTTCTAAATTTTTGCAATAAGTATATGAGTTCTTTTGACTAATGTTGAGTCCATGGATTATACACATTTTTACCTTTCCGCCTTGGCTAGCCTCTTCGGTACCATGCATTGCCCTTTCTCACCTCGAGAGTTGGTGCAAACTTCGCCGGTGCATCCAAACCCCGTGATACGATACGCTCTATCACACATAAACCTCCCTATATCTTCCTCAAAACAGCCACCATACCTACCTATTATGGCATTTCCATAGCCATTCCGAGATATATTTCCATGCAACTTTCCACCGTTCCTTTCATCATCATCATGACATACTTTACTTCTGTCATATTGCCATTGCATGATCATGTAGTTGACATCGTACTTGTGGCAGAGCAGCCATGCATTATTGTTCATACATGTCACTCTTGATTCATTGCACTATCCCGGTACACCGCCGGAGGCATTCATATAGAGTCATATCTTGTTCTAGTTTTGAGTTGTAATTCTTGAGTTGTAAATCCATAAAAGTGTGTTGAGGTGCAAATTGTCTTTTTTGGGAATTTTACGTTAAGCTTGTTCTTACGAAATTTCAAGCCGCGCCTTGTTATGCGAAAATTCAAGCTAAGCGTCTACATCTGTCGTCTTTGCGAAACTCTGCCTCTTCAACCCGGCGCCTTGTTAGCCTGAAATATTTAAGATATATCTTTGTCTCGTTGTGCTCCGACAACTCCCTCCATATCAACCCGCGCCTTGCTATTCGAAATTACAGCAGCGAAAACTCCCCACCTCTGTGAAATCCCGACCGCGAAATGCCGTGGTACCCTGAACCGAAAGAACCGCCTCAAATCGGTGGGGTACTTCCGTAACTACCCACATTTCGGACAAAGCGGCGTCTCAAGCCAAGGTTCCCCATTGCCATCAATCCGCCACCACCCATTCAGTACCACGAGGCCGAAAACCGCGATGAAACCCCACACCCTGCTCCCGTCGCCACCCGGCGGAGCCTCTTCCCAATGGCGTCGTCCACAGCAACACCTCGGCGTCCCTCATCCACCGTCTGCGGATGAGGATACATCGTTGATCTCATCGTCCCCGCCGGTTCAGCCACCCCATCCTCCACCTCCAAGGAGCTGCCCGACATTCCCCTCGTCTTCGTGCCACCTCCATTCCCACGCCCGTCTTCACCTGCAACACCGGAAGAGCATCATCATCACCGTTTCCTCAGATGAAGCTGCGGCCTAATCGTTGCCACCAAAGAGGTTGTACACTAATCGCCGCATTTTCTTCTTGATTCGATCTCACGATGCTGTCGGCGCTCGGTCCCGGAAACGGCCGCGGCGCGACTCCATCCGCGGTGGCGTCGCAGCCACTCCCTCCGCAGCGTCGCTCCCTCGATGGCGGCGTCCACATCGGCGAGAACCTCTTTGCTGCTTTAGCTCTCGCTCGCGCTGCTGCTCTGCTCTTGCTCTCGGGCCCCTGCCGGGTATGCTCTTGCTATTGCTCTTGCCCGCGCTGCTGCTCTCGCTCTTTCTCTTGCTCTTACTTGCGATGCTGCTCGATTGCTACACTTGATGTTGAATCGACTTTTGGGTCAACCGATTGGGGTGGGGGGCTTCGCGGTGAAGGAAGAACCAGCCGCAGCGGGGAGGGCTTCATGGGAGAAGGTACCCCACTATCTATCTTAGGAGTTCGAGGATGGGGCGGTGGTACGCCCGGTGGCCGGGCGTTGGCGAGGCGTGGCGTGGGGATCGCCGAAGAAAAAGCTTCGGCGGGGGCTAGAGGATGGCAGGGCGGCCCGACCAGCGGTGGGAGTGTTTTCGAAGCGAGTAGACCGCCCTTGACCTTGAGCGGCGAGGGAGCTCTTGTTTGGCGGTGGTGGTGGCGGCTCGAGGGTGGAGGTTGAAGATGAATCGTGGGCCCTTGATTTCATATCCAGCGGCTGCAAAATCGATTGACGAGAGATGAAAAAAGTCGATCGACCGACGTGTAGCCTCACCTTGCTAGTGCATTCAGTTTCGGCAGCAAAATTTAGTTTCGACGGTAAAAATTCAGTTTGACGGTTAAATTCAGTTTGACGATTAAGATTCAGTTTTGACGGTTTAGTTCCGGAGATGGCCGGATGATGTATTTTACATCTAGCACTTTGTGGTTATGTATTTTACGTCATGTATTGGAGATGCTATTAGAATTCCACTCAGAGTTAACGTTGTTCGTTGTCTCTCTTGTCCTACTTCAGCCTTGGCGTCGTCCAACTCAGCGAGCTGCTCCAACGTGAAACCCTCCATCACAGCGGAGGCGATACCTCGGGCTCCATCTCCAGACGCATAATATCTTCTTCCCCTCCTCAAACAACAAAAGTCAGCGGAGCATCCTCACCGCCAACCCAATCACGCTGAGATCGACATGGCTTCGCCAAAGAGGTTGTACACTTGTTTGCATCTCTTTTTTACTCTACATGTTATATATATTGTCCACTTTGAGCACTTTCGTAGTGCTTGGGAAATACGATTATTTTATCCTACTATATGACAAGCGGTGAGGTACCGAGCAACTTAGCTATCCGTGATGGACTCTCTTGACGCCATCATTATTTATCTCTGTAGCGTTTGACACTGTGCATTTGTCGATGGTCACGGGAGTTGAGCTAGTATAAGCGTTGGCACAGGTCCAAAAGTAATAAGTAGCACAAAAACATTTTTTTTAGTGTAGGATTTTTCCTTGCTCAAGCCTTCCTACTAGAATCGCTTGATTGCTTGAAAGGAAAAGTGAATGAAAAACATAGGAATTGGAAAGTTTCCTATGGTACTACTTTTCATGAATTTGGTGCAAAGGAATGGAGCAAAGGAAAACTATAGGATTTGTTCCTTTAGTGTCTCCTTGAAAGAGAAACCGTAGGAATTCTAATTTCCACTTCTCCTCCTTTTCATATTCCTATTCATCAATCACAAGACTAAGAGATAGTAGCATAATAGCATTATAACAGTACCTTTTCTTGTGGTTGGACTTATTCTCACAATGCTTTTTCCATCCTGTGATCTTCCAATTGTTTGTGAATCAAACACCCAGTTAGCGGAAATCACTGTGTTTTAAATTCTACTGTTTTGCACGTGCATTCCTATCCTATTCCTGTCTATTTCCTATCCTGCATTGTTTAGAATCCTCAAATTCAAACAAGCCCTTACTCAATTACTTCTGTTACAAATATGTGTCAAAGAAAACCTTGTGTGGTTTGTCCTTTTTGCTGCTATTGTTGTGTTCCACCCAGCTCATTTGCTCCAACGATGGAAGGGTTCACCATAGCGAGGATCCGCTCTCGGTATCTTCGCCGCCTTCGAGATCTTCTTCCCTTGCGCCGGCATCGACAAGCGCATTACCATCATCAAGCGGCGAGATGACCTTGAGGACTACGGGTCCACAAGAGAGGTAGCACTCTTCCGTGTACCTTACATTATGTATTAAGCTTAATATGATGACATGCTACATTATCGTCTTCACCTATTAGACTCGAGTCGGGTCCAAACTAATGCTTTGAAACTTGAGTTTTTAAATGGTTGTGGGGTACATATTGGGGCAGCAATCGGTACTATCATCTACTATCTGGTTAATCTCCGGTGTCTACTATGAGTTTCATGTTGGGTGCAAACAAACATTAAAGGAGCCATTATCTGTATTTTTAACTAAAGCTATTATCACACTTTTGCTATCATTGGTTTTGGGTCTATTCACAATTTACTACCATCACTCTGGATTTGTGCATGCACTCCTTGCATAATCTCACTATGTTTTATTCCTATGCATGCCAGTTATTGTACAGAATGCAACTGATCATGTAGAGCAAAAGAGACGAGCCTTGCGTGGCAATAAAATTTCATGCGGGGCGATAGATTTCCATGGTGAAACAAAGGCAGCCCCCTCCACCCATTTAGGATCATAATCAAGAGGAAGATAAGCTGTTACGAGGGGATTAGGAAGGAGAGGACCACTCCTATTTACCCCATGAGGTCTTTGCTCTAACTTGGCATCTTGATGTTGGTAATATCATGCATATGGTGTCTTGCATTGCTTACTATATACATTAAAGATGTCATCTGCTTAGTTTAGACATGCTTTGTGTCAATGCCATCTGTTTAGTTTCTTTATCGTATATGTGAATCATGCAATGCCATCTTGTCTAGCCAGGCATCATATATGTGAATTTTGCAATGCCACCCTAGTTAACCAGATCATCTTATATGTGAATTATATCATGCCATCATTTTTATCACGTGTTAAATTTGTCAACAATTTTAGTACATTCAATTACTCTTCACTGTGCATCAACCATTAAGCGCGGTCATGGAAAAATCTGGAGTGGAAACAAGGTCTTGAGCAAACAATGCTATCGACAAAGCGCATGTCTTGCTTGGTTACGATAGTTCCTCAGTGGAGGATTAGGAAGACGAGATGACCGGTCATATTCCCCCGAGGTGCATGCCCTAACTTGGCGGGGTTATGTTGCTCATATCGTGTGTATGGTATCTTGCATTGCTATGTCATTTGCTTAGATTTAGACATGCTTTGTGTGAATGCCACCTGTTTAGTGTCTAATTACCATATATGTGAATTATGCAATGCCATCTTGTTGCAAGACATTATATATATGAATTATGCAATGTTATCTTGTTGCAAGGCATTATGTATATGAATTATGCAATGCCATGCTGTTTGAGGCAAGCGTCATATATGTGAATTATATCATGCCGTCCTTTTTGTATTTCTCATTGCTTTGTCGACAATGTTTGTATATTCAAGCTGCTCTTCTGTGCATCAGCCATTTGAATTGGTGATGGAGAAATCTGGAGTGAAAACAAGGTCTTGAGCGGAGACAATGCTACTCTAGGCAGATATCTTGCTTTGATTCTGAGATAGCTCTTTAGAGGAGGATTGAGGCAGATGACCAGTCCTATTATCCCCCACGAGGTGTATGCTCCAAACTTGGCAGGGTTATATTACTCATATAATGCATATGTTGTATTGCAATGCTTAGTTTTTACATCATATACACAATATTGAATGCCATCTCCTTAGTTGACACATCATATGTCACGATTGCCCTATGCTCACTTCCTTAGTATATAAATCATATATTTGAATTATGTCATGCCATGATTTTTACATAGGCTGACATGTATCTGAATTATGGCATGCCAACCCATTTTCTAAAGACATAATATAGTTATATCATCTCATCCTGTTTAAATATTCATCATATTTTAAGTTATGTCATTCTATCCGTGAATTATATCATGCCATCATGTTTACATCGACGTCATGTTTGTGATTTATGGCATGCCAACCACTTTAATAGACACATCGTATAGTTATATCATGTCATCCTGTTTACATAGTCATCATATTTTGAAGTATGTCATTCTATCTGTTTAGTTAGCCATCATACATGTGAAATTGTGTCATGCTATCCTGTTTAATTAGCCATCATATATGTGAAATTATGTCACCTATTACATTTGCTTAGACAACATAAATGTGAATTATTTCATGCCTGTTTTCTTCCCTACTATCCATTGCACTGTCTATCTTACAATGTACGTACATTCCAATTACTTTTCTTGTTTATCAGCCATTTCAATTGGAGGAGTGATGGAAGTATCTGTGGGGAGTAAAAACACGGTCTTGAGAAAAGACCCGTGCTACTGTCGTCTTGCAGATAGAACCACGGTTGTACTTGCCCAAGAACCAGCCCCACCACACATAACCCACACTCATGCAGATTGTACCCCTACCGGTTAGACGGAAGAACCAGCTACACCTTCTAACCCCAACCCCAGATAGACACCCGGTTCCGTTGACACAACACCGTCTCCACCTGAGCACCCAAACACGGCGATTAGTAAGGCAAGCTGCGGTGCCCAAATCACAAGGACCACCACTCCAGAACCCGAAGTCAGCGCTTAAACCATGAGAAGAAGAATTGTTCTCGGTCGGGTTCCATAGCTATGGTTCATACTACTTTGCTCTTGCATCACTTGTATTCTTGATACCAACCAATTTCAAATTTGAAGGATGCAATTGAAACTCCAATGGCATAGCAATGTATGTTTTAAACTGTTTCTTCAACGTGTTTGGCTGTTTGCTGTTGTAACTTGCTCTATGTTGATTTCAGTTTCAATTGAATAAGCAGTTATGTTCTCATGCCATGCACATTACAAGTGTTGTTATTGCTGTAATTTCCCACACTTATATTTTGTCTATGCTTTGCTTTGTCTTAAATAGATATGATTTGAGCGTATCTATATTGATTTGGCAGCATAAACTAGAATGATATAGACCATATAGTGACCATACTACATAGATATATGTTTGTTTCATGTTGTTATCCTGTCCACCTTACTCTTGAACTAGTTTACCAAAATGAGTTTCATATACTACATTGTAAACCTGAGATGTGTTTGTTTGTTTCTCTTTTAGAACACGGATAAAATATTGGAGAAGAGTACCTTGTCATGCAATGGTAAAGGAAGTAATGCAGATAAGGTTCAAGATAGTGAGACATCCCTGTTGGTCTCCAAGAAAGCTGATAAAAACTATATTGAAGACCTTTGAGACAACCCCAAAGTCCTGTCTTGATGTAGTGTTGGAGTTCTTGGCTACCACTTCTTGGCACCAGCTCTTGAACTCATTACTGAATCAGTTAAAGCTTCTTGAGTCTCAACTTCAAGTTGAAAGACATCGTCGGATGTTATCGACGAGGAAGCCAAAGGGTGAGGAAGTCCTGTGAAGTCGGATGCATACTTTACGGTGCAACGACAATATTTGGAGGACTTAAGGGCCAAACAAGAGAAAGTTAATAAGCTTGCTAAGCATCGTGCCCGACATTATGGGTACCAGGATATTGTTTCTTGAGCTCTTACGAAGTGGTTTCGATTACGGACTTGTTTCTTCTTGGCGTTTATATCTTCTTGTGTTCCCTATATTTACCTTTGGTGGCGAACTTTGATGCCAGTGGATGTAATATAATGTAATAGCCGTGATAGCCTAGTGTAAGTTGCTTGCTTATTTATTTCCTTGTTGTCTTGTTTATTTGTTTGCTTGTAGTCGGTGCAATTCTTTTTACGCGGTTTGCTAGTGGCTGCAATAACCTATTTTTAAAACTAGGCCACAATAAGCATACAGTGGTGACAACGGGCCCTACGGGCCGTAGAAGCGATGGGCCTTCTACGGGCCGTGAAAGCGATGGGCCTTCTACGGGCCGTGAACACAATGGGCCTTCTACGGGCCGTATCATCAATGGGCCTTATCACGGGCCGTATGATCGATTGGCCAAACATGGAGCCAAGCAGATCGCATTAGAACCCGTAAGCGGGCTAGAAGTTGGAATCGTCCATTCATGGGCCGACCATAGCAGACCATCGTTAATAGGCCGTGTTGATGATGCTATGAAAATGGCCCAGCGTATTAACGGACCACAAGCGGGCCATTGTCACCACAGGCTGAATTTGGCCCTAGCGGAAAATAGCGATGTGAATTACGTAAGTAAGCGAATGTTGGAAATGAGCCCAAGAATAAATGAGCTCTAAGAAGGCGAAAGATAACATGGGCTGGAAGCATTAGCGGAATAACGGGCGTTAATGGGTATAAAGTGATACCTTTGTTCTACTCTGGGCTAGTTTCACCATGGGCCGTTAATGGGTGTAAAGTGATACCTTTGTTCATTACGGGCAGTTCACCACGGGCCGTTAATAGGCCAAGAGTTACATAGGGCCTCATATGGGCGAAAGGCGTCATGGGACATACATGGGCGAAGTGAAAGCGGGCTGGAATCATATTGGATGGCCGGATGATGCTCACCGGGCCTAATTCGAATAGGGCGTAACGGGCCTTGGGTTAGCGGGCCGTAAATGGGCTATATGCGAACATGCCATTAACGAGGCTTTCCATTGGCGACCCGCCACCTTTTGACCAAGTCAAATGGGCGGCCTTTTCACGACAATGGGCCTCTGTTGGGCCGTGCCCGCGTGTCGACGTATCATAGGTGCCTTCTGTCCAATGAGTGGATGACATCTGTCCCGGTGATGAGCCGACCGCGTGTTTCCTCAGCCAATGATGATTTTACACGTGGAAAATCCCCATTGGTCGGGCTGATAACGGGTTATCGGATCCAAAACCCGACCCGATAGCTTAATGGCGTTCCGTTCACGGTGGATGCCACGCGTGTCGGTCACCCTTGAAAAGCACTTACAGCAATGGCCAGCGATTTATCGTCATGGAAGTGGACACTTCCGTGATCATAATATTCAAAATGTCAAGGAACACTTCTATGACACCAAAGGTAAGACTATCTAGATTCTGTAATAAATTATTCATTGATGTACATGCATGACAAAAAACACGACCTACTGTGACAAACACGTATCATCACGGAAGTGTATTTTTTTTGTAGTGAGGGGAACTTCAAGAAGAACAGAAAGCAAGTTGTTGCTCAAGAGTAGAAACCCAAATCTGGACCTAAGCCTGAGACTGAGTGCTTCTACTGCAAACACACTGGACACTAGAAGTGGAACTGCCCCAAGTATTTGGCGGATAAGAAGGATGGCAAGGTGAACAATGGTATATGTGATATACATGTTATTGATGTGTACCTTACTAATGCTTTCATGAGCACTTTTTGGGTATTTGATACTGGTTACATTGCTAATATTTGCAACTCGAAATAGGGACTACGGATTAGCGAAAGATTGGCTAAGGGCGAGGTGACGATGCTCGTGGGAAATGGTTCCAAAGTCGATGTGATCGTGATTGACACGCTACCTCTACATCTACCATCGGGATTAGTTTTAGACCTGAATAATTGTTATTTGGTGCGAGCATGAACATTATATCCGGATCTTGTTTGATGCGAGGCGGTTATTCATTTAAATCGAGAGAATAATGGTTGTTCTATATATATGAGTAATATCTTTTATGGTCATGCACCCTTGAAGAGTGGTCTATTTTTATTAAATCTTGATAGTAGTGATACACATATTCATAATGTTGAAGCCAAAAGATGCAGAGTTGATAATGATAGTGCAACTTATTTGTGGCACTGCCGTTTGGATCATATTGGTGTAAAGCGCATGAAGAAACTCCATACTAATGGACTTCTGGAATCACTTGATTATGAATCACTTGGTAATTGTGAACCGTGCCTCATGGGTAAAATGACTAAAACGCCGTTCTCCGGAACTATGGAGCGAGCAACTGATTCGTTGGAAATCATACATACTGATGTATGTGGTCCAATGGATACTGAGGCTACATGGTAAGGTATCGTTATTTTCTCACCTTCACAGATGATTTGAGCAGATATGGGTATATCTACTTGATGAAACACAAGTCTGAAACATTTGAAGAGTTCAAAGAATTTCAGAGTGAAGTGGAAAATCATCGTAACAAGAAAATAAAATTTCTACGATCTCATCATGGAGGAGAATATTTGAGTTACGAGTTTGGTTTACATTTGAAGCAACGCGGAATAGTTTCGCAACTCACGCCACCCGGAACACCACAACGAAATGGTGTGTCCGAACGTCGTAATCATACTGATTTACCGCTATCGTTTTGGGGTTATGCTTTAGAGACGGCCGCATTCACGTTAAATAGGGCACCATCAAAATCCGTTGAGACGATGCCTTATGAACTGTAGTTTGGCAAGAAACCAAAGTTGTTGTTTCTTAAAGTTTGGGGCTGCGATGCTTATGTGAAGAAACTTCAACCAGATAAGCTCGAACCCAAATCAGAGAAATGTGTCTTCATAGGATACCCAAAAGAGACTATTGGGTACACCTTCTATCACAGATCTGAGGGAAAGATTTTTGTTGCTAAATTCGGATCCTTTCTAGAGAAGGAGTTTGTCTCGAAAGAAGTGAGTGGGAGGAAAGTAGAACTTGATGAGGTAACTGTACCTACTCCCTTATTGGAAAGTAGTTCATCACAAGAACCGGTTCCTGTGACAACAACACCAATCAGTGAGGAAGCTAATGATAATGATCATGAAACTTGAGATCAAGTTACTACAGAACCTCGTGGGTCAACCAGAGTGAGATCCGCACTGCAGTGGTGCGGTAATCCTATTCTCGAAGTCATGTTACTTGACCATGGCGAACCTCTGAACCATGAGGAAGCGATGATAAGCCCAGATTCCGCAAAATGGCTTGAGGCCATGAAATCTGAGATGGGATCCATGTATGAGAACAAAGTTTGGACTTTGGTTGACTTGCCCGATGATCGGCAAGCCATCGAGAATAAATGGATCTTCAAGAAAAAGACTGACGCTGATGGTAATGTAACTGTCTACAAAGCTCGACTTGTTGCGAAAGGTTTTCGACAAGTTCAAGGGGTTGACTACGATGAGACTTTCTCACCCGTAGCGATGCTTAAGTCTGCCCGAATCATGTTAGCAATTTCCGCATTTTATGATTATGAAATATGGCAAATGGATGTAAAAACTGCATTCTGAATGGATTTACGGAAGAAGAGTTGTATATGATGCAACGGAAGGTTTTATCAATCCAAAAGGTGCTAACAAAGTGTGCAAGCTCCAAATGATCCATTTATGGACTGGTGCAAGCCTCTCGGAGTTGGAATAAGCGCTTTGATAGTGTTATCAAAGCATATGGTTTTATCTGAGACTTTTGGAGAAGCTTTGTATTTACAAGAAAGTGAGTGGGAGCTCTGTAGCATTTACGATATTATATGTAGATGACATATTATTAATTGGAAATGATATAGAATTTCTGGATAGCATAAAGGGATACTTGAATAAAAGTTTTTCGATGAAAGACCTCGGTGAAGCTGCTTACATATTGGGAATCAAGATCTTTAGAGAAAATGAAAGATGTTCCCTATGCTTCAGCCATAGGCTCTATCATGTATGCAATGCTGTGTACCAGAAGCGGCGTATGCTTAGCAATAAGTTTGGCGAGGGAGGTACCAAAGTAATCGGAGTGGATCATCGGACAGCGGTCAAGAATATCTGAAATACCGAAAAGGACTAAGGATATGTTTCTCGTTTATGGAGGTGACAAAGAGCTAGTCGTGAAATGGTTTCGTCGATGCAAGCTTTGACACTGATCCGGACGATTCTTAATCGCTGACTGGATACGTTTTTATATTGAACGGTGGAGCTGTCAGTTGGTGCAGTTTTAAACAAAGCGTCATGACGGGATCTACATGTGAAGCGGAGTTCATAGCTGCTTGAAGCAGCAAAATGAAGGAGTCTGGATGAAAGAGTTCATTTCCGATCTAGGTGTCATCCCTAGTGCATCGGGACCAACGAAGATGTTCTGTGACAATACTGGAGCAATTGCCTTGGCAAAGGAATCCAGATTTCACAAGAGGACCAAGCACATCAAGAGACGCTTCAATTCCATCCGGGACCAAGTCCAGGTGGGAGACATAGAAATTTGCAAGATACATACGGATCTGAATGTTGCAGACCCGTTGACTAAGCCTCTTCCACGAGCAAAACATGATCAACACCAAGACTCCATGGGTGTTAGAATCATTACTATGTAATCTAGATTATTTACTCTAGTGCAAGTTGGAGATTGAAGGAAATATGCCCTAGAGGCAATAATAAAGTTATTATTTATTTCCTCATATCATGATAAATGTTTATTATTCATGCTAGAGTTGTATTAACCGGAAACATGATACATGTGTGAATACATAGATAAACTTAATGTCACTAGTATGCCTCTACTTGACTAGCTCATTAATAAAAGATGGTTATGTTTCCTAACCATAGACATGTGTTGTCATTTGATTAACGGGATCACATCATTAGGAGAATGATGTGATTGACTTGACCCATTCCGTTAGCTTAGCACTTGATTGTTTAGTATATTGCTATTGCTTTCTTCATGACTTATACAAGTTCCTATAACTATGTAAGATTATGCAACTCCCGTTTACGGAGGAACACTTTGTGTGCTACCAAAGCGTCACAACGTGAATCGGGTGATTATAAAGGAGCTCTATAGGTGTCTCCAAAGGTACATATTGACTTGGCGTATTTGAGATTAGGATTTGTCACTCCGATTGTCGGAGAGGTATCTCTGGGCCCTCTCGGTAATGCACATCACTATAAGCCTTGCAAGCAATGTAGCTAATGAGTTAATTCTGAGAATGATGCATTGCGTAGCAGTAAAGAGACTTGCCGAACGAGATTGAACTAGGTATTGAGATACCGTGATCGAATCTAGGTCAAGTAACATACCGATGACAAAGGGAACAACGTATGTTGTTATGCGGTTTGACCGATAAAGATCTTCGTAGAATATGTAGGAGCCAATATGAGCATCCAGGTTCCGCTATTGGTTATTGACCCGAAATGGTTCTTGGTCATGTCTACATAGTTCTCGAACCCATAGGGTTCGCACGCTTAAGGTTTTGATGACAGTTATATTATGAGTTTATGAGTTTTGATGTACCGAAGTTTGTTAGGAGTCCCGGGTGTGATTACGGACATGACGATGAGTCTCGAAATGGTCGAGACATGAAGATTGATATATTGGACGACTATATTCGGACACCGGGTGTGATTACGGACATGACGAGGAGTCCCACAATACCGGGTGTAATGTCGGTCCGGGCCGCTTCATCTCACAATACCGCCGAACCAAAGTATGACATGCTGGTAAGCAGTATGACTTATATCGCCCACAACTCACTTGTGTTCTACTCATGCATATGACATCTACGCATAAAACCAGGCTCGGATACCCTTTGTTGGGGAATGTAGTAATTTCAAAAAATTCTCTGTGACGCTAAGATCATGGTGATGTATAGCAACGAGAGGGGAGAGTGTTGTCCACGTACCCTCGTAGACCAAAAGAGGAAGCGTTATAATAAGGCGGTTGATGTAGCCGTACGTCTTCACGGCCCGACCGATCAAGCACCGAAACTACGGCACCTCCAAGTTCTAGCACACGTTCAGCTCGATGACGATCCCTGGACTTCAATCCAGCGGTAATGTCGGGGAAGAGTTCCACAAGACGACGGCGTGGTGAGCGATCTTGATGTTCTACCATCGCGAGGGCTTCCGCCTAAGTACCGCTACAATATTATCGAGGACTATGGTGGAGGGAGGCACCGTGACACGGCTAAAGAGATCCAAGGGATCAATTGTTGTGTCTCTAGGGTGCCCCCCGCCTATATATAAAGGAGCAAAGGGGAGGTGCGGCCGGTCAGGAGGAGGCGCGCCAGAGGAGTCCTATTCCCGCAGGGAGTAGGACTCCTCCTTCCTTGTTGGAGTAGGAGAGGAGAGGGAAGGAGAGAGAGGGGAAAGGAAGGGGGCGCCGCCTCCTTGTCCACCCGGACTTGGGGGGAGGGGCACGCGGCTGCCCCTTGGCCGCCTCTCCTCTTCCACCACTTGGGCCCATGAGGCCCATTAACCTCCGGGGGGGTTCCGGTAACCCCCCCCCCCCCGTACTCCGGTATATATCCGATAACTGCCGGAACCATTCCGTTGTCCGAATATAGACGTCCAATATATCAGTCTTCATGTCTCGACCATTTTGAGACTCCTCGTTATGTCTGTAATCACATCCAGGACTCCGAACAAACTTCGGTACATCAAAACTCATAAACTCATAATATAACTGTCATCAAAACCTTAAGCGTGCGAACCCTACGGGTTCGGGAACTATGTAGACATGACCTAGAACTGTTTTCGGTCAATAACCAATAGCGGAACCTGGATGCACATATTGGCTCTTAAAAATTCTACGAAGATCTTTATCGGTCAAACCGCATAACATCATACGTAGTTCCCTTTGTCATCGGTATGTTACTTGCCCGAGATTCGATCGTTGGTATCTCAATACTGTTGGGGAACGTTGCAGAAAATTAAAAATTTTCCTACGGTTTCACCAAGATCCATCTATGAGTTCATCTAAGCAACGAGTCAAGGGAGTGAGTTTGCATCTACATACCACTTGTAGATCGAAAAGTGGAAGCGTTCAAGGGGATGGTGATGAGAGTCGATTTTACGCCGTGATTCGGATCACCGATGACCAAGTGCTGAACGGACAGCACCTCCGCGTTCAACACACGTGCAGTGCAGACGGCGTCTCCTCCGTCTTGATCCAGCAAGGAGGAAGGAGAGGTTGAGGAAGGCAGCTCCAACGGCAGCGGCCTGACGGCGTGGTAGTTGGTGCAGCAAGATACTCCGGCAGAGCCGCCAAGCACGTACGGAGGAGGAGAGGTGTTGGGGAGGGGAGGGGCTGCGCCTTGGCTTGTGTATGCAGCCCTCCCCTCAACGCTCTATTTATAGGGGGAAGGGAAAATGGGGCCGGCCCCTCTAGATGGCATCTAGAGGGGGCGGCCGGAGGAGGTGGCTTGCCCCCCAAGCAAGGGGGGCGCCCCCTTCTAGGGGTCCCCCCAAACCCTAGGCGCAAGGGCCCAAGGGAGGGGTGCGCCCAGCCCACCAGGGGCTGGCTCCTTCCCCACGCAGCCCAAGTGGCCCCCCGGGAGGGGTGGCCCCTCCAGTGGCCCCGTACAATACCGCACGCCCCGAAACTTTCGGTGTCCGTTTGACAACTTCCCATATATAAATCTTTACCTCCGGACTATTCCGAACTCCTCGTGACATCCGGGATCTCATCCGGACTCCGAACAACATTCGGTAATCACATAAAAGTCTTCCTAATAACCCTAAGCGTCCACCGAACCTTAAGTGTAGACCCTACGGGTTCGGGAGACATGAACATGATCGAGACGGCTCTCGGTCAATAACCAACAGCGGGATCTGGATACCCATGTTGGCTCCCACATGCTCCTCGATGATGTCATCGGATGAACCACGATGTCAAGGATTCAAGCAACCCGTATACTATTCCCTTTGTCGAGACGGTATGTTACTTGCCCGAGACTTCGATCGTCGGTATCCCAATACCTCGTTCAGTCTCGTTACTGCAAGTCACTTTACTGCATCAGTAATGCATGATCCGTGACCGCACACTTGGTCACTTTGAGCTCATTATGATGATGCACTACCGAGTGGGCCCAGTGATACCTCTCCGTAACACGGAGTGACAAATCGATCTCGATCCGTGTCAACCCAAGCAGACACTTTTGGAGATACTGTAGTGCACCTTTATAGTCACCCGATTCGTTGTGACGTTTGGTACACCCAAAGCACTCCTACGGTATCCAGGAGTTACACGATCTCATGGTCTAAGGAAGAGATACTTGACATTGGAAAAGCTCTAGCAAAACGAACTACACGATCTTGTGCTATGCTTAGGATTGGGTCTTGTCCATCACGTCATTCTCCTAATGACGTGATCCCGTTATCAATGACATATGATGTCCATAGTCAGGAAACCATGACTATCTGTTGACCAACGAGCTAGTCAACTAGAGGCTTACTAGGGACGTATTGTAGTCTATGTATTCACACATGTATTACGATTTCCGGATAATACAATTATAGCATGAATAAAAGACAATTATCATGAACAAGGAAATATAATAATAATGCTTTTATTATTGCCTCTAGGGCACATTTCCAACAGTCTCCCACTTGCACTAGAGTCAATAATCTAGTTACATTGTGATGAATCGAACACCCATAGAGTTACGGTGTTGATCATGTTTTGCCATGGAAGAGGTTTAGTCAACGGATCTGCGACATTCAGATCCGTATGCACTTTACAAATTTCTATGTCTCCATCTTGAACATTTTCACGGATGGAGTTGAAGCGGCAACTTGATGTGCATGGTCTTCTTGTGAAACCTGGGCTCCTTGGCAAGTGCAATAGCTCCGGTGTTGTCACGGGAAGAGTTTGATCGGCCCGACGCATTGCGTGCGTATGACTCCTAGGTCGGTGATGAACTCCTTCACCCAAATTGCTTCATGCGCTGCCTCCGAGGCTGCCATGTACTCCGCTTCACATGTAGATCCCGCCACGACGCTACGCTTGCTGCGCTACTTCAGCCATCGCTCCACCATTCAACATATACACGTATCCGGTTTGTGACTTAGAGTCATCCGGACCGTGGTCGAAGCTAGCGTCAACGTAACCCTTTACGACGAGCTCTTCGTCACCTCCATAAATGAGAAACATGTCCTTCGTCCTTTTCAGGTACTTTAGGATATTCTTGACCGCTGTCCAGTGTTCCTTGCCGGGATTACTTTGGTACCTTCCTACCAAACTTACGGCAAGGTTTACGTCAGATGCGGTACACAGCATGGCATACATAATAGATCCTATGGCTGAGGCATAGGGGATGACGCTCATCTCTTCTTTATCTTTTGCCGTGGTGGTCGGGCATTGAGCTGAGCTCAATCTCACACCTTGCGATCTGAGCAAGAACCCTTTCTTGGACTGATCCATTTTGAACTTCTTCAAAATCTTATCAAGGTATGTGCTTTGTGAAAGACCTATGAGGCGTGTCGATCTATCTCTATGGATCTTGATGCCTAATATATAAGCAGCTTCTCCAAGGTCCTTCATTGAAAACACTTATTCAAGTAGGCCTTAATCTTGTCCAAAAGTTCTATATCATTTCCCATCAAAAGTATGTCATCTACATATAATATGAGAAATGCTACTGAGCTCCCACTCACTTTCTTGTAAACGCATGAGCTTCTCCATAAGTCTGCATAAACCCAAACGCTTTGATCATCTCATCAAAGCGAATGTTCTAACTCCGAGATGCTTGCACCAGCCCATAAATGGATCATTTGGAGCTTGCATACTTTGTTAGCGTTCTTAGGATCGACAAAACCTTCCGGCTGCATCATATACGGTTCTTCCTTAAGATGCCCGTTAAGGAATGCCGCTTTTGACGTCCATCTGCCATATCTCATAATCATAGTATGCGGCAATTGCTAACATGATTCGGACGGACTTAAGCTTCGCCACGGGAGAGAAAGTCTCATCGTAGTCAATCCCTTGAACTTGCCGATAACCCTTAGCGACAAGTCGAGCTTTATAGATGGTAACATTACCATCCGCGTCCGTCTTCTTCTTAAAGATCCATTTGTTTTCTATCGCTCGCCGATCGTCCGGGCAAATCGGTCAAAGTCCATACTTTGTTTTCATACATGGATCCTATCTCCGGATTGCATGGCTTCGAGCCATTTGTTGGAATCCGGGCCCGCCATCGCTTCTTCATAGTTCGAAGGTTCACCGTTGTCTAACAACATGATTTCCGGGACAGGTTGCCGTATCACTGCAGTGCGGAACGTGTCCTAGTGGACCTACGAAGTTCAGTAGCAACTTGATCCGAAGTACCTTGATCATCATCATTAATTTCCTCTTCAGTTGGTGTAGGCATCACAGGAACATTTTCCTGAGCTGCACTTCTATCCCGTTCAAGAGGTAGTACTTCATCGAGTTCTACTTTCCTCCCACTTACTTCTTTCGAGAGAAACTCTTTTTCCAGAAAGGATCCGTTCTTGGCAACAAAGATCTTGCCCTCGGATCTTAAGTAGAAGGTATACCCAATGGTTTCCTTAGGGTATCCTATGAAGACGCATTTTCCGACTTGGGTTCGAGCTTTCAGGTTGTAGTTTCTTGACATAAGCATCGCATCCCCAAACTTTTAGAAACGACAGCTTAGGTTTCTTCCCAAACCATAATTCATACGGTGTCGTCTCAACGGATTTAGACGGTGCCCTATTTAAAGTGAATGTGGCTATCTCTAGAGCGTATCCCCAAAATGATAGCGGTAAATCGGTAAGAGACATCATAGATCGCACCATATCCAATAGAGTGCGATTACGACGTTCGGACACACCGTTATTACCGAGGTGTTCCAGCGTGAGTTGTGAAAGCGATTCCACATTTTCTTAAGTGTGTACCAAATTCGTGACTTAAATATTCTCCTCCACGATCTGATCGTAAGAATTTTATCTTCGGTCACGTTGATTCTCTACTTCATTCTGAAATTCCTTGAACTTTTCAAAGGTCTCAGACTTGTGTTTCATTAAGTAGACATACCCATATCTACTCAAGTCATCAGTGAGAGTGAGAACATAACGATATCCTCCGCGAGCCTCAACACTCATTGGACCACACACATCGGTATGTATGATTTCCAACAAGTTGGTTGCTCGCTCCATTGTTCCGGAGAACGGAGTCTTGGTCATCTTGCCCATGAGGCATGGTTCGCATGTGTCAAATGATTCATAATCAAGAGACTCGAAAAGTCCATCAAAGCATGGAGCTTCTTCATGCGCTTGACACCAATGTGACCAGCGGCAAAGTGCCACAAGTATCCGGGACTATCGTTATCAACTTTACATCTTTTGGTATTCACGCTTATGAATATGTGTAACCTTACGTTCGAGATTCATTAAAAATAAACCATTGACCATCTGAGCATGACCATAAAACATATCTCTCATATAAATAGAACAACCATTATTCTCGGATTTAAATGAGTAGCCATCTCGTATCAAACGAGATCCAGATACAATGTTCATGCTCAAACTTGGCACCAAATAACAATTATTAAGATTTATAACTAATCCCGTAGGTAAATGTAGAGGTAGCGTGCCGACGGCGATCACATCGACCTTGGAACCATTCACGACGCGCATCGTCACCTCGTCCTTCGCCCGATCTCCGTTTATTCCGCAGCCTGCTGTGAGTTACAAATATGAGCAACGACACCGTATCAAATACCAGGAGTTACTACGAGTAATCGGGTAAGGTACACATTAATTACATGTATATCAAATATACCTTTAGTGTTGCCGGCCTTCTTGTTCGCTAAGTATTTGGGGCAGTTCCGCTTCCAGTGGCCCTTCCCTTTGCAATAAAAGCACTCTGTCTCAGGTTTGGGTCCATTCTTTGACTTCTTCCGGCAACTTGCTTTACCGGGCGTGGCAACCTCCTTACCGTCCTTCTTGAAGTTCTTCTTGCCCTTGCCCTTCTTGAACTTTGTGGTCTTATTGACCATCAACACTTGATGTTCTTTCTTGATTTCAACCTCTGCTGACTTCAGCATTGAAAATACTTTAGGAATGGTCTTCACCATTCCCTGCATATTGTAGTTCATCACGAAGCTCTTGTAGCTTGGTGGGAAGCGATCAAGGATTCTCATCAATGACCGCCTCATCCGGGAGGTTTATGTCCGGTGGGACAGGCGGTGATGCAACGCATGACATTTTGAGTATGTGCTCACCGTGAACTGTTTTCCTCCATCTTACAACTATAGAACTTGTCGGAGACTTCATATCTCTCGACCCGGCATGAGCTTGGAAAACTAGTTTCAGCTCCTCGAACATCTCATATGCTCCGTGTTGCTCAAAACACTTTTGGAGCCCGGTTCTAAGCTGTAAAGCATGCCGCACTTTGAACGAGGGAGTAATCATCGCTGACGAGACTGCCAAGCGTTCATAACGTCTTGGTTCTCTTGGATGGGTGCTTCACCTTGCTGTGCTTCTAGGACATATTGTTTCTTGGCAGGTATGAGGTTAATCATCAGGTTCCGGACCCAGTCCGTATAGTTGTTGCCATCATCTTTCAGCTTGGTTTTTCTCTAGGAACGCGTTGAAGTTCATGTTGACATGAGCGTTGGCCATTTGATCTACAAGACATATTTGCAAAGGTTTTAGACTAAGTTCATGATAATTAAGTTCATCTAATCAAAATTATTTTAATGAACTCCCACTCAGGATTAGACATCCCTCTAGTCATCTAAGTGTTACACGATCCGAGTCGACTAGGCCGTGTCCGATCATCACGTGAGACGGACTAGTCATCGTCGGTGAACATTCTCATGTTGATCGTATCTTCCATACGACTCGTGTTCGACCTTCGGTCTCCGTGTTCCGAGGCCATGTCCGTACATGCTAGGCTCGTCAAGTTAACCCTAAGTGTTTTGCATGTGAAAAACTGTCTTACACCCGTTGTATGTGAACGTAAGGATATAACAAACCCGATCAACACGTGGTGCTTCGAAACGACGAACATTAGCAACGGTGCACAGATTAGGGAGAACACTTCTTGAAATTGTTGTAAGGGATCATCTTATTTACTACCGTCGTTCTAAGTAAACAAGATGCATAAACATAATAAACATCACATGCAATTATATATAGTAGTGACATGATATGGCCAATATCATACAGCTCCATTGATCTCCATCTTCGGGGCTCCATGATCATCTTGTCACCGGCATGACACCATGATCTCCATCATCATGATCTCCATCATCGTGTCTTCATGAAGTTGTCACGCCAGCGACTACTTCTACTTCTATGGCTAACGCGTTTAGCAACAAAGTAAAGTAATTTACATGGCGTTCTTCAATGACACACGCAGTCATACAAAAATAAAGACAACTCCTATGGCTCCTGCCGGTTTTCATACTCATCGACATGCAAGTCGTGATTCCTATTACAAGAACATGATCTCATACATCACAATATGTCATTCATCATTCATCACAACTTGGCCATATCACATCACATGACAATTGCTGCAAAAACAAGTTAGACGTCTTCTAATTGTTGTTGCATCTTTTACGTGGCTGCAATTGGGTTCTAGCAAGAACGCTTTTCTTACCTACGAATAACCACAACGTGATTTTGTCAACTTCTATTTACCCTTCATAAGGACCCTTTTCATCGAATCCGCTCCAACTAAAGTGGGAGAGACAAGACACCCGCCATGACCACCTTATGCAACTAGTGCATGTTAGTCGGTGGAACCGGTCTCACGTAAGCGTACGTGTAAGGTTGGTCCGGGCTGCTTCATCCCACAATACCGCTGAAGCAAGATAGGACTAGTAGCGGCAAGCAAGTTGACAAGATCTACGCCCAGAACCAAATTGTGTTCTACTCGTGCAATAGAGAACTACGCATAGACCTAGCTCATGATGCCACTTTGTTGGGGGAACGTTGCAGAAAATTAAAATTTTTCCTACGGTTTCACCAAGATCCATCTATGAGTTCATCTAAGCAAAGAGTCAAGGGAGTGAGTTTGCATCTACATACCACTTGTAGATCGATTGCGAAAGCGTTCAAGGGGATGGTGATGAGGGAGTCGTACTCGCCGTGATTCGGATCACCGATGACCAAGTCTTTGAACGGACAGCACCTCCGCGTTCAACACACGCACGTGACGTGCAGGACGACGTCTCCTCCGTCTTGATCCAGCAAGGAGGAAGGAGAGGTTGAGGAAGGCAGCTCCAACGGCAGCACGACGGCGTGGTGTAGTTGGTGCAAGAAGATACTCGGCAGCTTTGCCAAGCACGTCACGGAAGAGGAGAGGTGTTGGGGAGGGAGGGGCTGCGCCTGGCTTGTGTATGCAGCCCTCCCTCACCCCTCTATTTATAGGGGAAGGGGCAGGGGCGGCCCCTCAAGATGGGAATCTAGAGGGGGCGGCGAGGAGGGTGGCTTGCCCCCAAGCAAGGGGGCGCCTTCTAGGGTTCCCCCAAACCCTAGGCGCAAGGGCCCAAGGGAGGGGTGCGCCCAGCCCACGAGGCTGGCTCCTTCCCCACGCAGCCCAGTGGCCCCGGAGAGGTGGCCCCTCCCAGTGGACCTCAGGAACCCTTGGTGGCCCCGGTACAATGCAATACGCCCTCGAAACTTTCCAAAGGTTATCCGTTTGACAACTTCCCATATATAAATCTTTACCTCCGGACTATTCCGGAACTCCTCGTGACGTCCGGGATCTCATCTCAGGACTCGAACAACATTCGTAATCACATACAAGTCTTCCTAATAACCCTAAGCGCCACCGAACCTTAAGTGTGTAGACCCTACGGGTTCGGAGACATGCAGACATGACCGAGAGCGGCTCGTGTCAATAATAACCAACAGCGGGATCTGGATACCCATCTTGGCTCCCACATGCTCCTCGATGATGTCATCGGATGAACCACGATGTCAAGGATTCAAGCAACCCGTATACTATTCCCTTTGTGAGCGGTATGTTACTTGCCCAAGACTCGATCGTCGGTATCCCAATACCTCGCTCAGTCTCGCTACCGGCAAGTCACTTTACTGCACTTACCGTAATGCATGATCCCGTGACCAGACACTTGGTCACTTTGAGCTCATTATGATGATGCACTACCGAGTGGGCCCAGTGATACCTCTCCGTAACACGGAGTGGCAAATCCCAGTCTCGATCCGTGTCAACCCAACAGACACTTTCGGAGATACCTGTAGTGCACCTTTATAGTCACCCGATTCACGTTGTGACGTTTGGTACACCAAAAGCACTCCTACGGTATCCGGGAGTTACGATCTCATGGTCTAAGGAAGAGATACTTGACATTGGAAAAGCTCTAGCAAAACGAACTACATGATCTTGTGCTATGCTTAGGATTGAGTCTTGTCCATCACGTCATTCTCCTAATGACGTGATCCCGTTATCAATGACATCGATGTCCATAGTCGTGAAACCATGACTATACATTTGCCCAACGAGCTAGTCAACTAGAGGCTTACTAGGACGTATTGTAGTCTATGTATTCACACATGTATTACGATTTCCGGATAATACAATTATAGCATGAATAAAAGACAATTATCATGAACAAGGAAATATAATAATAATGCTTTTATTATTGCCTCTAGGGCACATTTCCAACAAATACCTAGTTCAATCTCGTTACTGGCAAGTCTCTTTACTCGTACTATAATACATCATCCCGCAACTAACTCATTAGTTGCAATGCTTGCAAGGCTTAAGTGATGTGCATTACCGAGAGGGCCCAGAGATACCTCTCTCCGAGCAATCGGAGTGACAAATCCTAATCTTGAAATACACCAACCCAACAAGTACCTTTGGAGACACCACAGAGCTCCTTTATAATCACCCAGTTACGTTGTGACGTTTGGTAGCACACAAAGTGTTCCTCCGGTAAATGGGAGTTGCATAATCTCATAGTCATAGGAACATATATACGTCATGAAGAAAGCAATATCAACATACTAAACGATCGAGTGCTAAGCTAACGTAATGGGTCAAGTAAATCACATCATTCTCCTAATGATGTGATCCCATTAATCAAATGACAACTCATGTCTATGGTTAGGAAACATAACCATCTTCGATTAACGAGCTAGTCAAGTAGAGGCATACTAGTGACACTCTGTTTGTCTATGTATTCACACATGTATTATGTTTCCGGTTAATACAATTCTAGCATGAATAATAAACATTTATCATGATATAAGGAAATAAATAATAACTTTATTATTGCCTCTAGGGCATATTTCCTTCACCCCTGCCCCCGTATATAGAGGAGCAAGGGGGGGGGGTGCGGCCGGCCAGGAGGAGGTGCGCCAGGAGGAGTCCTACTCCCACCGGGAGTAGGACTCCCTCCCTTCCTTGTTGGAGTAGGAGAGGAGAGGGAAGGAGAGAGGGAGAAAGGAGTGGGGCGCGCCTCCCTTGTCCAATTCGGACTTGGGGGGGGCACGGCTGCCCCTTGGCCGCCTCTCCTCTTCCACCTCTTGGGCCCATGAGGCCCATTAACCTCCGGGGGGTTCCGGTAACCCCCCGGTACTCCAGTATATATCCGATAACCCCCGGAACCATTCCGGTATCCGAGTATAGTCGCCCAATATATCAATCTTCATGTCTCGACCATTTCGAGACTCCTCGTCATGTCCGTAATCACATCCGGGACTCCGAACAAACTTCGGTACATCAAAACTCATAAACTCATAATATAACTGTCATCGAAACCTTAAGCGTGCGGACCCTACGTGTTCGAGAACTATGTATACATGACCGAGAACCATTTCGGGTCAATAACTGATAACCGACAAGTATAGGGGATCAATTGTAGCCTCTTTCGATAAGTAAGAGTGTCGAACCCAACGAGGAGCTAAAGGTAGAACGAATATTCCCTCAAGTTCTATCGACCACCGATACAACTCTACGCACGCTTGACGTTCGCTTTACCTAGAACAAGTATGAAACTAGAAGTACTTTGTAGGTGTTTTTGGATAGGTTTACAAGATAATAAAGAGCGAGTAAATAAAAGCTAGGGGTTGTTTAGGTAAAGACAGAACTAAATTAGTTTTAGTAAAGAGCTTTTTGTTACGAGAAAGTTATTTGTCCCTAGGCAATCGATAACTAGACCGGTAATCACTATTGCAATTTTATTTGAGGGAGAGGCATAAGCTAACATACTTTCTCTTCTTGGATCATATGCACTTATGATTGGAACTCTAGCAAGCATCCGCAACTACTAAAGATCATTAAGGTAAAACCCAACCATAGCATTAAAGCATCAAGTCCTGTTTATCCCATACGCAAACAACCTACTTACTCGGGTATGTGCTTCATCCTCCACGCCACCCACCATAAGCAAATCATGAACATATTGCAAACCCTACAACGGGATCCCTCACACTTGTGCGACACGGAGAGCACCATAGGACAACACCAATAATAAAACATGCAACTCAAACCAATCTTGATCATCAAATAACCCATAGGACAAAATGGATCTACTCAAACATCATAGGATAGCCATACATCATTGGGAAATAATATATAGCGTTGAGCACCATGTTTAAGTAGAGATTACAGCGGGTAAGAGAGAGGTTACACCGCTGCATAGAGGGGGAAGAGTTGGTGATGATGGCGGTGAAGTTGTTGGTGAAGATTGCGGTGATGATGATGGCCACGGCAGCGTTCCGATGCCACAGGAAGAGAAGGGGAGAGGGGGGCCCTTCGTCTTCTTCTTCCTTGACCTCCTCCTAGATGGGAGAAGGTTTCCCCTCTGGTCCTTGGCCTCCATGGCGTATGGGAGGGGCGAGAGCCCCTCGAGATTGAATCATCCCTCTGCTTTCTCTACATTTACTGCGTTACATTACGCTTTGCCCTTTCACCGTTTTGGGTATATCCGGAGATCCGTAACTCCGATTGGACTGAACCCTTCGCCGTGATTTTTTTACCAAAGATTAGCTTTCTTGCGGCCGAAGGAGGGCATCAACCGCCTTACGGGTGCACCACGAGGGTCAGGGGCGCGCCCTGGGGGGAAGGGCGCGCCCTCTACCTTGTGCCCACCTCGGACTCCTTTTTGCGATGATCTTTCTTCCAGACTTTCCAAATATTCCAAAAAAATCTCCGCTGCTTTTATCCCGTTTGGACTCCGCTTTGATATGGATATTCTTCAAACCAAAAACATGCAGCAGAGAGTGAACCGGCATCAGGCCTCGGATCAATATGTTAGTCCCAAAAATAGTATAAAAAGTTGCCAAAAAGTATATGGAAGTTGAATAATATTGGCATGGAACATTCAAAAATTATAGATACGACGGAGACGTATCAATAACCAATTGCGGAACCTGGATGCTCATATTGGCTCCTACATATTCTACGAAGATCTTTATCGGTCAAATCGCATAACAACATACGTTGTTCCCTTTGTCATCGGTATGTTACTTGCCCGAGATTCGATCGTCAGTATCTCAACACCTAGTTCAATCTCGTTACTGGCAAGTCTCTTTACTCGTTACATAATGCATCATTCCGTAACTAACTCATTAGCTACATTGCTTGCAAGGCTTATAGTGATGTGCATTACCGAGAGGGCCCAGAGATACCTCTCCGACAATCGGAGTGACAAAACCTAATATCGAAATACGCCAACTCAACATGTACCGTTGGAGACACCTCCAGAGCTCCTTTATAATCACCCCAGCTTATGTTGTGACGTTTGGTAGCACACAAAGTGTTCCTCCGTTAAACGGGAGTTGCATAATCTCATAGTTATAGGAACTTGTATAAGTCATGAAGAAAGCAATAGCAATATACTAAAAAATCAAGTGCTAAGCTAACGGAATGGGTCAAGTCAATCACATCATTCTCCTAATGATGTGACCCCATTAATCAAATTACAACACATGTCTATGGTTAGGAAACATAACCATCTTTGATTAATGAGCTAGTCAAGTAGAGGCATACTAGTGACATTAAGTTTGTCTATGTATTCACACATGTATCATGTTTCCGGTTAATACAATTCTAGCATGAATAATAAACATTTATCATGATATGAGGAAATAAATAATAACTTTATTATTGCCTCTAGGCCATATTTCCTTCAGAGCCACCTTTCAACAGATCATCAATACTGGTATCAGACACAATACTTATTTCCGTTGCTTTGAGCCCCTTTCACGCCCTGTTTCAGGCATTGAACGATTGTCTGCCCGCTCGAAACTTCCCATGATATCTCCTTACTTTGCTCTCAATATTTTTTTTAAGTTTCAATTCGAGAGTTACCTCCCGCCACCTTCCTCGATGTTATCGACCAGATAGTCAATGTTGCCAAGGTCCATTCTCCCGAAATGCTCCCCCTTTATTCTTTCGTAAGTATGATGGAGTTTCCGAAGAAAGGATGCCGACTTCACCATGATGACCTGAAGCAGAGAAATGAAGACATCAGTGCTATGGATCGACCACTTCGAGAAGAGCAACCAAGACCGAGAAGATTCGTTCGGATTTCGTATCCAGACCTTTCCCCCTTATTCCACCTCTTAAATCTCGGGACGAGATTTCTTGTAGTGGAGGAGAATTGTGACGCCCGGATATTTAAGCTACAGTAAACCTCTACTAATGATGCCACATCACCTCCGTTACTGTTGTTAATCTCGCGTTAGTTCGAAACCGGTTCAAACCTAAATTTGAATTAAAGTCAAAATGTTCTCTGTGTGACAAATAATCCCTAGAAAACATTGGAGGTGAGACCACATTTTAATAAATTATTTAAATGCACTATATTAAATTAAACAACAACTTAAACAATTAAATAAATACCCTTTGTTAGTTATAAAATACTAAACTATTTTAATTGGGGTTTAAACTTTTGTGGTCATGGTGTAATTAGTAAAACTAATAATATATTTTACAAAACTAAAATAAATTGATGAATGTAATAAAAAAGATAGGAAATAAATAAAAGAAAAATGAAAAACAAAACTAAATAAAAGTAAACCCCCCCCCATGGCCACTAGGCCGCTAGGCCCATCTGGTCTCAACCCGACCAACCAGGCCGGCCCAGCCGTGCCCCACCCCACTCTCCATATCCCCATCCCGGTCAAACCATAACCCGTAACCCCCCACTCGCCCCCCCACTATGCTCTCCTCTCCCACTCCCCATTCTGGATCGGGATCGGGGCACCGACGCCTGGTCGCTCGATGTCCCACTGCCGACGCCCGCGCCGCCCGTCGCCCGGCGCTCCCTCGCCGTCTGCCTCTTCTATGTCGACGCTGCCGTCCCGTCCCCCACCACAAGCCCCGCTGCCACGAACCCCACGCCTGCGGTGAGAACTTGCCTCCCTCCGCTCCCTGCTCACGCGCCAGATCAAGCGCCATTGGCCGACGCCGTCGGTGCCCTCTGCAACACCGCGCCGCGCCCGGACCTCCCTCGCTCAAGGCGGCCCGCAGCGTCCACGCTTCGCTGCTTGCCGCTTCCATGGCAACCGCATAGCCTCATCAACCCAGCTTTCGTCGGCCACGGCGCCGCTTGCAGCGTGTGTCCCTCCCGGCCAGCCTTGCCGTCTCGTGGTGGCCTCGCGCCATATCGCGCCTCCCAGCGCCTATCCTCGTCGCCGCTCATCTGCGGCTGGCCGCCTTTCAGCGCACCCCATCTGTCTGGCCCAGCTCATTCTTTGTGCTCCTCTGCCGGGGCTCTGCCTTGGCGTCTGGTATGCAGGGCGGCCTTGATCAAGGCGCGCCATTACCGAAGCGCCCGCCCCGGTTTGGCCCTTGGTCCAATGACAGGGGGGCCCGCCCCAGAACGTTTACAAAAAAAGAAACAAAAATAATAATAATAAAATAAATAAATAATAATAATAACAATAAATTAGTTAATTAAAGAATTAATTAACTTAATTAATTTTGATTAATTAAACTAATCAAATAACTAAACTAATTAAACTGTTAGGTAATTAATTAATCACCAATGATAGCGATTGGGGCCCACCCCTAATTTATTACGATTAGGTTAATTAATATGTTTAATTAAAATGTATCCTTGACAGTGGGACCCCTTTGGTCAGTTAACGATCAACCCCACATTGGCCCGCTGATGTTAGCATGACATCATGCTGATGTCATAAATCCAATTTCAAATAAAATTAAATAATTAATTAAATTCCGGAAATTAATAAATTCTTTTGAAAATCATATCTTTTAATCCGTAACTCGGATGGAAATACTTTCTACATGAAAGTTTCTCGTAAACGACGAGCGAATCCGGATCACGCATTCGCTCGCCCGCCACACATCCCTAACCTATCGAACTTGCAACTTTCCCCTCCGGTTCATCTCGTAAAAAGCGCGGAACACCGGGAATACTTTCCCGGATGTTCCCCCCCTTCGCCGGTATCACCTACTACCGCGATTGGGCACGCCTAGCATCACGCTTTGCTTTGTCGTGCATCGTTATGCATCTATTTGCATTGTATTCATTATTTCTTCCCCTCTTCTCGTTGAACACTTGAGACCGACCTTATTGCTACCCGATGCGACTACATGTTGACGACCCGTCCTTCTTGGCTGAGCTTCCAGGCAAGCCCCCCCTTGATCACCAGATATCGCCTATTCTTCTCTATACTGCTTGCATTAGAGTAGTGTAGCCTGTTACTACTTTCCGTTATTCCTATCCTAATGCATAGCTTGTCCTTGCTACTACTGTTGATACCTTTACCTGCAATTCTACCTGCTTAGTATAGGATGCTAGTATTCCATATGTGGCCCTACATTCTTGTCCGTCTGCTGTGCTTTACTATCGGGCTGTGATCACTTGGGAGGTAATCATGGGTATATACTTATATACTATTACATGATACCTGTGGTGACTAAAGACGGGTCGGCTCGTAGGAGTACCCGCGAGTGGATCTTTGTGGCGGAGCGACAGGGCAGGTTGAGACCGCCTAGGTGAGAGGTGGGTCTGGCCCTGGTCAGTGTCTGCGGTTACATCATTAACACGCTTAACGAGATCTTGGTATTTGATCTGAGTTTGGCCATTTGGTCTATACGCACTAACCAACTGCGTGAGAAAGTTATGGGCACTTTCGGCGTCGTGGTATCGGCGAAGCCTTCGTGACGTCGGCCCGGCGGCGCGCGCCATGATTGGGCAACGTAAGCGCTCTTGTATTAAGGGGCTAGTTACGCTTCCGGCAGCGTCATAGCGTGCAGTGTGTGCTAAGGGCGATGGGCCCGGACCCCTGCGCTTAGGTTTAGACCGGCGGTCTTGACCTCTGGTTGGCCTAGGTGGGGCTGCTGACGTGTTAATCTTCCGGCGGCGGGCATGACCGAGAAAGTGTGTCCGCCAAATGGGATCAAGCGTGTTGGGTTATGTGGTGCACCCCTACGGTGGAAGTTTATCTATTGAATAGCCGTGATCTTCGGTAACAGGACGACTTGGAGTTGTACCTTGACCTTATGACAACTAGAACCGGATACTTAATAAAACACACCCTTCCAAGTGCCAGATACAACCCGGTGATCGCTCTCTAACAGGGCGACGAGGAAGGGATTGCCGGGTAGGATTATGCTATGCGATGCTACTTGGAGGACTTCAATCTACTCTCTTCTACATGCTGCAAGGTGGAGACTGCCAGAAGCGTAGTCTTCGATAGGACCATCTATCCCCCTCTTATTTTGGCATTCTGCAGTTCAGTCCACCGATATTGCCTCTTTACACATATACCCATGCATGTGTAGTGTAGATCCTTGCTTGCGAGTACTTTGGATGAGTACTCACGGTTGCTTTTCTCCCTCTTTCCCCCTTTCCATTTCTTCCTGGTTGTCGCAACCAGACATGTCGGAGCCTGTGAGCAGACGCCACCGTCGGCATTTACTCCTACTACACCGGAGGTGCCTACTACTACGTGCTACCCGGCCAGCTGACGGGAGTAGTTAGGAGGATCCTGTGCAGGAGGCATGCGCCTCTTCGATCTGTATCCCAGTTTGTGCTAGCCTTCTTAAGGCAAACTTGTTTAACTTATGTACGTACTCAGATATTGTTGCTTCCGCTGACTCGTCTATGATCGAGCACTTGTATTCGAGCCCTCGAGGCCCCTGGCTTGTAATATGATGCTTGTATGACTTATTTATGTTTTAGAGTTGTGTTGTGATATCTTCACGTGAGTCCCTGATCTTGATCGTACACGTTTGTGTGCATGATTAGTGTATGATTGAATTGGGGGCGTCACAGTGATCTTATGGGTTTCACCTCTAGCCTATCCAACTTGTTTGCGACTAAAGGCTTTGTTGTTGTTGTTGTTGTCCTTTTTTCTTTTTGTGTTTGATTATGCCACTCAGATGTGCAATAACTACATTATGGGATGTAGTCTGCACGCCCAAATGGGCTGGCGGGCTAGGGCTACCCAACCTGCACTGGCTGAACAAGGCACTACGGGCGCGCTGGGCATGGCTTCAGAGAACTCACAAGGAAAGGCCATGGGCTGACTTCTCGATCGTTGTTCCTGCGGAGTCACGGGCCCTAGTGGATGCAGCTGCACGGGCGAGGATTGGGGATGGGAAATCCACCCTCTTCTGGGAAGATTGATGGACCGAGGGCTCGCGGGTCAAAGATATAGCTCCGGAAATATATTGTCGAGTTCCAAAACGAGTCAGGCAGACTAAGCTGGTGGCCGATGTGATGAGAGACAGCAGCTAGGCGTTGGATATTGGCACTAACCTCACTCCTGAGGCATTGGATCAGTACCTTAACTTATGGCCAAGAGTATCGGCCTTAGGCTTGACGAGGAAAATCAGATTCGCTGTGTTGGGCGTGGGAGAACAATGGATGCTTCTCAACTCGCTCGGCCTATGCAACAAGATTCATGGGACGGCAAGTTTCTCCAACAGCGTGCTTTACATGGCAAGCCAAGGCTCCATTGAGATGTCGCTTCTTCAATTGGCTGGCACTGAAGAACAGATGCTGGACATCGGATAGGCTTGCTCGACGCGGTTTACCTCACCAGACAGCTTGCCTCATGTGCGATCAACAACAGGAGACAATGTACCACCTGATGCTGGAGTGTAGCTTTACGAAGTAGATTTGGCTTGCTGTGAGCAGATTGACCAACACAGTGGAGTTCCAGCCCAGACAGGATGAACCGCTTGAACAATGGTGCATACGACAAGATGGCGCCTCAACCAACCGCAAAGCTCACAGACCTAAATGTCTTCTGGTAATGTGGATAATCTAGAAGCAACGGAACGACGTGGTCTTCAATGGAGCGACGCCATCAATTCAACGAGCCATGCAACGAATTCAGGAGGAAGGTCAGCTTTGGGCGAAGGCGGGGCTTTTCAAGGAAGATAGTCTAGGGTTTGAGGTGGATCATGTAGCGTGGGACGGTAGCGAGTAATCACTATATGAGATCAAAGGGTAGACACTCTCTCATGCGTATTTGAGAAAAAAAATAACTAGTTGTAAGATCCTAAGTTTAATTGTAAGATCGGACAGGTAGAGACAATAGTTTTTTATTTTTTTGCGGGTGAGGTAGAGACAATAGTTGTCCATACTGCAACGGTACTTAATTATGAAAGTTGGCTAAATAGTTGACCCTATTAGTCCATTCTTTTAAGTTAAATGTTTTTATTCTTCTATTACTATTCCTCTGCTTGATTTTATTTTTTGTCGAGCCAAATTTCCTCCGACTGATGGATAACCATTTGCCAATGGGGGAACTGCTTCTTGTTTAACACTTAGATAATTGGATTTCAAACAAAGAAAACCAGAAATTCCATAGCGAACACAGGAATTCTAAAAGAATTTTGAAATTTTATCAATATAAAATTATTTAACCTATATACACAACAATAATGATCCAATGTCAATCTTCGGTTATATACTTCGCTTCTCTTCTTCCACATCATAAAAATCAGTTGTCAGTGTGCTATATCTTTTAATACCACCTTATATCTTTCTGAAGTGGGAGAACCTGCAATCCTATATTATACTATACCTATACAAATAAATAGTGCTAACCTTGTTAACATATTCTTTTCATTTTAGCTTTCATCTTGAAAGTCTGTTAGCCTTCTGGTTTTTTCTCTCCATTTTCTTAAATTCTGTCGTATATAGCCAGGTGCCTAGGCCACAAAATTTAACTGTGCATGCCTTGAAAAAATGCCACACAAAGAAATCATTGAATGTGATAACCCATCCAAGACATTGTTTTCAACAGTCTTCTTATAAGGCCGTAGGGTTCATATCAGGAAAATGCACAAGGGGAAAAGAAAAGCCATCATAGACACAATACCTAAATGCAAATTTAACATGAGAAGAAAGTTGGCATATATGCATCAGGTAATTCGCAAATGTAACGTAGTCATTGGCATGCAGGGGGAAAGCCCATAAACTCATTCATACAGTTCTGGGCATTTACTCCACAATCGATTTCTGAATAGAGAGCTAAACAGAAAGTTCAGAGGAGATACAAGGTGAAGTTCAGCAAGTAGCTCTAAAAAATTATTAATCTGTCTGTACAAACCAAGCAAAGCAACCTCAGAAGATATGACTGCCGTTGGTAAACCAGACCAACGAAGCTCACCACACCAGTTCACAATTATGCAAAGACCAATCACCTTCTTGTTGGATGACAAATTTACAGCACAAGTATATGCCTGTTATCAAGTGCCCTTCTGACAATCTCGTACCCTGTAGCCATCTCCTACACAAGAAACAGGCAGAACATCGTCAGTAAGAACTGTATTTCTCATAACAGCAAAGCAGCAATTGTGCATTTGGTATCCCCGTCTTTGGGCAGGAAGAACGTTGACGTGACTGCGGTCATGACCAAACCGCAACTCGGGAAATGTAGGCTACAGCTACTACACATCTTCTTATGAAGGTATGAGCTAATGTAGCACCAAAGTAAAGCAAGTATCTAAATTCTAAATTCTTATGAAGATGCGAAAAAAGTGTGGAGTTCAGCAATGTATCAGCCAAGTGTGCAGTACATAAAGCACACGATAGGAAAACCTTGCATGCACAAATGTCCTTAGAGCAACTGTTATTAGGAAAACCTTGCATGCACAAATGTCCTTAGGGCAACTGTTATTAGGGGTGTGCCAATGGCTTTAGGGCTGTGCCACGCCCTTGCAATGACACATAAAAACGGTGCACTGATCCACCTTTGCAATTCATCATGGAAAAATTGTGACAAAAAGAATGCGTACAAACAATCATCCATCTGAAAGGACCATATCCAGTCGATGATGCTCATAAATTTACCAGCGTCTGAATGAACAAATCAACCTAAGGGAACACAAGCTGAACAGGTACCAACCTCTTGGTGTTACATAAGCAAAGAATGTCTTCTACTGTAAGCTTGAAAAACGTTCTTATATTATGGGACAGAGGGAGTACCATTTTTCTCTTTCAGCTCTATGTAATTTACAGAACATAATATAATAATCCAACAAAGAAAGAAGCCCTTGGTGCTTCTTTTAGGACATTTTTCAGATTGTAAAAATCAGACGTGTCACTAAAGCAAGAAAATTACTAATTTGACGTGAATGAGACATACAAATATGTCATGTTTGTGAGCATACAGAAGTTTGACGGCAGCTCTCCTGTGATGTTATTTGCAGAAATGAAACTTGCAAGAGAGAAAAATAACGATTTAAGAAGCTTCAGATTATCCTTTGTTGCTACAAATTAAGAAATCACACACATCTTAGGCGAATGAAAAATAAAGCAGGACTTCTATCCAGCTGTATGCCAAACTGCGACATATTCTTGCACCTTTTTTAAGCCTCTGTCATGAAGCCATAAAACTCTTATGCATCAAATATCTAGTACTAAAAGCACTCCTGCTTCTTTTGTTTTGTTTGGTAGTCAAGGTGCATGGCCAAGAATTGATGTTCTTGTAAAACTCCAATGGAAAATATACCAGTACTGAATCAAAAGACTGGAAAAACATGGGAGTGATTTATGACCTGTATGTTCGAAAAATCTACCAGTACTAAATTAAAAGGCTGCAAAAACATGCAGCGACTTGTGAACTGTATGTGTATGTTCATAAACGACCTGGACATATGCCATCAGTTTCAGGTCCGGGTCCGCATCTCTATAGAAAAACTCTACTTATAGCTAACTTGTTAAACTACGGATCAATCAAACTCTCCTCACCCCGTACTGTAATACAAACGTCAGGCATCCAGAAAAATATCAACAATCAGCACGAAACAAGTCAAACGTACCAACAACAGCAGAATCATCGAACGGTCAACACCCTGACGGCACAGACACACCCACCCAGAACAAAAGAGCACCAAGAGAATCACGGCCAGCAACAGAAACTAGAGCCGGACCACGACCTTGTCCACCACGCACACGACTAATAACAACAACATACCGAATTCCAGGAGGACGACCAACGACGGGATCCCCCTCCAAAGTAACTTCCGCAAACCATAAATCAGACAATATAAAGAAAGAACACACAATAAAGCAAGATCAATCAGGAACCTCAACCCCCTATTTATAATTAGCAGCAAATTAAGCGGCGCCCAGAAACAACGTCATAAGCGGCGCTACATGAGAATACACGTGGTCACATCATGCGTGAAACCCAACATGACAGCCCTGCATGAACACACATAGTCACGTCACGAACGAATAAAAAAAACCGACTAACGACGAATCCAGTCAACTACAATGCAACAACATTCACTAAATGTATACCTACCCCCAATAAAGCACGTGTCAACCATAGATTAGTCCAATCGATGCCAAAAAAACTTTAAAAAACCAGAAAACATAATCCTATCAGGTAATAGAGAATATGTGTGTGTGTGTGCGCGGGCTGGAACAAACAGTGCGAATTAAAGCTCCACATATATTTGCATGTGAATAAATGGGAATATATAATAGACATTTAATGTCATATACTTGGATGTGTATAAATATGAATAATCAATTACTCTTTGTCCTCCTAAAATAGCGTAGCCACACGACCTATATATACCCTCCACATCAGTGCGGAAACTAACCCCTGACATTTGAACGAACTTAAATCTATTAACTCTAAACTTTTGCGTATTTGTCTCTCCCGAAGAGCCAAACCACGTGCAAAACACAATTTATATCGGGTGGGTTCCGCTAAGCACGTAATATGTACAAAGATTAGGCAACAAGGTATTTCTTTGAGTTTGCGAACCTAACAAAATTTTCATTTTCTGTTTTTCGGTATGTGGGTAACAAGGCAATCGGAAGGAGAAGATGAGACAGGTCTGGATGCCCACCAAGCATCGGCGGCACCCAAAAGAACTAGGCCCAGCCAAGCAATCCATTCAGCTACCTCCTAACCAAAACTGGCCCGGCTATCGCCGGCAAGCAAGTAGTCGGGCCCCTGTGAGAGCATCCTATGACCACCACGGGCCTTTATAAGGTGGCACACCACACTCTAGTGTTTCGGCCTCGAGCGTCTCATCCGCCCTGAGCTCCCATCTCGATAACCTCCATGTTGGTCGTACCATGCCGGTGCAAAGCAACAATAACGTGGGCCTACACCAGCACCGTACGACGGACATGAGGTTGTCGAGATGGGAGCTCAGGAGGGGGAGACGCTCAAGACCGAAAGACCAAAGTGTGATGCACCACTTAAGAAAGGCCCGAGGTGGTCGTAGGATTCCCTCACATGGGCCCCACTACTTGCCTACGCTCCGGCGGTAGCCGAAGTAGTTGTGGTGAGGAGGTAGCTGAACGTATTGCTTGGCTGGGTCTGTTTCTCCTTGGTGCCTCCTATGCTTGGTGGGCCTACAAACTGTCCCATCTTTAACCTCGGATGCTTGTTTCCGACATGTTACAAAACAGAAAATGAAGAATTCTTTAACCCCGCAAAGGCGCAAACTGAACAAAATATCGTGGTGCCTACTCTTCGCATTGATCACATGACTGGTAGGACCTACCCAACCAAAATAAGTTGTGTTTTGCATGTGGTTTGTCTCATAGTGGGAGACAAATGCACAAAAATTTAGAGTTGTAGATTTAAGTTTTTCAAATGTCAAAAGTTGTTTACAAGCTGATGTGAAAGACATATATAGGTCTTGTAGCTAGACTATTTTAGGAGGAAAATTAATAATCAATTATCCATATTTATTCGCATCCAAAATATATAAGAATAAATGCCTAGTACTATATATTGTCACTTTCACATCCAAATATGTGACGAGCTTTAATTGGCACTAGTTATTCCAGGACATCTACATAAATATATCAATCAATCTACATGTTGGGAGGTTGCTAACACGAGAAAAGAAAAAGAATCATTAATGTGTTAACCAAAATCATATCAAGTAAATGAAACATAATACGATATAGAAACCATGCAATACAACCCTGACAATTAAGTAAAGATACATCTAAGAATTTATTTATTTTAGAAGTACTCTAGAACTTATTAACATCAAGCAAAGTTGCCACCAACAGAAGATACTTGTTGATCGACATGAACAGAGGAGATACATCTTCTTCACTACTTAGACAACTTCAATGCTACTGGTGTCTATGCTCTTCAATGCAATATAAGCCAACGCACATTTAACACTATGAGCTTGTGAGCTAACACGTGAACATTTTCGCTTCCATTCTATGTCTATTGGTGGCAGGCCAGAGTAATCTAACTAGTGAAAAAGATGGATCTTATCTTTTTCATGCCGGTCAGTGATTATCTTCTATTGTTAGCAACTTGGCATGGAGATGAATAAATCTTTAATAATTTTGAAAAGAAATAAATTTTTATATGTATCTTTAGTCAATTGTTGTAGTTGTATTTGCATGGTCCTTGGACTTACCTTATGTTATATTTATATCGATACGTATAATGAATCTTAAACTTGATTTATTTGTATTAGAGCAACTCCAATAGCTCCTGTAAAAACCTTCCTGTAAAAGTGGTTTTACGGGTTAGTCTGTATAATTTAGCGGAAGTTGTCCCATGAGGTCTTTTCTTAGTTACGATAAACATCTTCCCCTAAAATTTGACATTGCCCGTCGACATTGCCACACTAGTTGAGTGACCGGCGATGAGTTCCTAGTGGCGATGGCGCATGGCTGTGCTACGGCGAGCGGTGGTGCGGGGAGGCGCGACCGCAAGCGACGGTGCAACGGCAACTTGCGGCGCGACGGCAAGCTATGGGACAGCGCGGGGCAGCGGCAAGCCGAAGGCGGCACGGCGGTGTTCCGGAGTTCCGCCCGTGAACTTTAAGGTGGTTTCCTGCCCACCAAAATTACCCAGGGAGGCCGTCTTCTCGTAAACATGAGGGGAGTTAAGGGCAATTATACGGGATCCCATAGAAAATCAGGTTTACGGGAGCTATTGGAGGCCTTTTTTGCCTGAACTTCCTGTAAACAATGATTCTTTTAAGGATACGGGAGCTATTGGAGTTGCTCTTAAGACATGAATGATGAAAATGTTTTTCTTGCTTTAGCAACCTCCGCACACCGCAAGGCCTGCCTTTTTCCTAGCAAGGGATACACCTTATCCGAAGTTGGTTGGCTACAATTCAAAGGTCATAAAGAATTTCTTGACGAGAATATGCTCCTATGAAATGAATTCTAGTTTGGTAAAGCATTTATGCCTCAATATTTCTAACCTATGGGTCCACCCAGCTATTGTGTCAGCCCCCTATGCTTTTGGATATATAACCCATGCTGAGAACATAGTTATGTGCAAGGTTTTTTTCAGCGCGCTTAGCGAGCATTTTGCAACCGCCTTTGTCCTTTTTAACAAAAGGCATGCTTAATCACACGTTAAGCAAAATTAAGCGCTGCGTGTAACGTCGCGACCTTCAATACTTAGCACATGATGATTGTCCATTTGTTTCATTTATGTAGGCACCTCTATATTTTCCAAAGCTTGAATTTATTACTTAACTAACATAAGTCAAGATTGTAACTGAGTTTAGGTCTAATGGCAAATAACTTAGGCTTTGTTTGGATGTTTCTATTAGAGTGCTCAGTATTGAATTGGCTGGAATACCAATACAACAAGGAAATCGAAATGGACAAGAATATGAATTCATTTGTTTGGTTGTGCACTGAATTGGCTCATGAAATTTCAGTGATGTTTCAATACCAAATCTTGTTTGGATGACAAACTCTGGAATTGCATAGTTACACTTACATGAGTTAGAGATTATGCTTTGTGACGAACAGCATGTTTTGCGGATGGGCAAACGTTTCCAAGCAAATCGGAGGCCCTGCGCTTGGTATTGCGCTGGGACGTGCACAAGTGGGAGGAAGTCACGCTTTGTATTGATGCATATTTCCACCGGGTAACACAGAGGGCATCCAAAATAGCTGAATTAGAGGCTCCCAATACCAATTCCCAATTCAAAGGCTGAATACATAGTTACATACAACATCCAAACACAACGTTAGCTCTAATGGCAAACATAATAAAGAAGATTATGTTTTCCGTGCATAAATTAGTGTTGGTAATTAGCAACATTTTGAGTGACTATCTACACTATTATGAATCCCCTAGGCAAGTTGTAGACAGTGGGGTTATTTAAGAAACCGAAGCCCAAACAGAGAAAGAAAATGCTCACAGGCTCAACGAACCAGTCTTCCCTTGTTCTTTCACCATTATATTTTCATCTGACCAAAGCCGGACTAGATAACCTATGAAGCACCGATACAGGAACGGGGGCACGGCGATACAGATACGGGGATACGGCAATTTCTAACTTCCAAATATAAAAACTAAATCCATCCAAGATAAGGAAATAAACTGCTACCTGTTTGCCGTTCACGTGATCCTCAACATGTCCATTGCTCGCCCTACCAAGCAAAAGCCAAATTGCACGTCAGCAACCAACCTCGAAATGTAAAGTGAACTGAAAAAAAGAACACCCATTTGTACTCACAATCCTGGTCCCAGCAAGGCAACCTCACACTCCTTGGCGTCCTGAAGCACTCGCGCGTAAGCCTCAGCATCCTGTACTCTGCAAGGTCTAGCTCTGATTCCTCATCCTCATCCTAGTCCATGCGCATTTGGGCGAACTGATTTTCGCCCACACGACACTCCAATGTTGTGGGCGGCAACTGCAGTTACGCGAACGTGGCAACTAGGTAAACACACATGACAACTATAATTCGTTGCTAGACGACATTGCAGTTGTGCGTACGTGGCAACCAGATAAACACGCATGGCAACTGTGATTAAAGATACATGGCAACTATGATTGGATCACACGTGACAACTAGGTAAACACACATGGCCACTACTGTTTTACCATATGTGGCAAGTAGTTAATCACACAGGGCAACTACGGTTTGATTACACGCGGCAACTACCATAAATTAAACATGGCAACTATAGTTAACCAAAACAGATAGAGTTACCATGCTTTTACAACTACACTTGCCATCTTGGATAACTACATCTGCCATGCCATCCCGGATGGCAACTAAATCGTCATCCCGCGGTTACCTAACGTAGCTGCGCCAGGACGTGTGGGCATTCTTGCTTCGTGCCACACGCGCGAGGTGGAGATGGGTAGTACTTGTTGGGCGTGTGGCACAAAGTAGTTGCGCCCACACGGGTGTGCAATTCTAATGTCCGCCCACACACAGCCCATGCGGGCTGCCTTGTGCTCACGCCACGTACGGTATGTGGGCGGATGTCTAATATACCACACGTGTGGTGGATATCGGCGTCCTTACTTTTTCATCTGATATTTTGCCCCCTGAGAGCTGCCGGATGGGGTCGAGGGTCACTGGTCATTGAAACAACCCTGAAGCAAAATATCCAACCCCTTGTAAATTAGGGTAAATCATCCAATAACCTTCGAGAAGGCAGAGTGTGCAAACTAATGGATGCTGGGGAATGAGCCATGATGTCGAATAGTCACAGTGTACAGAACTACAGGATGAAACTGTAGGAAACACGTTGTTCTTTTCTTGACAGCAGCGAGATTCTTGCTGGTATTTTTTTAGAATGAAGGCATCACGCCATGTTCCATTTTTCATTCAAATGAAGCAAAGTCTATACAAAATCATTCATTAGAGCTTCTACAACCAGATATAGCAAAACCAGCCCCCGAAACATCCACAGATGCGTCCGTAGACAGTGGCCGGCCAGCCCTCATATGGCCACGTCCACAGTCGGATATCTCAAATCTGACCCCTCAAAACCGTGATATCCATGCAACGTGAGAAACTACCAACGTCGATCATGTGCACACCGTTCAAACTAAATGGCATATAAACACCGTACATCAGATCAAAAGATTTAGTTTATCGTCGCAACAAAGATAAATACTAAATTAACTAAAACTAAAATGGAAACGAGAGCGGGACATCAGCACTTCGGCGCTGGTCCCTTGTGGTCACCGTTGCGGCTATAGCACTCTGTGTATGCGCCGGCGACGGGAAGTGCGTCGTCATCGGAGCCGTGGGTACCGACGAAGTCGTGGCAGCGTGTGCGGACGACGAGCTCCTCATCGCCCTCTTCCGCCTCGAGCAACAACGACTCCCAGTCGACGGGGTCTTCGCCGCCGGACGGTGCGTTGCCGAAGCTTGACATTGGATCGAAAGGGGACGGGACGAGGAAAGGAGCAGACAGCAAGTGGAATGGAGTGTGGTTTGACCGCAATCTAGGGTTTTTTTGGGTGGGGATATGTGTGCGTCCGGATGGACCAGGATGGGATGGTCCGACGAGCACGTCCGAGCCTCTCATATCCGCCCTAAATTTGAGCTGGGTTTGAGGGGTATCGGCGAGATAACTTTAGATTGAAAGAAGTCATCGAAACATACCAACATCAGATCTAATTTTGAAGCTTTCGTCGCGACAAATTTAACAACGTAAACAGGTTTTATATCGGATGAAAGGTTTGAGCCACAAAGCATTTTAAATGTCAAATTTAGATGTAACATATGCTGATAACGTCATTTGTCTTATATGCATACTCACACTAAAAACAACATATGCATGTGCCAATGATAGGAAAAGAGCTGAGACTCACTCCGCACATCCAACCATGTCTAAGAAGGATTTCTTCGGTTGTAATGCATGCATGGGTTCGGTATTTAAGAGCAACTCCAACGGGGTGATCTATTTTGTCTGCGGGCATCGTTTAGGTCAGTTGAGACAGAAAAAGTCCCAACAGCGTCCAAGCGGACGCCGCTTTCGCGCTTTTCGTCCGCCTGCCGACCCATTCTCGGCCCATTTTTGAGCCAGATTTGCGTCGACGCGGCACTACAAAAAAAAAAGACACATCCCTGACATTTTGGGCCGAACGAAATTTATTTCTGTCATACATATGACACTTCTATGACGATAATTGTGACAAAACCCGGTATCATTATAGATGTGGTGGGCTCCTACTTCTATGAAAAAAAATCATGACAGAAAATGAGTTTTTTGTTCTGGGCGGGCCAGAGACGCAGCTGCATGACATTTTTTGGGCCGTCCATGACGGAAAAAACCGTGGTAGAAGCGAGGGGGAGGAAAATTTCGGGAGTTCCTGTTACGGTGGGAGGTCGGGGCGAAGCGATGCTGCTTTCTCGTGACACGGTGTGAGGCGTTGGCTCTAACTGAACTCCGAAGCGAGGCATTGGGCTCTAACTAAACCCGAGCAATTGTAATTGCGAACTACGACATTAAATCCGAGCGATCGATCGATGGTCGTTAATCGAACCCGATCGAAGCGATTCCTTCGCTACTGCTGCTAACTGACGCCGACCGATTGGATGAACAGTGAGCGCTGCAAGGGGGGGGGGGTTTGGATGAACAGTGGGCGGTGGCGTTGCCTCTGGATGAACAGGACCCCGTGGTGTGGAGGGCTGGATGAGCGATGAGACGGTGGGGTGGCCGTGGAGGGTGGTTGAACAGACCCCGTGGTGTGGAGGGCTGGATGAACAGTGAAGACGGTGGAGGGGTGTCCGTGGAGGGGTGGTTGAACAGTAGCCGGTGGAGTAGCGCGTGGTGGAGGCTGGATGAACAGGAGCCCGTGGAGGCTGGAGGAGGTCGACGGTGGAGATGAACAGTATCCCGTGGAGTCCCGTTTTGCGGTACGCCACACCCCTCCCGATGAACAGGACCCTGTTTCGACCATAGGAGGTCCGTTTGTTCGTTTTGCGGTATGCCACACCCTCCCGATCAACAAGACCCCTGTTTCGACCGTAGGGAGGTCCGCTTGCTTCGTTTTGCGGTACGCCACACCCCTCTCTCGATCAACAGGGCCCCTGCTTCGACCGTAGGAGGTCCGCTTCCTCCGCTTTTGCGATACGCCACACCCTCCCGATCAACAGGACCCTGCTCGAGCGTAGGAGATCTGTTTCCTCCATTGTGCGGTACGCCAGCCCTTGTTTCCATCGCCTGTTCCGTCCAAGCCAGTTGGATCCCACGCGTTCCGTTGCCTCCCGATGAACACGACGCATTCCGTTGCTCTCTCCGATTTAACACGACGCATTCTCGCTTGCCTCCCCATGAACACGACGCATTCCGTTACCTCCCGATGAACACGACGCATTCCGTTGCCTCCCCATGAACACGACAACAACGCTGTTTCTCCGTTCCGACCCAGCCATGTACACGAGCCTGCCGCGTGCGTATGCGCAGTAGTAGGCGTTCGAGACCCTGCCCGTGTATGCGTGACGTGGCCGTATTTTCTTTCTTGCACCCTCGCCGCTGTACGTACGTGTACATGCTACGTGTGCGCCTCTACTACGACACGTGCGCGCCTCTACATCCACAAGTATATATGTAAGTACACGTTCTCGACCAGAATGACAACACTACGTACGCTTCGACCACGTGGGTCCCGACTGTCAGGCACTTCCTTGCGTGCGAAGATGTAGCTGGTGGGTCCCAACAGTCAGGGGGGCGAATCATTTTTTTTTGCCCGGACGCACTTCCTTGCGGCGAAGATGTAACTGGTGGGTCCCAGCATGTGGGGCGAATCGCTTTTTTTTGCCCGGACGCACTTCCTTGCGTCGCGAAGTCATCACTAGTGGGTCCCAGCCGTTAGGGTGGCGAATCATTTTGTTTTTTGCCCGGACGCACTTCCTTGCGCGGCGAAGATGTAGCTGGTGGGTCCCAGCCGTGGGGGAAACATTTTTTTCGCGAAATGTGAGCCTGCCGGTGGGTCCCACCGCTGTCGGTGGAGGAATCATTATTTTCAGCGTAATAAGGAGGCACTTCCTTGCTGCGGCCGTGGACCTATTGCCGCCTCTCCACGTGACAGTCCACGTCCGATGGAAGTCGTTCCTGACCACGTTGACCACGCCAGCGCCGAGAGCACCCGAGGCGGTGGACGACGGCGCAGGCCTAGGAAGGGACGACGACGGGAGCCGGGAAGACGCGGCAGTGGAAGCCAGCGCGGAGAGGAGTACGAGGTTCACCGGTTCGGCTGCGGTGTGAGGTTGCCGCCGCCGCACGGCTTTGGCCAGCGGTGGGAATAGTAGGGCGATGAGGCCTCGGCGGCAGCACAGACCGCCACGGGAGGCGTGAGCATGCGGCACGACCGGCGCCGCTTTGGGCGGCCGGAGCAAGAAGACCAGAGGTTGAAGAAGCACTACGGCCGTTGGATGGACATCGTCACGGTCACCGGAGCTAGAATCGTTCATATTGACTAAAGTTGACAAAGGCCCCGTCGATCAACTTAGTAGGCCCATTAAGTCAGCCTCCCACCATGGTGGGTCCCAGCTAGCGAGGAAGTATTCATTTTTTGTGCGTAATAAGGAGGCACTTCCGGTGGGTCGGTGAAATGATGGGGGAACGTTTTTTTCGCGAAATACGCTGGCCCGTCCGGTGGGTCCCAGCAGTCAGGGGGGAAACGTTTTTTTTTTTGAGAAATAAGGTGGCCCGTCCGGTGGGTCCCTGCTGTCAGGTGGAGGAATAATTATTTTGCGCGTAATAAGGAGGCACTTCCTTGCAGCCGCCTGGACCCAAATTGCCGGCCTCTCCACGCAAAGATTTCCGATGTAAGTCGGTCGTTGACCATATTGACCACGCCGCCCGAGAGCACCAGGGCGGTGGTCCGGACGACGGCGAGGCCTAGGAAGGGACAACGCGAGCCGGGAAGACGCAGAAGTGGAAGCCCGCGAGAGGAGTACGAGGGTTCACTGGTTCGGTCATGTGTGAGGCTGCCGTCGCAGAATAACAGGGGTGTGGGTGAGTAGAGGGATGGCTCGGCCAGCGATGGGAGTAGTACGGGCGGTGAGGCCTCCAGCGGCATCACAGCCGCCACGGGAGGCAGGAGCACGCGACATGACCGGCGCTGCTTTGGACGGTGGAGCAAGAAGACCGGAGGTTGAAGAAGCACTACTGACCGTTGGATGGACATCGACGATCACAACATCTAGAATCGTTTATATTGACTAAGTTGACAAAGCCTTTGGTACGCGTCAACTTAGTAGGCCCACACTTCGATTTGGCAGAGAACATATAGCCCATTTGCGATTTGTAAGAATGTACAACCCATTTTTAATTCTAATGGAATTTACTACAACCCATTTACAGTTTGTTAAAAGTATAGCCCAACTTCTTGCTAGGACAACGATTAATAATTTCAAACAACCGCTCAAAACATGTAATTAAAAAATTCCCACATTTTGATGGGATCTGAAATATTTTTATTCGAAATTTCTAGTCAGGTTAAATATAATTTCAAAATAAAGTTGTATTACGTTAAAATCCAACAAAATATTCTTGCCAAGAACAAGTAATGAAATAAAAATTTCTAAATTCCAATAATAATATATTTTTCAAACTAATTACGTGTTTGGTGCATAGTAATTGCCCAGTTATTATAATTACATCCCATTTATTATTTCTTAAAGTCATTTTTTTTGTTAAGCCTAATGCATACCTCCTAGGAAACTTTGCAGCCCAGCGGGGCGGATAACAAGTTGACCCAGATATTGTGTACAACTGTCGGCCTAGTTGCATTGCTGATGTTGAAAAAAAAGGCCTGTGTAGTACAGAACAACCTAACATGGTTACTCAGCCCACATTCAGCTTATCGGCGGAAAAGGCCCAAACAAGGCTTCAGACAACTTTTTGAAGTCACCGAGCTCTGTTAATAACTTAAGAAAAAATTTAGATTACAGTGAAACCTAATTAAAAGCTGTCACGAGCAAATAAATAATTCAACGGGTCCCACTTGTGTGTGTGCATGTGTGTGTGTGTGAGAGAGAGAGAGATATAGAGAGAGAGACCCATCGGTCGATGCTCGTAAATACATCTTTCAGCCATATGCATTGGCTGATGCTCAAGAAAACTTATATAGTTGACACAATCATATAGAACATCATAGCACACTGAACTTGCTACAAAAATTTCACGCAGGCGGCACAATCAGGATGTAAGCAGTGGATCGCTACGGGAAGGGCTATGTTGAAACCAATGAAGTCGTACATAATGGTTCATCGTCTTTACAAATGACGGGGAAATATCTTGAATGTTGTGCAAAGAAAACAGGCAGACAACACAATAAGTTTTGCTAGCACATTAAGTTGACGTACAACCCTTTCTAAAAAAGTTCAGGTACAAAATTAGAACAGGTCACAATCAAATGTACTGGCATATCAGTGCTTCAGACCCATAGCTCGGATTTAACTAGTACTATCTGACAAGATTCAGTTGTTACCTCAAATTAGAGCACATCCAGGCAGCCAGCCCCGCCTCTTCTCCCAAAGAAGCAGTGTCCTCCGCCGCGCGATGGAGTAGGCCCTGTGCCATCCATCGTTCGAGCAACAACACGGGAAAGTCTAACGTTGACTCCTGTAATGGACGCCGTCGACGGACCCTGGCACCAGCGGCGGCGGCAGGACTTCGATTGATGGATTGACCACTTCTTCGACATGCACGAACACTCGATACAGGTACATCCCTAACGTGGTCCGCGGCGGCCTTGGTGGCAACGAATAGTACAACCCCGGTTCCCCGTGACCGGTATCTCAACACCAATAACCTTCGGTATGGTGGACGGCTTCTTCATCCATGCCATAACCGTCAGAGCCCAGCTGTCTCAAGGAACAAACATACTTACGAGCTCACCTCCAAGGTCGTTGATAAGCTCGTTCATGGACTCGCTGTTACAAGCACGTCAAGGCATGCCGTGGAAGGTAAGCTTTGTTAAAAACTCAAGCTCGAGGGCACCGAGCCCCATCACAGGTGCCACCGATCAAAGCTCACCGGTAGCGCCATCGCAGTAACAAACGCCGGAAGATTCGAACACATGACTGCAGTCGAAAGTTGTCCGGAACGTGACGAAGAAATCAGCCGGTGGCGGATGATTTCGACGAGCAAGTCACTTATTTGGATGACGTGCGCAATGCCAAGAGCTTTGACAAGGTCGTCCGGCGAGACGGGAGGCCGGTCGCCGTTGATGGTTACCATCAGCACTTTGTCGGCAAATTGGTCGTCAAGCGCCACCATGCCGCTGTTGAGCGACAAAGACGCAGCCGGATCAGAAGGCAGGACGGACCTCAGGATCTCCGGCTCGGAGAGCCGCGTTGACCGGCGACATGATAGTGCGCTTGAGTACAGGAAGTACATGAGGGGGATTTGGAGGAACTGGAGTAGGAATCGAGATTCCAGAGGTGGGGGAGGGGCGGAGACTGGGGATGAAAAGGTAGCATGAATTTCGAGCACGCGCCAATATGCTCTCGGCACAAGAAGCGCGCACGTAAAACACGGTGGCGCCTACATGTCGGCCTTAGAGTCCTTATTCTTTCTTTTTTGGAGAGCCCGGCCTTTTTTTCCAGGATCTTTTGAGAGCCCGACCCGAGAGTCATAATTGACCTGTTTGGCATTGCATTACTACTCGGCCCATATTCAACGACACCTCACTGGCCCAAACAAGTGTACATCATCTAAAAGATAGTGAGCTCAAATTATATAACTTGAAAAAAGGAGATATACTCTGAACACTGGAGAATGGTGATGCCCTCATTTAGCCCACCAAGTAGTTCGAGACAATAAACAGATTCAAAACAATGATATATACAACATTCAAACACCGACTAGTGACTACTCTTGACATAAACAGCAAGACATGATAGTTCATAAGAAGTCTTGCTACACCACCAAAACGCACTCCATACGCGGTATTTCGGACTCTCGTGATCCAGACGATAATGACATTCTAAATAGAAGCAACTATTACATAGAAAGAGTGACATAGACGAGGATGACCAAATGACAAGGAATATGCATAACAAAAAGAAAGAACTACCCATCCAAAACCAGCAGCAAAGACAACAAAGTCATTGAAGAGATGATCCAACACCATCATAATTTGCAGCCCGCTTCAACGACTCGGTGATCCGGAGACACCAAGATTACTCCACCCTTTCGATGCAACAGCCCAATTACCTATCAACCTCAAGGCTTGAACCACATCATCGCTTGTCGTAATTGAGACATCCAAGGATCAAAGTTAATCCGGATGCCTTTGTCATTCTCAGCTTCTTTTGGCTGCAGGCTGTATCGTTGACAATCAGGGGAGTTTGCTCCCGAACTCCTAGGGCTCGCCGTGTAGACACAGTTTTCCATAGCAAACAGAGCTTCTCTGCCATCAAGGTCCTTGCCAACGGTGATCTCCTGGTTAATCGGATAATTGAGTCCGAGAAATGTAGAGTGTGAACCAAGGCTGTTTACCCGCCTCAACTAAAAATCCTAAAGGCCCCAACAAGTCGGGTATCCTGCTCATAGACGTAACAACCACTGTCTGGATACTCACGTATTACACGGTGCTTGTATACAGTGGGGTTTTTGCAATATAACTTTTCCGGCTCATGTGTCCGAATGATCATCAGTCTTTTGCCGTCGTCTGATCGAGCGAGGAACCAGTTGTGCTTCCCTGTTTTTGGCAAAGGTGGTGTGATTACAAAGGGCAAGAATCGTAGGGACACCGCATCATATCAAAAAGGACAGGCATTGTTAATGTAAGATCAGCATTGTTCGTAGTATGAGTAGGATAATGCAAGAAACAGCATTGATATGTCCCTCGTTGGAACCGGGAGGAAAATACAGGAAATGTATACTGGGTTCGAAAATATAGAAGTGCCATGCATGGTTATACTCATGTTATCTCGCAATCGATTCTTCACGTGAAACTACCATGTCATGCATGTTATGTAATCATGTTCTCGTCCTCACAAACAAATTCTTCAAGGTTACTAACAGGCCATGCATTGTTATATACTCGTGTTCTACGTGGGCAAATTTTTTGTGAGGATATTATTCTAGCCATTGATTGTCAAGGGCGAATATAGGTATGTACACATGGTAAGCATTGCATGATTTCACTACTTCCAAATATAGAGTTCTCCATATGCACATTTACTTCCCTAATGTATGGTTAGATGAAACCAACAATGTGGCGCATGTTTCTACAGCATGAAAATGAGGAAACTAACATGGCCATTGATACACACTCATATTTAGTAGTAGTATACAGATTACTGTAAAATAAGGATAATATCCATATATTCCTAACCGTTTGATTATTCAGGGTACAAATTGGCTGTAATAACATGGTCACAATCGCATGAATTAACTCGTTCCAAATATATCTGATTTACGGCGTCTCTGATATATTGCCATAGTTCTACTCAAATTCTGCTCAAACAGGGATATGGCAATCATCACAAAAATTTCAAACAGTGTCATGGCGTCATCATTAACATGAGACGGAAACAACTTACACGCTACCGTCCCAAAGAATACATGGTGTCATCTGCTTTGTCGATCGCGTAGATGATGCCATTGTGTTCAATAGCATCACGTATGTGTATCAGCTTTGACGATGATCCACTGCGAGCCGAGTTGTCTCCAGCTAAAGAAGGCACCGGCGAAAAGATAGGCGAGTCCGCAGTCGAACAAGGCAATTAGCTTGAAGTCTGCGTAATTCGCATGTCGTGTGTCACTTGGCAGATTACAATCTTCTGCAAAACAAGTTCCGTCCAACTGACATAGTAATTTAGATGACTTGGACCGCGATGGTAATACTCTATATAATCCAACGGAGGAAGGATAATCTCATGGGAGGTCTGGAAGTTCACGAGCACCAACTTTTTACCGTCTTCTCTGAAGCCAACCATCTGATACGTCTCCAACGTATCTATAATTTTTGATTGCTCCATGCTATATTATCTATTGTTTTGGACTATATTGGGCTTTATTTTCCACTTTGATATTACTTTTGGGACTAACCTATTAACCGGAGGCCCAGCCCAGAATTGCTGTTTTTTTGCCTATTTCAGTATTTCAAAGAAACGGAATATCAAACGGAGTCCAAACGGAATGAAATCTTCGGGAACGTGATTTTCTCATCAGATAAGATCCAGGAGACTTGGACCCTCGGTCAAGAAAGGAGGGAGGCGGCCACGAGGTGGAGGGCGCCTGCATGCGCGCCCCGCCTTTGTGGGCCCCAAGCTCCACTGACGTACTCCTTCCTCCTATATATACCTACGCACCCCCAACAGATTAGATACGGAGCCAAAACCTAAGTCCACCGCCGCAACTTTCTGTATCCACGAGATCCCATCTTGGGGCCTGTTCCGGAGTTCACTTTAAGGGGATTCCACCATGGAGGGCTTTACATCATCATCATAGCCTCTCTCCGATGAAGTGTGAGTAGTTTACTTCAGACCTTCGGGTCCATAGTTAGTAGCTAGATGGCTTCTTCTCTCTTTTTGGATCTCAATACAATGTTCTCCCCTCTCTCGTGGAGATCTATTCGATGTAATCTTCTTTTTGCGGTGTGTTTGTTGAGACCGATGAATTGTGGGTTTATGATCCAACTTATCTATGGAAAATATTTGATTCTTCTCTGAATTCTTTTATGTATGATTGAGTTATCTTTGCAAGTCTCTTCAATTATCCGCTTGGTTTGGCCAACTAGATTGGTAGTTCTTGCAATGGGAGAAGTGCTTATCTTTGGGTTCAATCTTGTGGTGTCCTTTCCCAAAAGGATGAAGAAGGGCAGCAAGGCACGTATTGTATTGTTGCCATCGAGGATAACAAGATGGGGTATTTATCATATTGCATGAATTTATTCCTCTACATCATGTCATCTTGCTTAAGGCGTTACTCTGTTTTCATTAACTTAATACTCTAGATGCATGCGGATAGCGATCGATGAGTGGAGTAATAGTAGTAGATGCAGGTGAGTCGGTCTACTTGTCTCGGACGTGATGCCTATATACATGATTATACCTAGATATTCTCATAACTATGCTCAATTGGCCAATTGCTCAACAAGAATTGCTCACCCACCGTAAAATACTTATGCTCTTGAGAGAAGTCACTAGTGAAATCTATGGCCCCGGGTCTATTTTCATCATATTAATCTTTCCTACCTTTATTATTGCTTTGCTTTTTTACTTTGCCTTTTTATTTTACTTTGCATCTTTATACCAAAAATACCAAAAATATTATCTATCATCTCTATTAGACTCACTCTCGTAAGTGACCGTGAAGGGATTGACAACCCCTATTCGCGTTGGTTGCAAGGAGTTATTCGCTTTGTGTAGGTATGAGGGACTTGCGCGTGGGCTCCTACTGGATTGATACCTTGGTTCTCAAAAACTGAGGGAAATACTTACGCTACTCTGCTGCATCATCCTCTCCTCTTCGGGGAAAACCAACGCAAGCTCAAGACGTAGCACCATCCAGTGGGAGTTCATGCCGACCCAGTACATACCTGCCAAGAAGTTTCGGGCGATGGTGATCGGATCGATGTCGAGGGAAATGATGTACGGCGACACACTACCTACCTGCAAAGAAGTTTCGGCTAATGGAGATCGGATTGAAGTCGAGGGGCATCATGCTCGCCTCCGTTTCATGGTGAGCCAATCTCGCAGGACCAGACGGATAGCAAAGCAGGGTGTCTTGAAAAGCTTAGGCCTCGCTTCGACGATGGCCGTGTGCATGTCCTCGAGCATGCAGCCAGTCAGCAGGCGGTCAACATATCCATACATGAACAACAAAGGTCGAGGATGTCACTGGGGAGATTGCTCCAATCGCGACTCATATGGATGATGCGCGGTTCGCGTTCGGCCATGGTGGAGTTTGGAAGGGGGATTGATTTACGGGGGAGAAGGATGTCGATGCTGGAGTGGCTAGCGAGGGAATAGTGGTACTGGCAGAGGTGAGTGAGGCGACGGTACACGGGGGCACAGTGAGATGGAGACGGAGAAGGAGATGGAGATGGAGATGGAGTGGTGCTATGGGAGCGGAGAGGGAGACGAGGCGAGGCGCCAATGTGTCAGACAAATGGCAAAGGATGACAGATCGCATAGTGCATGTGGTGAGGCTGACTTTGGTAACCCGAATGACGCCCGCCTGGACTAGTGTCGGTAGCAGGGTGTTGTCACTTCACCGTGAGGACCGGATGAATAGTATTTTGACCATCAAGTGTACCATGCTTGTACTACTACTACTACTAGTAGGAACATGAGTACTCCAAGATTGTATAGTGGAAATAGGTCTCCGTGCTAGCATGCCTGTTCACTTCATCTTTCGTGTATCATCCATATTGCAGCGTAACCAAATTCTCGTGCATGCCCAATCAACGCTGCGCCATGATGCCTGCAGTGGTCGTTCTGGTGCATCAATGATGGCATGCAGATCGTTCCACACTTGAGAAGAGGAAAAATGGAAAGGTAGAACGCGAAAACAGAGGAAGAGAACGCTGCCTAACGAGGCTGGGAGGGGATCGAGAAGGAAGTTAATGCTCCACGCCTAAAGGTTTTGGGAAAACCTGATTTTCATAAGGTGACTTATACTCACCTAAACGGAGGGAGTATTCCTTAACCAGATAATGTTGTGTCTCCGCCACGCTACCAAAAAAAAGCTACGACACATTTTTTATCTGTTTGCATAGGTCCCACCCATCGTGAAGGATGGGCACGCATACCGCAACAGGTACGACTCCTCGGTCTACCCGCATAGCCTTTTAGTTTAGTCTACCTAGTCGTCTAATCAACTGCCTGCACGCCCACTTCTCCCATTTACTTCTCCATCGGGAGCCGATTCGCCTCGGCTTCTTCACCTCCCCTTCGCCTTCATTTGCATCCAAACCCCACTGCATTCACATTGTTTTCACCTCTTTAAATAATCATCTACTACTTGATTAGACTAGCCATCTAATCCTAATTCTCCAAACCATAGCCCTCCGCTCCAAATGGTTCCAAATGGCGAAAAGAGATCGAGATGCAGGTTTTTAGCATCCAACATGTCCTCGTCAAGGCTCGATGCGCATAGTTGCCACCGTCCATCGTCCACCCAAGGGTTGTTCGGCGGTGGATCAATAATGTATCCAACTCCCTCAAAAGGTAGAGACGAGGGTCATCGGTCTCGACGCAGTAGTACACGGAGGCGTGCCTGGGGAAGATCCGACGCCGTCGTCCTTCAGCTGTGCCTCGAAGATGATGTTTTGGTGTACCACATAATACACTCGCCCTCCATACTAGGTGAGCTTCACGATTTCTTGTCTCGAGAGGACGATACTTACGTGGGCAGCCATCGAAGGGACAAACAGAAGCTGGAGCCGCATACAACCTTGATTTAAAAAGCATCGCTGACCTCACGAACCGTAATCAAAATTCCGTGAGAAGATTGTGCTAAATGACACCATCCCTATTCGACGTAGCAAATTTTGTGCTCGGTACAAATCTTGAGAAGGGTGACGTAGATGGTGGCATTAAGGTTGTCTGGATGGGAGAATTATCCCTTGACGACGAAAGCGGATAAAATATGCTGCCCTCGATGCCCGTGTGAGTTTCGAGAGATAGCTGCAAGGTCCAAAGAGCTTGTTGCGAAGCCGTCTCCCACAGAGAATGAGAACAAGAAGAAGAAGAAGAAGAAGAAGAAGAAGAAGAAGAAAAAGTAGAAGAAAACGCTGCACCAGCAGGAGGGCATTATGGATGGATGAACTATTTCCTCTCTTGTAAAAAAATTATTCCCTCTCGGTGTATATTGATATAGATGGACTATTTCGATGGTGTGCATGTCTTTGGAACAGAGTAGTAGCATGGGTCCGCTTTGACTATAAGGAACTATTTATCCGCATATATATAGCTTTCTCGCTACTCCTTCGAAAGTGATCGGTATGCAAAGGTATGTGTCCATAGACATGACAGCTTGTCCATGGAAGTTCAACTACGGCGACCATCACGTTTTCATCTCGCGATTCCCACGACGCCTCTCCAACCCACGGCACCACGCCCCCGACCTCGCGCCTCACCCCTCTCGGCCAAGACCGCCTCTACCTTTGTGTGCATGACATGTGGGCCACCTAAAATGCGGCGAAAGCATCAAGTTTCTACCACAGCCACCGTGATTCCCACAACGCCGCTCAAACCCATGAAACCACACGCCCCCGACCCACGGCTCACCCCTCTTGGCCCCACTTGCCCCTCCGCCTTCAGGAGCATTACATGTGGACCGGTCACCTATCGGGTCCACATGTTATTGACTCAAAGGTAGGTGTAGTAAAACCTGAAGCTCAGTCCGACGGCCCGAGAGGGAATGTAACTCTGCGCCAGGCTTGTGGTGCTCCCTGCAAGAACTAACTCGTGCCAAACTCAAGATTTGTTTCTTTACTATACATGCACGCAACGATTTAATGGACACTGTAATCTCAACATGTGATGGGGAGCTCTAAATTTGAATTTAAAACTTATAAAACGAAAAGATTCAAAACAAATAAACTGGGAGAGAGGGAGTATATCGTAGGATGTTTCCCATACAAAATAATGTTGGAAATATGCCCTAGAGGCAATAATAAAAGTATTATTATTATATTTCCTTGTTCATCATAATTGTCTTTTATTCATGCTATAACTGTATTATCCGGAAATCGTAATACACGTGTGAATACATAGACCACAATATGTCCCTAGTGAGCCTCTAGTTGACTAGCTCGTTGATCAACAGATAGTCATGGTTTCCTGACTATGGACATTGGATGTCATTAATAACGGGATCACATCATTAGGAGAATGATGTGATGGACAAGACCCAATCCTAAGCATAGCACAAGATCGTGTAGTTCGTTCGCTAGAGCTTTTCCAATATCAAGTATCTTTTCCTTTGACCATGAGATCGTGTAACTCCCGGATACCGTAGGAGTGCTTTGGGTGTACCAAACGTCGCAACGTGAATCGGGTGACTATAAAGGTGCACTACGGTATCTCCGAAAGTGTCTCATGGGTTGACACGGATCAAGACTGGATTTGTCACTCCGTATGACGGAGAGGTATCTTCTGGGCCCACTCGGTAATGCATCATCATAATGAGCTCAAAGTGACCAAGTGTCCGGTCACGGGATGATGCATTACGGCACGAGTAAAGTGACTTGCCGGTAACGTAGACCGAACGAGGTATTGGGATACCGACGATCGAAGTCTCGGACAAGTAACGCATCGCTTGGACAAAGGGAATTGTATATGGGGTTGATTGAATCCTCGACATCGTGGTTCATCCGGCGAGATTATCGAGCAGCATGTGGGAGCCAACATGGTTATCCAGATCCCGCTGTTGGTTATTGACCGAGAGTCGCCGGTCATGTCTACATGTCTCCCGAACCCGTAGGGTCTACACACTTAAGGTTCGGTGACGCTTAGGGTTGTATGAATATGAGTATGCAGCAAACCGAAAGTTGTTCGAGTCCTGGATGAGATCCCGGACGCCACGAGGAGTTCCGAAATGGTCCGGAGGTATAGAATTATATATAGGAAGTGCTGTTTCGGCCATCGGGAAAGTTTCGGGGTCACCCGGTATTGTACCGGGACCACCGGAAGGGTCCCGGGGGTCCATCGGGTGGGGCCACCTATCCTGGAGGGGCCCGTGGGCTGAAGTGGGGAGGGAACCAGCCCCTGGTGGGCTGGTGCACCCCCCCTGGGCCCCCCTCATGCGCCTAGGGTTGGGAACCCTAGGGGAGGGGGCGCCCCACTTGCCTTGGGGGGGCAAGTCTCCCTTGGCCGCCGCCCCCATCTAGATGAGATCTAGAGGGGCGGCGCTTCAGGGGCCTATATAAGGGGGAGGGAGGGCAGCCGCACTGCATCTTGGCGCCTCCCTCTCCCCGCTACACCTCTCCCTCTCGCAGGTTTCTGCCGAAGCCCTCATGCGGTGATCGCCGCATCCACCACCACGCCGTCAGGTCTGCCGATCTTCATCAACCTCTCCTTTCCCTTGCTGGATTAAGAAGGAGGAGACGCCACGCTGACCGCAGACGTGTGTTGAACGCTGGAGGTGCCGTCTGCTCGGCGCTAGGATCTCCGATGATTTGGATCACGACGAAAATGCACTCCCTCAACCTCGTTCTCTTGAACGCTCGCTCGCGATCTACAAAGGTATGTAGATGCACTCCGATCACTCGTTGCTAGATGAACTCATAGATGGATGTTGGTGAAACCGTAGGAAATTTTTTATTTTCTGCAACGTTCCCCAACAAATAAGTCCCCTGGTTTGTCACCACGAAGATGCGGTTAGAAAGGAGCACAACGTCTTCCTACTCGTACGGCAACAAATCGGCCGCAGACAACATGTTCCACCTTTGACCGCCATGTGCAAGGTTCGTGCTATCTTATTCAATCTCACCGTGGTTCCATCGTACCAATTCATGCGGTGGCCCGTTGCATGGCTGATCCCAATGTTGGACAAAGGTTCTACGGCAACGGTGTCACCGTTGTAAATGTTGTGCAAATTGATGTTGGTACCCTCCCATACATATGCAAGCCAATCTCCACTCGCACCGAGCCTAACCTGTGAAACAGCGGGCAGGGAGAGAATTGGGAAATGGACACGGAAGTAGTGTTTATAATGCATTTACTACGTGATCATACTCATCTTACCTGCTCATCGGACAAAATCCGAGTGCCTCTAAACGTCGGCATCTCAAGGGGCGTCAACTTGCAACTACGGCAACGCCGCGCTGGAGAGACCCTCAAGGAAACATCCTCATGCATTGCACAGAACATCAAGATGCATTTGTATGAGTAATTTATCTTGTGAGAGAAAAGGATGAACGAGGGAAGGCCTCTAGAGATAGAGATGGACACTACTACTACCAATGTGTTGGCCCGTATGCGTTGCAATGGATCCAAACTAGTAGAATAATACTTGTTCACGTGCTTGAAATATAAACACTCTAGTTTTGATATACATGTGCCGCCAGACACGACAACTTGTCCATGGAAGTTGAACCACGGCGACCATCACGCTTTCTTGTTTCTACCATCGCCACACCCACACGCTGATTCCCACGGCGCCGCCTCCAACCCACGGCACGACGTCCCCGGGACGTGGACATGGATCCTCCGACGTGGCTATCACCGCCTTTGCCCTCGCTTTTTTCACGACATGTGGGACCCACGCTTATGTCGTCCCACATGTCGCTGATGAATGGTAGGATTGTTTGTGCCCTCATCCCTCTCGGCCCCACCGCCTCCTCTGCGCTTTGTGTGCATGATACATGCGGGGCAGCCGAATCAAGGGCGACCATCAACTTTCTACCACGTACACACCCGATTGACGTGGTTTGCCTGCCGCCTACCGCTGTGCTCGATCCGTACTCCCGCACCATCGAATTTTCATCCAGCCGTCGTGACACATTTCGTCCCCGGCATCAAATCTCAGTCGAGTACTTATGTACTATGTAGGTACCACCGGTGTGGCCATTCACGCCTCATAACGCCTCGACGCCCAAATTGGTGGCACCTCGCCACGGCCACGCCACCATCGGCCGGTTCATCTCGAATGAGTGAGTCGCGAACCACGCCACCACCATGAGAATGACATGTGGGCCAGCCGCATTTAAGGTCCACATGTCATTGACTCATAGGCCGGGCACTAAGCCACTAAAGTTTGGTCTCGTGGGCCCCGAGAGGGAAATGTAACTCCTGCGGCAGGCCTTGTGGTGCTCCCGCAGTACGAGCTTGTGCCAAAACTGGAATTTGTTTCTTACTACTACCAACTAGTACTAGTAAGGTACACGTGCATTGCACGCATGAGATTCTGGTGGTTTGTGCATTATGCTTCTACATGTGGAGTTTTCTGTATTCTAACATGTGGCAAAAATCTGGTGGAATGTAAGGTTAGGCAAGTTTGATTAACTTAGGTGAGTGTTTGGTTCTAAGCCACACCTTAGGCAAGCCACACTAAGGCCCCACATGACATACACACAAAAAATGTGGCAAGATTCCCTTAGGCTTGCCAACTTGTGGCTCTCATTTTGAAGAACTAATAACTTTGCCTAAGCTTAGTTGTGGCAAAGTTAGTCATGAATTAAGTTCAACCATGGAGTCTTCTAGATTATACAAGTGGCAGAATCTGGTGGATGATATCCAACGGCCAGTAGTGCTCGGATTTGCCATCTTTGTACCGTCGGATTGGCTTCATCCAACGACCAACTTTCAAAGTTTTTCACACACTATATAGGGGGTATAGATATAGATGTGCCGGTCCATTGCAATGGATCCAAAGTATATCTATTTAGTGGAGTGCACTCTAAACACATTATCTATTTATTTTATCTAACCTTCTGTAGCCATGAAACAAAGCCACATAAGCTTCATGGGTGCCCCCCACATCATATTATTCATACTACGTTGATTGAAAAAGATAAATCACCGAAAACAAGATCTTCCCTTTTTTGTTCCTACGATGTTGTGCCGTGCACGTATCTACTAGTTGTATAGTGGTAGTACTAGTAATATAGTATTAGGAGTACAAACTTGGTACTAGTAGGAGTAGTACTAGTACGGAATGCTCCTACTCTATCAACGAGCCCCGTCTGACACAAAATTTCTTGGCTTCCGTGCTACAGCTAGATCTTCCCCTTGTTTCCGTTTTCCAACCCGGCGGCGGGCGGGGTGTCGGTTTGCTCAATGGCAGTCCCACATGAAAGTGAAAATGCTAGGCAAAATGCCTTCCCTAAGCTATGTGTCGTGCCGGACGGGCCGTGTTGTACTCCCGATTCCGGGCGCAGGGGGGTGCGACGCTTAACGCCGCAGGCCTTTTCCTTTTACTTCAGCAATGTGCCCATGCGTTGCACGGATCCAAAGTAGTAGAATAGTAGTATTTGTTCACAAACTTGAAAGAAATCACTATTGTTTTGATATACTCTTAATATATTACTCCCTCCGTACTCTAAATATTTGTCTTTTTGAGATTTCAAATGGACTATCACATAATGGATTATATAGACATATTCTAGTGTTTCTAGCAAGATGCCCGCGTTTACGAAGTTGATGGAAAAGGTAAGCACAACTTATAAGTTGATGGATGGAGTACTAGTTACAAAGTGATGCATATAATTACTAAAGGGATCACACATGTCGGTATTGACTGGAACGAGAATGCAACAACACAATAAGAATTAAGGCCACGATGATGCGATCGCAGTGGTGGTTACAGAAGGCAAGAAGAAAGATGGATCGAGTTGTGATCAGATCGAGTTGTCACCCCTACTCATTGTCATTGTTGGGGGAGGGAGGGAGAGAAAGACGTATTGAGAGTAAAAGTAGGTAGGCATAGAGGCACAACTAGCGCTTGTTTGTTTGTGTGTGTGTGTGTGTGTTTGAAAGAGGAGTAGATAGATTATTATCAAGATCGATGTGCCACCCTACTCCTTGGTCTGCTGGGTAGTGTGTGTGTGTGTGTATGTTTGAGAGAGAATCCAATGATAGATTAGTATCAAGATCGAGGTGTCACCCTACTCCTTCGGTGCCGGGTAGTGTGTGTGTGTATGTTTGAGAGAGAAGCCACCGATAGATTAGTATCAAGATCGAGGTGTCACCCTACCCTTCGGTGTTGGGAAGTGTGGGTGTGTGTGGGGGGGGGCAGTGACACTCACATATCTCTACTCTTATAAAAACAGAGTTGGTGATGATGGTGTTCCTGCCATCTGCAATATAGTCCATCCAATTTATATCCGATGGACAGGAAGGAAAATATGGCAATTTTGCAAAAAGATACCCACACCCCTCTCCGCATTTCCAATAAGGCATTCCCTCGTTCATCCTTTTCTCCCACAAGATAAAATTCTCATACAAATGCATCTTGATGTTCCGTGCAACGCATGGGCATCTTGCTAGTAGGGAGAAGGAGTTTGTGTGACACATATCTAGCTATATTAAGGGATATGTAGATAGCATATGTGTGAGAGACATTATTATACTTTGAGACATTAGTGGCTGTGGGTGGGCGGAATTAAAGGGGTGGGCGGAATTAAAGGGGTGGGCGTGTTAGACATAGAGAGCGTGTGTGTTTCTCTGTGAGAGACTTGTAGGACGGGGTAGAAAGACGAATTTAACCACGGCGGAGGGAGAGAAATACACGGCGCGCGTGTGTGATTCCGATGCCCACAGGGAAATGAGATATGTATGCGTGTGAGAGAGATTGCACAATTCATTCACGTATCACTATCTAGCGATTGTGGACGTGCATCGCTTGAACATAAGTCAATATCTACTTCGTATCGTGGCCAAAGGTACAATATCGATTCAATGCTATAAAGATTGGACACTCACATATCGCATTTTTTTCTACTTAAATAAACCTTTTCAGTTGTGCATGCCAAAGTTACAGTGATATTTCTTCAAACAACCAATGTAGCTATCATGTACATGCACCATTGTTACTCTTGCATTCAAATTCATTAGTCTTGGATGATTTAAGTTTCTATTTTGAAGTAATATATGTAATATTCATATATGAATTCAAAGGGTACGGAATTTATGAAATGGAGGCTATGTAATCATATGAGGTAACACTTTTAAGTAGCTAACTACAATATCCATTTCTTTTTGTGCGCCTCTACACTAACACGTCAATGCATTATGTTTAAAGTAAATAACCAATGGCACTAAATTATCTATTTACACGAGAAATACATAGGCTGAGCGTTTGATCCCTTTTTTTTTGTGAACGCCGCCACTACACCTGCACGATTGGCCACGCCTGTGAACATTCAAGTTATCTGCGCATCATCCCGAGTTATTGTCTTTTTTCTGGGTGGACTTCACGCTTATTAATCACGACGCGTGCCCGTGTACACGCAGTCTAGCATGACCTTCCCGCTATACGGTCCAAAATTAGTTGAAATCGGATACGAAGCGATCCTGGGCGGCAAAATCTCCCGCCTCCTTCTAAAATTTCCGCCACCTTAGTCTTTAGCATAAATCCCCTTTGTCCTTGGTGCACGGAGACCAACAGTTACAATACCGCCCTCATCTACATGATAGGTCGGGGCTGCTTTGGTACTTCCGTCCCCCCCACTACACGGCACCCCCATTTCCTCTCCCCTCCTCAAAAACGACTAACTCCACAAGACCGGGCGCCTTACATCACGCCGTCCATTTCATCGCCTCTTTCTCCCTCCCTCTCGAAACCCTAGACTGCTCATCCACGGCGTACCATAGCCCATTCACTGCCGACGTAAGGCCCACCTCGGGCCGGATCTGCCTTCATGCCGAGATCTACCCTCCCACCTCCCCTAGGAACAAGTAGACTACTCATCCACCACTGCATTTCACACAGCTCCATTCTGGGTGCGTTTCATTTGTCCACGGCGCCGGATCTGCTTCGCCGGTACTCTCATCAACCGCCGCGCATGTGAACCGGCTCATTCATACTCCCCACCGGAGACGCTTTGTCCACACCCCCCGGAGCCGCCCCACCGACGCCCCCGTCAACGGCCTCTGATCCTCTTCGCCGACACCTTCCTCAACCCTACCGGAGCCGCTTCGCCGACACCTTCCTCAACCCTACCGGAGCCGCTTCGCCGACACCATCGTCAACCCTACCAGAGTAGCTTCGCTTATACCATTCTCAACCCTACCGGGCCACTTTGCAACCTCACAAGTCCACGGCCCTCAGATCCGCTTCCTCGCACCTCATACAACCTACCGGAGAAGCTTAACGCCCGTCCCACGTCAGAGATCCGCATCACGACACCACCCTTTAACCCAACCACCGGAGTAGCTTCTGACGCCCCGCCCACGGCCGCAGATCCGCATCGTCGACACCATCCTTAACCCAACCACTGGAACAGCTTCTGACGCCCCGTCCACGGCCGCAGATCCGCGGAGTCGACACAATCCTTAACCCAACCACCGAGCAGCTTCACCCACGCCCTCGTCCACGGCCATAGATCCGCTTCGCCCACACCGTAGTCCACCCTACCGGAGCCGCTCCACAAACACCCTACTCGACAGTTCTAGATCTCCTTACCGGACCCCAACAGCCAGCGCATCATCATCACCCTCAATGTTTCTAACCTGATTCCCACCGTCTGGAGAGATGCCAAGCACCCGCCACGGCCTAGGTACTTGTCACCTTTAAACCCGTCCAGCATCACCTGCCCGATGTACTTAAAATATACTAACCGATCGCTATTACCTGTTATGCAGCTGGCAAAAACTACAAGGATGATGTTTCTTCTGGATCTAACAGCTTGGCCAACCGAGATCCTGGACTGAGGCATTGCTATGATCTTGTAAGGGCGTCTCTCTCTCTTGTATTGTTCTGCGGCTCGCCAAATACATTTTGCTAGGATTTTCGACCAAGAATCCCTTTGTGCGCATAATGATTTCTACCATCGGCTGCTAAATTAGATATGTAGATGTCATACATGATACTACCTCGTGCCTTCCGTTCCTAAATATAAGTCTTTCTAGAGATTCCACTATAGGCTACATACGGAGCAAAATGAGTGAATCTACACTCAAAAATGCATCTATATACATCATCAGTATGTGGTCCATACTGGAATCTCTACGAAGACATATATTTAGGAACAGGGGCAGTACATTACACAAAATCGTAGGTGGCATGTAGGAATTCCAGTGCACTACATTAGGCTCCCTTAGAGTGCCTGCTAGTCCAGCATACAGAGTCATGGCTAGTTTATGGTACGCACACAATCGTTAATTGGTGGTTTAAAAATATGTGCAAGGGATATGCAATGTAGTATCATGTAGAGATGTCTCAAATTAGCTATGTCAACTTGCGTATAGGGTTACACAATGAAAAAGTACAAGATGTATGTGGCAATTTCATGGAACATCGCTAAAAAAAGGAGAGGCAGCGGTGAGCCTATACAGTGAAGTGCTATGGTACGTCACTCCTCCATTGCAATCATCATGACATGTTATTTGTATGCCAGTTCTATTAGCCAAGTTTCTTAGGGACAGTTATTATGAGTTATCCTAAGAAAATAAGCACATGTGAACCATGTAATAATCCAACCAGTTCTTTTCATTGCGTTTTCAGCTTATCTTTGGTATGATCAGTGGAAAGCCTAGATTGCATTATAAATTTTTCATTTTGCTGCCCATATGGAAATTAATTTGACTTGCAAACATCACAAATTGAACCCAGTGCAGTAATTAATATGATAGGAAAACAGACCATCACTATTTGCTCAAAATGCAAATACAAAGATACCATCTACTTGGCACAATCTACTTTGGTCAATGTTTTCCATAGAGACACATTGCCTAATTTAAACGAAGAACGCATGACCCACATTTAAATGAAGAACAATTATTTATTGAAATTCGATGGTCCAAGTGGCTGGTTATTATCATATAGCAGCACCACCAAAGCATCATATAGCAGCAGCTCATAGCAACTCATCATACAGCAGCAGCAGTCTGCAATTCATCATATACCAGCTCATAGCAATTCATCATATAGCAGCAGCAGGAGCAGCTCATAGCAATTCATCATATAGCAGCAGCAGGAGCAGCTCATAGCAATTCATCATATAGCAGCAGCAGGAGCAGCTTGTAGCAACTCATCATATAGCAGCAGCAGCAGCTCATAGCAATTCATCATATAGCAGCAGCAGCAGCAGCTCATAGCAACTCATCATACAGCAGCAGCAGCTCATAGCAATTCATCATATATTAGCAGCAGGAGCAGCTCCTAGCAATGCATCATATAGCAGCAGTAAGGCACTCATAGCAATTCATCGTATAGTGGATCAGAATGAAAATTTGGCAAAAATCAGAGGAGGAGATCCTCACCTTGTTGGACGAGCTCATCCTTCAACAGAACCTCAAGGCCATGGCCTGGGAGGAGGGGAGGGGGAATAAGGTGCCTTCTGCCGCAGTGTGGCATCAACCGTAGTTGTGCAGCGCCCGTCGGAGTAGTGCGTTGGACGAACCACAGTGGAGCAACTTCTGGCGACCATGAGAATGAGGGGCGGCGCCAGAGGGAGGAGCAGCCAGGGGGATTTTCCCCTACCCGCCGGCCATGTAGCCTAGATGGACATAGCATCATCGAGGACCAGGCCAGATGGGACCAGTGGCGACGGCTCATTGGAGGAACCCTAGTGCCGCAGTGCAGGGATCGAGGTAGAGGGAAAGGGGAGAGGAGATGCAAGCGGGCAGGGCAATGAATGCTTACATGTTTGTTTTTACTTGAGGGTCAGGTGTGACACAGGCGTCAGCAGTTGCATTTTGAGTGTAATATAGGCAGACAACAGAGTCATTTCACTATTCCCCTTCCCTTCAATTTTTAGTGAGGTTCTACCAAAAACACCCCCCTCCAAAGCGAAATTAGTTAAGCCCAAGCCCATAACTCAAAAATGACTTCTTTACATCTTTTATGGATTATTTTGACAATATGCCCTGAAAAGTAGGAATCGAACTGGACCTTAACCTGCAATTCAATTATGCGTGAAATGATGAATCACTCATGCATGATATCTGTAAATTTATGCATCATCATAAATTGAATAACCAAATAAATGTGCATTCCATTGTAGAATCTGGAATATGCAATGTTTATGTTAGTTCATACGTTGCACATGATGTTTAAATGCCCCTTAAATCTGGTCAGCCAAGTGATGGACTTTAAGCCTCCTTCTTTGCTTCTTTTCTTGATATGTAAGATTTGCTCACACATCTGTTTAATTGCTTGTTTGCATCAGCCAGCCATACTAGGACTGTTTTCTTTGATTACTTGATGTTCTTGACCTATCACTCTAACAGAGCTTGTCAACCATTTAAACACTAAGGGCTGCTATAGTGGGGCCTTGTCTAACTCATAGGTGACATAAAGGTTTGGTCAGTACACTACAAAGAGGCTCTCCAAGAGTACCTAGAGATCCAGTTCAAGGTATGCCTAGTTTTTACATAGTGCGACATAGTAAATGCTCATTTCATTGTGTGCAAGTGCAAGAGATGCGGCATGTTTCATTATGTGGTGTTGTTTTGTTATAATCTCATCCTTTTGTGTTCACAGAATCGAAAGTATGCATATTTATCTTCCAAGGAGACGAGTAACTAGTTTGTGTCACCTTGCGGAGGGGGTGCAATGAAGATAAGATTGAGGATTTCCAAGTACAAGATGTCGAAGGAGCCTTGCAAGAGAAGTAGGAGCTGACTGGACCTCTTCAACCTGCTAAGGTAAGTCACTGTATGCAACTCAACAGTTCAATTCCTTGTTTGTTTCAGGCATAGTTAATTTTCTCTTTTCAATTGCTTTATTTGTCCTCAGTTAATGAGATGCCCAAATAATCATGCCTGATGTTTGGTACTTGTATCACTATTAGTTGACATAATTAAAGGCCTTACCATTTAATTACTCTGTTTGAAGTGTGCTCAAGCTTTGAAGTCTATTAACCAACTATTATTGCATGAGGCTCACAATCTAGTTTATACTACGCTAATGATTGCATAGTTTTGCCTGCTTTGTAGTATGCTTGTATGAAACCCTCTCATGTTCATTATGCTCCCCTAAGACTTTAATTGAGGTACGTAATGGCTAACTGCTTTGCTTACTTATACATAACGTCTTGTCTAAATTTGCAACTTGTCTGTGTTTTCGATTGGGCCCCAACATCATGCTCCTCTAGTGAGCTAAGAGGGATTTCTGTATGCAGGCTGCACAGACTATCTTTTTTTATAATTTTTAAAATATCACCTGCTTATGCTTCATGACGTGTAACATTTTTTTTGTGAAATTGACGTGTAACATTATTGTTAGTCCTATTTTGCCATGTAGTACAGAATAGTGTCTTATTCGGTTCACTGTTGTAAATATATTTTTGCCCTAGTCATGTGTACTTACAGAAACATTTCAGGATGAAGTGACATCAACACAAAAATCATGAAAGCAAAGTGTGGCATGGCTGTTACCAAATGATTATGGATTGAATTGGAATGTGCTGATGTTCTCGAGCATCAACTAGAGGTGGCAAGACAATGTGTACATGATTGTCAACGATAATCAACAAGTTGAGACTGGACATGCAGGTATTAGATGCAGAGTCGTAAAATGAAACAAGACACCGAGGTAACCATGAAGGAATTGGAGATTTTGCAGACTGAAATTTGTGCTATCTGAATCCGCCAATCCTATTTTCTCAAGAGATTATAGTTCAAATGGAGTTAAGTTGATGCGGCGTCCATGATGTATGAGTTGTATTTGCCCAAAGGTATGTAATTTGCTGTTTGTGTATGCTTTATTATTACCTGTCCGAACCATAATGCCCCGTGGGTATAATCGGCTGTAATTTTTTTATTGTATAGTGTAGGATTATTCTACCTTTCTATGCCTTGATCTCTTTGTTGTATAGTGTATGCTTTTTAGAGGTGATAGTATTGAGTAGGATAATTCTTTGAATATGCTATATCGTGCTCAAACGGGGCCAAACTCGCTTTGACCATGGCCCTTCACGGGCCCTCGGATCCATGGGCCTTCTACGCCCTCGTAGGATCCATGGGCCTTCTACGCCTCGTAGGATCCATGGGCCTTCTACGTCTCGTAGAGATCCATGGGCCTTCTACGCCCTCGTGAGGATCCATGGGCCTTCTACGCCTCGTAGGATCCATGGGCCTTCTACGTCACGTAGGATCCATGGGCCGCCGACTCATTTATGGGTCTTGTACGAGCCTTTAATGGGCCGTAGACGGGCCTATAATGGAAATCGTACGTTTTATGGGCTGACCATAACGGGCCGTTAATAGGCCGTATTTGGTGATGCTATGAAAATGGCCCAACAGACTAACGGACCACAAACGGCCGATCGTAACGACGGGCTGAATTTGGCCCACAAGCGAAAATGACAAGAATAAAGTCGTAGTAACCAAATGCCGCAAATGAGCCCAAGAATAAATGGGCCCTCGAAGGCCGAAGTTAACGGGCTGGAAACGCCCAACGGAATAACGGCCCGTTAATGGGTATAAAGTGTTACACCGTTTCATTACGGGCGATTTCACCATGGTCGTTAATGGGTGTAAAGTAATACACCGCTCATTACGGGCTGCGATTTCAAGACAGGCCGCTAATGGGCCAAGAGTTACAAAGGGCCTCATATGGGACGAAAGACGTCATGGGCCATACATGGGCCGGCGAAAAACGGCTGGAATCATATTGACGCCCAGATGACGCTACTAGGCCTAATTCGCATAGGGCATAACGGGCCTTGGGTTAGCGGGCTGTAAATGGGCTATATGCTAACATGCCATTAACAGGCTTTCCATGGGCCGGCCAGCCAGCTTTTGACCGAGTCAAACGGGCCGGCCTTTTCACAGGAATGGGCCATCATTGTCGTACACGTGTCGATGTATCATAGGCAGGCGTATACCGCCCAAAGTGAGTGGATGACATCTGTCCCAATGATGAGCCGACATGTTTCCTCCAGCCAATGATGATTTTACACGGAAAATCCCCATTGGTGGGGTGTTTACTGGGTTATCAGATCCAAAACCCGACCCGATAGCTTAACGGCATTCCGCTACGGTGGATGCCACGCGGTCGGTCACCCTTGAAGAAAGCACTTCGCGGACGCGCGATTTATCGTCATGGAAGTGGACACTTCCGTGATGATAATTTTGGTAATGTCATGGAACACTTTTACCACAGCACAGGTATGACTATCTTGATTCTGTCATAAAATCGTCAAGGATGTACATGCATGACAAAAAATGCGACCTACTGTGACAAACACGTATCATCACAGAAGTGTATTTTTTTGTAGTGCGGACACGAGACAGACGCGTGCGCGCTCGCCTTCTCCTCCCCCGGCCCGCTGGTCAGTGGCAGCCTCCACCATTTCCTCCATTTCCCCCAAAAACACTACCGCCCGCGCGCGCTCCCGCTGCGCGCCATGGACGACGACCTCAACACCGCCGCCGGCCTTGCCTCCCTCGCCTCGTCCGGCATGACGACCGCCCCCTCCGGCAAAGGCAAGCCTTGCGCCCCCTGCAAGACCGCCGCCATGCCCCAAGCCGAAGAAGACGCCGACGCCCGAACAACGGGCAAGGGAGTCGGCGAAGAGGAAGGGCCGGAGGCACGAGGCGGACGCGAGGAAAGAAGCCATCGCGGCGGCCACCGTAGCCGCCGCCGCGCAACAGGAGGTCACCAACGCCCGCATTATGGCGGCAACGAGGGATGCATTCTATATGCTATGGTTAAACTAGCCAGCACGGCCTCGTCAACACCGCCGTGGCCACGACCAGCACCGGCTCATCCGCGTTCCCTCGGGTGGTGCTGCCCGACTCACCCTGCGCATCGGTGATGCAGCGATACATGGCTTCCACGTCTACCCGTAGGCCTCCCACCTCTCCGGGGAGTGCTCGTCCGAGGTGAGCGTGGTGGCGCCTTCCACGCTCGCGCCCGCGCCCATCGACCTTAATGCCACAGTGGCCGGTGGCTCGTCATCCGGAGGCGCGAGGAAACGCGCGCGACAGATGCCAGTCGACGTGCTGCCAGGCACACGCAACCTGTTCGACGGAATGCCAGCCTCCAGCGACGATGACTACATGCAGAACATTATCTTTGAGGGTGGTGCGCCAGCCGCTGGCGCTGCCGCCGGGGCTGGCTACGATCCCAACAAGACACAAAGCCAGGACGGCCGAGGGCCGTGCACGCCATCCACCTTTGATCAAGATTAGGTGGCCTTCATGCATGATCAGGTCGGCCTGGACCTGGACGGCTTCCCACTCAACCACGAGTTTCCGGAGAACTATGGGCAAGATTAAGAGGGTGAGTGCGACATCGAAGGGGGACCTTTGGTCGAGAACGAGCTCGCCAACCAAGCCGCCGGGGCAAAGCCGAAGCGCAAGAGCAAGCGGACGAAGCGGCCGAGGAGAAGCTTCTTTGTGAGTGTTGGAGGGACATTGGGCAAGACCCCAAGGTCGGCACCGAACAAAAGGCATCAACCTTTTGGATTCATGTCCACCGTGAGTTCCATGAGCGCAAGAAGTTTCCGCCGTACCAAATACTAAGCACGTGTAGGTGGGTGTCCATTTCGAAGCGATGGAGGGTGATCCAACAAGAGTGCAACAAGTTTTGTGCCACTCTTGAGAGCGTCAAGGCTCGCCCCGTGAGCGGCATCGGCATGCAAGACATGGCATGCAAGCGGCCGCCCTCTTTTTTGTCATTCCGTTTATGCTAGCATGTCCATTTGCATATCCATTTTGTCAAATATGCTTGCATGCAATACATTCGTAGGCATTCCAAGCTTGGGAGGCATTAAAGATCCAACACGACGGCAAGTACTTCAACCTCTCCCATTGTTGGAGGGTCATCAAAGACGAGGAGAAGTTCAAGGCGCAATATGCCACCCTCAAGTCGCGTGGGGTGGGGGGGAAGAGGGTCGTGGAGGAGGAAGACGTCGAGAAGCCACGCCCGCTGGGGAAGAAAAACTCCAAGAAGGAGGACAAGCAGGATGCGACGTCGAACGCCTTGATCGCAAGCGTGGAGGGCATGATGAGCAAGAAGGACTCAAGGGAGGAGGAGTGTCGGCAATACAAAGAAGAACAAATGAACGCCTTCATGGAGATCCAAAGGAGGAGGCTTGAGATGGACGCGGAGAAGCAAGCCAAGATGCTTGAGATGGAGGCAGAGAAGCAAGCCAAGATGCTAGAGATCGAGGCCGCCAACGCCAAGACCAAGGCGAAAGAAGTGGCTCTCGCGAGCATGATGACCGGGGTGGAGATCATGAAGGTGGATCTCAACACCATGTCGCCAAGGAAGAGGCCGTGGTTTGAGAAGATGCAGGCTGACATGCTCAAGTTCGACGACGAGTGACCAATGGCGGCGAGCGCCATCCTTTTTTGTATGCCGGCAAGTGTGCTGGCATGACCACGGCCGTGATGGCATGGTCGAACTCCCCGCCTTTTTGTGTGCCGGCATGTGTAAAGCCGGGCCGCAATCGCGCCAAATTAACTGTGTGGTATTTTCTGAAGCTGGCATTGTATGCCGGCGCTGGCATGGTGCCGGCATGAACTTTCGGGCGACGACATGGCCGCTGGCATGAACTATGGCCGCAGACCTTTTAAAAATAAATGTGTGCGGACATGAAATGGGTCATCGCATTGGGCGCATGGCCGACCCAAATCTTAAACGGGGCGGACGCGGAGCGGGCGGCCGACCAAACGGACAAAAAGCGGACAAAAGCGTCGTCCGTTTGGATCGGCGCGTTGGAGTTGCTCTTAACCTTAAAAACATAACGATTCACAGATGGTGCAGTTCGTAATAAAAATATTTTTATTGCTAGTTGTTATATTTTTTTCATGGTTGTTTACTTTCATATAGTTTCGTGTAAAAAGTTTAACAATCTTACTAAAGTACATCTAGATATTTCCTAAGGCTGGTCATAGTGAGAGTAACTTAGACATAACGCAACCCAAGACAAATTTGCTTAGAGCAAGTACAATATTGGGCGAATATCATACGGAAACCAACATTCGGTGGAAACCGGTGAAAACCACGAGTAGAAGATGTTTTGAAGTTTCAAAAAAAATTGAAAAAATACGGAATGTTAAGAGGATGATGTTTTATTGCCACACAAAAATTCAAGTTGAAACAAATTATGGGATGTGAGTTACGAAAAAGACAAAATCAGCGTTGAATAGTGCCGAATAGTAATGTCACTATTCAGGGCTGAATTTGTCTTTTTCATAGCTCACATATCGTATTGTGTTTCAACTTGAAAATTTGCATGGCAATAAGACATCACCCTCTTAACATCCCGTATTTTTTTCAGATTAAACTTTAAAATATGGTTTCCACGAAGTTTTCATTGAATATTGGTTTCCGTATGATATTCTCCCATATTGGGCTTATAACCGGAAATCCAAATCGTTGCCCAGGCTCATCTGCTCCCGCTCAGAAAAAAATTCAAAACAAATACTAGAAAATTTGAAAAACATCCAATTTTTTTGTGTGGTAGAAAATTTGATGCGTGAGGTCCGCTCCAAATTTCAACTTATTTGGACATACGAGCAACTCTCGGCAAAAAAGACAAATCGGGCCAGAACAGTGCGTGAACAGTAAACTTTTTTATAGACATTGAATTTTTCTTTTTTGCCAAGAGCTGCTCAGATGTCCAAATGAGTTGAAATTTGGAGCGGACCTCACGCATCAAATTTTCTACCACACAAAAAATAGATTTTTTTAATTTTTCTAGTATTTGTTTTGATTTTTTTTCTGAGCGCGGGTGTAGATGAGCCCGGGAGCAGAAACTCCACGTCCGCTTATAGCCCGCTTACATGACACTTTTGCCTATGTGAAGGAGAGATGTGAAAAAAGTAAGGGGAATTGGCTCTATGCACGAGTCTACCTATATACGCATTCGTAGGTAAATGAAATAAATGTGAAGAAAGAGATACAGAGAACATGAGAAAAAGTACTAATGTAATATCCAACTTTATAGCCTACATTATTATATGAGTGCCTATAGATGATGACTATAAATGACATGGTGGTTTCTTATAGCCATCAACTAACTATATTTTTAACCATGCTCTTATGTGGCAAGTATTTAATAAAAAGATAGGTGTTTGTGAGGCTGGTTGTAATGGGAGTATCATAACTAGTATCATGTATGCCAAGTAGGCAATTTTGATGATGTGGTATAGAATTAAATGAAGAAAGAGATTGTTGAGTATCATACAATGATACCATATCATAATAAATGCAATGCTACTATGTGTCATGCATGGCAATAAATAAAGTCATCTATGATACTAGTACATGATACTATGCATTAGGGAGGTAGTATTACAAACTAGCATCATATGCATGATATTAACTTATGATACTACCCATTACAAGCAGCCTGATAACATAATATCTTACCGTAACATAGTGCACCCAAAGCAAAATGAGTCTACAACTAAATAAATGAAGGGTTACATGACCCCACGTATATGTTACTCCTTCCGTTCCATAATGTAATACATATAGATTTGAGAAAAATCAAACCTCACAAACTTTAACCAAATTTATAAGAAAAACATTTATATCTAGTGTGCCAAACACATATCATTAGATTTATTATAAGATGTAGTTTCATATTTATATTTTTGATATTGTAGATATATATAGTTTTCTCTATAAATTTTATCAAAGTTTGCGAAGTTTGATAATTTTTCTAAAAAAATCTATACATACTACATTATAGAACGGAGGGAGTACTACCCAGTATGAAGGTAGTAACATAGACTAGTAACATTTGTGTGTTACTGATCTAAGGGCATTTCTATCCGATCCCCGAAAAATAGCAAAGGATCCGGCGGAGTAAACGCTTAGTGGAGTATTTTTACTCACTAAGTTTTCGCCCGATGTCACAGGAAACCACGGCCACCTATAGGACCAAGAGTCCCTTTCTGATTCGGTGGGGGGATGGCACGTTGCACAAAGAGCGGAGGAGCATCGAACGACATGGCAGAGATCACACGGGCAATCTTTACCCAGGTTCGGGCCACCGTGAGGCATAAAACCCTACTCCTACTTTGGTGGATTGATGGAGGAAAAATGGTGGTGAACGCAACACGCTTGCCCGGCAGGGGTTGCCCCGGGGCGAAAGCGGCTACACGCGTATGAGTGTGTGTGGGGATGGATTAGCCCACCCTTTCTATGGTTGCCTTGGGCCTCCTTTTATAGGTAAAGGGGTCACCACAGTGGCAAATCGGTCATTTTGCACTGATTAGATAGTAACAGTGTTATCGCATCGTACCCTAACTCCGCAGGCCGACAGAAGCGCATTAAATGCGCTACCAACGTCACATCATAGTCGCGGCAGGCCTCGCCGGGCTGTTTTGGTTGCTTTGCCTTACCGCTTGACACGCCGCAGACGGGGCGGTGTCGCTTGTAGGTATTTTCTGTAGGAAGTGGCTACCATGTGGCATATAGCGGCCACTTAGTCACTTTGGAGCTTGACACCGCACTGACCGATGACGTGCGTCGTGGTGAGGTGGTGCGGTGGAGTGGTTCTGCCCTTGCAAAGCCCGGCAGTTCTGCTGACGATCCGGCTTGCTTCCGGGGTAACCTTATCTCGCCAGCTCGCCTGCTGCCCGTAAGGGAGGTTTTTCCTTAGCATTATCTTGCTTCTCCGGCTAGTCTTGGCCTCTTTGTGCTGCACGTTGGTCCTTCGGAGAACTGATCCCTTGTGCTTCAGTCTGACCTTGGTGCTGCAATCTTGTTCTCGTGCATGTGCACAGTCTGAGCAACGGACCCAGGGTTTTTTGCACCGACAGAAGCCCCGGGCCTGGCCCGAACGCACTGCCGAAAGGCCGTCGTTAGGGGTAGCTTCTAACAAGTGCACAGTAGGGCGTGGAAGTGGCAGGCCCCTTGGGATCTTCTTGGCTTCTTCATTAAATTGCGTCCGGGCCAGTTTCTGATTTTTCCGCGCGTCGCGTAATGCCAATCATGGTGGGGGCACTCTTGTAATGGCCCGTGAATGACTTTAACGCACGGGGGAGTAACTGCCAATTCACTCTTCCCACCACGCCCTTATCCTCAACCACGTATGCTGCATGCATCGCGTGGGGTAGGTAACGGTGGTGCGTGGTGTGGGAGAGCATCAGGGCAGGGCCCGGTCTTCTCGAATTGGTGGAGGAGGGTGGTGGTCACTCGTTGAGGGATCGACTCTCTTACCCGACCCACCTATAAAAGGAGGGGCGGGGGAAGAGTGGAGGCATTCATCCTCGCATCCCTTCTCTCCCATCTTCTACTTCCTGCTGGTTATGCTGAAGAGGAGGGCCTGGGGCCAGGCCCCAGGCAGTTGCTTGAGGTTGGCGATACCGAATGCTCGCGTTGATGCTTGGGGAGTGAGCCTGGTCCAAGCCTGGAGAAGATGCGATGGACGAGTCGTCTGTGGTGTGGGAGATATCAAGCTTCCCCATTATGGGGAAATGCGTGCTTCTTCTGCCATGGTCGGTCGTCCATTAGGGGATGCAACATCTCGCCTTGAGCTACTGCCGCTTGTTAGCCCGATGACCAGGTTCTTGGCGTCCTCGACGTCCGCCCGTGGAGCATGGCTGGGATCATTGGTAATCCCAACACTGCCCCTTCCGGTGGACCTGGGGCTGATGTTGAGGGGAGGTGCGTCTTCCTGCCCTCCAAGGTAGGGTGCAGTGCACCCCAAGCCCCCTGGCCGTCTTTGCCTCCGGCTGCTTCTCCGGGGAAGGCATCGGGCTGGGGGCCTAGCGTTTCCCTGGAGTGGTGGTGATGGAGAGAAAAGGAGGGAAGACAGAGAAGGCGGGTGGCAGGGCATTGGGTCGGAGTGTGATGGCGGTGACGCCTTCGCCTCCTACTGGCGACCTGCCGCCTCGTATTTCCGCTCTTCCCCTCCCTCCCTGGCACCATCATCACTAGGCTCTTTGGGTGATAGCCGGGGAGGGATGTTCCCTTGGTGCCTTCGCCTCCCCTCCAGAAGTCTTCCGGCTGAGACTTGATGGATGACTCCACCGGTGCTCAAGCCAGGGCTTCTTGCTGATCGTGGAGGTGGTGACCAGGGCACCGCCATGCTGCTCTCCGTGCTCCTCCTCCATAGCCTCGCCACTCCCGATCTTGCCAGGCCGCGTCCGGCAGGCCGTGGCAGGACCGAGATGGGCTCCTTCTTGGGTGCTTCTTTAGTCCTCTTCTCTTCCCACCGTAATACTTGGTGGAGGGAAAACGAAAAGAGGAGATCATGGGGCACTTATCTTTTTTCAATCTTAAATATGTAGGCACTTGCCAAATTTTAGTTCAAATAATGTAATCTCTTGAATCCATGTCTGTGTCCTGTAAGGTTTGTACTTGTTTGAAGCATATCATTGAAAAAGATAAACCTTGTCAGGGACTCGTGCATGTATATCGCCATGGAGAGGTGGAATACCTCTATGTTTTAAAATAAATGAGTTTCCCCGGTAGGCTATTGATAACCCACAAGTGTAGGGGATCGCTACAGCTTTCGAGCGTAGAGTATTCAACCCAAATTTATTGATTTGACACAAGGGGAGCCAAAGAATATTCTCAAGTATTAGCAACTGAGTTGTCAATTCAGCCACACCTAGATAACTTAATATCTGCAGCAAAGTATTTAGTAGCAAAGTAGTATGATAGTAGTGGTAACGGTAACAAAAGAGTAATGAAAGCAAAAGTAATATTTTTGGTGTTTTATATGGAAAACTCGTAGGCATTGGATCGGTGATGGATAATTATGCCGGATGTGGTTCATCATGTAACAGTCATAACATAGGGTGACACAGAACTAGCTCCAATTCATCAATGTAATGTAGGCATGTATTCCGAATATAGTCATACGTGCTTATGGAAAAGAACTTGCATGACATCTTTTGTCCTACCCTCCCGTGTGGCAGCGGGGAGTCCTAATGGAAACTAAGGGATATTAAGGCCTCCTTTTAATAGAGAACCGGAACAAAGCATTAGCACATAGTGAATACATGAACTCCTCAAACTATGGTCATCATCGAGAAGTATCCCGATTATTGGCACTTTGGGGTTGTCGGATCATAACACATAATAGGTGACTATAGACTTGCAAGATAGGATCAAGAACACACATATATTCATGAAAACATAATAGGTTCAGATCTGAAATCATGGCACTTCGGGCCCCTAGTGACAAGCATTAAGCATAGCAAAGTCATAGCAACATCAATCTCGTAACATAGTGGATACTAGGGATCAAACCCTAACAAAACTAACTCGATTACATGATAGATCTCATCCAACCCATCACCGTCAGCAAGCCTACGATGGAATTACTCACGACGGGCGGTGAGCATCATGAAATTGGTGATGGAGGATGGTTGATGATGACGATGGCGAATCCCCTCTCCAAGCCCCGAACGAACTCCCGGATCAGCCTCCCGAGAGGTTTTAGGGCTTGGCGGTGGCTCACGTGTCAGAAAACGCGATGATTTCTACTCTCTGATTTTTTTCTCTCCGAAAGCAAATATATAGAGTTGGAGTTGGCGTCAGGAGGAGCTCCAGGGGGCCCACGAGGTAGGGGGCGCGCCCTAGAGGGGGGCGCCCCCACCCTCGTGGGATGTGGTGTGGGCCCCCTGGTCTTCATCTTTGGCGAGGATTTTTTATTATTTTTTCTAAGATGTTCCGTGGAGTTTCAGGTCATTCCGAGAACTTTTGTTTTCTGCACATAAAACAACATCATGGCAATTCTGCTGAAAACAACATCAGTCCGGGTTAGTTCCATTCAAATCATACAAGTTAGAGTCCAAAACAAGGGCAAAAGTGTTTGGAAAAGTAGATACGGCGGAGACGTATCAACTCCCCCAAGCTTAAACCCTTGCTTGTCCTCAAGCAATTCAGTTGACAAACTGAAAGAGAAAAAAGAAAAACTTTTACAAACTCTGTTTGCTCTGGTTGTTGTAAATATGTCAAGCCAGCATTCAAGTTTTCAGCAAAAATTATAACTAACCACATTTGCAATAATTCTCAGGTCTCATGTTTACTCATATCAATGGCATAATCAACTAGTGAGCCATCAAATAAAAGAAATAGGTATTCTTAGTCCGTCATGCTAATTTGTAAAAAACCCTCTGATGATTTTAACATTAAACCCGCAGTACATATCAAATGTTTTTTAAAATACTCATATCTTCTAAACCGTAACTCCAAATTTAACATGTTATATATGAAATTTGATTAGAAAATATGTAGAATCTGAATATGATGTTATTTTACCTGTTAACAATTTAGAAATACTATCTAGGCTGCAATGTTAATTAATAGTACATTATCCGTCTTTTTATGATCAAAACATCATAAATCTTTTTAACAACCTTTTTAACAACTCTTCATGTATTTAAGAACAGCTACAAATTCTTAGATTATATAACATTTTTTGTAAATTATGAGTGTGTAGTATTTTTTCTCCCGTTGCAACGCACGGTCCTTTTTGCTAGTAATAATAAATCTCGGATGACAACACTTTCTCAAAACAATCATGATGTGATATAACAAGATGGTATCTCGCTAGCCCTTTCTGAGACCGCAAAACATAAATGCAGAGCACCTTTAAAGATCAAGGACTGACATTGTAATTCATGGTAAAAGAGATCCAGTCATAGTCATACTCAATATAAATTAATAGTAATGAATGCAAATGACAACAAGGCTCTCCAAATTAGTGCTTTTTAATAAGAGGGTGATGACTCAACATAAAAGTAAATAGATAGGCCCTTCGCAGAGGGGAAGCAGGGATTTGTAGAGGTGCTGAGCTCGGTTTTGAAATAGAGATAAATAATATTTTGAGCGGCATAATTTCATTGTCAACATAACAACTAAGAGATGGCGATATCTTCCATGCTACACACATTATAGGCGGTTCCCAAACAGAATGGTAAAATTTATACCCCCCCTCCACCAACAAGCATCAATCCACGGCTTGCTCGAAACAACGAGTGCCTCCAACAATCAACAGGTCCGAGGGGGAGTTTTGCTTGCAATTATTTTGATTTAGTTTGCATAAAGCATAGGAATGGGCATCCCGGTGACCAGCCATTTTCTCGTGAGTGAGGAGCGGAGTCCACTCCTCTTGAGAATAACCCGCCTAACATGGAAGATAAGGGCAGCCCTAGTTGATACATGAGCTATTCGAGAATACAAAACAGAATGTTTATATGAAGGTTTAGAGGTTTGAACATACAAATTTACTTGGAACGGCAGGTAGTTACAGCAAGAGTAGGAAGGTATAGTGGACTCATATGGAATAACTTTGGAGTTTAAGGATTGGATGCACAAGCAGTATTTCCGCTTAGTACAAGTGAAGGCTAGCAAAAGACTGGAAGCGACCAACTAGAGAGCGACAATGATCATGAACATGCATTAAAATTAATAAACATTGGATGCAAGCATGAGTAGGATATAATCCACCATGAACATAAATATCGTGAAGGCTATGTTGATTTGTTTCAACTACATGTGTGAACATGTGCCAAGTCAAGTCACTTAATTCATTCAAAGGAGGATACCACCCCATCATACCACATCACAACCATTTTTATAGCATGTTGGCACGCAAGGTAAACCATTATAACTCATAGCTAATCAAGCATGACATAAGCAACTATGATCTCTAATTGTCATTGCAAACATGTTTATTCATAATAGGCTGAATCAAGAATGATGAACTCGTCATATTTACAAAAACGAGAGAGGTCAAGTTCATACCAGCTTTTCCCATCTCAGTCAGTCCATCATATATCAGCATAATTGCCTTTCACTTGCACGATCGAACGATGTGAATAATAATAAGAGTGCACGTGCATTGGACTAAGCTGGAATCTGCGAGCATTCAATAAGCAGGAGAAGACAAGGCAATATGGGCTCTTGGTTAAATCAACAATAATGCATATAAGAGCCACTTCAACAATTTAATCATGGTCTTCTCCTATCGACCCCCAAAGAAAAGAAAAGAAATAAAACTATTTACACGGAAAGCTCCCAACAAGCAAAAAGAAGAACATGAAATATTTTTGGGTTTTCTTTTAATTATTACTACTATAGCAGGAAAAGTAAAACTAACTAGAAGCTACACTAATTTTTTTGTTGTTGTTTTCTTAAAGTTTAACAAACACACAAGAAGAAAGCGGGAAAAAGAAAATAAACTATCATGGATATTACCGGTGAAAGAGTATGAGTACCGACATCTAGCAATGAGTGTGTGTGAGCATAAATGTAATGTCGGTGAGAAATACGTGATTCTCCCCAAGCTTAGGCTTTTGGCCTAAGTTGGTTCATTGCTAGGGATGGCCTCGGCGGATACCCGTGGGTGTAGCCGGGTCGCATCAGTGATGCAGCGGCTATCGCCTCTGAGTTGCAGCGTGGGCGTCGAGCTGTCTCCGCCTCCTCTCGTACTCATCTGCCTCCTCTCCGGTAATAACATATCTTCCTTTTGTCCGAGAATCAAAGAAGGCAGGGGGAGAGTAATACGGACAACATGTCGCTTTGTTAAAGATTAGTCGACATCGAGAGGTGATTCAGTCCTCTCGACAAACCGGTGGGAAACCGTAGAATCAAAATCTAAATAAGTAGGGGGCAACTCCATATCACCCTCATGAATATCTGTCTCAAGAAAATTAGCTAAGCGGGTTGCATAAATTCCTCCAAAGAAATCTCTGTTATATCTATTATGATGTAACCTACGAGCTACAATGGCTCTATATGATAAGATTGGTCTCCCAACACAAAGACTCCACGAGAATGCTAAGGTCAGGGACACACATGTGACATGCTTCATCCTTAGCATTGATGCACCTACCTATGAAGAGAGAAAAATAATGTATAGCAGGAAAGTGAATGCTCCCTATAGTGGCTTGCGTTATATCTCTAGATTCCCCCACAGTTATTGTCGGTGTCAAAACCGGCGGATCTCGGGTACGGGGTCCCGAACTGTGCATCTAGGCGGATGGTAATAGGAGACAAGGGACACGATGTTTTTACCCAGGTTCGGGCCCTCTCGATGGAGGTAATACCCTACTCCTGCTTGATTAATATTGATGACATGGGTAGTACAAGAGTAGATCTACCACCAGATCAGAGAGGCTAAACCCTAGAAGCTAGCCTATGGTATGATTGCTGTTCTGTATCTATCGACTAGTTCCGGCCTCGGCTTATATAATGCACCGTGAGGCCTAGGATAACAAGAGTCCTAGCCGAACACGCCGGTGGGGAGGAGTCCTTGTCTTGATCGCCAAGTCTTGTGGAATATTCCTTGTATGCGTAACCGTCCGGACTGGCCCATGAGTATACGACCACTGGGGTCCTCGGTCCAATCTAACTGATCGGGGGACGACGTGGTGAGTACCCCCTAGTCCAGGACACCGTCAGTAGCCCCCTGAACCGGTCTTCTCCTCGATTCTTCCGAACCGTTCTTCATCTTCAGTTGCCGGTCTTGAAAACTGGTTCAACAAATCTTCTCATCTTCTATCTTGAGGATCGCCGAAATGCATTTGACGAGTTTACACGTCGGGTATCCGAGGAGCCCCTTTAAGTTTCCGGCCTTTATCAATGCCTTGTTATTTTTGTGCCATACCTCGGGCTTGAAGTTATTCCCTGGAGGCAGTGTCCTCTTGCGTCTGAGCTCTAACGCCGGACTGCGTTCGAGGTATCTTTTGCAGCCGAGCACCAACGCCGGACTGCTTTCGAGCTCCAACGCCGAAATGTATCCGAAACGCCGGACTGTGTCCAAGCTCCAACGCCGGACTATATCCAAGATGTCATAGATCATCTTGGTCCAAAAAGTTGAAGGAGTTTAGCCGAGCTTAATGCCGGAAATGCCCTCTAAGGAGCCAGCCACTTGCTTCCGAGCTATATGCCGAACTGCTTCCGAGGTGGTTAAGCACCTCGGTCATGGGCTGATTTTTGGTCAATAGTTTTTATTGATGCAATTTATTCTCTGATGAGATATATAGCCAGTAGCCCTCAAGGTGTGTATCGGTCTAAAACCCGAGATGCACCTGAAGGATGACATAGGACCGCTGATCCAAAGAATCACCGAGACTCGTGTTGATTTGCAAAATCGGCCCGAGGAACAAGTCCTAGCTCGGCAGAATACTTCGGACACAAAAGCGGCGTGCTCAGTCCTCAAGACTCAGGTTGGGTGCGGCCGACCAACCCGAGGATCAAAAATCTCCTGAGACTGTATTACACTTAAAATTTTCTGCATTGGACATGCAATGCAAGAGCCCCCAGATACCGGGTCGGGTGGCAACACCGCATCGTGATTGATGTGCCCTTTAATATTTGTAAATAATAAGCCCGAAGCCCAGTAGCCCCCAAGCCTTAATGCGGGCACGGGTGGCCGGATTAAGGATCGATATCCATAGTAAAATCACAAATTATGTGTAATGACTCAATGTATCCAAGTACTTTATGTCATTAATGCTCGGATCCGCATTGTACAAAATTTTGTTGACCGACCATCGGCTTCAACCTCCTCGGTCAGTAGTCGAGGAGTGTTTGTCCTACTTTATAAAGCCTTTATGAGGGCAAAGATTTACGACAAACAAGGCAATCTGGCCATACAGTTTTATAAACAAAGGTACGCAGAGAGATATGTTATATTGGTGTTTAACATAGGAAATGTCTTCCAAAGAAAATAGTCCCGCTTATCGGTTCCTTTCTTTTGGGTTGTCATGCTAAGCATGATCATGAAACCTCAGCTCTAATGTAAGAGCAAAATATTGAGGATTTAGTTTGGGAGGCCAGTTACTAGCCCCGGTAGTGTTCAAGACAGTCGAGGTCAAGCCGAAACACTTCGCCAATGTTATGAATGGCCTGTCATTTAATAGAGTCATCGGATCGCTGACCAGTTTACACCTATTGTGATAGTCGGGCTGGGCTTTCTCCATCGAGGTGCTTGACCATGCGAGCTGGAAGCACAATCGCATGGTTCTCCCTTTGCACACCTAGCGAACAAAGCGTAACGTAGGAAGGCAAGCGCAGGAGCCGGGCAACCCAACTATTGACCAAGACACACCAAACCGATGCATATATAGCAATATCCGATAATGTTTTTGCCGAATTCTAAAGGTGTCCGGCGTTGTAATCGCGCGAGACTTGTGCTGAAAACACACAAATAGTTTAAAAAGTGCCAAAAGGTTGGAAAACCAAAAAGGTTAGTAAAAACATGACGCCTCGAACAAGATCAAGTGTTCGTGCCAATCCGAAAAATTGGACTTTAGAAAAAAGTGCTTCTGCCAGGCTTTAACATGACACATCCTATCTCAAGACTTCTGCTGGTCACCCTACGGCTTCGCCTCCCATCCCGGCGGAGTACTTCTCATTAGGCCAGTTTAGAAAACTAAACTCTAGCGGTTTTGAGAGAGAAATTAGGCTCCCCGGCTAGTGACCGCACACTCGTGTCGAAAAAAGGAGTGATAAATAATAATAATAGTAAAACTTTTCAACAACTAAGAAGAAGAACACTTATCATAAAATGGCTCATATAAATTTAAGAGCCCCCAAGTGACTTGGGTAAAAGAATGATTGCATGTACCGAAGTAATTATATCATATCTATGTTCAACCGAACTTTAAACGCGTCTTAACCGACCATCGGCTTCTCCCTCTTCGGTCAAGGACCGAAAAGTGTTATATACTCCATCTGTCGAGAATATCGACGGTGTTTCCAATAACCAGGCAATCAGGCCATAAGGCTGTAACAGATGAAGCGCGCTCAGGGAACCTATGCTATATTACTAATAAAGTGTAAGAAGCATCTTCGAAGAAAATAGTACCCCCACCGATACCTTTCTTCGGTGCTCATTGTTAATATGAGACTTGTGCAATAGATTTTTGTACTCATGAGTTCCGTTGTGCCGACCATGATTGAAAACAATAAGAGCGCTTAGCTTTCGCTTCACCAGTCCCGAGGTCCGGCTCGGGTGACCCGATCGTGAGGACAATCGCAGAGGTGCTCCCTTTACTCCCTAGCCGAACAATCGGGAACGTAGGGGTAAGCACGAGGAGCCAGTAACCCAGCTTGCAAATCGCTTAAGTCAATATGGTGCATATTGTGGCATAATACACAAACAAGGAACGGGCCGTACAAGTATAATCATATGAAAGAGGAAAAAGTTTCATGAAGGAAGCCCCAAGTAAACGGGGTATTTGAATTTGCGCGTCACAAACAAAGTTTGGACAAGGAAATTTTTACAAGCAACTTTTCCAAACAAGTATAATTCTTGGTCGTGCCGAACACAAGTTAAAAATTTAAAACTTTGAACATGAAGGCAACTTAGCTGGTTAATGTGTTCGGTATTGATGACGCTTGATCCCGAGCTTGATGCGGACAAGGTTCCATCCCCAAGCCGTCCCGAGGTGGCGGAGCAAAGAGCTCGGCACTCAAGTGGTGACATAGCACGTCAATGCAGTGACGGCAGGTGATGCAAGTCCCTGCATGGGGTAATGAAGTGTTGACGAAGCCCCCCGTCCAGCCGAGGTGACGCCAAAGGATATAGTCCGGCTGGATCATTTTCCTGTGCACAAAAAATAGTGCAAACCGGAGATAATGGTAATAATAATAAAATAAAAAATCATTGCATAACAAATAATTTATGCAAAGTGAGTAATAAAATAAATATGGCCTCGGCTTGAAGTCAATGTCGGCAGGCGGCGGCGTGATGCGGTAAAGGCATGGCAAGGCCTGAATTCACAAGTCGGTTCGAAGTTCCGGATGCGGCGTTAGCGGACTATGTACGGAAACTGGACCGAACCACCATGCGCATCGTCGTTAGAGCGTCCACCATTTGATAGACCTGCATGCATACACGATGGACAAACCGTAGTAATAATTCGTTGGAAAAATGAACCCACACAAGCAAAAAATACTAGGATTAATAGCACCTGGCTTATTGGTTGTAGCAATCCGAAGAAAGGTGATTCCCAAAATTGGGACTCGATCCGCACACCTATCGCCTGATAGGCGATAAAGCAACGGCATGGCGATGCTGGCAAAGGTTAGCTCACCGAGGCAAAGCCCTCGGTCCATTTAACGCGGATTTGTGAGCTGGTCGACGGCCGACGCCAAAGTCTCCGGAGTAGGTTGATGAAGAGATGATGAAGCCCCGGTCCAGCTAACATGATGAAGCCTCGTATAAGCCGATGAGTCAAGTAGGTCGGCGTGATGGACACTAGCTTGAAAAAGCAGCGGTCGCGCCCTCGCCGATGCAGGTGTCTTGACGTGGTCGATGCCGGCTTGATGAAGTGACCGTATGGGCGATGATGCGGTGTGCCCGCTCCGTGTAATCCGTGGGGCGGCGATATTGGTGATGATTTATCCTTCGCGATGCCGGACTCTTGTTCGGCTTGCCGAGATGATGATCCGAAGAAGTTGAGCTCGGCTCAACAAAGTGACGACGTGTCTAGTGCAGCTCGGCAGCCGTGGAGCAATATTACCGGACTGGTTTGACACCAACATGATGTTGAAGATCATGTTCAAAGGATTTTAAAGTTAGTGGGATGTGTTCGGGAACAAAATACAATACCCCATACAAAACTTCCTTCAAAAAGGATGTCCGAAATCCCGTTCATAAAAAAGACGAACTCGGGTCGGATTCGTTGCGCAGAAAACATATCCGAAAAGTGATGCACTAATCGGAAGGTTCCTGGAGTTTGGACGGTCGGATCGAGCTGAAATTTTGAGGGGTGGTAGATATAGGAATTCCGCAGCCAATCAACGGTTGGATCTTCCAAAGGAAGTCTGAGCTAGAAGCTGGACACCACGCCCTAAACTCGCCCGGATTCTCGTCCAGATTCAATGCGGCTCCTAGATATCGAGATTGCCGAGATTCCTCCATCGAATTCAACGAAATTTTCCAGGGTTGTTGTAGACTCAATTGCGCACAATTCCATGAAGCAATCGTTAAAACGACACTTGAGGAGGCGGTGGCGGCGGACACAAGTCCGCTGTCCGTAAAAAACAAAGACGGTCGCCCGAGGGCAATCTTTTGACGTTGAGCCCCGGGCTCTGGATGATTCCTCCATGATTTTGATAGAGATCGGATGTTGATGAAGACCCTCATCCCAACAGGACGATCGGAGGTAGAAGCGCATGATCCTTGGTCGGTCAAGGTGACCAGTCGAGTGGTGACGAAGGTGCCAAGTCGCAGCTTGATCTGCAGGCGAGCCATCGACCTTTTGTCAACACACAGCTGGAGCTCTCAATGAAAGCATCAATGTCGGTGTCAAAACCGGCGGATCTCGGTAGGGGGTCCCAACTGTGCGCCTAGGCGGATGGTAACAGGAGACAAGGGACACGATGTTTTACCTGTGTTCGGGCCCTCTCAATGGAGGTAATACCCTACTCCTGCTTGATTAATATTGATGACATGGGTAGTACAAGAGTAGATCTACCACCAGATCAGAGAGGCTAAACCCTAGAAGCTAGCCTATGGTATGATTGTTGTTCTGTATCTATCGACTAGCCTGGCCTCGGTTTATATAATGCACCAGAGGCCTAGGATAACAAGAGTCCTAGCCGAATACGCCGGTGGGGGAGGAGTCCTTGTCATGATCGCCAAGTCTTGTGGAATATTCCTTGTATGCGGCAACGGTCCGATGCACTGCCCATCAAGATACGGCCCACAGGGGTCTCGGCCCAATCTAACTGATCGGGGACGACGTGGTGAGTACCCCTAGTCCAGGACACCGCCGATTATACTAGCAAGAAAGTCTCTAAATTCAGATTTACGGGATCAACAAAGATTACCCCATTGTGGGAGTTTGCAAGCAAAAGTAAAATCCTCTAAGTCCATGGTATAAGATTTATCATAAAGATCAAACATGATGTAAGGAGAATTACGCCAAGATGAAAACTCAAAGCTCCTCACAAATGAACTAGTGAGGTCATGATACTGTGGGCATTTGTCCGCCTCAAAGTCCACAAGACCGGCAAGCATGCAAATATGCGTTAAATTCTTCTTTGATTCCCGCTCGATCCATAAAATTTTCCGAAGGCCGTTCACAGGGCCTCACGGGAGCGTCCCTTGGGGGCTCCTCATGGGCATCGCGCATTGCAAGCCTAGAGCCTTGCTTCCTTGAAGAACCACCTTGGAACATCTTCCTAAACATATTGTTTTCTCTGAAAAATTTCTGAAATTTTTAGTAACTTCAAACAAAAGTGAACCAACTTCAATACAATTGATAGCAACTACTCCTACAAATGCCTAGAGACTTTATCATGCATTAGAACTACTTGGAACCATATAAAATTGACATGCAAGCTCAAGAACATGGTCACCTATGCAGCACAAATTTGCAATGAATAAAGCACTAGAACAAAAACTAATTGGACCAATGGAGGAGTCACATACCAAAGAACAATATCCCCAAGCAGTTTTGTGAGAGGTGCTTTGAGCAAGGAGATCGAAAAATCACAGCAGAAGGGGGCTGGAACTCGTGTTTTGAGCCAGATATTCGTGTTTGTGGGAGGAAGAAGAAGAGGATGGGTGCAGGAATAAGTGGAGGAGGGCCACCGTGGGCCCACGAGGCAGGGGGCGCGCCCTGGGGGGTAGGGCGCTCCCTCCACCCTCGTGGCCATGTGGCAGCTCCCCCCGCGGTAATTTTTGCACCAAAAATCCTCAAATATTCCCGAAAAGATCATATTAAATTGGCATGGCATTCTGAGGTCTTTTATTTTTGGGATATTTTTATATTGCATGGATAAATCAGGAAACATACAGAAAAATACTATTTTTTACTTTATTTCAACTAAATAACAGAAAGTATAAGGAGGGTACAGAAGGTTGTGCCTTCTAGTTTCATTCGTCTCATGATCATCAAAAGGAATCCACTAACAAGGTTGATCAGGTCTTGGTAACAAACTCATTCCAAATAACATGGAACCGGAGAAATTTCGAATAATACTATGTTACCTCAATGGGGATATGCACATCCCCTATAATAAGAATATCATATTTCTTCTTGACAGTAGGAAGAGGAAATTCAAAACCTTCAAATATAATCGATGGAATTTTTCCAATAGAGTTGATACTATAAACTTGAGGTTGTTTCCTCGGAAAGTGTACCGTGTGCTCATTACCATTAATATGAAAAGTGGCATTGCCTTTGTTGCAATCAATAACAGCCCCTGCAGTATTCAGAAAAGGTCTTCCAAGAATAATAGACATACTATCGCCCTCGGGAATATCAAGAATAACAAAGTCCGTTAAAATAGTAACGTTTGCAACCACAACAGGCACATCCTCACAAATACCGGCAATGTATAGCAGTTGATTTATCAGCCATTTGCAAAGATATTTCAGTAGGTGTCAACTTATTCAAATCAAGTCTACGGTATAAAGAGAGGGGCATAACACTAACACCGCTCCAAGATCACATAAAGCAGTTTAACATAATTTCTTTTGATGGAGCATGGTATAGTAGGTACTCCTGGATCTCCAAGTTTCTTTGGTATTCCACCCTTAAAAGTATAATTAGCAAGCATGGTGGAAATCTCAGCTTCCGGTATCTTTCTCTTATTGGTAACGATATCCTTCATATACTTAGCATAAGGATTTGTTTTGAGCAGACATCGCTTAATCGCATACGCAAAAAGATAGGTCTAATCATTTCAGCAAAGTGCTCAAAATCCTCATCATCCTTTTTCTTGGATGATTTGGGAGGAAAAGGCATGGGTTTCTGAACCCATGGTTCTCTTTCTTTACCATGTTTCCTAGCAACAAAGTCTCTCTTATCATAACGTTGATTCTTTGATTGTGGGTTATCAAGATCAATAGCAGGTTCAACTTCTACATCATTATCATTACTAGGTTGAGCATCATCATGAACAACATCATTAACATTTTCACTAGGTTCATGTTCATTACCAGATTGTGTTTCAGCATCAGAAATAGATATATCATTTGGATTCTCAGATGGTTCAGCAATAGGTTCACTAGAAGTTTGCAACGTCCTATCATTTTTCTTTTCTTCCTTTTAGAAGAACTAGGCACATCACTATTATTTCTCTGGGAATCTTGCTCAATTCTCTTAGGGTGGCCTTCAGGATACAAAGGTTCCTGAGTCATTCTACCAGTTCTAGTAGCCACTCTCACAGCATAATCATTTTTCTTACTATTCATTTCATTGAGCAAATCATTTTGAGCCTTAAGTACTTGTTCTACTTGAGTGATAACCATAGAAGCATGTTTGCTAATGAGTTTAAGTTCACCTCTAACATTAGCCATATAATCACCCAAGTGTTTAATCATATCGGAATCAGATTTCAATTGTCTACCAAAATAAGCATTAAAATTTTCTTGTTTGACAATAAAATTATCAAACTCGTCCAAGCATTGTCTAGCAGACTTATAGTGAGGAATATCACCTTCATCGAATCTATAGAGAGAATTTACCTTTACTACCTGTGTCGGGTTATCGGGATCAGGATGTTCTTCAATAGGTAATGGATCAAGATCATATGTTTCTTCAACATGTGGTAGATTAAGACCATGAATTTCTTCAATAGGAGGTAAATTCTTAACATCTTCAGCTTTAATACCTTTTTCTTTCATAGATTTCTTTGCCTCTTGCATATCTTCAGGACTGAGAAATAGAACACCTCTCTTCTTTGGAGTTGGTTTAGGAATAGGCTCGATGGTGGCTCTGGAGCTGGCTCAAGAAGTGCCCAATTATTTTCATTTGTCAACATATTATTCAATAGAATTTCAGCTTCATCCGGTGTTCTTTCCCTGAAAAGAGAACCAGCACAACTATCCAGGTAATCTCTGGAAGCATCGGTTAGTCCATTATAAAGGATATCAAGTATTTCATTTTTCTTAAGAGGATGATCAGGCAAAGCATTAAGTAACTCGAGAAGCCTCCCCCAAGCTTGTGGGAGACTCTCTTCTTCAATTTGCCCAAAGTTGTATATTTCCTTTAAAGCAGCCTGTTTCTTATGAGCAGGGAAATATTTAGCAGAGAAATAATAAATCATATCCTGGGGACTACGCACACAACCAGGATCTAGAGAATTAAACCATATCTTAGCATCACTCTTTAATGAGAACGGAAATATTTTAAGGATGTAAAAGTAGCGAGATCTCTCATCATTAGTGAACAGGGTGGCTATATCATTTAATTTAGTAAGATGTGCCACAACAGTTTCAGATTCATAACCATGAAAAGGATCAGATTCAACCAAAGTAATTATATCAGGATCAACAGAGAATTCATAATCCTTATCGGGAACACAAATAGGTGAAGTAGCAAAAGCAGGGTCAGGTTTCATTCTATCTCTATCTTTGCAGGAAAAAATAGCTGCAGAAGATTCCATATCAAAAACATAACCCTCAGGAATAACAGGCATATCTTCATTATCAATTTCATCAACATTATCAGTTTCAATACTTTCTTTCTCTCTAGCCCTAGAAATTTGTTCATCAAGAAATTCACCAAGGGGCACAGTAGTATCTAGCATAGAAGTAGTTTCATCATAAGTATCATGCATGGCAGAAGTGGCATCATCAGTAACATGCGGCATATCAGAACGAGTAGCAGAAGCAGGTTTAGGTGTCGCAAGCTTACTCATAACAGAAGGTGAATCAAGTGCAGAGCTAGATGGCAGTTCCTTACCTTCCCTCGTAGTTGAGGGATAAATTTTTGTCTTAGCATCTTTCAAATTCTTCATAGTGTCCAGTAGATATAAATCGCAAGTAACTCAAAGAATAGAGCTATGCTCCCCGGCAACGGCGCTAGAAATTAGTCTTGATAACCCACAAGTGTAGGGGATCACAACAGCTTTCGAGGGTAGAGTATTCAACCCAAATTTATTGATTCGACACAAGGGGAGCCAAATAATATTCTCAAGTATTAGTAACTGAGTTGTCAATTCAGCCACACCTGGATAACTTAATATCTGCAGCAAAGTATTTAGTAGCAAAGTAGTATGATAGTAGTGGTAACGGTACCAAAAGAGTAATGAAAGCAAAAGTAATATTTTTGGTGTTTTATATTGATTGTAACAGTAGCATCGGGAAAGTAAATAAGCGTAAACCAGTATATGGAAAACTCGTAGGCATTGGATCGGTGATGGATAATTATGCCGGATGCGGTTCATCATGTAACAGTCATAACATAGGGTGACACAGAACTAGCTCCAATTCATCAATGTAATGTAGGCATGTATTTCGAATATAGTCATACGTGCTTATGGAAAAGAACTTGCATGACATCTTTTGTCCTACCCTCCGTGGCAGCGGGTCCTAATGGAAACTAAGGGATATTAAGGCCTCCTTTTAATAGAGAACCGGAACAAAGCATTAGCACATAGTGAATACATGAACTCCTCAAACTATGGTCATCACCGAGAAGTATCCCGATTATTGTCACTTGGGGTTGTCGGATCATAACACATAATAGGTGACTATAGACTTGCAAGATAGGATCAAGAACACACATATATTCATGAAAACATAATAGGTTCAGATCTGAAATCATGGCACTTTCGGGCCCTAGTGACAAGCATTAAGCATAGCAAAGTCATAGCAACATCAATCTCGAACATAGTGGATACTAGGGATCAAACCCTAACAAAACTAACTCGATTACATGATAGATCTCATCCAACCCATCACCGCCCAGCAAGCTTTACGATGGAATTACTCACGCATCGGCGGTGAGCATCATGAAATTGGTGACGGAGGATGGTTGATGATGACGATGGCGACGAATCCCCCTCTCCGGAGCCCCGAACGGACTCCAGATCAGCCCTTCCGAGAGGTTTTAGGGCTTGGCAGCGGCTCCGTATCGTAAAACGCGATGATTTCTTCTCTCTGATTTTTTTCTCTCCAAAAGCAAATATATAGAGTTGGAGTTGGTATCGGAGGAGCTCAGGGGGCCCACGAGGTAGGGGGCGGCGCCCTTAGAGGCGCCCCCACCCTTGTGGATAGGTGTGGGCCCCGGTCTTCATCTTTAAGCGAGGATTTTTATTATTTTTTCTAAGATGTTCTGTGGAGTTTCAGGTCATTCCGAGAACTTTTGTTTTACGCACATAAAACAACATCATGGCAATTCTGCTGAAAGCGATTGATGTGGTCAAGGGTTAGTTCCATTCAAATCATACAAGTTAGAGTCCAAAACCAGGGCAAAAGTGTTTGGAAAAGTATATACGACGGAGACGTATCAGCTATCCTGCTGGTACCCTCTATTTGGCTACCGGGGAGCTAAGCTTGCTGGACATAAATTGTAACGAGGGAGCGGTCCGTAATCTTTCTTCATCAAAGGCCACTCGACCATCCATCCCGACCAAGCAACGTTCGAGTCAAAGGATGAGAGGACCTAAGTTTCAAAAAGCGGCGAGGTTTTCTTATGCACAAGCTTTTACTTACAGAACACGTATGGATAAGAGATAGAACTTATTTGTTTGGCTTGCCGGAGATCGCAGCGTTGGTCCATCTTTCCAGCTTCCCTTAGAGGCCAAGTTCTCAGCAGGAACCTGCAGTTTTATGCAGATGGGAATGATGCCAGATGCGATTTCGTCTATATGCAGCTGCGATGCTCATGAAATGCTTATGCATGCATACAACTTGTCGGGGGCCCCCAGCGCTTCGTTTATTTCTCTGTTGCTCAGGGTCTGCGCTTGGCTTTGTACAAGGGGTTACATGCAGCTGAGTTAAGGCCTGTACAAAAGGCTAGCTGCCAGGCAGGGCCCGACAGCCGCGCCTTACGGGTAGAACTTGCGGAGATGCTCAATATTCCACGAGTTTTGCAATTGAATGCCATCTCCAGTCTCCAAACGGATCGCGCTAGGTCTGGTGACTCGAACTACCTGGTAAGGGCCTTCCCACTTCATGTCAACTTGTTTCCACCCTTGGCGGACTGAACGCGCCTAAGGACAAGGTCGCCCCTTCCTAAAAACACCGGCATGAACCCCGCGGCTGTGATAGCGATGTAGGGCTTGCTAATAGCATGCAGCACGTGTAGCATCCCGGAGACGGTTCTCCTCGAGAAGCACAACATCGTCACGCCGGTGCTGATCATGCGCTACTTCATCGTAGGCAAGCACTCGAGGTGACCCGTAAATGAGTTTCGTGGGGATAACTGCTTCTGCCCCATAGACTAGGGAGAAGGGAGTCTGCCCGGTAGCTCGATTTGGTGTCATTCTGAGGGACCAAAGAACCACCGGCAGCTCATCGATCCATCGCCTGCCGCACTTCTGCAGCTTATCAAATGTTCTCGTGTTGAGTTCGCGTAGCACTTCAGCGTTCGCCCTCTTAGCTTGTCCATTGCTTCTGGGATGTGCAACAGAGGCAAATGAGATCTTGCTTCCGAGGGCATGAACATATTGCATGAAGGCGCGGCTCGTGAACTGGGTGCCGTTGTCGGTGATGATCCGGGCAGGGACCCCGAAGCGGCACACCAATCCTTTCAAGAACTTGATAGCTGACTGAGCAGTCACCTTTCTCACGGCATCTACTTCCGGCCACTTTGTAAACTTGTTGATTGCAACGAACGAGAATTCAAAGCCCCGAGCAACTCAGGGGAAAGGGTCGAGGATACCGAGCCCCCAGACCAAAAACGACCATGACAAAGGGGTTGTCTGAAGAGCTTGGGCAGGCAGATGGATATTCTTGGAATGGAACTGGCAGGCTTCACATTTAGTGACTAGCTTGACCGCATCTTGGAGGGCTGTGGGCCAATAGAATCCTTGCTGGAGTGCTTTCCCAACTAATGCCCTTGATCCAATGTGGGAGCCACACATGCCTTTGTGTATCTCCGCCAACAGTTCCTTTCCTTCTTCCCGGCGGATGCACTTCAATTTCACACGGTTGGGCCTTCTTCTATATATAGTGTCATCGACAAACTGATACATACTGCCCTTCCGGGCTACTCTTTCAGCTTCATCTTGCACATCGGGAAGTTCTCCGGTTTGGAGGAAGTAGACTATGTGCCTTGCCCAAGTTGGAGCCTGAGGCTCGGCAACAAGGACTAACGGCACCTCCCCGCTTGCGGGGGTGCATTCCTTGACCGCAGGAACCAGTGGCCCGTCAGGAGGGTGCAGCCCGGTAATCGATGGGGAGTTGTTTCCGGAAGGGTCCCTACCAGGAGCCCCGGGAGGCTCTACCGGGAGAGGCTTACTGGAGTCCAACTTCCTCCTCTTACTTGCCTTTGTTGCCGGGGATATGAAGGGCTGAGTAAGATGGAGAACAAAAGTTCCTGGTTCCACAGGAAGCTTTTGTGCAGCACACTTTGACATATGATCAGTTATGCTATTTTCCGCACAGGGTACGTGCTCTGTTTGCAATCCATCAAAGTGCTCCTCCAATCTTCTCATTTCCTCAACGTATGCCTCCATCAATGGACTTCGGTAATCCTTGTTGACTTGTCTCACCACAAGTTGTGAATCTCCTTGAATGATCAGCTTCTTGATTCCCAATTCTGTGGCAATTCTGAGCCCGACAAGGAGCCCTTCATACTCTGCTGTATTGTTGGTCGCCTCCTCTTGGGGAAAATGCATTTGGACAACGTACTTCAAGTGCTCCCCTTTGGGAGCGACAAGAAGCACGTCAGCCCCTGCACCTTGCAGGGAGAAGGCACCATCAAAATACATGATCCAGTCTTGGGGCGCTTCCTTGCCGTGCGTAAATGTTTCCAGCACTTCTTCATCAGGGGTTGGCATCCATTCTGCAAGAAACTCTGCCAATGCCCTGCTCTGAATTGTTGACATGCTCTCAAACTTCAAGCCAAAGCTGGATAACTCCAAAGCCCACTCCACTATTCTGCCGGTAGCCTGAGGGTTCCGGAGTATCCTTTGCAACAGAAAGCGGGTGATAATCGTAATCTCATGGGCTTGGAAGTAGTGGCGCAGTTTCCTTGAGGCCATGATGAGGCCAAAAATCAACTTTTGCACACCAGAGTACCTCGATATAGCCCCCTGTAATAGGGAGCCAATGAAGTATACTGGGCGCTGCACCACTTTCTTCCTCACCGCGTCCTTGGGGTTGCCCCTGCTGCCATGCTCTTCTCTGTCCTAATCCTTATCCGGCCCTGCCGGGCTTTCCTCACTCTCTATTTCCTCTACTTCCCACTGTGCCACTAGGGCTGCGCTAACCACTCGATTAGTTGCCGCTAAGTATATGAAGCAACGACTCTTGTGGTTTAGGGGCAACCAAAGTGGACATAGAGGACAAGTAGGTCTTCAAATCTTGTAAAACTGTATCTGCTTCCGGGGTCCACTTCAAGGGCGCTGCCTTCTTCAAAATTTTGAAGAACGACAAGGCGCATTTGGCAGACTTGGAGATGAATCTGCTAAGTACGGCAACACACCCTGTCAGACGCCTCACATCTTTGACTGTCCTGGGTGCCTGGATCTGCTTGATAGCCTTGATCTTTTCGGGGTTGGCTTCGATCCCACGATGGGACACGAAGAACCCAAGTAGCTTACCGGAGGGAACGCCAAACACACACTTCTCCGAATTTAGCTTCAAGTCACACTTCTACAGATTTAGCTTCAAGTTGATCTTGCGTAGGTTAGCGAATGTCTCCTCCAAATCCTGGATGAGGGTTGATCTATCCTTGGTCTTGACCACAATATCATCCATACAAGCCTCAATGTTTCTGTGCAGCTATGGTCCAAAACAAATCTGGACTACTCTTGCAAAAGTGGACCTGGCACTCTTTAACCCAAAAGGCATGTGCACGAAGCAGTACATACCACATGGGGTGATGAATGAGGTCGTCTCTTCGTCTTCCTTGGACATGAAGATCTGATGATATCTAGAGTATGCATCTAGAAAAGAGAGCAAATCACAACCTGAAGTGGAGTCCACGATCTGATCGATGCGCGGCAAGGGAAATGGAACGTTTGGGCAAGCCTTGTTGAGATCTTTGAAATCTATGCAAAGCCTCCATTTTCCGTTAGCCTTACGTACGACCACTGGGTTTGCTAACCACGTCGGATGCAGTACTCCTCTGACTAGACCAGCTGCTTCAAGCTTCTTAATCTCCTTGGAAATAAACTGCTGCCTCTCCAAGGCCTGCTTTCGAACCTTCTGCTTGATGGGTTGGGCATGCGGGCAGACAGCAAGGTGGTGCTCAATTACCTCCCTGGGAACACCGGGGATATCAGATGGTTGCAAGGCAACCACATCGATATTCGTCTGCAGGAAGGCAACGATCGCGCTTTCCTATTTGTCATCGAGGGTGGCGCTGATAGTGAAGGTACCATCAACGCCAGCCAGCCCTGCCGGGACCTTCTTCACATGTGGTGCAGCAACCTTGGATCTCTTGCTGTTGGAACTCTCCGGCAAGTCATTGACAGGTGCAGCACACTCCGAAGAGGTACGCTTCTCGAATTCCTTGTTGGTATCCCTGCTATCCTTCTTCTTTCCTTTGTTCTCCTTGACAGGAACCGCTACTGCCGTGGCCTCTGCTGCGACTGCGTCCCGGTACATCTTATCCACACAAATGATTGCGTCTTTCCCATCTGACAGAATGGAAATGACTCCCACCAGCCCTGGCATCTTCAGGGCGTTGTAGGCATAGTGGGATGCTGCCGTGAACTTTGCCAGAGCTAGGCGTCCAAGGATCCCATTGTATGACAGGGGGAGGTCAACCACATCAAACACAACCTTCTCAGTCCGATAGTTCAGTTCTCCCCCAAATGTCACTGGCAGCGTGATCTTTCCCTTAGGATGACTCCTACCGGGATTGACTCCTTGAAACGTGCCCGTGAGTTTTAGTTCTTCCTCTGCTATCTGAAGCTTGCTGATAACCTTTGGGGAAATTAGATTCAACCTGGCCCCGCCGTCAACCAACATCTTTGTGAATTTGAGGTTGCGAATTGTTGGAGAGACCAACAACGGCAAACACCCTACCGAAGTGGTGTGGTCAGGATGGTCCTCTTCGTCAAAGATGATGGACGTGCGTAACCATTTGAGCGGCTCCCGAGACTCTGCCGCTGGCTCCACGGTATTGACTTCACGCGCCCACCGTTTAAGTTGGCGATGAGAGGAGTGCAAAGATACACCCCCGTCAATGCACATGGTCTCAGTGGCCTTCTAAAATTCCTGCTCGCTGGTTTCCTCTTCATCCCCTCCATCACTCTCATCATTGCAAACTTCTTTCTCTCGTCCCCTGGCGGGCTTTCCTTGGTTCCTAAAAGCCTTGCTTTGGGCGATTTGAGCTCACCGCCCTCGGCCCTTCCCATGAAAGTGCCGTTCTGACCTTTTTCCTTATCACGCTTCTCATATTCAGCCCTCTGCCTCTTGACGAGCTGCTCAACCTGATGAAACTCTTGGAGATCGTGGCCTTTGGTCCGAAGGATCTTGCAGTAGGCCCATCGCCTTTCCTAGCTCTTTCGACAGCCGCAGCCTCCCGACAGTCAGTGCATGCGGCAGCTTCCTTGCCGGGGGCTTCGGCCTTAGCCTTCCTGCCGGTACTAAGCGTGCCCGATCCTTTGACGGTCATCACTGCCTTATCCTCGCACCTCTTGTTGCGCTTCTTGTTCTTCTTCTTCTGACTGGTGGACTCATCGTCATCCTCTGAGTCGATGTCGATGCAATCTTCCTCCCCAGGGATTTTTCTTCCATCCTCCACCCGAGCGTACTTGTCCACCAAGGTGTAAAGCTCCTTTACAGTCTTGGGTAACCACACATTCATCTTGGAACGTACCTTGCGGTTGCGCACATTGGACTGGAAGGCAGCTATCACAGCTGCCGGGTGGATATTTGGGATATTTCTGTGGACTCTGCTGAATCTATGCAAATACTTGCGGAAAGTCTCTCCTTCTTTCTGTTGGAAAAGATGCAAGTCGCTGGGCTGCCCTGGTTCTTGATGGCCGCCCGTGAAGGCGCCAATGAACACATGGCACAGGTCGGCCCATGACGAAATGGAGTTCTCCGGTAGGTGCATCAGCCAAGACCTCACGTTGGACCTGAGTGCCAAAGGGAAGTAGTTGGCAAACACCTTCTCATCTCTCCCTCCGGAAGCTTGAACAATGATGGTGTAGATGCTCAAGAACTCTGTTGGGTTTAGCTTCCCATCGTACTTCTCGGGTATCTCTGGCTTGAACGTGCGAGCGGATGGCCAACGGACTTGCCGTAGCTCACAAGTAAAGGCAGGGTACCCAGCCTCGAAAGGCAAGCACCCACCATCCTCGAGCGCATGCTCGTCGACGTCGGGACCATCACAACCATCGGTCCGGCGGTGGTCGTCGCAGTGTTGCTTGATGATGACGCATGCGCCTCCCCTCCGTCTGTCCTCCGGGGCTCGCCGTTGGCTCGGACGTGCTCGAGGGTCGGAAGAGGCCATTGAGACGTTGTCGGGTTCTTGATTTTGCAGCACCCACGCTGGCTGCCGTGGTGGGGACTGCATAGTGGGGGTGGCCCCTTCCGTACGGCCAGCGGCGTGGGCCGTCGTTGTTGCTTGGGGAGGCCACAGCGGGCCAGCTTGCTGTGAGCCCCCAGCCTCGGCGAAGCCAATCAGACTCCGAATGGTGGCTCTCCATTCATCCATCTGATCGGCCGCCGGCGGGAACCTCAACAGCAGCTGGGCCTGTGCCATGGCTTCCGTAGCGGTGCTTGGCATCGGAGATGATGATGTATTTCGTACCGTCACCCGGCTTCTGAAGATGCCGGTGGCGATGGTGTCGCGCCCTCGCTGTTGCGAGCTAGCCACTTGGATGACACGACGACATGGGGAAGGCGCTTGAGGGCCAGTGGCTCCATCGGGCATAGTGGCCGGGTCAGCCCGCTCTGGGGGAGGTGCGCACACTGCAGTTGCGCCCATGGCGGGGGCGGCCGGAGCGTGGTGATTCGCCCCAGACCAGGTGCCACCACTGCGGCTGTGCCCGTCGGCGAGGGGGAGAGGTACAGATGGAATAACCCCTTCGTCCATACCTCGCGGAGCGTGACCATTGGGATGTTGCTGATGCTGCTCTCCTCCAGTGCTTCCCGCTACTGCTTCGGCCGCGGGGGAGGTGGTGACAACGTCGCCTGCGCCAACCGCGTCCCCCGCAGCGCCCACATCCTTGTGTGCCTCCGCATTCCCCGCGGCGTCGGCAGCCACGGGTGGCGGAGCCTTCGAGGTAGACGGGTGAGCTACAACACCGGGTTTCATCTTGGGCGCCATAGTCGATGGAGCCGCTGATGATGAAAATGGCGATGAAGATGACGCGCTGCTCATGCTTTTGGGTTCGCACAAGTGATCCCCCTACCTGGCACACCAAAGATGTCGCGGGAAACCACGGCCACCTACGGGACCAAGAGTCCCTTTCTGGTTCGGTGGGGGGATGGCACGTTGCACAAAGAGCTGAGGAGCGTGGAATAGCATGGCAGAGATCACGCGGGCAATCTTTACCTAGGTTCGGGCCCGCCGCGAGGCGTAAAACCCTACTCCTACTTTGGTGGATTGATGGAGGAAAAATGGTGGTGAACGCAACACGCTTGCCCGGCAGGGGTTGCCTTGGGGCGAAAGCGGCTACGCGCGTATGAGTGTGTGGGGGGATGGATTGGCCAACGCTTTCTATGGTTGCCCTGGGCCTCCTTTTATAGGTAAAGGGGGTCACCACAGTGGCAAAATCAGTCATTATGCATTGATTAGGTAGCAAACAGTGCTATCGTACCTAACTCTGCAGGCTGACAGAGCGCATTAAATGCGCCGCTCAACGTCACATCATAGCTCGCCCGGCAGGCCCTGCCGGGCCTTTTTCCAGCTTTGCGCTTGCTCGCTTGACACGTCGCAGAACGGGTGTCTCTTGTAGGTATTTTTTGTAGGAAGTGGCTGCCATGTGGCATATAGTGGCCACTTAGTTACTTTGGAGCTTGTCACCGCACTGATCGACGACGTGTGTCGTGGTGAGGTGGTGCAGTGGAGTGGATTACGCTTGCCAAACCTGGCGAAGCCTCTTGGGGCGATCCAAAGGCTTGCTTAGGGGTAAGGCTTATCCTCGCCGAGCTCCTTTTGCCGGCAAGGAGGTTTTTCCTTAGCATTATCTTGCTTCTGCAGCTAGTCTTGGCCTCTTTGTGCTGCACGTTGGTCCTTCGGAGAACTAATCCCTTGTGCTTCAGTCTGACCTTGGTGCTGCAATCTTGTTCTCGTGCCTGTGCACAGTCTGGGCAACGGACCCAGGGTTTGTTGCACGGACACCCGACCTAACCGATCCCTTATATATAACGGAGTAAAAACCAAATTTGCATGAAGTTCAGGATAGATTTGATTTAAATAACAGACATTTGACATAATATACATATACTCAACCGAAATTAGCCTAAAGGTCAACATAGATTCAACTTAAATAAAACTTTGGCTTAAACTCAACCTGAACTTAAACTCTAATCACGCTTATAGAGTGCAATCCATTGGGCCGGCGTCATACCACCGATCTTGGGGTCCGGCCCTGTGCCGTCATTGGCAATGTTGGGGAATATGTGGTGCCATTCTTTGACGTCGATCTCTTCCTCGTCGTCAGAGATGATGATGACCCCCTCCCCCGTCCACCGCCTCGTCTCCAACAACTCTGGCTACTGGCGGCGAAGGTCCGTGCTACTTGTGATAGGCGTTGGGATTTCCCCGAAGAGGAAGGGTGAAGTAGTATAGTAGCAGAAAGTATTTTCCTCAGTTAAGAACCAATAAAAGATCCATGCAAATGACCTTTAGCAGTACCTACACACACAAACAGAATACTTGCACCCAACACGGGAAAGAGGGCTATCAATCTCCTTGTACTCATTATTTGCAAGGATCAATTCTGATAGTGGAAGATATATAAATTGCAAAACTAAATAAAAATAAATAAATTACAACAAGGTATCTAGGGTTTTAGCAATATAATTTAAATAGACCCCGGGGCCATAGCTTTCACTAGAGGCACCTCTCTCGAGAACATAACAAACATCCAATACACAAATTACCGTTAGGCAATTGATAGAAAAGTACATAGTTATGATGTTATTCATGGCATGTTCAGTACATAGACATTACGTCCGTGACAAGTAGACTATTAAACTTACTAATGCCTACTACTATTACTCCACTCCAAGAGCTCTTCTATGTGCCTCTCTACGTATTAAGTTCATGACAAATAGAGTAATGTATGAAGTATGATGACATAATGTAGACATAATAAGACCAACCAATATGATCAAACCCCGTCGTTTTACCCTTAGTAGCAACGATACTAATACATGCCTCGGTACTCACTCACATCACGAGTGAGGACACCGCAAGATTGAACCTACCACAAATCACCTCTTCCGATGAAGATACATCAATCTAGTTGGCCAAACTAAACAGATAGATAAGAGGGAAATACAAGGCTATAACAATCACACATAATAAAGTTCAGAAATAACTCAATTACTTTCAATGAACAATCTCATCATAAACCCACAATTCACTAGATATTGATACTATTTCTCGAGCAGTTGATATTGATACTAATGTCATGCCAATGTTCAAAAATCATGATGGGAGACCTACGATTTAAGACATAATTTGATGCAATAGGCACATTGTTGTACTGACAAAATCCAATTGGCTCACTATGTTCGCATGGTGGCTTGGATGCCTGACTAGAGCGACAGCATAACTCAACTCACCAAGCGCAACCTTCTCAGCAACCGAATTGCCAAATGACTCATTTTTTCAGCACTAAGGAATAACGGAACCAACACTGTATTATAAGACTCGAGAATGTAGATATGCAATGTAGGAGAAGTGCACACTAAATTACCTTGCTGTCAGAACTAGTTGCAAGGACAACAAACTCTGGGAAGCCTTTGTTGAAGTAAACGTAATCGATTTCTCAATAGTGTTGTTTCGATGGTAATTATCCTTGAAGCTGATATTCCTTGTCAGATTTACATGGATCGAGGCATGCAAAGAGGCTATGTTCTCAATAGTGCTCAAGGCTTTCAACCGGAGCACATCAAGAATGAGCTATAATACCTTCATAATGATGCCTTTAAGAAAATAATTGATGCCCGATCGTGTCACCATTGTCTCTACTAACCAAGTTAGCATTTGGTTTTTGAGGGAAGCGTTGACTTTCATGATGTGGTATGGTACCATACCATCTCATCCAGGTTTTTGAATAAAATAAGTAGAAACCTACCGTAGTGATCCAAATATTGTTGTTAGCTTTGGTTTACATCACATCACTCCATGACAATCAATTATGTTGCATAATTATAGAGAGCCGCCAAGTGACTTCTTACAAAATGTTGCATAGTAAGCTTCATTTAGGGTAATCTATATTGGGATAAGAGCTAGCATACCAGTTTTGTCAATTTGGGCCTCAAGTGTGCAAATTACAAATTCCCTGCAATAAAAGCGTGGATTACATATGAACTACAGTTTATGAACAACAATGAGTGAATGCTCAACATATTAATGGATTGTATCACTTGGCTATGATTTGAATACAAATTTTCTTGACTACAATTCTTTCCTAAGCAACTTGGTGTTGATTATATTTCCATACTATTTCTACAGCCGTTGAGATGGATACTAATCTCATGGCAATGTTTAAAAATCATGATGGAAATCCTATGATTTAAGAGGTAATTAGTTGCAATAGCCACATTATTGAAGAAACAAAATCAAATTGGCTGCCTATGTTTTGCATGGTGGACTGGAGGCCTGACTAAAGCAATTGCAGAACTGAACTCACGAGTCGCAACCTTATCAGCAACCTAATTGTATAATGATTATCTTAGCACTCGGGATCAATGGAACAAAACTGTTGTATAACACCAAGAATGCAAACATGATGTGTAGGAAAATTACACACTAAATTACCTCAATGACAAAACCAACTGCAAGGAAAGAAGACTCCGAGCAACCTTTGTTGAAGTAAATGTAACTGAATTTCTCAGCAGTGTGAATTTGATAGTAACTGTCCTTCGAGCTGATATTATTTATCAGATTTACATGGTTTGTTGCATGCATAAACAGTATTATTTCTCAGGAGTGCTCAAGGCTTTCGCCTGGAGCACATCAAGAACAAGATACATAATATTCACAATGATACTTGCAAAAAGGTAACTTGCACGAAGGTATCACCATCATCACTGTCTACCAAGTCGGTATTAGGTTTTCCTCGGAAGCGGTGACTTTCATGCGGTGGTACGGTACCATACCATCTCTTAAAGGTTGTTGATTAAAAGAAGCACAAACAAACTGCAATGATCTAAATATTACTATTAGCTTTGGCTTAGATGACAGCACCATATGACAATCAATACAATTGCATAGAGATGGAGAACCACCAAGCGAATTCTTACAGGATGTTGTATGGTAAGCTTCATTCTGGGCAATCAATCAATGGGATTGGATCTGGCCTACAAATTTTGTCTATTCGGGCCTTCAGTGTGTGCATTACATATTCCCTTCAATAAAAGTGTAGATTACATATGAGCTTCAATTCATGAACAACAATGAGTAAATGCTTAATTTTTTATTCTACTTCTTGGCTACGATTGAGTACAAATATTCTCGATTGCAGTTCTTTCCTAAGAAACTATGTACTGATTTTATTGTCATACTATATTTCGAGGAGTTGGGATCGATACTAATGTCATGGCAATGTTCAAAATCATGATCGGAATGCTATGATATAAGAGATAATTAGCTGCAATAACCACACTGTTGTAGTGGTAAAAATTCCAAATTGTTCACTATGTTGGCATGGTGCCCTGGATGCCTAACTAGAACAATAGCAGAACACAACTCACCTAGCGCAACCTTCTAAGCAACCAAATTTCCAAATGAGTCAGTTTTTTCAGCACTAAGGAATAATGGAACCATAACTATTGTATAACACTAGGGAATGTAAATATGTAGTGTAGGAAAACTACACAGTAAATTACTTTCATGGCAGAACTAGCTACAATAACAGTAGACACTCATGAGCCTTTGTTGAAGTAAACAAAATTGAATCTCTTAGCGGTGTTGTTTCGTTAGTAATTATCCTTCGAGCTGATATTCCTTTTTAGATTTACATGGCTTGGGGCATGCGTAGAGGCCATATATTTCTCAGCCGTGCTCAAGGCTTTCGCCTAGAGCACATTTATAATGAGCTACCAAAGCTTCACAATGACGCCTTCAAGAAGGTAATTAGCACCCAAAAGGTGTCACCATCAATGCCGACCAATTCGGGATTAGGTTTTCGCCTAAAGCTTCGACTATCATGATGTGGTATGGTCAGTGGCGGAGCCAGAGCTTTTGTGGAGCCTGGGCAAATTGGAGTCTAAGTATGTAACCTAAAAATTAAAATCGTGTGGTTGAATATACATAACATATAAAATAGAACCAAAATTTTGAACCACAAATTCACAAGAACTATTAAGTAAAATTCTGAAGTGAAATTTAATGGTTTAAAATTTAAAGTTAAGGCCCCCTCCGGCTAGCACGACCCTCGACCCCGATGAAGTGAACATGACCTCCCTTGTAAAAAGAAGTGGAGAATACCTGTTGGAAGTGGACTACCGACGGTATCCACCCTGCGACCTCTGCTTAAGCAGTTCAATTCCATTGATCCTATCCCATGTTTTCCACCACGAAGATTTAGTCTGCACATGCCAAGCCAAAATGCAACTTTTTCACCTAGCTTGTCCTTTGTAGGAGAAATCATCACTCCCGACATACTTGCTACTTTTGGGTGGCTGCACAACGTGATATGTCAGCTATGTCGGCACTGCACGCTTGAGACCGTCACACAAATTTTAAGGACTATCCCTTCTCCCAGGTTGCCTGGGGTCATATGACGGGATGGACGGGTGAGACCATCCCATCTCCAACGATAGCTTCAACTCCCTTGGGGTTTTGGATTGGTGGGAGTCTGCGGTTGCCTTTGTGTCCAAGGATGTTGAGCATCGTCAAAGTGGGAGATGGCTCTACACGATATGAAATATCTGGAAGGATCGCAACCACCGCATCTTTAACAAGATCCTTCTCACCCACATCGAAGTGGCCACTCTGGTCTTGGAGTACATTAAACAATGAGACATGACTTCTGTTAGCGCAAGACAAAGCAAGGGGATTGGTTAGCTAAGAATCGCTTTTGATTTTATTTATGGTGTTTCATTGAGTTCCTCTCAAAAACAATCACTTCATGTACATAAGCCCTCTTTTCGACTAAATGAATAGGTGATGCTCCTGCCAGTTTATCATTTTTTTAAAGTTAACATTCAGTTACCTTAAATAAATCCTGAATCAAAGACTGAAATTGTGATCATCCCCAATGGTCAATTCACCACGTCTAGATCTCAAAATTTAAGCCTAGGTCTTTCAATCCTCAATTAGTTAGCAATCTTACCAAATCATCAGGAAAGAGAGGACGAGAAGCTGAGATGCAAGCCGCTCCTGGGATGGATCCCACCAGCTCTTCAAGCCGCCGGCCGCATGCACAGTCCAGCCGCCGCCTGCCGCCAGTCAGCTCCACGATAGGTGCGGAACGAACAGTCCAAGTGGTGAACGAGGCTGTGTATTCACTACAAAAAAATACACTTTCGTGATGATACGTGTTTGTCACAGTAGGTCGCATTTTTTGTCATGCATGTACATCCATGACAAATTTATGACAGAATCAAGATAGTCATACTGTCTTTGTCGTAGAAGTGTTCCATGACATTACCAAAATTATCATCATGGAAGTGTCCACTTCCATGACGATAAATCGTAGCGTCCTGAAGTGCTTTCGTCAAGGGTGACCGACACGTGGCATCCACCGTAGCGAACGCCGTTAAGCTATCGGGTCGGATTTTATATCCGATAACCCGTTAATGACCACGACCAATGCCGATTTTCCACGTGTAAAATTCTCATTGGTTGGCGGATCACGTGTCGACTCGCGTTGTACAGGTGTAACTCATCCAGCGGTCGAGATGGGCCTATGATATGTTGACACGTGGACCGGCCCAAAAGTGGCCCACAAAGTTTAAATGGGCCGGCCCAACCGAAGGCCCATAAGATTTAGCGGACCATAATGGGCCGGCCCAGCTAAAGGCCCACAAAATTTAGCGGACCATAATGGGCTTTGACTAAAGGCCCACAAGATTTTGCGGACCACAATGGGCCAGCCAAGCTAAAGGCCCACAAGATTACGCACACCATAATGGGCCGACCCAAATTAAAGGCCCAACATTCTTCTCGTCAAATCCGTCGGCCCGTCAATGGCCTGGTCTAAACTTGTCATCAATGCGGCCCATGGTCACTTACGGCCCGTTAACGGTCCGCTAAGTAATTGGGCGAATTACGGCCCGATGTATTCCGGCTGTTAAAGGTCCGACTTCATTTGGGGCCCATTTATAGGCCATCAAAACTTTCGGCCCATAAATGACCGTGAAGGATTTGGGTCATATTCGGCCATGTCTGTCATTCGGCCTGTTAGAGGCCCACTATAGATTTGGCCCATTTTCGGCCTGTTGCCATTTTCGGCCCGTTAACACCGGACGTAAACCATGGGCCATATGTGGCCCAACGTCATATCGGGCCCATTAACGGCCCATATAAAAATGACGATAATCTAACTCGACCGAAGTTCCGGCCTGTTAAAGGCCCGTGTATTAGGTCCGTAGCATTCTGGCTCGTCCGGATTTCGGCTGTCAAATATCTGCGCATCGTAAATGGGCCACCATTTCCGGCCTGCTAAGTCGATTGGGTTATTTGGCACAATCAGGGCCCAATCTCACTTCGGTCTATTTAAGGCCCATGTTTTTTATGGGCTCGACATATTTACATCTCAGAACGGCCTACTTTTACTAAGGGCCCAAATTATGTTTAGGCACATTAAAGGCCCACTATGGGCACGAGCCTACGGAAAAATTTGAAAGCTTATGCTAATTTAAGCCGAGATATTTTAGTGGGCTACATGCCAATTCGCCCGTAATCGCTTTTTAGCCCAATTGGAATGGGCCCGGCAGATGTTGGCATGTTGGGCTCCTCTGAAGCTTCGTCCAAGAATACATTACTAAGATAAACCGACACTATACAAAAATAGCGTCATAATTACTGCAGCCTGTGGCAAAGCATCATAAATGTTGTATCACAACAAAATAAATTCCAATCATACAACAAAAGGCACATTGGCATAAAGTTTACTGATCCTTCGAGATAAAAAGCACGATCGGATGTATAGAAGCACAGATCATTTGACCTGAGTGCTAATGTTTGAAGCTATAGAATCTGATGGAGCAAGACGATCTCCACCTTTTTCCGCCATTGCTCTTCAACAAATGGGTTTAATGTACGATAGTCCGGTTTCAAAACCATTCATATCTTGGCGGCATTTCTCAACCACTATTCTTGTTTCCGAAACAACATCCATTAGGGATTGGACTTGTATGCGGAGCACGGATATATCACTCGGTCTAGCATTAAGATTTTTTTCAGTTGGCGATTTGGAAGAGGTTACCTTGACAACCATCCCAGAATTACTCAGGAAGGTTCTTTTTGCACTGTTAGTGGAGAGATCTTGACGCCTTTGCAGCAAAGAGGTGACATTGTGCTTTAGTAGCCTCGTCACCTTCGTGTGGTTGTGGCTGTTCAATCATTTGTTCCATAGCTTCACGAAAGTTTGAACTTGTAGATTAGTGTACCAACGAGTTACTAATGAGACAAAAACAAACAAAGTAGGTTAAGCGTTTATCCATAACTTATTTTGGTGAACTCTTGTAATACATTAGCATGTATTTTAGTGCCAACTACATAATAAAATCACTTTCGGAACATATGTCCATGTAGCATGCCTCTTGTATTGTCTATTTCCTCACATTCGTTGACATCTAAGGATAAAAGAGACATGGTTTAAAGTAGGATGAACATAGTATGACATCATTCATATCATGGGAAAACAGATATAAAACAAACAGGCTATTTTATCATTGTGTGCGCGTGAACATAACAACTAGATTACAGATCAAGACCAAAAGAATATCCTTCATCTCTTTTAAACCATGTAAGGTGAAATGATACGTTAAGACAAGCTGTGGATAAAAGTGAACAGAGTAAGCCGACATTTGGTTGCAAACCAAGTAGTTAAATAAACACATCACAGTACCAATCAGTTCAAGGCGGGAGGAGTAAGGACTTACAATGGCTTGAACTGGTGTGCTCATGCCCTTCATCTTGCTTGGTGTGGCAATCATTGAAGATTTGCACCTTTGCATTAGATTCCGAGTTCTTTTTGGTCCGCACGGGCTTTCCGCTGTATATGGAACAAGTAAATATAGATACGATAATATGGCACAAAAAAGAAGGAAGTAGCAGCTATTTACAAGAGCCTCGCGATTGTGCAATATAGCTACGAGATCACATGTTATGCATTGGAATTTCACTTTAGAACGGTTGGTTTTGTTCTTCAAGCAGTTAGCCTAGAAGAAGATACACTTGTAAGGCACATACATAAATACAAGTTCAATATGTGGTGCGATCAAATACATATAGCCTACGATGCTTTGGATCGAGACCCGGTGTTTAACGAGGGCTGTCGATCTTCATCTGTAATATATTTCACTTTGGAGGTGTTTGAGCGATTTCATTGTTAGCCTTTCCTTCAAAGTGAGATTTTCTAAGGTGGTACCGATCTTTGTCATGAGCAGACTGAAAAACATGAGTGCATGCTTGTTTAGTTGCATCATCTTTCGGATCCAACTTGAACCTCATCTGTTGAAAAAAGAATGTGAGTCTTATTAGGAGGAAGCTAGAAAGTATGGGATGAGAGCAAGACAATATTACTAATTGTGATGAATAACATTACTTACAGATAAATGGTCAAGGAAGGTGTTAAACCGGGTATTGTCTTTCTCATTCTGTCTTTGGATCCACGTTGGGAGGATACTGGCGCATGACACCTAACGGCAACGGCTGCCTCCGATACTAACTTGGGCGACTCACAGCAGCATCACGCGTGGCCTTTTAAACCTGCCACAAAATGGATCTCCATTCTTCCTCCTTTAGATTTTGTTAATCTGTCAAGCATTATCCACGATGTCTGCTTCCGCTTGCACCGTGGTGCTAGTTCAACAACGAATATGGAAAGTGTTAGTGTACATCAAACCGTGAGAGTACATATAAAGGAGCATGCAATCGCAACTTGACTCGGTCGGTACCGTCTTGGTGTTGATGCTCATGAGGTTCATCTGATCTTGCCAAGTCCTGTTGTGTCAACAAGGTGCTTGGAAGTAGTGTTAGGTGTGAAGGCAGCTTGGGAACTAGCGATTCGGAGCAAGCGAGCGAGTAATGCTTGGTTGAGATGCTGCATGCAGGTTGAAGAGGATGCTGCAGCTGGTGGAGCAGGTGATACTGCGTTTGTACATTTAGCCGGTGGACTTGGGCCTTCTACTACACTATAAGTACCAGCAGAATCTCGACGGCAGAGCCTTTTCCGTTTCACCCGACGAGTAACAACACTCCCTACTATTATTTTCCTTGCTCTCTTTTGACTTTGCCATGTCAAGCTGTACCCACAACAGAAAAGAATAAAATCACTCTTCAGAACTCATTGATGCATGATACAAACAAGCAATACTTTGATGTAAGACAACCGTATGAGGATGGAATATGTAAGAAAATCAGGACGGCATGACATATTCACAGCTACGATGTGCAAACTAAGCGAAGGATTTTCGAGAAAATAGAAGTAATGCAAGCTAGACACCATATGAAAGATGCAACCAATATTACTACTGCCAAGTTAAAAGTGTCTTGTCATAAGTGGCAATTCGAAAAATTAGAAGCAGACAACATAGAAATCAATGCAAGATGCAACCACTATCAAACCGCCATGTTAAAAGCGTCCAATCATGAGTTCTTGATGCGGGATACACAACAACAGTACTTTGATGTAAGAACATGGTATGATAGATAGATGCAGTGTATTCTGAACACGAGAAAGCCATGTCATATGCACATGTATAACATATAAACTCAGCGAGGTGCAATTTAATCAAAATAGAAGAAATACAGGCTAGACAACATATGCAACATGAAACCAATTATCACACTATCAACTTAGAGCAAGCACTGCGATGGTGGAGTCGGAGATGAACTCATCATGTAGACTTGGGACTTCAACTTCATTAGCGTTAGCGTTGGCAAATCTAGAGAGTCTCTGCATTTGCGTCGGTCATGAGTACCATCAACATCCCCTAACTTACTCTTTTCCTTCCTATTTTACGATATTGCCTTATGAAGTCAAAACCACAAGAAGATGAATAAAATTAGCTCTGCATAACTGGTTGATGCATGATCTGAGACGAACACTACTTTGATGTAAGGCAAGCGCAGGAGGATGGAATATATACAAAAAGACAGCGTTTCATATTCACACGTCACGATAGGAGGATGGAATATGTATGAAAAAAGCTATGAAGCGGAAGGCATTTCAACAAAATTAGAAGAAATGAAAGCTAGGCACCATATGAACATGCAACCAATATCACTCTATCAGGTAAAAAGTGTCTCATTGTAAGTGCCATTTCAAGAAATTAGAAGTAGTACAAGCTAGAAGACAATGCAAGATGCAACCTACATCACAGTCCCAAGTTAAATGTGTCTTATGGGTAAGTGATCTTTGTAGGTATAAGTTGTAAGCTACGCAGATGCAATTCAACATAATCAGAAGCAATACAAACTAGACATCATACGGAAAACGCAACCACATATAACAGTTCCAAGTAAGAGCAAGCACCTGTGATGGTGGAGTAGGGGAGATGTGCTCATCGTGTACATGTATGTTCTAGAAACAGGAACACGTGTCATATTCACAGGAATTATGTGTAAAGTAAGCAGATGCAATTCAAGTTAGAAGCAATACAAGCTAGACATCATACGCAACATGCAACCACATATAATAGTGTCAAGTTAGAGCAAGCACACGTGATGGTGGAGTAGGGGAGATGTGCTCATCATCTACACAGCCTACGTTGGTATCCAGCCTTGTGTTGTCTTGCGAATCTTGTTGGGAGGATAAGCGGAGTAGAATCTGTAGAGACCCCCTGTTTGAGTTGCTCCGAAGGACCACCATCATCCACTGCCGGACTAATTTCCTTCAGCTGTAATGATTTTGCATTGTGAAGTCAAACCGATAAGAAAAAGGAATAAAATTTGCTCTTCAGAACTCATTCATGCATGATACTGACGAACACTACTCGGATGAAAGGCAAACACATGATGCGAGGATGGAATATGTATGAAAAAGCAGTGATGGTGTGACATATTCACACCTATGATGTGGTAACTAAGCGGAAGGCATTTCAACAAATTAGAAGCACCGCAAGCTAGACACCATATGAAAGATGCAACCAATATCACTCGCCAAGTTCAAAGCGTATGACGTTTCAACAAACTAGAAGCGATATATGCTAGAAATCATATGCAAGACACAACCAATATCACGATTGGCGACTTAAAGGTGCCTTATCATAAGTGACTTATGCGGGATATGCAAGAATAGTAGTCCGATGTAGAAACAGGAACACATGTCATATTCACGGGCATTATGTGTAAAGTAAGCAGATGCAATTCAACAAAGTTAGAAGCAATACAAGCTAGACATCATACGCAACATGGAACCACATATAATAGTGCCAAGTTAGAGCAAGCACATGTGATGGTGGAGTAGGGGAGATGTGCTCATCATCTACACAGCTACGTTGACTGTCTAGCCTTGCGTTGTCTTGCGAATCTTGTTGGGAGGATGGCGGAGTAGAATCTGTAGAGAACCTCCGTTTGATTGCTCGGAAGGACCACCATCATCCAATGCCTTGACAATTTCCTTCAGCTTTATTGATTTTGCATTGTGAGGTCATACCGACAAGAAAAAAGGAATATCATTCGCTCTTCAGAACTCATTCATGCATGATACTGACGAACACTACTCTGATGAAAGGCAAAGTCATGATACGAGGATGGAATATGTACGAAAAAATGGACGGCTTGACATATTCACACCTATGATGTGGTAACTAAGCGAAGGCACTTCAACAAATTAGAAACACCGCAAGACACCATATGGAAGGTGCAATCAATATCACTCGCCAAGTTAAAAGCATCTTGTCATAGGTTGGCGTTCATCAAACTAGAAGCAATACATGCTAGAAATCATATTCAAGACGCATAAACCAATATCCCATCGCCAACTTAAAGGTGTCCCATCATAAGTGGTGATGCACGAGGATACACAAGAAGAGTAGTTTCATGTAAGAACATGGTGTGATAGCGAGATAGAGTATGTACCAAAAAGCAGGAAGCGTGTCATATTCACATGTATCATGTGTAAGCTAAGCAGATGCAGTTTACACTAATTAGGAGCAATACGAGCTAGACACCATATGAAACATGCAACCAGATATCACACTTCCAAGTTAGAGCAAGCACCTTGGATGGTGGAGTAGGGGAGCGGAGACTTGGACCATGTAATGCACTATCAGGACAAGGAGAATTGGTACAGATGCTCCGTTTACGTTGCTGCAGAGGACCACCATCATCACCTTCCTCACTCTTTTCCTTCCTCTTTCTTGATTTTGCCTTGTCAAGTCAAACCCACAAGAAAAAGGAATAAAATTTGCTCTTCAGAACTTATTGATGCATGATAACGACTAACACTACTTTCATGTAAGGCAGCCGCATGATGGGAGGATGGAATATGTATGAAAAGCAGGTGACGGCGTGACATATTGACATGTATGATGTATAAAGTGTAAACTAAGCACAAGGTGCTTGAACTTGTTAGAATTGATGCAAGCTAGAAACCATATGAAAGATGAAACCAATATCACTCTGCCAAATTAAAAGGGTGCCCTAACAAATGTATTTGACCAAATTAGAAGCAATACATGGCAACAGGCTAGAAATAATATGCAATATGCAGCGAATAAAGGTGACTCATCGTAAGTAATTGATGCAGGAATCTGAGAAGAGGTAGTTTCATGTAAGAACAAGGTTAACACATAGATGTAGTGTGTACCAAAATAGGAAGGCATGTCATATTCACGGGTATAGTGTGTAAACTAAGCAGATGCAATTTACCTAATTAGAAGCATTACAAGCTAGACAATCGTATGCAACATGCAACCACATATCACACTGCGAAGTTGGAGCAAGCACTGTGATGGTGGTGTAGGGGAAATCTTTGTCTTCAGGTACAGAGCAACGTTCAATATCTTCATTTAGGCTTGTTGTTTCTTGAGAATCATATGGAGAGGATGAAATTGCATTCTTTATAAGAGTATTGCATCTCATATTAACCCATGCTGCGGATTTGTCTCATCATAAGCGATAGACGCAGGATACACAAGAACGATGAGTTTGATGTAAGAACATGGTGTGATAGGCGAGATGTAGTATGTACCAAAAAGCAGGAAGGCATGTCATATTCACATGTATAATGTGTAAGCTAAGGAGATGCAATTTAACAAATTAGGAGCATTGATGAGGGATACACAAGAGAAGTAGTTTGATGTAAGAACATGGTTAATAGAAAGACGTAGCATGTACCAAAAACAGGAAGGCATGTCATATTCACAGGTATAATGTGTTAACTATGCAGATGTAATTTACCCTAATTAGAAGCATTACAAGGTAGACACCATATGCAACATGCAACCACATATCACACTGCCAAATAAGAGCAAGCGCCTGCGATGGTGGTGTGGGGGAATTGCGGTGATCAACTAGAGAGCTACGTTGACTATCTTCATTTAGCCTTGCTGTTTCTTGAGAATCATGTGGGGAGGATGACCTTGCACTCTTTAAACGAGTAGGGCGTCTCATAGTAACCCACCCGGGTGGGCTGTCTCATCATAAGTGATTGTGAGGGATACAAAAGAGCATTAGTTTGATGTACGAACATGATTAATAGACATATGTAGTATGTATCAAAACAGGAAGGCATGTCATTATCAAAGGTATAATGTGTAAAGTAGCGAGATGCAATTTAACCAAATTGGAAGCAATACAAGCTAGACACCATATGCAACATGCAACCACATTTGACAACGAAGTTAAAGCAAGCACACAGGATGGTTGTGTGTGGCAATTGGGATCATCAACTGCAGAGCTACTTTTACTGCTCTCCAACCGCGACCTTTGCACCCATTAGAGCGTTGAAACGCTATCGCTTATCTTGAATCACACCGAGCGACTTGTCTTTTCTTTTACGCATTCATCAAAGCTGCGTGAGTCTGAAATACCCATGCATAAAAAAACAATAGTGTGAGTATGGGTGAAGTGTGTGCACAATTAGTACAGTGTAAAGGTAGCAGATAGTAGGTCGGTGAGAAATGACGGGAGACATATGATAGCTCTACAACATGCATGGCACACTCAATTACTACAAGATTCTATGAAAATAACAGTCGCCTGAAAGTAAATAGGTCAGTCCATTTTTCTTGCATCGTCCGGTGTACAAAGAACGGGGAGATCGCCTTCATCCACCTCGGCCAGATCGGTGTTGACGATCTTCCTCAAACGCCAAGACAACCACCGCCCAAAGATTCCTCCCACACTGCGCCTCCCTCGACCTCACCGAACGCCGTGCTTGCTTGGCACCGCCCGACCATCCATTCAAGCCAGCTGGCCTCCAGATCGGGCGCCAAGCAGCTCCTGCGCCCCACACCCCTATGATAGACACCGATCGCCCGCTTCCCAGGGAATAGGCGGACTAGGTGCTCCGTGCACCTAAGCGGGTGCTGCTTCTTTTAATTGCGGTTCGTGACCACTGAATTGAAATCGGGCAGACTCTGACCTCTAGCAAAGGTGAAATAGTAAAGGGAGGAAACCTTGTGCATTTAGTATCACGAAGAAGATCACGATGAAGCGCTCAACTAGTTTCTTTCGTGGGATGAATACGGTGTGGCGGAGGCGTAAGATTTGCACGAATAAGGGAAGAGGAGTACCTCTTTCTTTGGCGATCTTGTGTCCTTCTGTTTTTCCGGCGATCTTGTTGTTCGCGGAAACGAGAAGTTGTGGAGGACGGTGCAGCCTTGGGCGAACCCATGGTCAAGTTGTTGAGTGTGGCGCGGTGGCCGTCTGTCGGCGGCGGGGAAGCAGATCCGGCGGCGAACGACGGCCAGAAGGGAACAGCTCCGGCAAGGTGGGCCAGTTGCGGCAGTGGAGCCGCGGTGATGAAGCGCAGGATGGCGTGGTCGGAGTGGTTCTGGTACGGTGCACGTCGGCGTCGGCGTCGTGGAGGCAGATCTGCCTCGGCTTCAGCTGCTAAGTTCTTGAGGGAGTTGCGGTTGCGGTTGTGTTGGACGACGACGTCGGGGTACCGGCTCCGGTGTGATGGAGGAGGGCGGCGGTGGATTGGCCGCTATGGGGTGGAGGACGGAGGAGGTTGGGGTTTTAGCGGCTGGTGGAGAGGCGTTTTGGCGCCCACGGAGTATGAATGGGGAAAGCGGAGGGAGGCGGGGAACTAAGGGGAACAATGTTTCGGTTTGAGGCGCTTGTTTGAAATTTGGGGAAAGTTACAAACTTTGCCCCCATCTAAAATTCGGACATATTGCGGGTTGGGGGTAGGACAGTCATTGTGTGTCCCAAATGTGGGCGGGATAGATTTGACCCGGCGCATGGGTGTTTAGGCGCCCACGGCGTATGAATGCTTCTCGAGGCGGTTGAGGCGGCGTCTTGGTGAAGTTACAAACCTACCCGGTTTAGACCTTTGGACATCGGGCCGATAGGCTACACGGGCCAAAGTCGGGACAGTAATTTCCTACCACCAAAACATTAGTCTCATGGCGGTTTGGTGACGAGAGGCCTATTTGGCGCTTCGTTCAATATTTGGGAGCAGAAGCATTAACGTTTCGGTTCTCTTGAATTAAACTTTCGGATTTGTCAAACTTCACAAATCTTTACTCTTGAAAATCCTAAAGCTACGATTATTTTGGAATGGAGGGTACATTTTAATATACATTGTACTGCAGTATATATTAAAATACATGCAACTTACCTCAGTTCATGCATGGTTCCGGTATAATCTCCTTGGTTGCAAAAAAAGTTAGATATGCGTATGAATATATATACCATGTTCAAACTCACAACAAAGATTGATGCCCCTTTTACATCTGATTTTCGAATGCCATTATCTGGGGTTCAAATAGATGAATGCACTTCCTATGAATTAAAATCTTGAAACCCCTTTATGTTGAATTAGAGCATGTATTTTATTTCGTAGCTAGCAATTTGGAATGTATCCATGCAAGTGACAAATGTATAAAGTGCTTCACACTAACAACATGGAGTGCACTAAATAATGTTTATATATGAATTGCAAAAGCATCCATTGCACTTCGTATTTCAAACCGCTCTCACTCTATGGATCAATAATATGAAATAAACACATGCACATGCTAGAATTCAATAGAGTATGGGTGTCTGATAGACCGATTTCGTCCATACGCAATTTTGCAAAATTCATGATCTCATCCAAAAATAATAATGCCATTTATATTTTAATTTAATGCGTGGAACCGCCTTTTACACGTAGATATCTCTCTATCTAACGCATAAGTGCACACACTTTATATGGATCGGCATTTCTCTTTCACACATGCTCACAATCTCTCTCAGGGTGTCGGGGTGTCTCACGCACATGCTCTCTCTGTTTCTCTATCTCTCTTTTCGACTACTATGTACCACTCTTTTCACTAATCTCGGTTGGAAAACACCATTCCTCTCACATGCATATATCCACATGCACGGTCTCTACTAGCCCTCTATACGCACATACATGTGCCTACGTGTCTCCCGCACGCATATTATCTTTAGGCCTCTCTCGCACACATTGCCCCCCCGACACACCTCTCTAATAGTAGTTGGCAGATATGATTTCATCATATCATTCAGGTAGGATATCCACTGGCTGTTAAAATTTGGATGGTAACACGAGGCAAAGTTTTACCCTAGTTCGGATTGGACCCTTGCAATTGAAGAAAGAGCCTACTCTGATGCGTATATTAGTGTTAGGGGTGTGTACAAAGTACACGTGAATACCGTGCATTGAGCGTGTGTGTATACTATCGATGAACTAGCCCCCAAGCTTGTATAACATACTAAGGGCCTAGGGTTACAAATCATATATAGTCGGCTTATCACCGGTGGGGATAGAGTCCTCCACATTCTGGTAGCTTCATGTTATGCATGAGTCCTCCACATGGGTCTCCGTATAACACGCCTCAGTCCAACCTATATGTGGCGGGATGGAACCGACCCATGAGTCTTCATGTTGACCCACCACAACTAGAAATGATGTGCCCACCACACCACACACTTGATTGGCCACTAAGAAAATAAGCATATACAATAGTACAACGGTATCTAGCTCACGATACGTCTCCATATTTTGTTGATGACAGCAGCGGACTTTGCATTTGATGCGTGCTCCGTATTTTGTTGGCGACACTTACGGTCATTGTATTTGAAGCGAAAGCCGCGATATAGTCCTTTGGACTTCAGAATAAGCTCATCACGGTCACCACATACATTTTGTCGTGCTAACCAACATGTGGTTGGATGGTTAGAGGACAGTGGTTTCTCGAGCCCACCAAGGTTAAAGTCACGGTGCTCGCATTTATCTTGTGTTAATTTCAGTATTTTCCGGCGAGGTACGTTCGATTGTGAGGAGGCGTTCCACTCGACTACGAGGCACCTATGGTGACTTCATAAAATCTCAAGATCATATATGCTGGCCCACTCTCTCGAAGGTGCGCGGGCGGACGACCAGTGGGGAGTTGTTTCGGGAGGGCGGGTCACGCGATGCAGCGGGGCGAAGTGTTCGGCCGGTGGTGGTGGCGGCTCGGGGGAGGGGTGGAGTTTGATGATAAACTGGAGGCCCTTGATTTGTATCCAACGGCTGGAAAATCTAATGACCAGAGATGAAAAAGTCAGTCGACTGACGTGTAGCCTTACCCCGCACGTACACATGCACGCACACAAGACACACACGCATGTAGGCGTGCAACAACGGCTACGCATACACATACGCGTACACACGCATGCATGCCGGCGTGCAACAACGGCTGCGTACACATGCGCTCCACGAACACACGCGCGACGCACCCATGCATGCAACATCAAACGCACCCTTGCACGTACGCACCCATGCATGCAACATTTGAAACACACCCTTGCATGCACGCAACACTCGCCGCGCCTGCATGCACACACGACACCTGACGCAAGACACACTCTTAACTACATGAAAAAGATGACGTCACACTCAATGAACAATCATCGGTTTATGAAATGCCCGCTTCGACCGCCTGGCCCACCAAAGGTTCCTCTGCTGTCGCGCTGCTGCGTTGGAGTCAGCGACATGCATGCCATGCACCCAAAGAGCCCTGCGTCGGTGGAAGAATGGTGCGGTGTCCTAGGTCGAGTCGGCGCCACTCGCTGACGCCCGGTGAACACGCCTCCGTGCGCATTCAAACGCCTCCATGAAACCCGCCCGTGTGGAAGCCGAGAAACCCACTCTGGACACACGTACGTTCATGACCGGGCGGCGTTAAGCATAGCGCCGGCCGAGCTCCTCCCGTCCGCCGTCTATTTAATCTCCTATTTAAGCGAGGCGAATCGGGCCAAGAATCACACCTCCGCCGCTCCCCTATCTCCTCCACCATTTTGTCCACTCTTACAATGGCTTCTGAAGAGTAGCTATTCCGCATCCAAGCCGGCTGTTTAGCCCGCGGATCTGAGCTATGCAGCTCGCTGATCCACCTCCCTCCCTCGCCCGGCCAGACGATTTGCTGCCCCAAGCGGTAGCGGTTCAACAATCGCCGCTCGAGCCAGCTCGACGAGGAGCGGCGCCTGCAGGCGTCGTTGCTGCCATCCATGCCGCCGCCTCGTACCGCGTCTCCCGTTTCTGTGGCCGAGACTCCCATGCCATGGCGCGCGCCATACTGGCAGCGGCGAAGCCCGGTCTTGGCAGCGGAGAGCGGCGAGTCGGTGGCCAAGCGCCTCGCGTCCGCCGCCATCATTGAGGAGAAGTAGAACCACGGAGGCCGCCGCGCTGGGTCCCATGAAGGCCACGGAGGCTGACGCCCGGCGTACCTGCAGGTGTCTTGCGGATCCTTTTGTTGCGAGGACCTTCGTCGACCCGCATGGGCTCCAAGGAAGAGGTCAATGTTAGGATGAACTCGAGCGGTGCGGCCATGGCGTGAAAGTAGTTGCGGTGATCAACTCGAACGGTGCGGCCACCATCATCTTTGGCACCAGCCAATGATATCAGTTAGGCGATGGGGAAGCGAGCCGTCCTTTGCTGAAGCATATACCTCCGGGGCTCCGGCAGTCCGGTGATCGTCTTTGCCGGACATGAGGAACCTAAATCGATCGTGAGGCGACCATTTAGGCCATGTATTATATACCTGTGCTGTCCAGAACTAGCACCGCATAGTTCATTTGAACGTAATGAAATCTGTCATGTTTGTGTGAAAATCTGGTATTTTATATGATTTCCGTCGTTGTTTATATGAAATACTCCGGTGGTTGTGTGAATGAGTATCAGTTTGTCTACGTGTTTGCGTGAATTTCGTCCGGTTGGTTGAGTTGCTGTCATAATGTGTGCGGCTACGGTTGGATGGCGTAATTTGCGGGTCGCCCGTCGGTCTGCGGGCGGCTTTCGGCGGCGTTAATGGGACAAAAAACACAAGCGTGCGAGCTCGTCTCCAACGTCTTGGCGCTGGAGGATGCATCACGGCATGAGCACCGAGCCGTTCCTCGTTCATCGTTGGCAAAGGCACCGGTGGACAAAAGGGTCGCCAATATTTTGGCTACCCCGGGCAAGATCCAAACAGCCCCTCCCAACAGATTCAAATCCCTTGTTCGCCATGGAATTTTTCCATGTGTTGTTTTCATGGAATAGCAAGATGCCCGTGCATTGCACGGAACATCAAGATGCATTTTTTTTTACAAACTCTCGCATGCATGCAAGGGATAATTAATGTCCTCCTTTGCTAGTACCATGAGGCAAACACCATTAATGTTGCATCGATTAGTGTTAGTGGTCTTGTATATCTGCAAATTGTAATTTTGATAGTGGCCCCTTGTATATAAAAATGGAGGGAGAAATATGGGAGATAAGGTGAGGAGGAGTGGGGCGTGGTGCCGTGGTGGTGGTGGTGGTCGGATGGGCGGAGGCATGGGGATGGGCGGCGCATTATGTCTAGGTTTGTATCTCTCTCACACACACCCACGTAGGGTGGGGGCGTGCACCGAAGAGAAGAGGTGCACGCACGGCGACGCATACTCCGTCTCTTTCCCAACCACACCCGCTACTGGCACACGGTGAGAGCTCATTTACGTACGAAAAAGGCAGCCCACGTGGTAATTTGGCACGTGTACTGGTTGTCCACTTGGTGGAGGAGGATCGTCTACCACGGGTGAACAAACAAATTGCGACTTAATAGCGTTATGTTAAATTAAAAAAGAGGCAAACCATGTGGGGCCTACCTTAGAGGCAAGGCTCTATACACTTTGGAGTACTTTTTGATGTGTCCGTCAACTCGCAGAACAAGGAGAAACTTGCTTAGTCACGCCGTCCCCCGCCCACGCAGGCGCGGTGGCTCATGAGGATGAGGTGAAGCTAGAGTACTCACTGCACGCCTTTACGCCCGCTCCCTACGCCCATGCCTTGATGGCTGTGGCTACGAGGAGAAAATTTTACTACTCCCTCCGTTTACTCCTCGTCCCTACTACGTACTTTGGTTAGTACTCCTCTATTTACTTATAAAGGCCACTATAAAAATACATTTTGCATCTATACAAGGCCACAAATAGTAATTCCAGACAAAAGTTACTACTCCCTCCTTTGCTGTTTATGGCTCAATTTCAAACTCTCTCCAACCAAGGTAGGCGGTGAGTGGTCGAATTAATTTAAGTAGTTTGCACAAGACGCTCATTTTCTCGAGAAGTTATGTTTACCGAGGCATTAATTAGAGCGAATGCATGAATGACCACTAAATTTCCATGAACTTGTACATGCATTGGTTAGTTTCCTCTTGACACTTTGCTATGCGTCGGGTGATCTAACACACCTCGAAATCCAACATGTAATGGTACTACTACTAGTATAGTACTAGAATTGAGACTTATCAAACAGAAAAACGAATGTTTTTTAGATGAGCCCTATAAACCCTAGTGAGTACGTACTCCGTAAAAACAGATTTTTCCGAAACTAAGTCGCTCCCTTTCATGAATTCTGTACTATACTCCTCCGTCGACGATCCCTTTCATGAATTCTATACTTCATGTCGCCGACATGTGGGACATATAGCAACTGGGTCGGCGTGTCAAGCACCAAATAACAATGCAGAACAACAGGGGGGACGCACCCCACTCGTACCGGCCCAGTGTTAGCAATGAGCAATGAGACATCAAATCATAATGCCGCACCTTCCCAGACGGACGAAGCAACCATTATTTCACACTTCGGTTCGACATCATCTCAAACCACATACTAGTATTGCTTACGCCTCAAGAGGGACACGCGCATCGCATTGGTACATCATGACACGTGGACCGCATGACGGGCCATGCTCCCCGCCGATCATTGGGTAAAATCACCTCCTTTTTACTATACTTCCTCCGGATCGGTTTACTACATGGCATGCACGTCGTTCTAGGTTGAGAATTTAACTAGCTATATATATATATATATATATATATATATATATATATATATATATATCTATATATATATGTGATGAACAGTCCGCTAGCCTTTTAAAAAATGTATACTTTTGTATAGTAGTACTCCACTCTCGATGGATTGCGCCATGGAGCACAAATTGAAATTTTAAAAAGGTGGTACATATAGAGCGCTAAGTCACCAAATTATGCATATAGTACTATTAAAAAAGCTAGTACGTGCTTAATTGGGGTGCTAAATTCTACTAAAGAAATACTAGTACTAGTATGTACATACTGAAGAGTTAAAGTAACGAGAAGAAACATAACATAGTTCTGCTGGGGGCTCAGCACAACACACCCCTCAAATTAAACTAAGCACACACGAAATTAAACTATGCAACTAATCCGGTGAACCTTTGCATTAGAAGTTTAGAACCGCCACGAGCAACGACACTGCCACCTTACTCGGAGTCCTCGTCCACGTCCTTGACTTCGTCCTTGTCCCTCTTCCTCTTGGCCGATAGTTCTTTGCTTGAACCGCCAACTTGGCTGTTGCTCTTCATCCAACCCTTGTAGATATTGAAATAAAGGTAGCCATCCATTGCAGCGTAGTGAATTTGGTCTATATCTAGTACATTCCGCTGCCATGCATGACGATGAAACGTGTAATGAGGTTTCTCCGGTTATGCATGCGAAGGATGAACCATGGCTCCTGCCAGGTCAAGATTGAGGGTCGACGAGAGGGCACCACCGATTCTTACGGAGGTCAAAGGGGTTTGCCTACAACGAGGCCTATCCGACGCAGGACTTCTTTGTCATTCTTAAAGTCTCTGATGAACGAATTTGACTGTTTTGTCCTCGAGGAAATTCTTAAAATCCACGGCACTCAATGTCGGCATGGCATATCACGGTAGACCAAGCAAGCGTTATGTACGCAAACACGGATCACGGCGGGCTTCTTCCTCTTCGTCCTTTAGATCCTTCTCTCATCCCACGGCGTGTGGTGTACTCAACATCTAGCCCAGCGACCCACTCATCATGTGAGTTTTGAACATGCGTGCGAAGCGAGAAAGGCATCCTTTCACCGTCACGCGAAATGCCGGTGTAGATGGCATCGAACTCATCGCCGGTGATGGTTCTAACCTTGTACTCACCGCCCGATCGGGAGATTTGGGATGCCATGGATTTGGGAGGAGGGTTAGGATTAGTGGAACTGCCGTAATGTGAATGGACGGACGACTAGGAGCGAACCGCGTAGTATTAAAGGACGTCTTGCGGGAAAGAGTAGGAGCGAGCTGCGCGGCGAGCAGCAGGGTAGTGGCTTTCCATTCTCCCATGATACGAAGCTTCCGAGAGCCCTTGGATCTGAGATCGAGCGGTTGCATGGCGTGATTCTAGACCTATGGGTGAATATCCTATCCTGGAGGGTTATTCTTAAAATTTTCAAAGCAACTTAGCATGCGATCGTTTGATCTCGGATCCAAGGGTTGCTAGCAGCCCGTATCATGGTCGCGCCTACCCACGGCCATCGCGTCGCTTTCGGCGTGGTCGCCCTTGGAGATTTAACACGGTGCGTTAGGCTATCTGATGTTGGCATTTTATACATAGTCATCACATAGTCACTCATACTACAACAAGGTTGGCTATAAGTGTATTTGTTTTACTCCTCTCTATCTCTTTCTTCATACTCCCTTCGTCCCATAATATAAGAACGTTTTTGACACTAGCTAGTGTAGTGTCAAAAACGTTCTATATAATGGGACACGATGATGTACTAGTATTTATTGCATTTGCCAAGGAGTGACCTCTTCCAATGAAATGGTGTTGCTAAGTTTGCTTCATTTAATTAGCTATAGACTCAAAATTGTCTTTTACGCCTAGGTACACGCCATTAGCAATCGCTTTCTTCCTTGGGTCACCAAACTAGTCTCTCTCTTCTTGATTAACTTGCCACATCAGACTTTATGCCTATGTGGCAAGCTTAGCTACCTGTAGGGAGCAAGTAAGTACAATAGTGCGCTTTACATGGCATTTTGCATATGTGGAGGAAAGAGAGGCAAGGAAAAAGTGGAGAAGTGGGCTCTCATGCAAGAGCCAGCCTCTACTACTACATGGTGGACCATTGGGAGAGGCACCTGTATGGAGGTGGTCAGGAATCGGGAGACTCACGCCCGGTCGTAGAGCCCATGATTAAAATGATAATGGCAAGTCAAATCACGGGGCCCCACCTGTCCAAAGCAAAGAATCTCGCCGTCAAATCACACAGCCCTACGTTTGCAACAGCCTACTCCCTCGTCTTCTCGCATCTGCATCGAACCGACTAGGCGGAACTGTCCACGCCGCCTACCGGGCAAGGAAAAGCCCGCCCTCGACTTTTTAAATACAACTACTCCCTCCGTCGGATGCGTTTGGTTGAAGGTATCGTATGAATGGATTGGGACCATTCAATTTTTTTGGGATTGAACCATTCAATTCATGTGTTTGGCTGAATATAAGAGATGAGCTAACTATTTAAGACGGGACCACCAGTCATGCTCACATAGTCATGCATGCAAAAGGTGGCCATTTGATTCGACCGATTTGGTTGGGTGGAATGGTTCAGCATCTTCAAGGCATATTATCTTTTTTTGACTCGAACCATTCATGTGCTTTATAACCAAACATGTCTATTTTCTAAACGATCCCAACCCATTCATGATCACCCTTGCAACCAAACACACGTCTTCTTACGAAAACCAAATAATCCCACAATACTAAGGCGCGGTGCATTAACTTCTACCTCGTTTCTTGTTTCTTCACATATCAACCAATAAGAATCCAATGGTATACTTTTTGTGACATAGTAACTCATATTTAGTTAGTCAAATGGATGACCTAGAACTACGTGCGAGCCCTATAAACCGAGATGCCTACAAATAAAAAACCGGGACAGAGAGGGTAGTTCAAAGACGTATCTTTTTAGATCAATATAGTCGGGATTCACCAAGGAGCAAAACCAAGTGGTAGGCTGCTCTGTCGTGTTGGCGTAGCAACTCAAGCTGTGGTCGATCCGCTTTGCAAGCAGTGACACACTTAACAGGGACCCCTTTGGCGGACATGTGGCTCATCCACCGTCTTGTTCCACGTCGCGATGCACTAAATTACTGATTCGGAGCAATGGTTGGAATTGGAGGCACCCAGTCGTAAGCGCTTGATAGTAGAAAATGAGCGATGAGGGGTCAAATCACAAAGCCCCACCTTTCCTGCATTAAGCTAGACGGACGAAGCAACCATCATGTCACTCTAGGGCGCAAGAGCATAAAGAAAAGAGAAAACAATGATGCGTGCGGCAGCTACCTAGGGCACCCTAGGATAGGGGTCTCCACTACAGGTCCTTTTTTTTGAAAGCGCCTCCACTACAAATCGGCTTCTCCCTTGTCCTCTTGAAGAAAACCGATGATGAGTGCGGCGGTAGGGTTTGTAGGAGTACTACGGCGTGCGGGGCCATGTCGTAGTAAACGGGTTCGAGTCGATGCCTTAAATATGTGTGGGCTGCTTGGTTTTACGGGAACGAGGCAGCATTTTGGGTTCGAGACCCGGTGGAGATATAGCACGCATTACAAAAATTGTGGGCGAGGATTCGACCGAAAAGGCAATGATGCATGGGCCCTGCATTTTGATATACCGGGGCGCGTGAAATTTGCTACTCTACTCAAAACTTGTAAGGTACACATGTATTGAACGCATGAGATTTCGAAACCAAATTATGAATAAACACACACTATAGCATGTAAAGCTTTGAGTCATATATGCATGATGTAGATGTTCGTTTAGTTCTTATAGTTCATCTCATTCAAAATCAATTAGTTTTATAAAAATGTTAAGATTCATGGGGTTGTGCATTGTAAATAATAAAGTAAAAAACAAATAATGGTAATTCATTTAGAAAAAAACAATCAATTATGATGAAGAAGATTCTAGAACAAAGGAGAAGTGCTTGTGTTTTGAGGTTTGTGCATTATGCTTAACTTCAACCATGGAGTCTTCTAAATTGTACATGTGGCAGATCTGGTGGAATGTTCATGATATCCAACGGCGATGAGTGCCTCGGATTTGCCCATCTCTGCCTTTGTCAAAGTTAGCTTCATCCAGCGACCATCTTTCAAAGTTATTGGAACACTATATAGTTCTTGTGCCATAGTTGCATGTTTTGGAAAAAAGCTACTAGTGGGTTGTACTATCAATTTAGGAATAGAAGATGCATACGTGGAAGTTGTAGGGAAAGAGATTACATGGAGCATCTCAATTCCTATGAGTAGGGATTGGAAAAGAGATGTCATTTGGTTCACATCATAGGAACTTTTCTATTGAATCTAGAGATGACATGTATCTCAATTCCTATGATGAGGGATTAGTAAAGAGATGTAATTTGGTTCATATCATAGGAACTTTTCTATTGAATATACGCTAATGTTTATTTTCCTTTGAAATTAAGGGAGTATAGGAATCCATTCATATGAACCAAGTGGCTCTAAAGCTATAGAAATGATATCATGTTTATTTCCTTTGAAATGTAGAGTATATGAATCTATTCCTATGAACCAATTGGCTCTAAAGGAAAAAAAATCCTATAAAAATCATATCATATAGAGTTCCTATGATATTCCTCGACACTAAAGGATGGTTGAAATTGCTACAGGTGATACGATGGTCTTTCTTTGTAGACTCCTCACCCATCTTTATAGTTACCTATCGAAGATGAAGGAAGTGATATATACAGGGTATTCTACATGTGCAATTTGGTACACGAAAACTCGGTAAAAGTTTGCGAGGTTCGAATTTTCAATAAAGCTATATGCACTGCATTTTGGAACGGAGGGAGCATACGACAGTTGCTAACACTCACGTGGAAGATTTGTGTGTAGGAGGAGTGGCATTACTGTTAAATGACATGGAAAAAGCTGACCTTTGTCGGATGCCGATTTAAGGTTCTTACGGTGCTCGTCGGGGAAAAGGCTTGTGGCGTAACGTTTGTCGGATAATGATTTACGGACACATGCATTGCATTGATACGTGCCCCCTCTCTCTCTCACGCCAAGACGCACCCTCACGAGTCACGACTCTCCCGAGTCCTCTCGCAGACTCACACATCGCACCCATCCTCTATCTGCAGGTAGACGTCACGCACATATGTGCTCTTCACACCCTACCCTCAGAACTTCTAAAAAACAAAAGACGGTGCGCACATTTTATTTTAGCTCACACGTCACACACTTATACTATTACTCTTGCGGCGAACGTTCTTTGGGCATAGTATATATTGTACTCTCACGAAGAGAAGCGGTGCACGCACGCACTAGTTCTCTCACACCCACTTTCATGGTACACGTAGGAGCGCATTTTTTGAAGCCGGTACAACAAAATCACTCCACTATATATAAAAGCAGGAGCCTTAGCGATTGCTTTACTAGGGTTCCTCTCGTGCACTCTCACATGCTCTCGGATCTAAGAAAGACATAGGTGGCCACACTCTCTCTCAGCTCACGGCTGGTCACAAATCCGGCGGACAACCTCGGCCGGGCAGGGGGTGTAGGTGCATCGTTCACTTGCTGTCGTCGTGGCGAGGGAGGAGACCAACGGCTGCCAGCGTCCCCGATCGGGCGGCCGTTAGTTCTCTTCCGAGAGCGCCGGCTCGGGAGGGCCTCCGACCCTTTCTTCCTCCCTGCGGTATTGTGGCCATGATGCGGCCTCCTGACGCCGTCTTTGCCACATGCCGACGACCCTCAGGTTGAAGGAAATATGCCCTAGAGGCAATAATAAAGTTATTATTTATTTCCTTATTTCATGATAAATGTTTATTATTCATGCTAGAATTGTATTAACCGGAAACATGATACATGTGTGAATACATAGACAAACATATAGTCACTAGTATGCCTCTACTTGACTAGCTCATTAATCAAAGATGGTTATGTTTCCTAACCATAGACATGTGTTGTTATTTGATTAATGGGATCACATCATTAGAGAGAATGATGTGATTGACATGACCCATTCCGTTAGCCTAGCACTTGATCGTTTAGTATATTGCTATTGCTTTCTTCATGACTTATACATGTTCGGTAACTATGAGATTATGCAACCCCGTTTACGGAGGAACACTTTGGGTACTACCAAGCGTCACAACGTAAGCTGGGTGATTATAAAGGAGTACTACAGGTGTCTCCAAAGGTACATGTTGGGTTGGCGTATTTCGAGATTAGGTTTTGTCACTCCGATTGTCGGAGAGGTATCTCTGGGCCTTCTCGGTAATACACATCATATAAGCCTTGCAAGCATTGCAACTAATAAGTTAGTTGCGAGATGATGTATTACTGAGAACAAGTAAAGAGACTTGCCGCAATGAGATTGAACTAGGTATTGGATACCGGCGATCGAATCTCGGGCAAGTAACATACCGATGACAAAGGGAACAACGTATGTTGTTATGCGGTTTGACCGATAAAGATCTTCGTAGAATATGTAGGAGCCAATATGGGCATCCAGGTTCCGCTATTGTTTATTGACCGAGAATATTTCTAGGTCATGTCTACATAGTTCTCGAACCCGTGAGGGTCCCTTGCAACAACGTTACGATGGCAGTTTTATTATGAGTTTATGAGTTTTGATGTACCGAAGGAGTTTGGAGTCCCGGATGAGATCGGGGACATGACGAGGAGTCTCGAAATGGTCGAGGCGTAAAGATCGATATATTGACGACTATATTCGGAGTTCGGAAAGGTTCCGAGTGATTCGGGTATTTTGGAAGTACTGGGAGAGTTACGGGAATTCGTATTGGGCCTCTTTGGGCCATACGGGAAAGGAGAGAAAGGGCCAAGAAGGTGGCGCACCTCCCTTGGACTAGTCCGAATTGGACTAGGGAGGAGGCGCACCCTTCCTTCCTTCTCCTTCTCTCTTCCCTTTCCGTCTCTCCTACTCCTACTACATGGAAGGGTTCCTAGTTGGACTAGGAAAGGTGGAATCCTACTCCCGGTGGGAGAAGGACTCTCCTAGGCCGCGCCATAGAGAGGGCCGGCGCTCCCCTCCTCCACTCCTTTATATACGGGGGCAGGGGGCACCCCATGAACACACAAGTTGATCTCACGGATCGTTCCTTGGCAGTGTGCGGTGCTCCCTCCACCATATTCCACCTCGGTCATATCGTCATGAGCTTAGGCGAAGCCTGCGATGGTAGAACATCAAGATCGCCACCACGCCTGCTGCGTCGATCTTGTGGAACTCATCCCCGACACTTTGCTTTGGATCGAGTCCGGGGATGGATCGTCATCGAGCTGAGCGTGTGCTGAACTCGGAGGTGCCGTGCGTTCGGTACTCGGATCAGTCGGATCGTGAAGGCGTGCGACTACATCAACCGCGTTGTCATAACGCTTACGCTAACGGTCTCACGAGTGCGTGGACAATACCTCTCCCCTCTCGTTGCTATGCCATCACCATGATCTTGCGTAATGCGTAGGAAATTTTGAAATTACTACGTTTCCCCAACAATTGGCATCGAGCCTAGGTTTTATGGTTTGATGTTATATGCACGAGTAGAACACAAGTGAGTTGTGGGCGATATAAGTCATCGCCTACCAGCATGTCATACTTTGGTTCGGCGGTATTGTTGGACGAGACGACCGGACCGACATTACACGTGACGCTTACGCCGAGACTGGTTCCCCGACGTGCTTTGCACATAGGTGGCTTTGCGGAGACAGTCTCCAACTTTAGTTGAATCGAGTGTGGCTACGCCGGTCCTTGCGAAGGTTAAAGCGAGTCAAATTGACAAACTATCGTTTTGGTTTTGATGCGAGGTGAGATTGGTTCTTACTTAAGCCCGTAGCAGCCACGTAAAACTTGCAACAACAAAGTAGAGGACGTCTAACTTGTTTTTGCAGGGCATGTTGTGATGTGATATGGTCAAGGCATGATGCTAAATTTTATTGTATGAGATGATCATGTTTTGTAACGAGTTATCGGCAATGGCGAGAGCCATATGGTTGTCGCTTTATTGTATGCAATGCAATCGCGATTTAATGCTTTACTTTATCACTAAGCGGTAGCGATGATCGTAGAAGCAATAGATGGCGTAACGACAACGATGCTACGATGGAGATCAAGGTGTCGGCGCCCGGTGACGATGGTGATCACGACGGTGCTTGCGGAGATGGAGATCACAAGCACAAGATGATGATGGCCATATCATATCACTTATATTGATTGCATGTGATGTTTATCCTTTATGCATCTTATCTTGCTTTGATTGGCGGTAGCATTTTAAGATGATCTCTCACTAAAAATTATCAAGAAGTGTTCTCCTGAGTATGCACCGTTGCCAAAGTTAAATGCGTGCCCGGACACCACGTGATGATCGGGTGTGATAAGCTCTACGTCCATCTACAACGGGTGCAAGCCAGTTTTGCACACGCAGAATACTGGGTTAAACTTGGCGAGCCTAGCATATGCAGATATGGCCTCGGAACACGGAGACCGAAAGGTCGGCGTGAATCATATAGTAGATATGATCAACATAGTGATGTTCACCATTGAAAACTACTCCATCTCACGTGATGATGGGTTATGGTTTAGTTGATTTGGATCACGTAATCACTTAGATGACTAGAGAGATGTCTATCTAAGTGGGAGTTCTTAAATAATATGATTAATTGAACTTAAATTTATTATGAACTTAGTCTGGTAGTATTTTTGCAAATTATGTTGTAGATCAATAGCTCGTTGTTGCTTCCCTATGTTTGTTGCTTTCAAATGTTTATTTTGATATGTTCCTAGAAAATTGTGTTGAAAAGATGTTAGTAGCAATGATGCGGATTGGATCCGTGATCGAGGTTTATCCTCATTGCTGCCTGAGAAGAATTATGTCCTTAATGCACCGCTAGGTAGCGAGGACCTAATGCAGGAGCAGATCTGCAGGCGTTATAAGCGTTTGACTAGCTCAATATGAGCAGAATCGGGCGTTATGAGCGATACGGCTAGCTCAATATGATGACTACTTGATAGTTTAGTGCACCATGCTTAACGGCTTAGAATCGGGACTTCAAAGATGTTTTGAACGTCATGGACCATATAAGATGTTCTAGGAATTGAAGTTAATATTTCAAGCAAATATCCGAGTTGAGAGATATGAAGTCTCCAACAAGTTCTATAGCTAAAAGATGGAGGAGAATCGCTCAACTAGTGAGCATGTGCTCAGATTGTCTGAGTACTTCCATCGCTTGAATCAAGTGGGAGTTAATCTTCCAGATAAGATAGTGATTGACAGAATTCTCTAGTCACCATCACTAAGTTAGTAGAACTTCGTGATGAACTATAGTATGCAAGGGATGACGAAAAAGATTCTCGAACTCTTCGCGATGCTAAAATCGGCGAAGGTAGAAATCAAGAAAAACATCAAAGTGTTGATGGTTGACAAGACCACTAGTCTCAAGGAAAAGGGCAAAGGAAGAAGGGGAACTTCAAAAGGAGCGGCAAGCAAGTTCTTTGCTCGAGTGAAGAAGCCCAAGTCCGGACCTAAGCACGAGACTAAGTACTTTTGCTGCAATGGAACTGGTCATCGGACGCGGAACTACCCTGAATATTTGGTGGATAAGATGGTTGGCAAATTGAACAAGGTTATATTTGATATACAGGTTATTGATGTGTGCCTTACTAGTGTTTATAGTAGTCCCTGAGTATTTGATACTTGTTCGTTTGCTAAGATTAGTAACTTTCAAAGCAGGAGTTCTGAGAATAAACAGAGACTAGTTGAAGGGGAAGTGACGATGAGTGTTGGAAGTAGTTCCAAGATTGATATGATCATCATCGCACACTCCCTATACTTTCGGGATTAGTGTTAAACCTAAATAAATGTTATTTGGTGTTTGCGTTGAGCATGAATATGATTTGATCATGTTTATTTCAAAACGGTTATTCATTTAAAATCAGAGAATAATTGTTGTTCTGTTTAAATGAATAAAACCTTCAATGGTCATACACCCAATGAAAATAGTTTGTTGGATCTCAATAGTAGTGATACACATATTCGTAATATTGATGCCAAAAGATGCAAAGTTAATAATAGTGCAACTTATTTGTGGCACTGCCATTTGGGTCATATCGGTGTAAAGCGCATGAAGAAACTCCATGCTGATGGATTTTTGGAATCACTTGATTATGAATCATTTGATGCTTGCGAACCATGCCTTTTGGTCAAGATGACTGAAACTCCGTTGTTCGGAACAATGGAACGAGATACTGACTTATTGGAAATAATACATACCGATGTATGCGAACCAATGAGTGTTGATGCTCGTGGCAAGTATCGTTATTTTCTGACCTTCACAAGATGATTTGAGCAGATATGGGTATATCTTCTTGATGAAACATAAGTGCTGAAATAGTTGAAAAGTTCAAAGAATTTCAGAGTGAAGTAGAAAATCATCGTAACAAGAAAATAAAGTTTACTGCGATCTGATCATGGAGATGAATATTTGAGTTACGAGTTTGGTCTTCAATTAAAACAAAGTGGAATAGTTTCACAGCTGACGCCACCTGGAACACCACAACGTTATGGTGTGTCCGAACGTTGTAACCGTAATTTATTTTGATATGGTGCGATCAATGATGTCTCTTACCGATTTACCAATATCGTTTTGGGGTTATGCATTAGAGACAGCTGCATTCACGTTTAATAGGGCACCATCTAAATCCGTTGAGACGACACCATATGAACTATGGTTTAACGGTAAACCTAAGTCACATCGTTTCTTAAAAGTTTGGAGTTGTGATGCTTATGTGAAAAAGTTTTCACCGATAAGCTCGAACCCAAATCGGAGAAGTCGTCTTCATAGAATACCCAAAGGTAACTATTGGGTACACCTTCTATCACAGATCCGAAGGCAAGTTTTTCGTTGCTAAGATGGATCCTTTCTAGAGAAGAAGTTTCTCTTGAAAGAAGTGAGTGGGAGGAAAGTAGAACTTGATGAGGTAATTGTACCTTCTCCCTTATTGGAAAGTAGTTCATCACAGAAATCAGTTCGATGATTCCTACACCAATTAGTGAGGAAGTTAATGATGATGATCATGAAACTTGAGATCAAGTTGCTACCAAACCTCGTAGGTCTTCCAGAGTAAAATCCGCACGAGTGAATGCGGTAATCGTGTTTCGGAAGTCATGTTACTGAACCATGATGAATCTACGGACTATGAGGAAGCGATGATGAGCCCAGATTCCATAAAATGGTGGAAGCCATGAAATCTGAGATAGGATCCATGTATGAGAACAAAGTATGGACTTTGATTGACTTGCTCGATGATCAGCAAGCCATGTTAAATAAATGGATCTTCAAGAGGAAGACGGACAATCGATAGTAGTGTTACTATCTACAAAGCTTCGACTTGTCACAAAAAGGTTTCGACAAGTTCAAGGTGTTGACTACAATGAGATTTTCTCAACTGTAGCGATTCTTAAGTCTGTCCGAATCATGTTAGCAATTGCCACATTTTATGAAATCTAGCAAATGGATGTCAAAACAACATTCTTTAATGGATTTATTAAAGAAGAGTTGTATATGATGCAACCAGAAGATTTTGTCAATCCTAAAGGAGCTAACAAAATGTGCAAGCTCCAGCGATCCTTCAATGGACTGGTGCAAGCATCTCGGAGTTGGAATATACGCTTTGATGTGTTGATCAAAGCATATGGTTTTATACAGACTTTTGGAAAGGCCTGTATTTACAAGAAAGTGAGTGGGAGCACTACAACATTTACGATAAGTATATGTGAATGACATATTGTTGATCGGAAATAATGTAGAATTATTACGCAAAGCATAAAGGAGTATTTGAAAGGAGTTTTCAAAGAAGGACCTCGGTGAAGCTGCTTACATATTGAGCATCAAGATCTATAGAGATAGATCAAAGGCGGCTTGATAAGTTTTTTCAATAAGTACATACCTTGACAAGATTTTAAAGTAGTTCAAAATGGAACAGTCAAAGAAAGAGTTTCTTGCCTATGTTACAAGGTGTGAAATTGAGTAAGACTTAAATCCCGACCACGGCAGAAAATAGAAAGAGAATGAAAGTCATTCCCTATGCATCAGCCATAGGTTCTATAAAGTATGCCATGTTGTGTACCAGATCTATTGCATACCCTACCACTAAGCTTGGCAAGGGAGTGCAATAGTGATCTAGGAGTAGATCAATGAATGACGGTCAAAATTATCCTTAGTGGAATAAGGATATGTTTCTCGATTATGGAAGTGATAAAAGGTTAAATGCGTAAAAGTTACGTCGATGCAAGTTTTGACACGAGATATGGATGACTCTAAGTCTAGATCTAGATACATATTGAAAGTGGGAGCAATTAGCTAGAGTAGCTCTGTGCAGAGCATTGTAGACATAGAATTTGCAAAATACATACGGCTCTGAATGTAACAGACCCATTGACTAAGCTTCTCTCACGAGCAAAACATGATCATACCTTAGTTAATCACATAGCGATGTGAACTAGATTATTGACTCTAGTAAACCCTTTGGGTGTTGGTCACATGACGATGTGAACTATGGGTGTTAATCACATACAGATGTGAATATTAGTGTTGAATCACATGATGATGTGAACTAGATTATTGACTCTAGTGCAAGTGGGAGACTGAAGGAAATATGCCCTAGAGGCAATAATAAAGTTATTATTTATTTCCTTATTTCATGATAAATGTTTATTATTCATGCTAGAATTGTATTAACCGGAAACATGATACATGTGTGAATACATAGACAAACATATAGTCACTAGTATGCCTCTACTTGACTAGCTCATTAATCAAAAGATGGTTATGTTTCCTAACCATAGACATGTGTTGTTATTTGATTAATGGGATCACATCATTAGGAGAATGATGTGATTGACATGACCCATTCCGTTAGCCTAGCACTTGATCGTTTAGTATATTGCTATTGCTTTCTTCATGACTTATACATGTTCCGGTAACTATGAGATTATGCAACCCACGTTTACGGAGGAACACTTTGGGTACTACCAAGCGTCTGGCGTAATCGGGTGATTATAAAGGAGTACTACAGGTGTCTCCAAAAGTACATGTTGGGTTGGCGTAGTTCGAGATTAGGTTTTGTCACTCCGATTGTGGGAGAGGTATCTCTGGGCCTTCTCGGTAATACACATCATATAAGCCTTGCAAGCATTGCAACTAATAAGTTAGTTGCGAGATGATGTATTACGGAACGAGTAAAGAGACTTGCGATAGCGAGATTGAACTAGGTATTGGATACCGGCGATCGAATCTCGGGCAAGTAACATACCGATGACAAAGGGAACAACGTATGTTGTTATGCGGTTTGACCGATAAAGATCTTCGTAGAATATGTAGGAGCCAATATGGGCATCCAGGTTCCGCTATTGGTTATTGACCGAGAATAGTTCTAGGTCATGTCTACATAGTTCTCGAACCCGTAGGGTCCGCACGCTTAACGTTACGATGACAGTTTTATTATGAGTTTATGAGTTTTGATGTACCGAAGGAGTTCGGAGTCCCGGATGAGATCGGGGACATGACGAGGAGTCTCGAAATGGTCGAGACGTAAAGATCGATATATTGGACGACTATATTCGGAGTTCGGAAAGGTTCCGTGTGATTCGGGTATTTTTGGGAGTACCGGAGAGTTACGGGAATTCGTATTGGACCTCTTTGGGCCATACGGGAAAGGAGAGAAAGGGCCAAAAGAGTGGCCGCACCCCTCCCCTTGGATTAGTCCGAATTGGACTAGGGAGGGGGGGCGCACCCTTCCTTCGTTCTCCTTCTCTCTTCCCTTTCCTTCTCTCCTACTCCTACTACATGGAAGGGTTCCTAGTTGGACTAGGAAAGGGGGAATCCTACTCCCGGTGGGAGTAGGACTCCCCTAGGGCGCGCCATAGAGGGCGGCGCTCCCTCCTCCACTCCTTTATATCACGGGGCAGGGGCACCCCATGAACACACAAGTTGATCTACGGATCGTTCCTTAGCCGTGTGCGGTGCCCCCCTCCACCATATTCCACCTCGGTCATATCGTCGCGGAGCTTAGGCGAAGCTTTGCGATGGTAGAACATCAAGATCGTCACCACGCCGTCGTGCTGACGGAACTCATCCCCGACACTTTGCTGGATCGGAGTCCGGGGATCGTCATCGAGCTGAACGTGTGCTGAACTCGGAGGTGCCGTCGTTCGGGTACCGGATCGGTCGGATCGTGAAGGCGTGCGACTACATCAACAGCGTTGTCATAGCGCTTCCGCTTAACGGTCTCACGAGTGCGTGGACAATACTCTCCTCTCGTTGCTATGCCATCACCATGATCTTGCGTGTGCGTGGGAATTTTTTGAAATTACTACGTTCCCCAACACAGTATATATTCCTTGAAACCTGCCTTGCTCTACTCGCTGACTCTTCCCCCTTCGTGTGGATCCTTTTCTACTTCCGTCCGCTGTTACAAAGCCACCTAGACTTCTACTATTATTAGAAGTAAAGCTAGTTCATCTGATGAACTCAAAGCATTAGTTCAAATAGGGAAGAAAGTGGGAAAGCTGTAGCATGAATCTAGGACTTGGTTCTAAGAGGAAGCAGGGAAAAGTAGTAATATGTCCTTTGTTTAAATAACCGTATTTCGTATTTGCATAAACAGGGATATACATCTCCATATCGTTTCGGGATATACATCTCGTATCGTTTCTATCCGCGCAATCAAAAGCACACACCTCAGTTTTAGTACAACTGCGCAAAATGAGATGGCTATCCCTCGTTGCCGTCGTCTAACCTCCCGTCTTCAAGGTATCCCTACATTGGTAGTAACTAAGGTAGAATGACCAACGCAATCTAAAAGAAGCTGATTCATACATTTTACTTCCTGATTGCAGTGCGAGGAATGACGAAAACAACTGCATCCCTAGTCAAAATGCACTTTCTACCGGTTCATCCATGGATCGAGGACTAGGCAGCACGTTGCCGGCGGTTTTTGGACAGGTCTTGGCGGACAAGAGGCATTGTGGTCTGCTTATTTACGCAAATAAGCGGTGCTTAAATTTAGCGGAATGCACAAGCATTTCAGCTGGTCAAGATACCTTGCATGGTTAAGTTCAGCATTCCATTGAGACCACAATTATAATTGGTTATTACGGAATGAGAGAACCTAACCCTAGATGGTGGCAACAAGAAAAAAGAGTGAACTCCGGAAATTTAAGCTGCCGGGAATCTTTTGCTTTCGAGAGAAGCCTTGCTTATTTTTCCTGATTTGTAAACCTTCTCACAACTTTATCTTTTCTTTGTGAACTAGTATATGTTTGTTATGTTCTCTGAATCATTGAGATGTATAAAATTGCTTAACTTATGATTTTCAAGATTTTATGAAGACGAGTTTAATTGTGAGTGTTCCACATGAGCGTTGGACTAAGCGTGAGAGCGTTTGGAATTTATTACATTGTGGCCTCAATTAAGCGCATGAACCCTTTGTAACAAGATATATAGTAGTTGCTTATATGTCGAATGACAGATTGTTGATTGTTAGGCTGGTCGATAGCCTAGTGTTGAAGCGAGCTGAGCCAATGTGCCGTGTTTTTGCACAACTGCTTACAAGTGGGGTAGCACCAACAGTGTTTACAAGTACTTATGTATATGTCGATTGCACGGTTCTCGAGCAGTGTCCTATTTCATCAAAACACACTGCTCGTATGATAAACCGTGACAACTTATGTCTTACCATGCCATATTCATGAAAAACTAGTGAGGACGCATACATTTTGGCAACAATTACGATGGTTCTCACATGATTCACGGGCACACAAAAGTAGCGGCGGTTCCACGGATGGATTCAAACAGAAAGCACTAGCCCCGGAGGGGTCGATATGAGCAAGATTGAGATAATTAGACACAATCCAAACTACTATTAAACACTAGCTGGGCAACTATTTCATGCCTCGATCTAATTTCTGCTTTGGACACAAGACGGACCTTGCCATGAACATCATCGAGGACGTCCCGCAGCAGCTCAATCCTGTGAACCTTCATGAAGACAACCTTGTGGCCTTGCCACTGATAAACTTGTTTGTGGAGGCATGCCATGTCATCTTCCTGCGTAAGCTTGACAAGAACAGTATGCCTCACAAACGAAGGAGTAGCTTTGAACTTATTGTGCTTCAGTACACCCTGGACAACACGCCTGACAACAGTGAGGCTGGCATACAACTCTTCATTGGTATAACCGCAAATGGCTTCCAGGATCCAACAGCCTAAGAACTCTGTTTCCCCCGTGCGTATATTCAGGTCGTCCGCCTCATAGCGAGTGACATGCACAACCACACAATCATTGTCTGCATCAGGGCTCTAATTGAAACAGAAACAAATTCTGAATTACTTTTCAGTATAAGAACCACAAGTTATTGTAACCACTATGTATAGCATGGCATCGAAGCTAATAAAATTTTGCATTATTAATCACCACATACTTCCTTTTCTAAAACAAAATCACCACATACTTAGATGAAAAACCACAATCGAGATCGGCAAAGAAGGAAATCACCTTGGGCAGCTCAGCGGGGGAGGGGGGGGGACACATCCTCGAAGGGGGAAAACTGCTCCTGCAGTGCCACGGGGGCTGTAACCTCAAACGGGCGTTGACCATCTCAGTAGTGGCCGGGAGCATATCTGGGTTCGGCTCGGTGGTTGCCTCCATCTTCTTGGAGCTCTCTGTCTCGTGGGGATCAGCCTCCCGCGTCTGCTCCAATATCGGCAGATCTTTGCCTGGTTCTCCTTGGTCCATCATGAAGCCAGCGAATACTAGGGAGACCACTGAAAGGAAAACACAATCGCAATGACAATGAAACAAAAATGAGAGTGAGGATCGGTTACTGCTTTGCAAAAATTCTTTTTTTTTCTCTGAAAGAAAATATACCAACATCACGGATCCGCTTACCTTCCCTTCGTTGGGAGAGAAGAAACGGTGGCGAATCTGAGTGTTGCCTTTCTTGAAGGCGGTGTGGGAGAAGGGGATTCAGCGAGGAGTGAAATGATGGTTGCTTCGTCAGTCAAACTTAGACTGCGGGAGGTGGGGTTTTTGTGATCTGACATTTCGTTCTTTGCCGCGCTACAACCGGGGGTGACTCTCACTTTGCATACTGCCTGCTAATTTGGTGGATGGCATTTGGGCCCTTGCTGCATGGCCCGCATGTCGGTGAACAAAAGTATAACGACATTCGATGAGGGAGGCGTTTCAATGACCTAGGAGGAGCGAGCGGTAGAGTGTCTCCTTTGTACTAGTAGTAATTGTTTTTACAGGTAGCTGTAGAGTGTCTCCTTTGTACTAGTAGTAATTGTTTCTCTGGGCCCAAGACAAAACAGCCAATCCACACTAGTAAATAGTAAAATCAATTCAAAAGGCGCTACCCACACCCAAAGACACCGCCCCTCCCCCCAAAAAAACACAGGTGCTCTTCTTCCTCCTCGCTCCCACCCACTGACGTCATTTCGCTCCACTCGTACCCCAAATTCCTCACCTCACTCCTATAGAAAACCCCAGCTCCCTTCTTCCTCACTCCCTCTGAGAAAACCCCCAGCTCCCCTTCTTCTTCGCTTTCGCTTTACAACTAGGCTCGTCATTCGTTACTCTGCTCAAATCCGTGGCCTTGTGACGCGACGCCTCTAGGAAAATGGAGTCGGTGACCCCAGCGCCAATAAGATGAGGCTCACCTTGATGTAGCCTTTGTTGTAGATCCGCACCCGGCCTTGGGGAGAAGCGGCGACCCGCCCCACGGATCCAGTGAACCCGTAGAATCTCGGGTGGACCGCATCAGCGATCTCCGGGACGCCGTCCTTGGGAGATCATCTCGCTTCTCCCCACCAAGGATAGCTGCCGCACCTAAGTCCTCTCAATTCGGTGGCACCCTCTATGGCGTGTTGTGCCCTTAATCTCGATTGTCGTCAGCTATCTCTCTTCAATGATTTTGAAATCCCAGAGCCATCATCTCCTCCCACAGGGGCTTCGTTCAAAGCCTCTACATCCCGTCCACGCTACCTGAGCAAGCATACCAAGCCACCGCACGGTGGGCCTTTGGCTGAAATCCCCTGAATTCACAGAACTACAGCTGCTTGAGTTCTACTATTCCCTGGAAATCACATACCCAGATCTGAGCGCCATGAACTTGTGCCCTCAGCACCGATGTCCATCTCGCGGTTTTCCTCCTCTCTCCACACCGCCACCTTTGCGCTGTGCTACCTTCCAGACAATCTGGTACTAAACCTTCGACTCCCATTTCTCAAGAAAATTTCACTTGTGCGGGTTCGTATATCGGAGGCCTCATTGCACAACATCATCCACTCCAGTTGCCTACTTATTTGGAGTGCTTAGTGCTTGTTTTCGCTGATTAGAATCGGTTGTCTCCAAATAAAATCGCCTAAAATTGTAAGAATTCGAATTTCTTTTGACGGAAGGCAGGTCATCATCCAAGATGCCCCTTCACTTCAAAGGTTGATCCTTGATTCTAGTTATTCACCGTTGCAAATAACCGTCCTCTCTGCGCCTAAACTAGAGACCTTGGGTGTAATACATGATCTCTGTGCTCATTTCAATATGGTGTTTGGCTCCACAGTTCTTCAGGTACTTTATATTATAATCTACACTTGTAACCATATGCTGCATTTTAAATTTCTGCGCATAATTTATATATCATCTTGGAGTACACATTTTGTACTAATATTATGTTCTATGCTCAATGAAGAGTTTCTCCATGGATGGCCTATCAATGGTGCTTTGGATTCTGTCAAGATCTTATATATCCAAATGAATAGTTTTGATCTGAACAAGATTATTGGCTTGCTGCAATGCTTTCCATGTCTGGAGAAGTTGTATATAAAGGTGATAATTTCACGCACATTGGAAGCCGCATATAGTGTACTAGAATTAACCGTTCAGCTGTTGCTCTTTCGACACTCTTCTTTCAGACCTTAACTGTTTTCAATCTTCATGTCTATTTAGGCAACAGGGGCCGGGTAAGAAAGTTATAACCAATCGGTGGATTCGTAAGCATCGGGATTTTCTCACTTCTCATGAGATTCGATTGAAGACAATAACGCTAGAAACGATATGTAGCCAACCGTGCAAACACAAGATTTGTCACATTCTTCTGCTTTGAATGCGAGGTTACTATTGTCCATCGGGCTTAAGTTTATCGGACATGGTTTTGACGATGGGTATGTCGAAGAGCAAAAAAAGGAGTTTCAGGTGGGCAAAAGAGCTTCTGAACGTGCCGGGCTTCTATTTACAACATATTGTGGTCATAATCCAGTAAATTTTACGATCCGGGATGTTCATTCTATGGACCTGACCGATCCATTTGGTATGACTGCGAAAACAGTCTTTGGAGTTAGATGTTGTTGCCCTTTTCAATTTGGGTTTTTGTAAACCTGATGAACAATCAACCCTCGTGCTTTTGTACAGTTTGTAAGCTAGAGTTAGATGTTCCAGCCCTTTTCAACTTCATTTGTGTTGTCATATTTTCTTTGAAACAAGGCAAATGGCTTGCCATTCGTTTAATTTAGAGTGAGATATTGTAGCGAATCACAACCAAGGGAAATAACATCACTCACGCGGCTTCTTGAGCTCCTTTGTGCATTCTGAAGCCAAGTGACTAGCCCCACCACCCCACCGGTCAACCCTCGTACTCCCTCCGCTGCTTGTTGGACCGGCGCATCTTACGGCTCCTATTCGTTCCGTCAGAGGCCTCGCCGTAAATCCTCCGCCTTGCGGCCTTGGATTCGCTTCATGGTGCGATGCGCCCGCCCTCTTGCGTTGTCAGCGTCGTCAACAACCGAGAGGAACAAGGAGATGATTTGTCGTGGAGAGGATAGCGGTAGGGACCCACCGGCGTCATGGCGATACGCAAGCAAGTGCCTCTATAGTACAAGCCCAAAAATATGGTTCCTCCTAATGGTTGTACGTCTGGGGCTCACGCCATCGTCAGCGTAGTCAATAAGCGAGAGAATTACACTACGGCGGTGACACCGAGGGACCCAACAAGTCATGTGATCTTTTTTAGGAACAAGCGGTTGTTATTTATACTAGTTTTAGCGACGGATCGGAGGTAACAAGCGGGCTGTCTTGAGGCTGTGGCCCGTCTAGCTGAGGTTTTATTTATGTATACCACATCATGAGCCCGGTTGTATTTTTCTTGCTGAAAATGGCTAGCCCAGTTCTATTTTTTTAAAGAAATACCCAAAAAGGCTTACTTGCTTTATCATTACTATTTGGGTCAAAATGTTTCAAGGCGAGGAGAGTTTCATTCAGTTTGCCTAGAAATGGCACTGTACATTTTTAAAATACATCAAACCGGAATTAGTTTCATTTTTTCATTACAAGATCTTAAATTCCATTGATTTGTATGCGTGGACAATTATTTTGATTTTATATTTATATAAATTATTTTTCAAAATAGTTTGAATGTGAATCGATATTTACGGATTAAAAGCAGTTGACCGCTTTTGAAATATGCAAAATTTCGTATACTTTTTAATCGTGGCCACAATATGGGGTGTAATGCTAACAAAAAGAAGATGGGCTCCAAAAAAAATCTTAAGAATTAGCATATGGGCTGTACATTATTAGAAATAATGGCAGATGGGCTATATGCTGTTTTCCACAGATTTGAGGCTGACTTGTGCGCCTACTACAGATTGACGTGTATGCTTTCATAAAAAAAAAGGGTGACGCACTGATACGTCTCCGTCGTATCTACTTTTCCAAACACTTTTGCCCTTGTTTTGGACTCTAACTTGTATGATTTGAATGGAACTAACCCGAACTGGCGCTGTTTTCAGCAGCGCCATGGTGTTTTTTGTGCAGAAAAATAAAGATTCTCGGAATGTCCTGAAACTCCACGGAACACCTTAGAAGAAACAATAAAAAATCCTCGCCAAAGATGAAGACCAGGGGGCCCACACCCTGTCCACGAGGGTGGGGGGCGCGCCCTCCCCCCTGGCGCGCCCCCTACCTCGTGGGCCCCTGAGAGACCCTCACGCCAACTCCAACTCCATATATTGGCTTTCGGGAGAAAAAATCGAGAGAAGAAATCATCGCGTTTTACGATCACAGGGCCGCCGCCAAGCCCTAATCTCTCTTGGGAGGCTGATGCAGAGTCCGTTCGGGGCTCAGGAGAGAGATCGTCGCCGTCGTCATCATCAACCATCCTCCATCACCAATTTCATGATGCTCACCGCCCGATGCGTGAGTAATTCCATCGTAGGCTTGCTGGGCAGTGATGGGTTGGATGAGATTTATCATGTAACGAGTTAGTTTTGTTAGGGTTTGATCCTAGTATCCATTATGTTACGAGATTGTTGTTGCTATGACTTTGCTATGCTTAATGCTTGTCACTAGGGCCCGAGTGCCATGATTTCAGATCTGAACCTATTATGTTTTCATGAATATATGTGTGTTCTAGATCCTATCTTGCAAGTCTATAGTCACCTACTATGTGTTATGATCCGGCAACCCCGAAGTCACAATAATCGGGACCACTCCCGGTGATGACCATGGTTTGAGGAGTTCATGTGTTCACTATGTGCTAATGCTTTGTTCCGGTCCTCTATTAAAAGGAGGCCTTAATATCCCTTAGTTTCCAATAGGACCCCACTGCCACGGGAGGGTAGGACAAAAGATGTCATGCAAGTTCTTTTCCATAAGCATGTATGACTATATCACGAATACATGCCTACATTATATTGATGAGCTGGAGCTAGTTACATGTCACCCAATGTTATATTTGTTACATGACGAACCACATCCGGCATAATTATCCATCATTGATCCAAAGGTGCCTCTGAGTTTTCCATATCTTTTGGTTCTCGCTTATTTGCTTTTTATTGCTCTTGTTACAATCATTACAAAATACCAAAAACATTACTTTTGTTGTCTTTAATTTTGTTACCGTTACCACCACTATCATATTACCTTGCTACTAAACACCTTGCTGCAGATACTAAGTTTCCAGGTGTGATTGAATTGACAACTCAGCTGCTAATACTTGAGAATATTCTTTGGCTCCCCTTGTGTCGAATCAAGAAATTTGGGTTGAATACTCTACCCTTGAAAACTGTCGCGATCCCCTATACTTGTGGGTCATCAAGACTATTTTATGGCGCCGTTGCCGGGGAGCATAGCTCTGTTCTTTGAGTCACTTGGGATTTATATCTGCTGGACACTATGAAGAATTTGAAAGATGATCGAACTACTATTTTGCCCTCAACTACGAGGGAGGTAAGGGACTGCCATCTAGCCTTGCACTAGATTCTCATACATTACGAGTAAGTTTGCGACACCTAAACCTACTACTGCTATTGATTACGATATGTCACATGTAATTGATGAAGCCACTACTACTATGCAAGATACTTATGATGAAACAACTTCTATGCTTGATAATCTTGTGCCACTTGGTGAATATCTAGATGAACAAAATGCTAGGTCTAGAGAAAGAGAAATTATTGAACCTGAACACGATGATGTTAGTGACGATGAACCTATGCACTGCTAGTCACGAAGGTTATCTTTTTGATGCGAGAATCTTACGCCGCTATTTTTGCTTGCCGGGATAGATATGAACTTAAGAGGTTGCTAATTAAATGGAGTAAAGAATCTCTTAGAGATAGAATGAGACCCGACCCTGCTTTTGCTACTTCACCTATTTGTGTTCACGATAAGGATTATTATGATTTTTACATTGATCCAGATATAATTACTTTGGTTGAATCTGATCCTTTTTATGGCGATGAATCTGAAACTCTTGTGGCACATCTTACTAAGTTAAATGATATAGCTGCCCTGTTTATTAATAATGAGAGATCGCGCTACCTTTATTTACTTAAGATATTTCCGTTCTTGTTAAAGGGTGATGCTAAGATATGGTACAATTCTCTTGATCCTGGTTGTGTGCAAAGTCCCGGGATATGATTTATTACTTCTGCTAAATATTTCCCGCTCATAAGAAACAAGCTGCTTTGAGGGAAATATACAATTTTGTGCAAATTGAAGAAGAGAGTCTCCCACAAGCTTGGGGAGGCTTCTCAAGTTACTTAATGCTTTGCTGATCATCCTCTTAAGAAACCTGAAATATTTTATATCTTTTATAATGGACTAGCGATGCTTCCAGAGATTACCGGATAGTTGTGCTGGTTCTCTTTTAGGGAAAGAACACGGATGACGCTGAAATTCTATTGAATAATATGTTGGCTAATGAAAATAATTGGGCACCTCCCGAGCTACCTCCGAGGCAGGTTCTGAGCCAATTCTTGAGCCTATTCCTAAACCAACTCCGAAGAAGAGGTGTTACATTTCTCGATCCTGAAGATATGCAAGAGGCAAAGAAATCTATGAAATAAGAAGGTATTAAAGCTGAAAATGTTAAGAATTTACCTCCTATTGAAGAAATACATGGTCTTAATTTACCTCCTGTTGAAGAAGTATATGATCTCAATTACTTATTTAATGAAGAACCTCCCGACATCCCGACACAGGTAGTGAAGGTAAATTCTCTCTATAGATATGATAAAGCTGAAGTCCCTCCTACTAAAATTGCTAGTCGATTGCTTGGATGAGTTTGATGACTTTATGTTTAAGCAAGATGACTTTAATGCTTATTTTGGTAGATAATTAAAATAGAATACCTTTATGATTAAATGCTTGGGTGATTATATGGCTAATATTAGAGGTGAACTTAAACTTGTTAGCAACCATGCTTCTATGGTTACCAGTCAAGTAGAACAAGTACTTAAAGCTCAGAAAGAAGTGCTTGATGAAATGAATAGTAAGAAAAATGATTATGCTGTTAGAGTGGCTACTAGAACTGGTAGAATGACTCAGGAACCTTTGTATCACGAAGGCCACCCTAAGAGAATCGAGCAAGATTCTCGGAGAAATGATATTGATGTACCTAGTTCTTCTAAGAGGAAGAACAAGAAAAATGATAGGACTTTGCAAACTTCTAGTGAACCTATCCTTGAGCCACACGAGAATCCAAATGATATTTCTATTTACGATCTTTGAAGCAGAATCGGTGATGAGCATGAACCTAGTGATAATGTTAATGATAATGTTCGTGTTGATGCTCAACCTAGTAATGATAATGATGTAGAAGTTGAACCTCTGTTGATCTTGATAACCCACAATCAAGGAATCAACGCTATGATAAAAAGAGATTTCGTTGCTAGGAAACATGGTAAAGAAAGGGAAACCATGGGTCCAAAACCCATGCCTTTTCCCAAAACCATCCAAGAAAAAGGATGATGAGGATTTTGAGCGCTTTCCTGAAATGATTAGACCTATCTTTTTGCGTATGCGATTAACGGACGTGCTCAAAACAAATCCTTACTCTAAGTATATGAAGGATATTATTACTAATAAAAGAAAGATACCTGAAGCTGAAATTTCCACCATGCTTGCTAATTATACTTTTAAGGGTGGAGTACCAAAAGAAACTTGGAGATCCCGGAGTACCTACTATACCATGCTCCATTAAGAGAAATTATGTTAAAACTGCTTTATGTGATCTTGGAGCGGTGTTAGTGTTATGCCTCTCTCTTTATATCGTAGACTTGATTTGAATAAGTTGACACCTACTGAAATATCTTTGCAAATGGCTGATAAATCAAGCGATATGCACAGCCGGTATTTGTGAGGATGTGCTGTTGTGGTTGCAAAGCGTTACTATTTTAACCGACTTTGTTATTCTTGATATTCACGAGGATGATAGTATGTCTATTATTCTTGGAAGACCTTTCCTTAATACTGTAGGGGCTGTTATTGATTGCAACAAAGGCAATGTCACTTTTCATGTTAATGGCAATGAGCACACGGTACACTTTCAGGAAACAACCTCAAGTTTATAGTATCAACTCTATTGGAAAAATTCCATCGATTATATTTGGAAGTTTTGAATTTCCTCTCCCTACTGTCAAGAAAAAGTATGATATACTAATTATTGGGGATTTTCATATCCCCGTTGAGGTAACTTAGTGCTATTCGAAATTTCTCCGGTTCCGTGTTAATCGGAATGAGCTCGTTAACAAGACTTGATCAACCTTGTTAGTGGATTCATTTTGATGATCACGAGATGGATGAAACTAGAAGCACAACTTTACGTACCCTCTTTATATTTTACATTATTCAGTAGAAATAAAGTAAAATAGTATTTTTCTATCTGTCTCTCGACTTATCCGCTCAATATAAAAATATCCGAAAATAGAAGTCCTCGAGAATGCCATGCCAATTTAATATGATTTTTGGGAATATTTAAGAATTTCTTGTGCAAAAATCACCAGGGGAGTTGCCACTGGCCACGAGGGTGGAGGGTGCGCCCTACCCCCTGGCGCGCCCCCTGCCTCGTGGGCCCATGGTGGCCCTCCTCCACTTATTCCTGCACCCATCTTCTTTCTCTGTCTCACACAAACACGAAAAACCAACTCAAGCACGAGTTCCAGCCCCCGTTGCTTTGTGATTTTCGATCTCCTTGCTCAAAGCACCTCTCGCAAAACTGCTTGGGGAGATTGTTCCTTGGTATGTGACTCCTCCGTTGGTCCAATTAGTTTTTGTTCTAGTGCTTTATTCATTGCAAATTTGTGCTGCATAGGTGACCATGTTCTTGAGCTTGCATGTCAAATTTATATGGTTTTAAGTAGTTCTAATGCTCCCTATAGGCTCTAGGCACTTCTAGGAGTTGTTGCTATCAATTTTATTGAAGTTGGTTAACTTTTTATTTGAAGTTACTAAAAATTTCAGATTGTTTCAGAAAATAATGAAGAGATTTTTGAGGGGCTCGTCAAGCCGAAGCTCGAAGGAAAAACAAAAGGAAGAAGAGCAGAAGCCCAAATTTAATTTGCCTCGCACATGAGAGGTCCGGCCGTGTGAATGGCCTTCCGATGACTTCTTGAGGAGTGCCATGATTTATGAGGATTTCTATCTATTAATTGAGAACGCCGGCCTCACCGACTTCCTCCGCGACCAACATCATCAGTATCTCTTACTCACAAATACTTTTTGTGCGAACTTCTACTTTTCCTTAAGAAATCACCTCCAACGGTAGAGTTCCATTTATATGGCGTTGTTAAGGAAATGCCATTAGCTGAATTTTGCGAGGTTTGCAAAATACCCTTTGAGGCACATTAGATGAGCCACACCGTAATGAAGTGGAAGCTTTTATCAACACTATCACCGTGGGAGAAACCGGAAGGTTTACGATACAAGAATAACTAGCATACATTTTCCTATTTTACGTTACTTTGCCTTGTTTGCTAGTCGTTGCTTGATTGGATCACGAGCCTGTGGAAACCTTAGTGTTACGATATTTTTATTTTGTTCCATGGTTTATACATAATAACTTTCTGTTAGTATGGGTGGAATTGTTGCTAGAGCGGTTAAGCTGAACCGTACTAAGGGCCCCATCTTTGGAGGCATTTATGCTTCACGCCTAGCTGAATATTTTGAAATACCTATTAGGCATGAGGAGAAAGAAGAAACATCGCTGCCCCGTGCTTATTTATATTATAAGAGTATGCTAGCGCATGACTTTCTTGTTAAGAGTCGTGACGGGGAGCTCAAATATAAATTGTACTTTGATAAACATCACCCTGAGACTATTACTTTGCCTGCTCCTTCTTTGTTTAACTTATCTGCAGGTCCTCACATCGTTACGTGGGCGGCCGTTCAAGCCTATCGGAATCCTGTACCAGCAGGAACCGGAACCACAAGATGAGCCTCCACGACGAGTCTGTTTATTCTTGGGATCCTGAGGTGGTTGCCCGGCCGATGGCGATTAGAGTCCTCTTCATCACAATATGATCCCAACTATTCTGCGTCCTGATGCGACCCGGCTACACCCTCACGGATATCCACGGGCCATCCACAGTAATAGACTAACAGGCCAAAAGCCTAAGCTTGGGGAAATACGTATTTCCACCAACATTACATTCATGATCACACACACTCATTGCTAGATGTCGGTGCTCATACTCTTTCACTGTAATATCCATGCTAGTTTATTTTCTTTTTCCTGCTTTCTTCTTGTGTGTTTAATAAACCTTAAGAAAAACAAAAAAAAATAGTAGTTTATTTCTTTGCTGTAGTAATTAAAAACGAAACCCAAAAATATTTCCCGTTCTTCTTTTGCTTGTTGGGAGCTTTTCCGTGTAAATAGTTTTTGTTTCGTTTCTTTTTAAGTCGAGAAGACTATATTGAAAATGCTTAGTGGCTCTTATATGCATGATTGATTATTTAAACCAAGAGCCCATATTGCCTTGTCTTCTCCGGTTTATTGAATGCTTTCATGATTCGACTTGGTCCAATGCACGTGCACTCTTATTATTATTCACAATCATCGGTCGTGCAAGTGAAAGGCAACAATGATGATATATGATGGACTTATTGAGGGAGAAAAGCTGGTATGAACTCGACCTCTCTTGTTTTTGTAAATATGATGATTCATCGTTCTTGATTCAGCTATTATGAAGTAAACATATTTGCAATGACATTTAGAGATCATAGTTGCTTGTGCCATGCTTGATTAGCTATGAGTTATAATGGTTTACCTTGCGTGCCAACATGCTATTAGAATGGTTATGATGTGGTATGATGGGATGGTATCCTCCTTTAAATGAATTGAGTGACTAGACTTGGCACATGTTCACGCATGTAGTTGAATCCAATCAACATAGCCTTCTTGACATTTTATGTTCATGGTGGATTATATCCTACTCATGCTTGTACTCGGTGTGAATTAATTTTAATGCATGTTTACATTTGTTGTCGCTCTCTCGGTTAGTCGCTTCCAAGTCTTTTGCTTGCCTTCACCTGTACTAAGCGGGAATACTGCTTGTGCATCCAAACTCCTTAAACCCCAAAGTTATTCCATATGAGTCCACTATACCTACCTATATGCGGTATTTACATGCCGTTCCAAGTAAATTTGTATGTGCCAAACTCTAAACCTTCATATAAACATTCTGTTTTGTATTCTCGAATAGCTCATGTATCAACTAGGGCTGCCCTTATCTTCCATGTTAGGCGGGTTATTCTCAAGAGGTGGACTCCGCTCCTCACTCCACGAGAAAAATGGCTGGTATCCGGGATGCCCGGTCCATGCTTCGTGCAAATTAAATCAAAATAACTGCAAACAAAACTCCCCTTGGGACCCGTTGAATGTTGGAGGCACTTTCGTTTCGAGCAAGCCATGGATTGATGCTTGTGGAGGAAGGGGAGTATAAACTTTACCATTACATTTGGGAACCGCCTATAATACATTTAGCATGGAAGATATCGTAAATCTTTTAGTTGTTATGTTGACAATGAAAGTATGCCGCTCAAAATATAATTTATCTCTATTTCAAAACCGAGCTCTGGCACCTCTACAAATCCTGCTTCCCCTCTGCGAAGGGCCTATCTATTTACTTTTATGTTGAGTCATCACCCTTCTTATTAAAAAGCACCCATTGGAGAAACTGCTTGTCGTTTGCATTCATTATTATTGGTTTATTTTGGGTATGACTTGGTGGATCTCTTTTACCATGAATTACAATGTATAGTCGGGTCCTTGATCTTTAAAGGTGCTTTGCATTTATGTTTTGCGGTCTCAGAAAGGGCTAGCGAGATACCATTTTGTTATACCATGTTATGATTATTTTGAGAAAGTGTTGTCATCCGAGTTTTGCTATTATGGCCCGCTAGCTGATTATGCTATTGATATGAGTAATTATGAGACCTACGTGTCATTGTGAGTATGGTTAGTTCATAATAATTGCTGAGACTTGAATGCTGGCTTTTCATGTTTACAACAACAAGAGCAAGCGAGTTTGTAAAGTTTTCTTTTTCTCTTTCGGTTTGTCAACTGAATTGCTTGAGGACAAGCAAGGGTTTAAGCTTGGGGGAGTTGATACGTCTCCGTCGTATCTACTTTTCCAAACACTTTTGCCCTTGTTTTGGACTCTAACTTGTCACTAGGGCCCGAGTGCCATGATTTCAGATCTGAACCTATTATGTTTTCATGAATATATGTGTGTTCTAGATCCTATCTTGCAAGTCTATAGTCACCTACTATGTGTTATGATCCGGCAACCCCGAAGTGACAATAATCGGGACCACTCCCGGTGATGACCATGGTTTGAGGAGTTCATGTATTCACTATGTGCTAATGCTTTGTTCCGGTCCTCTATTAAAAGGAGGCCTTAATATCCCTTAGTTTCCAATAGGACCCCGATGCCACGGGAGGGTAGGACAAAAGATGTCATGCAAGTTCTTTCCATAAGCACGCATTATGACTATATACGGAATACATGCCTACATTATATTGATGAACTGGAGCTAGTTACATGTCACCCTATGTTATATTTGTTACATGACGAACCACATCCAGCATAATTATCCATCATTGATCCGGTGCCTCTGAGTTTTCCATATCTTGGTTCTCGCTTATTTGCTTTTTTTTACACTCTTTGTTATAATCATTACAAAATACCAAAAACATTACTTTTCTTTGTCTTTACTTTTGTTACCGTTACCACCACTATCATATTACTTTGCTACTAAACACCTTGCTGCACATACTAAGTTTCGTGTGTGGTTGAATTGACAACTCAGCTGCTAATACTTGAGAATATTCTTTGGCTCCCCTTGTGTCGAATCAACAAATTTGGGTTGAATACTCTACCCTTGAAAACTGTTGCGATCCCTATACTTGTGGGTCATCACGCTGCATAGCATACATCAACTTAGTGAACACACGAGGAAGCGTTGGTATCGGATATCCATCCAACGGCTGTCGTGCTTCTTCAATCTCTGCTCTTCATGCTCCGGCCGCTCAAACAAGCGCCCGGCGGGACTGCTGCTCCCTCCTCCGCTGACGGCTATGCTGCAGCGTGAGCCTCACGGCCCCACCGTACTCCCATCGCTGGCCTAGCCACCCCTCTACTCACCCACACATCTTGTTATTCTCCAATGACGGCAGACGAACCAACGGTAAACCCTCGTACTCCTCGCGTGGGAAATAAGCTGCCGAGTATTCCACGGCTCGTCGCCGTTTCCTTCCTAGGCCTCGCCGTCGTCCACCGCCTGGTGCTCTCGGCGCGACCTGGTCAGCGTGGTCAATGAGCGACATCCATCGGAAGTGGACTATACGTGGAGAGGCTGACAGTTGGGTCCACGACGCCGCAAGGAAATGCCTCCTTATTACGCGCAAAATAATGATTCCTCAACCTGACAGCTAGGACCCACAGGAAGGGCCTCTATATTTCGCGAGAAAAATGTTCCCCCCCCCCCTGACAGGTCGGACCCACCAGCTATATCTTCGCACGCAAGGACGTGCCTCCTTATTACGCCCAAAAAAATGAATACCCCCCTGCTATTGGGACCCACCATATTGTTGGGCTGACTTGTGGGCCTACTAAGTTGACGGGGACGGAGGGCTTTGTCAACTTAGTCAATACTCCAGTGACCGTATGATGTCCATCCAATGGCCATACGGCTTCTTCAACCTCTGGTCTTCTTGCTCCGGCCGCTCAAAGCAGCGCCGGTCGTGCCGCCTGCTGCTGCCTCCCGTGGCTGGCTGTGCTACCGCCTGCTCCTGCCTCCTGTGGCCCGGCTCCGCGCTGTCCCCTTCCTAGGCCTCGCCGTCGTCCACCGCCGTGGTGCTCTCGGCGCGGCGTGGTCAATGTGGTAAGCATCGACTTCCATCGGAAGAAATCTTTGTCGTGGAGAGGCTGACAGTTGGGTCCACGGCAGCCACAAGGAAGTGCCTCCTTATTACCCGGAAAATAATTATTCCTCCACCTGACAGCGGGGACCCACCGGACGGGCCACCAGTATTTTGCGAAATAAATATATTCCCCCTGACTGCTAGGACCCACCGGACGGGCCACCGTATTCGCGAAAAAAGCGTCAACCCCGGCTGTCCGGACCCACCGGAAGTGCCTCCTTATTACGCACAAAAATGAATACTCCCCGGCTAGCTGGGACCCACCTTAGTGGGAGGCTGTCTTAATGGGCCTACTAAGTTGACGGGGCGAAGGGCTTTGTCAACTTAGTCAATATGAACGATTCTAGCTCCAGTGACCGTATAATGTCCATCCAACGGCCGTAGTGCTTCTTCAACCTCTGGTCTTCTTGCTCCAGCCGCCCAAAGCAGCGCCGGTCATGCCGCATGCTCCGGCCTCCGTGGCCCGGCTGTCTTTGCTGTGAGGCCTCACCGCCCCTACTATTCCCATCACTGGCAGGCCTGCGGCGACGGCAGCCTCACACCGCAGCCGAACTAGTGAAACATCGTACTCCTCTCCGCACGGGCTTCCATTGCCGCATCTTCCCCGGCTCCGCGTCGTCCCCTTCCTAGGCCTCGTCGTCGTCCACCGCCGTGGTGCTCTCTCATGTGGCGTGGTCAACGTGGTCAAGAGCGACTTCCATCGGAAGAGTACTATACGTGGAGAGGTGACAGTGGGTCCACGGCCATAGCCAGTTTTTGTGATTTGCCAATTAAGTCGCTTTGTCGGGCCTGTTGGGCTGCAAATCTTTCAAGACGAGGAGAGCTTTTCATTAATTTGGCGAGAAAATGGCCCATCGATAATGAGAAATGGGTTGTACATTTTTTAAAACATCAAACCGGCAATTAGATTCAAATATATTTTTCATTTCAAGATTTTAAATTACATTAATTATTATGAGAGGAGGATTTTTAGGATTTTATATTGATATACATAAATTTTTAAAATCAATAGAAAGTGAGTCGAAATTTCGGGATTAAAAACAGTTCGGACACTTTTGAAATATGCAAAATTTCGTATAATTTTTAGCCGTGGCCACAATATGGGCTGTAATGCTAACAAAAAGAATATGGGCTCCAAAAAACCTTAAGAATTAGCAAATGGGCTATAAATTATTAGAAATAATGGCAGATGGGCTGTATGTTGTTTTCCACAGATTTGAGGCTTTCCTAAAAAAAAGGTTGACGCACAAGCAGTGACGGTTGGATGTCCATCCAACGGCCGTCGTGCTTCTTCAATCTCTGCTCTTCCTGCTCCAGCCGCTCAAACATGCGCGGCCAGGACTGCACTCCCTCCTCCCCACGGCCGGGTCTTGCTGCTACGAGCCTCACACCGCCCAATCAGATTCCCCATCGCTGGCCTAGCCATCCCTCTACTCACCACACTGCTGTTATTCTCGGCAGCGGCAGACGAACCAGTAAACCCTCGTTGGTCGTTACTCCCCTCCGGCGTGAAACAAGCTGTTGAGTCTTCCCTGCCTCCATGTCGTTCCCTTCCTAGGCCTCGCCGTCGTCCACCGCCTGGTGCTCTCGGCGCGTCTGGTCAGCGTGGTCAACAACCGACATGCATCTGAAGTGAATTTGTCACGTGGAGAGGCCGACAGCTGGGTCCACGGCCGCACGCAAGGAAATGCCTCCTTATTACAGCGCAAAATAATGATTCATCCACGACATCGAGGACACACGAAAGGGCCTCGATGTTCGCGAAAAACGTTACCGCCGACAGCTCGGACCAACCGGCTATATCTTCGCACGCAAGGAAGTGCCTCCTTATTACGCACAAAAAATGAATACTCCCCGTTACATTTGGGGACCCAGTATAGTGGCAGGCTGACTTGTGGGCCTACTAAGTTGACGGGGACGGAGGGCTTTGTCAACTTAGTCAATATGCGCGATTCTAGCTCCAGTGACCGCACGATGTCCATCCAACGGCCGTAGTGCTTCTTCAGCCTCTGGTCTTCTTGCTCTAGCCGCCCAAACCAGCGTCGGTCGTGCCTCGTGCTCCTGCCTCCCGTGGCCGGCTGCGATGTGGCGGAAGCCTCACCGCCCCCTACTACTCCCACCGCTGGCCAGGCCATCCCTCTACTCACGCACACCCCCTGTTATTCTGCGGCGACGGCAGCCTCACACCGCAGCGAACCAGTGAACCCTCGTACTCCTCTACGTGTGGGCCTCCACTGCCGCGTCTTCCCCGGCTCCGCGTCGTCCCCTTCCTAGGCCTCGCCGTCGTCCATCGCCCTAGTGCTCTCAGCGCGGCGTGGTCAACATGGTCAAGGAACGGCTTCCATCGGACGTGGACTGTACGTGGAGAGGTTGACAGCTGGGTCCACGGCCGCAACAAAGAAGTGCCTCCTTATTACGCGCAAAATAATTATTCCTCCACCTGACAGCGGGGACCCACCGGACGGGCCACCATATTTCGCGAAAAAAACATTTCCCCCTGACTGCTGGGACCCACCAGCTACACCTTCGCACGCAAGGAAGTGCGTCCGGGCAAAAAAAACGATTCGCCCCCTGACTGCTGGGACCCACCAGCTACATCTTCGCACGCAAGGAAGTGCGTCCGGGCAAAAAAACGATTCGCCCCGACATTGCTGGGACCTACCGGCTACATCTTCGACGCAAAGGAAGTGCGTCCGGGCAAAAAACGATTCGCCCCTCTCGCTTCTGGGACCCACCGGCTACATTTCAGACGCAAGGAACTGCTTGACAGTTGGGACCCACCTGGTCGAAGCGTACGTAGCATTGTCATTCTGGTCGCGAACTTGTACGTACATATATACTAGTCGATGTAGAGGCGCGTACGTGTCGTAGTAGAGGTGAGCACGTAGCATGTACACGCACGTCTGGCGGCGAGGATCAAGAAAGAAAATCTGACCCGTATGTGTACATACTGGCGGGTCTCGAACGCCTAGTCGCGCATACGTCTGGCGAGGGCTCTTGTTCATGGGGAGGCAACAGAATGCGTCGTGTTCATGGGGAGGCAGCGGAATGCGCCCTGTTCATGGGGAGGCGCGGAATGCGTCGTGTTCATGGGGAAACAGCGGAATGCTCGTGTTCATCGGGAGGCAGCGGAACACGTGGGAGCCAACCGGCTTGGACGGAACAGGCGATGGAAGCGAGGCTGGCGCATCGCGAGAATGGAGAAGCGGACCTCCTACGGTCTAAACGGGGGTCCTGTTGATCGGGAGGGGTGTGGCGTACCGCAAAAAAGACGAAACGGACCTCCTACGGTCGAAACGGGGGTCCTGTTGATTGGGAGGGGTGTGGCGTACCGCAAAACGAACGAAACGGACTTGTGTTGGAGCGCTTCTGATCAGCAGGGGTCCTGTTCATCGGGAGGGTGTGGCGTGCCGCAAAAGCGGACCGAACGGACTTGTGTTGGAGCGCTTCTGATCGAAAGCAGAGGGTGTGGCGTACCGCAAATCGGGACTCCACGGGATACTTTTCATCTCCACCATCGACCTCCTCCAGCCTCCACGGGCTACCGTCGACCTCCTCCAGCCTCCACGGGCTCCTGTTCATCCAGCCTCCACCGCGCGCTACTCCACCGGCTACTGTTCAACCACCCCTCCACGGGCACCCCTCCACCGTCTACTGTTCATCCAGCCCTCCACACCACGGGTTCCTGTTCATCCAGAGGCAACGCCACCGCTCACTGTTCATCCAAAAACCCCCGCAACACTCACTGTTCATCCCAGAGGCAGCATCGATAGGCTTGATTAGCAGCGATGGCGAAGAATCACTCCATCGGGTTCGATTAACAGCCATCCATCGATCGCTCGGGTTCGATAATGCATAGCTTGCGGTGCAATCACTTTCGGGTTGATTAGAGCCCAACGCCTCGCTTCGGGTTCGATTAGAGCTAACGCCTCCCACACCGCAGCGTGCGTATGAGAGAAACGCGCATCGCTCTGCCCCCGATCTCCCACCGTAACCGGCAACTCCCCGAAATTTTCCTCCCCCTCACTTCTACCACGGTTTTTTCTGTCATGGACAGCCCAAAGAATGTCATGCAGCTGCGTCTCCGGCCCGCCAGGGGCGAAAAGCACATTTTCTGTCATGATTTTTTGTCATAGAAGTAGGAGCCCACCACATCTATGATGATACCGGGTTTTGTCACAATTATCGTCATAGAACTGTCATATGTATGACAATTGTTTTTTCGTTCGGCCCAAAATGTCACGGATGTGTCTTTTTTTGTAGTGATTGCTCGTGTTCCTTAGAGTACTTGCGTTAGAAATTAACTGGGCTGCCTGTAACTGCTAAACTTGTTGCTTGGATGCTTGGTAGGCCTAGAAGCCAATTAATTTGCCCATTATAGGTCACTACTTAAGGAAGCCCAACACAGTTTGCCGGGTAAACCACGATGTGAAGGAGGATTTGCCCCGTTGTGACAAGTCACCGTACGTTGTCCAGTAGCCAGCGAGCTCGGGCAACTGCCGAGGGTCGCTGGGCGCTGGCTCCGCCCCTGGGTATGGTACTGTCCATGTAATCTAGGTTGATGATTAAAATAACTAGAAACTAACCGCAGTGATACAAATATTGCTGTTAACTTTGGTTTACATGACAACATCCCATGACAATCAATACTGTTGCATAAGGATGGAGAGCCGCCAAGTTAATTCCTACAAGATATTGCATGCTAAGCTTCATTTACAACATGTTTGATTGGGGGTAACTAGAGCTAGGGAATGGGAATTGAGGAGGTATGAGACTTCAAATCTATTGTTTGGTTAGGGGGATTGGGAGTTCATAAGGGAATAGTCATGGGACTGGAGACTCCAACTCCCACCACTTTATTAACAGGGGAGGGGGTGGGAGTTGGAAGGGAGTTGTTTTAGTGAGTCAATCTTAACCCTTCATCATAACTTACGTTAATTTCCCATGTCCAGTCCCTTGTCAATTCCGACAAACCAAACAAGGGAATACCATTTCTCCTCAAACTCTCACACATAATTCCCATCATGCGCCAAACAGAGGAATGGGGAAAAAAACTCATTCCATGTCTAATCTCCACAACTCCCTACTGTAAACTCCCACACCCCTTCTCGAATATTGCCAAACACGCTGTTAGGGTAATCTATCAATGGGATTGGAGCTAGCCTACCAATTTTCTCAATTCGGGTCTTCAGTGTGTGGATTACATACTCCTTGCAAGAAAAGTGTTGATTACGTATGAAGTTCAGTTTATGAACAACAATGAGTGAATTCTTATTATATTAATGTATTATACCACTTGGCTACTATTTGAATAGAAGTTTACTCTATTGTTGTTCTTTCTTTAGCAACTAGCTCCCGATTTTATTTTCATACTATTTCTGGAGCCGTTGAGATGGATACTAATGTCATGGAGATGTTCAAAAATCATGATAGAAATCCTATGATTTAAGATATAATTAGCTGCAATAACAACATTGTTGAAGAGAGAAAATCCAATTGGCTTGTTATGTTTGCCATGGTGGCCCGGAAGCCTGACCAAAGCAATAGAAAAACTCAATTCACCATATGCAACCTTGTCAACAACCTAATTACATAATGAGTCATTTTTCAGAACTCGGGATCAATGTAATGAAAACTGTTGTATAACACAAGGGAATTCATATATGAAGTGTAGGAAACATACACACTAAATTACCTCGATGACAGAATCAGTTTCAAGGAAAGCAGACTTTGAGGAGCCATTGTTGAAGTAAACATATTTGGATTTCTTAGGAGTGTTGTTTCGGTAGTATTTATCCTTCAAGCTGATATTCCTTATCAGATCTACATGTTTAGCTGCATGCATAATCACTATATATATATATATATATATTTCTTAGTAGTGTTTAAGACATTTGCTCGATGCACATCAAGAACGAGCTACAAAAGCTTCATAGTGATGCCTTGAAGAAGCTAATCTATGCACAAAGGTGTCACCATCATCGATGCCGACCAAGACCGCATTAGACTTTCACCTGAAGCATCGCCTAACATGACGTGGTATGACACCGTACCATCTCATCCTGGTTGGTGATTAAAAGAACTAGAAACTAACTGAAGTGATGCAAATATTGTTGTTAGCTTTGGTTTACATCACATCACTCGATGAAAGTCAATGTTGTCGCATAAGGATGGAGAGACACCATGTTAGTTGTTACAAGATGTTACATGGTAAGCTTCATTTAGGGTAATCTATCAATGGGATTGGATCTAGCCTACCAATTTTGTCAGGCCTTCAGTGTGTGGATTACATATTCCCGGCAATAAACGTATGGATTACATATGAACTTAAACTTATGAACAACAATGAGTAAATCCTCAATATATTAATGTATTATACCACTTAGCAATTATTTGAATACAAATATTGTCGACTATAGTTCCTTTCTAAGAATGCTGATGCCGACTTTATTTTAATGCTATTTCTGGAGCCATTGAGATGGATACTAATGTCATGGCAATGTACAAAAATCATGATTGATTTCCTATGATTTAAGAGACAATTAGTTGCAATAGCCACATTATTGAAGAGATAAAATCCAGCTGCCTCACTATGTTCAACATGGTGGCCTGACTAAAGCAATAGCAGAACTCACCTCACCATCCGCAACCTTCTCAACAACCTTATTACAAATGAGACATTTTTTAGCACTTGACATCAATGGTACCAGAGCTTTTGTATAACACAACGGAATGCATATATGTAGTGTAGGAAAAATACTAAAGTACCTCAATGACAGAACGAGCTACATGGAAAGCTGGCTCTAAGGTGCCTTTGTTGAAGTATACATAATTGAATTTCTTAGTAGTGCTGTGTTGGTTGTAATTATCCTCCGAGCTAATATTCCTTGTCAATTTACATGGTTTGGCGCATGAAAAAATGGTATATATTTCTTAACATTGCTCAAGGATTTTGCCCGGAGCACATCAATAATGAGCTACGAAAGCTTCATGGTGATGCTTTCTAGAATGTAACATATTCCTAAAGGCATGAACATCATCGTTGCTGACCAAGTTGGCCTTAGGCTTTCATCAGAAGAATCGACTGCCATGTGTTGGTATGGTACCGTACCATCTCATCTAGGTTGTTGATTAAACAAAGTAGAAACCAACTGCAATGATCCAACTATTATTGTTAGCTTTGGTTTACATCACATCGTCATATGGCAATCAATACTACTTCATAAAGATTGAGAATCGCCAAGTGAATTCTTAAAAGATGTTCCATGGTAAACTTGATTGAGAGTAACCTATAATTGGGATTGGAGCTAGCCTACCAAAATTTTCAAATTGGGCCTTCAGTGTGTGGATTACATATTCCCTGCGATAAAAGTTTGGATTACATATGAAATTCAATTTATGAACAACAATGAGTGAATACTCAATATATTAATGTATTATACTTCCTAGCTATGGTTTGAGTACAAATTTTGTTGTTTGCAGTTTCCTAAGCAACTTGGTACCAATTTTATTTTCATACTATCTCGAGTAGTTGAGATGGATACTATTATCATGGCAATGTTCAAAAATCATGATGGGAATCCTATGAATTAAGAGATAATTAGTTGCATAACTATATTGTTGTAGAGACAAAATGCAATTGGGTCACTATGTTCAGTATGGTGCATAAGGATGGATAGCCACCAAGTCAATTCTTACAAAATGTTGCGTATGGTAAACTTCAATGAGGGTAATATATAATATGGTTTGGACCTAGCCTACCAATTTTGTAAATTTGGGCTTTCAGTGTGTGGATTACATATTCCCTGTAATAAAATTGTGGATTACATTTGAACTGTAGTTTATGAACCACAATGAGTGAATGCTCAATATATTAATGGATTATACCACATGGATAGGATTTGAATACAAGATAGGATTTTAATACAAATTTCCTCGACTAGTGTTCTTTCGTAAGCAACTTGGTGCTAATTTTATTTTCATACTATTTCTCGAGCCATTGAGGTGGATACTAATGTCATGGCAATGTTAAAAAAACTTGGTGGAAATCCTATGATTTTAGATATAATTAGCTGCAATAGCCACATTGTTGAAGATACAAAATCCAATTGGCTCACAATGTTCGGCATGGTGGACTAGAGGCCTGACTAAAGCAATAGTAGAACTCAACTCACCAGCCGCAACCTTCTCGACAACCTAATTGTAAAATGAGTATTTTTTTTGGCACTTGGAATGAATGGGACTAGAACTGTTGTATAACACAAGAGAATGAATCTATCAATTGTAGGAAAGGTACACACTAAATCACCTCGATGATAGAACCAACTGCAACTAGGCGCGGCGGTTGGCCTTCGCCTAGTGCCTTGGCGGTGCTTAAGCGCCCTAGGCGGTAATATAGTTTTACTACCAGGGTGTATTTGTGGGTATTATATGTGTGTCGATATTAACTTAGGACATATAAACAAGTTCACTACCAACTACTACCATTGGAATATGGCCCATTTGACAATTGACATATCAGTGCAAAATGGCATGATTCCTCGCTTGGGTAGACAATTCTTTGCTTGCTGCATAGACTTCCATTTATGCCTTAGGCTAGGCGTTTGGCAATCACCTAGCGCCTAAATGTGCCTAAGCATCGCCTAGGCACCGCCTTTTCCAACAGAGACTGCAAGGAAAGCAAACTTTGAGGAGCCTTTGTAAAAGTAAACATAGTTGAATTTCTCAATAGTGTCATTTCGATAGTAAATATCCTTTGAGCTGATATCCTTGTTAGATTTACATGGTTCGGTGCTGCATAAATGCTACATATTTCTCAGCAGTGCTCAAGCCTTTCACACGGAGCACATTAAGAATGAGCTATAAAATCTTCACAATGATTCCTTCAAGAAGGTAGCATAGGTCCTTAGGCATCACCGTCATCGCTATCGACCAAGTCGGCATTAGGCTTACCCTAGAAGCATTGAATGTTGTGAGGTGGTACGGTCGAGCTTGGAGAGGAGAAACCTTAAGTACTGTGGCTCGGGTATTCCATCGAACACCTTGTGTGCATAGGAGGTGAGCTAGAGCACCACCAAGCCCTCTCCCCCTCGGCCAGAAAAAAGCAGGCGGTGTGCTTTCTGCTCTTATGAGGGCTATATATAGGCAGCACCATTAGACCCGGTTGGTGGCATGAACCGGGACTAAAGGGCAGCCTTTGGTCCCAGTTCATGCCACCAACCGGGACCAATAGTGGTGGGCGAGGCAGGACCAATGGTCCCGGTTCGTCCCACCAACCGGGACCAAAAGGTCCGGACGAACCGGGACCAATGGCCCACGTGGCCCGGCCGGCCCCCTGGGCTCACGAACAGGGGCAAATAGCTCCATTGGTCCCGGTTCTGGATTGAACCGGGACTAATGGGCTGAACTGGCCTGGACGAAAGCCCCCTTTTCTACTAGTGAAGGGAATAGTCATGGGACTTGAGACTCCAACTCCCACCATTTTATTAACAGGGGAGGGGGTGGGAGTTGTAAGGGAATGGTTTTAGTGAGTCAATCTTAACCCTTCATCATAACTTACGTTAGTTTCCCTTGTCCAGTCCCTCGTTAACTCTGACAAACCAAACAAGGGAATACAATTTCTCCTCAAACTCTCACACATAATTTCCATCATGCGCCAAATAGGGGAATGGGAATAAAACAACTCATCCCATGTCTAATATCAATACAACTCCCCACTATAAACCCCAACCCTCTTCCCAGATATTACCAAACACGCTTTTAGGGTAATCTATCAATAGGATTGGAGCTAGCCTACCAATTTTCTCAATTCGGGTCTTCAGTGTGTGGATTACATATACCCTGCAATAGAAGTGTTGATTACATATGAACTTCAGTTTATGAACAACAATGAGTGGATTCTCATTATATTAATGTATTATACCACTTGGCTCCTATTAGAATAGAGGTTTTCTCTACTAATGTTCTTTATTTAGCAACTACCTCCCGATTTTATTTTCATACTATTTATAGAGTTGTTGAGATGGATACTAATGTAAAGGAAATGTTCACAAATCATGATAGAAATCCTATGATTTACGATATAATTAGCTGCAATAACCACATTGTTAAAGAGACAAAATCCAATTGGCTCGTTACATTTGCCATGGTTGCCCGGAAGCCTGTGCAATAGAAAAACTTAACTCACCAGCCGCAACCTTCCCAACAACCTAATTGCATAATGAGTCAATTTTCAGAACTCGGAATCAATGTAACGTGAATTGTTGTATAACACAAGGGCATGCACATATGAAGTGTATGAAACATGCACACTAAATCACCTCAATGACAGAGCTAGTTTCAAGGAAAGCGGACTTTGAGGAGCCATTGTTGAAGTAAACGCAATTGTATTTCTTAGGAGTGTCGTTTCGGTAGTAATTATCCTTCAAGCTGATATTCCCTATCAAATCTACATGTTTAGGTGCATGCATAAACACTATATATTTCTTAGTAGTGTTTAAAGCTTTCGCTCGATGCATATGAAGAACGAGCTACAAAAGCTTCATATTGATGTCTTCAAGAAGCTAATTGATGCTCAAAGGTGTTACCATCATCGATGCCGACCAAGTCAACATTAGGCTTTCACCTGAAGCACCGACTAATGTGGTGTGGTACGACACCCTACCATCTCATCCTCGTTGATGATTAAAACATGTAGAAACTAACTGAAGTGATGCAAATACTGTCTGTTAGCTTCGGTTTACATTACATCACTGGATGAAAGTCAATGTTGTCGCATAAGGATAGAGAGCCATCAAGTGAATTCTTACAAGATGTTACATGGTAAGCCTCATTTACGGTAATTTATCAATGGGATTGGATCTAGCCTACCAATTTTGTCAGTTTGGGCCTTCAGTGTGTGGATTACATATTCCCTGCAATAAAAGTGTGGATTACATATGAACTTAAACTTGTGAACAACAATGAGTAAATCCTCAATATATTAATGTATTATACCACTTAGCAATTATTTGAATACAAATATCGTTGACTGTAGTTCCTTTATAATAATGTTTGTGCCGACTTTATTTTAATACTATTTTTGGAGCCATCTAGATGGATACTTATGTCATGGCAATGTACAAAATCATGATTGATTTCCTATGATTTAAGAGATAATTAGCTGCAATAGCCACATTATTGAAGAGACAAAATCCAGCTGACTCACTATGTTCAACATGGTGGCCTGACTAAAGCAATAGTAGAACTCAACTCACCATCTGCAACCTTCTCAGCATCCTTATTGCAACCAAGACATTTTTAAGCACTTGATATCAATTGTACCAGAGCTTTTTTATAACACAACGAAATGCATATATCTAGTGTAGGAAAAAATACTAAATTAACTCAATGACAGAATGGGCTGCAAGGAAAGCTGGATCTGAGGAGCCATTGTTGGAGTAAACATAATTGAATTTCTCAGCAGTGTTGTGTTGATTATAATTATCCTCAGAGCTGATAGTCCTTATCCAATTTACATGGTTCAGGGCAAGGAAAAATGCTATATTTCTCAACAGTGCTCAAGGCTTTTGCCCGGAGCACATCAATAATGAGCTATGAAAGCTTCACCTCGGTGCCTTCAAGAAGGTAATGTATGCCTAAAGGCATGAACATCATCACTGCCGACCAAGTTGGCCTTAGGCTTTCACCAAAAGCATCACTGTCATGTGTTGGTATGGCACCGTACCATCTCATCTAGGTTGTTGATTAAACGAAGTAGAAACCAACTGCAATGATCCAAATATTATTGTTAGCTTTGGTTTATATCACATCGTCATATGACGACTGTACAGAGATGTGGTATACAAATGGTTTTTAACCCCTTTCAGCGACGGCATTCCGAACCGTCGCCAAGTGAGTGACTGCGATAGGGGGTCCTTCCCACATGACCCAGAAACCGTCGGGGATAGGCCCTCCTGGCACACACGCTCGGCAAAATGATCGCGTGTGCGATCTGGCGAGGCATCGAAGCCCAATCGTTTCGTTCGTATGTACATCCCACACAGTGAATCCTAGAAAAACGTTTCCGTTCGTATGTATATCACACACAGTTTTTTGTGTGGAAACATTTGTGCAAGGTGGTCTAACGCAAACAGTTCTCTGCCAGAAACTGAGTATGATTGTTAGTTGATCCAACACGCCTACTTTCTAGAAACCGTGTGGGTTGTTTGAGTTCATCACCCACGGTGTTGTCTGAGTAACCCTTTGCAATAGGAAACCCCAATAAGCAGGGTAATTAACCTATTATTGATAATCCATGTACTAATCAAATTGACATTTCTTATAAAACACACCGGATATTTCATTTCTGTATAACAGCAACCAGGATTTCATAATCGAATTACATCAGATAGCTTCAGCACTCGGTTACACCAAAGAGGGATATAGCTAGCTATGCCATTACACAAGAGCACCAAGTTTCACATGTAACATCGAAAACCTTTGGAAAAGTAGCATCATACATGGTAAATAGACAGATGAATCTCATCCGGGAAACTGCATAAGCGAAGGCGAATATTGAGCCTTCAGTGATGTTGAATGTCCTTGCAACTTTAGGCCAGTGGCTTTGGATAATTGCCCCCCCCCCCAACCTTCGTCCTCTTAAGGAAGACTTCAATATTGTACCATGGGTGTTGAATGAATACCTTCCTCGCCTCTAGGCATTTAATGTGCATAATTAAAATTTGAACTAGAAGCACATGCTCCAGTGCACCAAGGTTGGTTGAAAAATCACATGTGTGTCCTTGGGTGAATTTATAGGTCCATGCAAGAAATGAGAATGAAATTCAAACATCTCGGCGTCGTGGCTAGGCCGGAAATATTGAGAACTTGGTTTTTAAATTCCTGTAAATCCCAAACTCGCCTGAAAATCATGAAACTTGGCATGATGTCATTTCATGGCACCAACATGCTGTGGTAAAAAATTGGCCGAATTGGGACAAGTTTTGGTATAAGCTTCTTGCAAATTGGAGATTCTCTCATGAAGGCGTGTGGGTTCGAGAGGGAACGTGTCACCTTTGTGTGTGAAACGGCATACGCTGCCCCCCTCTTGATTTTTTTACGGAGCAAACATAGAACTATATGAGTGTCGTGTTAAAAGTTGGAATTATTCCGGGTTCGTTTGGCATTTTTATTCATTAATTGAGTTTCTGGGGATTTAATGTGAATAGTTCAAATTTGAACTACAAGCACATGCTCCAGTGCACCAAGGTTGGTTGAAAAATCACATGTGTGTCCTTGGGTGAATTTCTAGGTCCCATGCAAGAAATGGGAATGAAATTCAAACATTTGGGCGTCGTGGCTCAGCCGGAAACATTGAGAAACTTGGTTTTTAAATTCCTGTAAATCGCAAACTCGCCTGAAAATCATGAAACTTGGCATGGTGTCATTTCATGGCACCAACATGTTGTGGTAAAAAAATTGACTGAATTGGGACAAGTTTTGGCATAAGCTTCTTGCAAATTGGAGCTTCTCTCCTGAAGGCGTGTGGTTTCGAGAGGGAACGTGTCACCTTTGTGTGCGAAACGACATACGCTGCCCCCCTCTTGATGTTTTACAGAGCAAACATAGAACTATATGAGTGTCGTGTTAAAAGTTAGAATTATTCCAGGTTCGTTTGCATTTTTTATGCATTAATTGAGTTTCTGGGGATTTAATGTGAATAATTCAAATTTGAATTACAAGCACATGCTCAAGTGCACCAAGGTTGGTTCAAAAATCACATATTTGTCCTCGGGTGATGTTCTAGGTCCCATGGAAGAAATGGGAATGAAATTCAAAAATCTGGGCGTCGTGGCCCAGCCGAAAATATTGAGAAACTTGGTTTTTTAATTCCTGTAAATCCAAAACACACATGAAAATCATGACCTTTGTGTGTGAAACGATATACGCTGCCTCCCCGACTACAAAAAAAAGACACATCCGTGACATTTTGGGCCGAACGAATTTTTTTCTGTCATGCTTATGACACTTCTATGACGATAATTGTGAGAAAACCCGGTATCATCATAGATGTGGTGGGGTCCTATTTCTATGACAAGAAATCATGACAAAAAATGGGCTTTTTCATCTGGCGGACGGAGACGCAATCGCATGACATTCTTTGGGCCGTCCATGACAGAAAAACCATGGTAGAAGCGCTGGCGAGGAAAATATCCGGGAGTTCCCGGTTACTTGGGTTGTCGGGGCCAGTGATGCGCTGCTTTCTCAGACGACGCAAGCGTGTGCGAGGCGTTGGGCTCTAATCGAACTCGAAGCGAGGCGCTGGGCTCTAATCGAACCCGAAGCGATTGCACTAGATATGTTCTTGAACCCGAAGCGATCAATCCCTTGCTATTAACTGAACTCGAGTGATTCCTTCGCTACTGCTGCTAACTGAAGCCAATCGACGCTGCCTCTGGATGAACAGTGAGTGTTGTTGGGGGGTTTGGATGAACAGTTCCCTGGGGGGGTGGATGCATAGGACCCCGTGGTAGTAGAGGCCGTTGCCGCTGGATGAACAGGACCCCGATCGAGCCGTTTGGGGGTGGATGAACAGGACCCGTGGAGGGCTGGATGAAACGAGGACCCCGTGGAGGGCTCGTTGAGCGATTGGCCGGTGGAGGGCTGGATGAACATTAGCCCGTGGAGGGGTGGTTGAATAGGACCCGTGGAGAGAATTTGGTTGAATAGTAGCCGGTGGAGGAGCGCGCGGTGGAAATTTGGATGAACAGGAGCCTATGGATGAGCGATCCGCAGTGGAGGCCGGAGGAGGTCGACGGTGGATGAGCAGATGGCCGTGGAGGGAGTCGGCGGTGGAGATGAACAGTATCTTGTGGAGTCCCGTTTTGCGGTACGCCACACCCCTCCTGATGAACAAGACCCGTTTTCGACCGTAGCGCTCCAACACAAGTCTGTTTCCTCCGTTTTGCGGTATGCCACACCCCCCCCAATCAACAGGACCCCGTTTCGACCGTAGGAGGTCCGTTTTCTCCGTTTTGCCGTAAGCTAGACCCCTCCCGATGAACAGGATCCCGTTTCGACCGTGGTTGGTCGAACACAAGACAGTTTCCTCCATTCTGCGGTACGCCAGGCCTCGTTTCCATCGGGTGTTCCATCCAAGCCGATTGGCTCCCAATGAACAGCACGCGTACCGTTGCGTCCCGATGAACACAACGCATTCCATTGCCTCCCCATGAACACGACAACGGCGCAGTTTCTCTGTTCCGACCCAGCCATGTACACGAGCCTAATAATCCCCAAGTGCAGGGAATCATCGTAGCAATTCCCAATGGTGGAAGTGATAAGTATGGAGTGTCGAACCCACAAGGAGCTAAAGGTAAGATCAATATTCTCTCAAGTCCTATCTGCCAATCGATACGACTCTATGTACAATCTAACATTAGCTTCCAACTAGAAATGAGAAATAAAACTACGTTGTGGGTATGAAGAGGATAACTTTGCATGATATCGGAGAGCTAAAACATAAAAGTAGGTGCTGTTATCATAAAGTTAGAATATATTACTAAATATTATAAATAGCGAGTGTGGAATAATGATGGGTCGGTGTGCGGAATTATCCTAGGCAATTGTACAAGACCGGTAGTCGTCATTGCAATTTCATATGAGGGAGAGGCATAAGCTAACATACTTTCTCTTCTTGGATCATATGCACTTATGATTGGAACTCTAGCTAGCATCCGCAACTACTAAAGATCATTAAGGTAAAACCCAACCATATCATTAACATATCAAGTCCCCTTTATCCCATACGCAACAACCCCCTTACTCGGGTTTATGCTTCTGTCACTCAAGCAACCCACTATAAGCGAATCATGAACGTATTGCAACACCCTCCAGCGTGAATCCCTCACGCTTGTGCGACATGGAGGGCACAATAGGACAACACCAAAATAAAACATAGAACTCATACCAATCTAGATCATCAATCAACCCAAAGACAAATGATATCTACCCAAATCATCATAGGATGGCAACACATCACTGAATCATAATATATGGCATAAAGCACCATGTTCAAGTAGGGATTACAGCGGGGTGCGGGAGAGTGGACCGCGTAAAATAGATGAGGATGGCGATGATGATGCTGATGTTGATGAAGACGATCACCGCGGCGATGATTCCCCTCCCGATGGCACTCCCGCGCCATTGAGAGAGAGAAGGAGAGGTTCTCCCCCTTGTGCTTCCTCCTCCATGGCCTCCCCCCTAGATGGGGAGAGGTTCTTGTCGGGGAGGCTGATCGTACCCACAGACACCTATGGGACCGGGAGACCGGGTCCCTTTCGGTTCGGTGGGGGGCAGAGATCGCACGAAGAGCAGATCGAGGCGATGCACACGGCAGTTTACCAGCTTCGAGCTCTCCGGAGAGATAACACTCCTCTCGCTGCTTGTCCGATTGTATTGTGTTCTTGCTAGGGAAGCGATGAGAGCTACAAAACCTAGTCTCGAGAGTTAGTGGTCTCGCATCACCTGAACCGAACGAGCCGAACCCCTTCTACGCTATGCGCATGGGCCTCCTTTTATAGGTTCAAAGGGTCACCACAAGTGGCAACGTAGATGAGGGTACAAATGGAAAAACAGTAGGTTGGTACACCTACTTGTACAGTGTCTGCAGTGTATCATACCTAACCACGACGGCAGGGACAAGGGCAATAAATGCCCGTCTAAGTCTCCCAAACAGTGTAAAAAGTGGCCGTCACGGGTGTCACCGTCTGCCACGATGGCTTATCCTGTCTGCTTACCGCTGCTCTCCGCTGGCTGCACAGTCTCTCGACACGCGCGCTTGGAATGGTCCCATGGCGACACGTTGGTGGATGAGCTGGAGCGGAGATGAAGAGAGGTAGCCTGTTCCGGCAAGTGACTTGCCGGAGCTGAATTCTTGTCGCGCCCGGAGGCTTGTCGCTCTCCGAGCCTTCCCGGCAAGCTCCTCTTGCCGGGGTCTTGTCTTCTGCGTGCCTTGGGCGGCCTTCCCGGCAAGCTCCTCTTGCCGGGGCCTTGTTCTCTTGGCTTAAAACACTTTGTTCTTGAATGGCTCCAATGGAGCCAAAGGGAATCTTGGCGATCCCCTGGCAAGCCTTGCCGAGGGGTGCTACAACTGCCCGTGCACAAGTTCGGGATACTAGGGAACCCCTACTCTAGTACACCAACAGGAGTCCCCGGGCCTGGGCCACACATGGTGCCGAGCGCTGTTGGGCCAGGCCCAAAACAGTGCACGGGCACGCGCGGCTCAAATCACGCCGTTACTTACCCCGGACCCACCACGTCCCTCACGAACGGCACGCGTCGAACGCAGTGTCGTGGGAGAGATCGTGGGCGAGATCATGGGGAAGTTCTTTATGCGGAAACAGGGGCATTCCGTTCCCCTCGCCATTTGTTGCTTGATCTCGAAAACCACCATTGCTCCCCCTGCTTCCCAAGCCAGAAGAGAGCACAGCTCCGCCCTTCGTCGCCGCCGTCTCCACCACCGCCGTCGGTCACCTCCGCCGCCATCCGCCATGGCTCCGAAAGCCGACAAGGGGAAGGGCGTGAAGTCGCCGAGGCGCAGCGGCTTCGCGGCGCCTGCGCAAGGCGGGCCCTCTTCGACCCCCAGCTCGACGCAAAGGAGCTGCGGGAGGGGTACTACCTCTTCTGGTCGACGGAGACGCGGGCGCACCCGCGCACGAGGGTGATCTCCGCCGCTGCATCTGAGAAGGTTTCTGTCGGGTATCCCTTCTTCGCGCTTTTCTTCTACTGCGGGCTCTGCCCGCCCTTTTCCGAATTCTTTTGTGACATCATGAACACATATGGCCTCCGCCTCCTTGACTTCACCCCCAACGCCGTTCTCACCATGGCGGTTTCGCACCTTTGCGAGAACTTTGTCGGAGTCCACCCAAATGTCGCCCTCTTAGTCACTTCTTCATGCCCCGCCAGAGAGAGAGAGGAGAGCCGCTGTCTTGGGAGGGATTGCTTGGGTCTCTGGGATCGGCAAGAAAGAAGCTTACTTGGAAGGAGAGTTCCGAGCAAGTGGGATGAGTGGAGAGGCAATCGGTGCTGGATCATTGAGGAGAACCCGCAGCCCTTCGCTGCCGTCGCCAAACCCCAATAGTGCGCGCGGCAACGATTGGAGTAACTTGGCGCCGGAGGATGCGAGGCTGCATTGCCGTGACCGGATCTTGCGCCTTTAGGCTTGCCGGACTCACCGTGGCGGCGGTTGGCGCAGAACTTCCTTCGCCGCCCCATTGCTCCCTTGCGGGAGAGGGGAGACCTGCTTGGGAGTTCCAAAATGCGGCAGACATCATGAGGCTGCGCCGGGCCTTAATCGGAACTTCACGGTCTTGGAGTTGACGGCGATCTGCGGGGAGCTATTCAAGCATGACCATGAGCACCCCGAGTGGTTTAGGTTGCCGAGGGGGGTCGTCCCCTTGTGCAACAACTCGTCGCTGGACCGCATCCGTGCCATGATGCCGTTGTGCAATTCACATGGAATCGTTCCAACCTGGAAGGAGCCTTCGGATGACATCGTGCGGCAGTTCTTCGACAGCTTAGAGGAAGTCGCGGTCCGCGATGACGAGCAGAAGTGGCTCACCCGCGACACCACCGACCAAGAGATGGTACGGATTGCCACAAGGTTGGAGGAGGCGGCAGCAGCTGCCATTGGCGCCTTCGGAGTTCACCGTGGAGGAGGCAGAGGCAGCCGAGGCGGCAAGCCTTGCCGGCGAGAGGAGCTTGCCGGTGAGGAGGAGCAGGCCGAGCCCGAAGTTGAGCCAGGCCGAGCCAGCGAGGACGCTTCCGGCTCCGTCATCCGGCAGCTTGTCATAAGCGGAGCCCCGGCTCCACCAAGGAGGCGTCTTCGTAGGGCGGAGGAGGCAGTCGAGGGCAGCTGAGGCAGAACCCAGCAACCGCTGCGGCGACAAGCTCCACGGCAGAAATGCAAGTACGGGCGGCTGGAGGCGCCCCACACTGCCGCGAAATCGAGGCGGGATCCTCCCGGCCGCCGCTGCCACTCCCGCCAAGCGATCAAGGGAACCGACTCCTCCGCCTCTTCGCACCGGAGGCGCAGCCGAATTTGATCTCTCCGCGCTCAGCTCCGGCGAGGAGGAAGAAGAGGAGTAAGCTTCCATGCCGCGCTTTGTATTTCTTCAATTTTACTGTTTCATCTTGAATCTGACTTGCTTCATTCTGAACTCTTTTCTTTTTCGTGGACGCTGCCTGCAGAGCGCCCAAAAGGGCCAAGACTCCGGTGGTCATCGTCGAGGATGATCCGCCGAGATCGGAGGAAGCGCCGAGAGACCATCTTGCCGGACCCGGCAACCTTTCCTCAGAGCAGCCCCCAGCACAGCCCTCAGCGTAAGTGTTGGGTTACTTTTCACTGTTAAGCGTGCATGGGTGTTTCTTTTTATGCTGATATCTGACTTGTTGACTTGTGTAGGAGCAGAGCAGCCTCATCAGGAGGGCCTGGAAGCCGCTCCCGAGATTCCATCTGCTTCAACTACGCCGCCAAGGGAGAATTCCCCGGCAAGGGAACGCTCTCCGGCAAGGGATGCTTCTCCGACAAGGGAAGCCTCTCCGACAAGGGGCAGCGCCGGCGATCCTCCGGTGGTTGAGACCGCGGCCACTGATCCCATCGCAGGTAATCCCTTGGCCGAAAATTTTCCTTGGGTTTTTCTTACATCTTTCTTTTGAACATTTGCTTGATCGTTCTTGCTTTTTCTTTGTTGATCGTCGAGATCCATCTGCCGCATGAGCCGATGGAGACCGAGGTTGCCGGCGAGGAGAAACGTGACGCGCAACATTGACGACGCCGCCCACATGGAAGAAGATTTGGCGCGCCGATGGATCCGCCGGCGAAGAAGGCGGCCCAGGCTGCCGCCGCAAGAAGGCCGGCGAGGGTCCGCGGTCACACCGACGACCTCGAGGCCGCAGGAGCGCCAGCGCTTACCGACCGCCGATCCCTCCGCCACCGATGCAGCGTCGGGGCTCGAAAGAGCCTCAGCCCGGCGCCTATCTGAAGGCGTGACGGGGTCTTCATCAAGCTCCACAGGCATCGAGCTCAGGGGCCACAGTGAAGGGGAGACCTTCGACGGAGAGCTGCTCGCCTTCGCTGGGCTGTCGCTGGTTGACACGCCAAGCAAGACGGCGATTCGAGGAGGAGCGGTTTGTTAAAGAAGTTGTTGTCGCTCTACCGCGCCCGACAAGCCAAGTTGGAGTCAGGGAGGCACTTGTCGCGAGGGCGGAGCAGACATGGAGAAGCGCCAGAGAAGAGCTCCGGGCCGCCAACCGAGAAGCTCTCAGGACATAGCGAGAAGAGCGGGCGCAGCTTTACGAAGAGCGCCTGACCTTCATCCTTGAGAAGGGTGAGGTCGAGGAACAACAGCGGCTGGTTGCCGAGAAACTAACTCTGGCGAGAGGGTGAGGTGGCATAGCGGAAGATCAATCTGGACAGCTATGAAGAAGAGAGCTTGCCATGAGCAATCACTTGGCGGAGCGCTCAAGGAAGCAAAAGACGCTGCCGCAGCTGCCGAGGCCGCCAAGAAAGAGCCGGAGACAAGAGTTACACAGCTGGAGGCCAACCTCCAGAAGAGCGGCGAGGAGCTTGACGCGCTGAAGCACAGCGAGAAGGACGCCTACACTCTTGGTGAGTTGCAGGTTGTCTTCTTTGAGAAGATCAAAGAGCTCGACACCGCCAAGGACTCTGGGGCAGATCACGAGCTGGTGACCACCTTGATGGAGACCACGGACAGCGCCAAGGCGGGAGGTGGCCTTCTTGGAGAAGATCAAGACCGGCGAGGAGCTGCTAACGAGTGCCACAACCGCCTGTAACACCTTTAGAGAAGCGTGATGCCTTTGGGCGATGAGGGTCTTGTGGATCTTGCCGCCATCATCGACAAGGAGGCGGCGGAGATTGGGATGGAAGATCTCGGACACTCCTCCGACGAGCATCTCCAGCCCAGCGTCAAGCTCAGCTTATTCTTCAAGGGCGTGCTGACGGCTCTCCGGCGACTCCGGGCAGCGATCCCAAAGCGACTGGCTGAGGAGTCGCGCCAGATCTGCTCGGAAGTTCTTCAAAAGGTGCTGGTGAAGGTGGCCTTCCGCAATCCAGGCCTCGACCTCTGGCGTCCTCAAGTCCTTGCCGCCGGATGCTTTGATGTAGAGGCGCTCAAGGCCTTTGTCGCTACCATCGTGGACAGGGTGAACAAGGTCAAGAGGGTTGAGGCGGCCAAGTGTAGATTAGGCCGCCAATTTTATCTTTCCCTTATCGCTGCTGATCATGTTTAAGAAAACAATTTATTAGATCTGCGACAAGTTATTTGTAATATAACTTTATCTTGGGCAATGGTTGCAATGTTATTTCCTTTACTTGAATCTTTCCTTTGTATGTTTGTACCCTCACGCTTTTTGGGGAACTTGTCGGTAGCGGGCACTTTTGTCATGAAAGTCTTGAGGGAACATCGGCCTTCTTGGCGAGTGCGCTTCGACAAAGCAACCTTGTCGCTAGCCTTCAGCTCTCTTAAGTTGTTGAGCGGACTCGAAAACAAAGTAAGTAGGCGACTAGCTACGAGTTGGTTCGTCTGCGCCTGAGTTTTCCATACAAAGTACTTATCGTTCGAGGAGAATAACTTAAAAAATTTAAAACTGATTGCTCAAACTCTGGCAACTTAGCTTTTCTGTCATTTGCTTCCTGGCAAGGCTTGATCTCCTCGAGCGATACTTGGTCCACACCGTTATCTTCTCCTTCCCCCACGGCCAACTTGTGTGCTTCCCTTCTTTGAAGAGAAGAAAGAAGAGAAAATAAAGATATGGAGCCTCATGGCTCGTTAGTGCTTACCGGGTGTGGGTGCTGCACAAAGTGTCAGATAACATATGCAATATTATGGATAAAGAATAAAAGCCCGACAAGGTGTGTGGAACACATGAGCTTTACTTATGCAGGGTCTGCGCTTGGCTTTGTACAAAGGATTACATGCAACATCGGCAAGACTTGCACAAAAGGTGGTTGCGGAACAGGTTCCGCAACGCGCCATATATGGGTAAAACTTACGAAGATGCTATATGTTCGAGAGTTGCTCACGGAACGCCATCTCTTGATCTCAAAGGCGGACAGCGCCAGGCCTAGTGACTCGTTTCACCCGATAAGGGCCTTCCCACTTCGGGCGTCAACTTGTTGGAATTCTTGGCGGACTGAGCAGCGAAGAACAAGGTCGCCTTCCTCGAGACTTCGGCATTAACTGCGGCAATGGTAGCGGCGCAAAGCTTGGCGATATCGGCAGCTTCGAGCAATGACTGAAGGCGATCTTCCTCAAGAAGCAGCGCGTCATCTTGTCGCAGCTGCTCTTGCTCAAGCTCATCATAAGCGAGCACTCGAGGTGACCCGTATCTGAAGTTCCGTGGGGATAACTGCCTCTGCTCCATAGACTAGAGCAAAAGGTGTCTGGCCAGTGGCTCGATTTGGCGTCGTCCTGATCGACCAAAGAACCACCGGAAGCTCCTCAATCCAGTTTCTTCCGCACTTGTGCAGCCTGTCGAAAGTCCTGGTCTTGAGTCCACGCAGCACTTCAGCATTTGCCCTTTCCGCTTGACCGTTGCTTCTCGGATGAGCAAGGAAGCGGCAGACCTTAGCGCCAAGATCTTGGGCGTCTTTGCATGAAGGTGCGGCTAACCAGAAATTGGGTGCCGTTGTCGGTGATGATCCTGTTAGGGATCCCGGCGACAAACAATTGACACGAAGAACTTGGATCGGCCGATCAGGCGTCACCTTCCTCACTTGCTTCCACTTCCGGCCACTTTGTGAACTTGTCGATGGCGACGTACAAGTACTCAAAAGCCCCGACAGCTTCGGGGAAGGGGCGAGAATGTCGAGCCCCAGACCGAAAATGGCGGGATAAAGGGATCGTCTGGAGAGCTTGAGCTGGCTGGTGAATCTGCTTGGAATGGAACTGGCACGCTTCACACTTGGTTACTTGCGCAGTTGCATCCTGGAGGGCTGTCGGCCAAAAGAAACCTTGCCGGAACGCCTTGCCGGCAAGTGCTCTTTCGCCAATGTGGTGGCCACATATGCCTCCGTGTATCTCTGCCAATAGCTTCTGTCCATCTTCCCGGCAAATACACTTCAATTTCACACTGTTGAGTCTTCTTACATGCAGTGTCTTTGTCGACAAACTAGTACATACTTGACTGCCGGGCTACTCTTTCCGCTTCTTCTTGCTCTTGGGAAGTTCTCTCTGTCTGGAGGAAATGAACAATCTCTTTGTGCCCATCTTTGGAGCTTGCGGCTCGACAACAAGGACTAAAGGCACATCTGCTGCTGCGGGAACATCCGCTTCTACGGCAAGAACCTGAGGCTCTGCCGGAGCTTGATATTCCCCGGCAAGCTTGCCGGAGCAAAACTTGTCGGGAGCGTTTGCTTCAACGAAACAAACCCTAGGGCTTGTCGGAGCAGACTGCTCCTCAGCACTCTCGGCGTTGATCTTGGGGACCTTCTTGGCGGCGGACTCAAGGAGTTCAGCCGGAAAATAGTCGCCAGAAATCAACTTCCTCTTCTTGCTCTGTCCAGTTGATGGTGCTACAGTCGGTTGAGTCAGCTTGAGCACAAAGGTTCCTGGTTCCACAGTGTAACTTAAGTGCAGCACACTTCGACGAGCCATCGGCTATATCATTACGAGCTCTTGGAGCGTGTTCCATTTGTAGGCCGTCAAAGTGTTCTTCTAGCTTCCTAACTTCATCAACATAATCTTACATCAAAGGGCTCTGATAACTCTTGTTTACTTGCCGGATGACAAGCTGTGAGTCACCCCTGACAATGAGCTTCTTGATCCCAAGGTCCACCGCGATCCTGAGACCGGCAAGCAAACCCTCATACTCTGCAGTATTGTTTGTCGCTTGCTCCTTGGGAAAGTGCATCTGGACTACGTACTTGAGGTGCTCTCCGGTGGGGGCGACAAGCAGCACGCCCGCACCGGCGCCTTGCAGCGAGAAGGCACCATCAAAGTACATTATCCACTCTCTGCTTGCTTCCTTGACGGGGATGCTCGTCTCTGGAATTTCTTCATCTGGTGTCGGCGTCCATTCTGCTATGAACTCCGCCAACGCTCTGCTTTGGATAGTTGAAGTGCTTTCAAACTTGAGGCCAAAGCTTGAGAGTTCCAAAGTGCTCACTCGACAATCTCGCCGGTCCGCTTCGGATTCTGCATTATCCTCTTCGCCGGAAAGCGAGTGACAAGCTGTGGATCTCGTGTGCTTGGAAGTAATGGCGCAGCTTTCTCGAGGCCATGAGAAGGCCGAAAAGCAGCCGCACACTAGAGTACCTTGACCTGGCCCCTGCAATAGGGAGGCGACAAAGTAGATCAAGCGCTGCACCATTCTTTTACGCACATTCTCACATTCTGCGCAGATCCATCTTTGTCGGGACCAGAGCTTGTCGGTGAAGTGCCTTGCTTGTCGCTGGATGCATCTGCCTTGGTTGCCGGCTGATCATCCGCCTCCCTCTCCGCCACTAACGCAGCACTAACCACTTGATTGGTTGCCGCTATATATAGCAACAACTTTTCTTGCGGCTTAGGTGCGACAAGTGTTGGAGTGGAGGACAGGTATCTCTTTAAGTCTTGCAGCGCAGCCTCCGCTTCGGGAGTCCATTTCATTGGACCTGCCTTTTTCAAAATTTTGAAAAATGGCAGGGCGCGCTCAGCAGACTTAGAGATAAACCTGCTGAGAGCAGCCACGCAACCGGCAAGTCTTCGTACATCCTTGACGCGCTTTGGTGCTTCAATTTGCTCAATGGCTTTGATCTTGTCGGGATTGGCTTCAATTCCCCGCTGAGACACGAAGAACCCGAGAAGCTTGCCGGAGGGGACTCCAAATACGCACTTCTCGGGGTTGAGTTTGAGGTTGATCTTGCATGAGATTTGCAAAGGTCTCATCTAAATCTTGAACCGAGTTGTCCTGTCTATGCTCTTGACCACTATGTCATCCATGTAGGCTTCTACATTTACGTGCATTTGCGGCTCAAAAGCTTCATGGACTACTCTTGCAAATGTTGAACCAGCATTCTTCAATCCGAAAGGCATCCGTATGAAAGCGGTATGTGCCACATGGAGTGATGAATGCGGTTTTATCCTCATCCTCTTACGCCATGAAGATCTGATGGTATCTGAGTATGCATCAAGAAATGAAAGCAAATCACATCCGGCTGTGGAGTCAACAATCTGGTCAATGCGCGGCAAGGGAAATGGGTCTTTGGGACAAGCTTTATTGACATCGGTGAAATCGATACAAAGCCTCCATTTCCCGTTTGCTTTGCGCACGACTACAGGATTGGCCAACCACGTGGGATGGAGGACTCCTCGGACAAGGCCTGCTGCTTCCAACTTCTTGATCTCTTCTGCGATGAATTCTTGGCGCTCCACTGCTTGCTTTACGACTTTACGCTTGGCGGGTCGCGCATGAGGACAGGCATACCAGGTGGTGCTCAATTACTCACAGGAACACCGGGGATGTCGTTCGGTTGCCATGCAAACACGCCGACATTCGCCGCAGAGCAACGAGCGCGCTTTCCTATTTAGGGTCAAGCGTGGCAATCGATGGTGAAAGTACCACCGATGTCGTCCTCCTTGGCGGACACCTTCTTGGTTCTTTGGTGGAGCTGCCATCGTCTTCTTCTTGCACTTGCCGATGGAGCTCGATGGTGCGTCCTCGGCGGTAGCGCAGCACTCCGAAGAGAATGCGCTTGCCGGAGTGGGCATCGAGAACTCTTCCGGACTTGGACTTCTTCTTCCCCCGGGAGCTTCGGTGACAAGTGTCTCGCGATCTGCTGCCAGGCTCTTTGCTTCCCGGTAGATCTTGTCGGCGCGGATAAGAGCATCCTTCTTGTCGCCATGGACAGAAATGACACTTATCGGGCCTGGCATCTTGAGTAAGTTGTATGCATAATGAGAGGCTGCCTTGAATTTGGCAAGTCTTTGGACGGCCAAGTATTCCATTGTAGGGCAATGGAAAATCAACAACGTCGAACGTGACCCTCTCGATCTGAAGTTTAGCTCGCTTGCAAATGTTACCGCAACGTGATCTTCCTTCGCATGCTACCTGGATTGATTCCTTGGAATGTGCCAGTCTCTTCGAGCTCGCTGTCAGGGATCTGAAGCTTCTGGAGCACTGCGGAGGAGATCAGGTTCAAGCCGGCCCCGCCGTCAACTAGCATCTTGGTGACCTTGAGGTTGTGGATAGTTGGTGAGACCAACATCGGCAAGCACCCGACCGCAGTTATGCGATCAGGGTGGTCCTCAATATCAAAGATGATAGGCGTCTTTGGACCACTTTAGAGGCTTGCGTGACTCTACGGATGGTTACGCTGCATTAACTTCCGCATCCTTTGCTTGAGTTGGCGGTGTGAAGTATCTGAAGAGGCACCGTCAGCGCAGAGGACCTCTGTGGCTTTACTGAAACTCCTGCTCATCGGCTTCATCATCATCCATGTTTTCGTCATTTGTCGTCGTCTTACGTCCTTGTCGTGGCCGCGGGAGGTGCATCTCCTTGCATTGCTTGGCCTTGCTGTGGCGTCCTCCCCGGCAGGGGCGCTTCTTACCGGCTCCTCCGGCACCTTCTGGGCCTTCTCCTTGTCGCGCCGCTCGTACTCAGCTTTACATTGTTCAATGAGCTGCTCGACTTTCTTGCAACTCTGGAGGTCGTGGCCTTTGGTGCGGTGGATCTTGCAATACTGCTTGTTGGAGTTGTCCTGCTTGTCGGCGACCGCTACAGCCTGGTCGTTGGCGCCCGCGGCAACCTCCTTGCCGGAGCTACCAACTTTGGCTTTGTTGGCGGCACCTCCATTGCCGGACTGCTCGACAACCAGCACATCTTTGCCCTTCTTTTTCCTGTTGTTCCGCCGCCGGCTTTTTCCTTGCCGGAAGCGGTCTCCTCCTTGTCGGATCCTGTACGCATTCTCCACAGGAGTCTCCTTCCTTCCTCGGTAGCGTGCACACTTAGCCGGCCAGGCGTACAGCTCACCGACGTCCTTGACTTTGCACATCGCCATCTCCTCCCTCATTCTGCGGTTCCGCGCGTTACGATGGAACGCAGCGATCACCACGGCAGGGTGGACATCCGGGATGTTGTAATGCACGGCTGAATCTACCCGGATGAACTGCGCAGGGACTCTCCTTCCTTTTGGGCGAGCGAGATGAAGGTCACTCTCCTGGCCATGAGGCTTGTGGTCACTTTGTGAAGGCGCCGACAAAATGATGGCATGATCTGCCAAGAGGATATGGAGTTATCCGGCAAGTGCATGAGCCAAGATCTGACGTTGGGTTTGAGTACCAGCGGGAAGTAGTTGGCGAGGATCTTGTCGTCTCGTCCCCCTGCAGCCTGCACCGCGATGGTGTAGATGCTGAGGAACTCCGACGGATCTGTCCTGCCATCATACTTCTCCGACACATCTGGTTTGAAATTTTTCTTGTTGGGCCACCGGACTTGCCGCAGCTCACGGGTGAATGCAGGGCAACCTACCACGTACGGCAAGTCGCCTAGTTCCCCTGGCGCATGCATGTCGGCGATGGGCCCAACACGCTAGTGCGATTGACGTCGCGCTTCTCTCCGGCGCTCGATCACGGGTTCGGCGTCTTCTTGTTGCCGTTCTTGAAGAACTTGGCGGCGATCACGACGAGCTCGTGGATCCGGAACGCGTGATGAGTTCTTTGTCGAGGTGGATCAAGCGAAGTTGGTGATTTTGGCCTATACGGGTGGGGAGTGCATGGTGGTTGCACCCCACAGGTTCGTCGCCACCGGCTCGTGCTTTGTCGTCTTCCGCAGCGGCAGCGTCACGATTGGTTGGGGAGCGTCGGCTATGGCGGCAAGCCGATGAGACTACGGATGGTGGCCCTCCATTCGTCAACCTTAGCCGGACGTCGGAGGGTAGTCCAGAGCAGCTGAGCTTCGCGCTTAAAGCTTCTTCTCGCGTGGTGGGGCGGCATGGCGAAGCAGTGCGAGGCGGGATATGCTCGGACTTCTATTGATGTTAGAAGGAGCAGTCCCCGTCCGGTGACGACCGTGTTCGCTTCGCGCCAGGATGTCGACGCGTGCATGCTGGTCTCCAGCACTGCGAGTTCCGCCAGCTCGGCCTTGGTCCAACGAGCGTATGGTGTTGTGGACACCATGACACTATCGGTCTCGCGGCTCACAGGATGGACGCGGTGAATGTCCGACGCCGAGGTCTGCGCAGCCTTGTCCTTGACTGGGCGGCGTCGTGGGCTCCTCGTCCCACGTCCGTTCTTCGCCCGGCGTCTACCCCACCGCCTGATTGCTCCGGAGGCGGTGGGTTCTGACGCGAGCCAGTTCTGCTGCCGCCAAGCCTTCTTCTTCGGTGGCATGTTGATGAAGATGTTGAAGATGATGAAGATGTGGCTCGTGTGAGCGCCGGATCGAGTTCACACAACCTCGAAGCCCCTACTGGCGCGCCAAAGATGTCGGGAGGCTGATCGTACCCACGGACACCTATGGGACGGAGACGGGTCCCTTCGGTTCGGTGGGGGCGGAGATCGACGAAGAAGCAGATCGAGGCGATGCACACGAGCAGGTTACCCGACCGGAGCTCTCCGGAGAGATAACACTCCTACTGCTGCTTGTCTGATTGTATTGTGTTCTTGCTAGGGAGCGATGAGAGCTACAAAACCTAGTCTGAGAGTTAGTGGTCTCGTACCAGCTGAACCGAACGAGCCGAACCCCTTCTACGTTGCGCATGGGCCTCCTTTTATAGGTTCAAAGGGGTCACCACAAGTGGCAACGTAGATGAGGGTACAAATGGAAAAACAGTAGTTGGTACACCTACTTATACGATTATACGGTGTATCATACCTAACCACGGCGGGGACAAGGGCAATAAATGCCGTCTAAGTCTCCCAAGCAGTGTAAAAGTGGTCATCACGGGTGCCACCGTCTGCCTTACGATGGCTTATCCCGCTGTCATTGCCATCACGCTTCTGCGCTCTCCATTGGTACCCGCTCTCGACACGCAGCGCTTGGAATGGTCCCATGGCGACACGTTGGTGGATGAGCTGGAGGCGGAGATGAAGAGGTAACTTTGTTCCGGCAAGTGACTTGCGGAGCTGAATCTTGTCGCGCCACGAGGCTTGTCGCTCTCCAGAGCCTTCACGGCAAGCTCCTCTTGTCGGGGTCTTGTCTTCCTGCGTGCCTTGGCGGCCTTCCCGGCAAGCTCCTCTTGCCGGGGCCTTGTTCTCTTGGCTTAAAACACTTTGTTCTTGAATGGCTCCAATGGAGCCAAAGGGAATCTTGGCGATCCCCTGGCAAGCCTTGCCGAGGGGTGCTACAACTGCCCGTGCACAAGTTCGGGATACTAGGGTACCCCTACTCTAGTACACCGACAGTTCTCCCTCTAGTACTTGGCCTTCATGACGATGATGGCCCCTCCGGGATCCTCCTCCATGGGCTCCGGTGATGATGGCCCCCTCCGGTAGGGTGCCAGAGAGGGCCTAGATTGATTTCTCGTGGCTACAGAGGCTTGCGGCGGCGACACTTCCGATCTAGGTTATTTTCTGGAGGTTTGGGCATTTATATGAGAGTTTGGTGTCGAGAACAAGCCAGGGCCCCCCCTGGGAAGTCCACGAGGCACAAGGGTGCGCCCTAGGAGGGTGGGCGTGCCCTCCAACCTCGTGGGGCCCACGGGCTTCCTCTCCGGTAACTCTTTGTTCCACTATTTTTTATATTTTCCAGAAAAATTCTCCGTTGATTTTCATCGTATTCCGAGAACTTTTATTTCTGCACAAAAACAACACCACGGTAGTTCTGCTGAAAACAAAGATCGGTCGGAGTTAGTTCTAATCAAATCATACCAAAGTCATATAAAACTATTGTAAACATGGCATGAATACTCCATAAATTATAGATACGTTGGAGACGTATCAGCATCCCCAAGCTTAATTCCTGCTCGTCCTCGAGTAGGTAAATGATAAAATAAATAATTTATGAAGTGTGAATGCTAGCAAATGCATAAGTTTGATCAATGATAGTTCCAATCACTTTTTCCAGCATCATTATATATAATAACAGTAGCTCAACTCATGAAACTTCTCATGATCAAGTAACAAGCTATTCACATGTTAAAGTATAGATCATAAACTTTCTTGAAAACTAACAAACCGTGATAGTCATCAAACAATTGCAATTCATCTTATTTTCGGGAAGGGTCTATGTAAGAGCTTTGATTCAGCAAACTCCACATACTCAACTATTGTTTAATCTTTCACAATTGCTAATACTCATGTGATATTTATGTGTTCAAAGTTTTAATCGGACACAGAGAAAGATAGGGGCTTATAGTTTCGCCTCCCAACCTTTTACCTCAAGGGTAATGTTAACAATAATAATTTATGAAAACCTACATCCAAGTGGATATATATATCCGGATTGCTCCAACACAAAGTGCTTGCCAAAGGAAAAAGTGTAAAAAGGAAAGGTCAAAATCACCATGACTATTGTATAAGGGTAGAAGGTAAGAGTAAAACATAGGCCCTTCGCAGAGGGAAGCAGAGGTTGTCATGCGCTTTTATGCTTGGATGCACAAAATCTTAATGCAAAAGAACGTCACTTTATATTGCCGCTTATGATAAATACCTTTATTATGAAGTCCGTCGCTTTTATTTCTTACCAATCACAAGTTCGTATAAAGCTTATTTTCTTAGCACTAATAGATCATACATATTTAAGGAGCAATTTTTTTATTGCATGCACCAATGACAACTTACTTGAAGGATCTTACTCAATCCATAGGTAGGTATGGTGGACTCTCATGGCAAAAATGGTGTCAGTGGGAAACGACACCTATGGGATCACAAGGATCCCTATTGCGATTCTTGGTAGCGGGGTTGAGAGAAGAAGCGGATCTGAGAGAGTACGCGGTTCGTTTATCGAGGTTCGGGCCATGAGGATGCGTAAAACCCTAGTCCTGCTTTGGTGGATGTATTGCGAGTTCTTGAGCTAGCTACGGGGTGTATGAGCTTTAAAAGCGAATCCTTCTCCTGTCGCCATGGGCCTCCTTTTTATAGGTGAAAGGGCTGCCAAAGTGGGCACATGTGGAGGTGGAAAAGTGCTACTGACGTTGTGAGCTTATCGCTGTTGTTACAGGACAAAGCGCATTTAATGCGAGGCTTAGGCGTCCCTTCACTTTATCGGGGACGGGAGCGAGGTCTGTCCCATCCGTCGCCGCTCCTCCTTGCTTCGACGCGCGCCCTGGCCAGCGATGCATGCGGTGCCATGTAGGCAGGCAGGCAGCTGAGGTGGCGTGGTGGTGGAGCCTCCAGGAAGGTTTGCTTGTTGCCACACAGGTGTCTGCCCACCTGGTTGGGTCGGCACTGCATCTGAGCAATGGCGAAAGACTTGGCCGGTGCGGGCACGGTAGTGGCCTGCCCGGTCTTGCCAAGGCCGGGCCTTCTTGGTGGGTGACAAGGGTCTTGCCGTGGCGTAGGCGTCCCCAGCAAGGATCTTGACGGGGATCTTGTGGGTTTCTTCGGTGAGGATGATTGCCTTCCTATCCTCACTTGATCTTGATTCTTCTTTGTCTTCACAAAGATCTGCATGCCACCACGGAAGTGCCTCCCGAGCCCCTGTCCCCAATGCGGCCTGGCGTTGGTGGGCTCAATAATTAACTCGCTTTCATTTGGCGTGGGCGAAGCTGCCCGACAAGGATCTTGCTGGGGCCGCTGCGAAACTGCCCAGCCAAGGGTCCTTGTCGGGAAAACCTGCTTCACCCATCCGATCGTTGTGGCCTTGGTCCTTGTTGTTGCTTTATTTGTCTTGTGCCTTCGGCTTCCCTCTGGCTTCCCTTTCCTACTCTGTTATGCATGGTCGTGGCGAGCGGCTCCGACTGCCCGTGCACAAGTAAAGGGGTCAAAAGGAGAGCCCCTACTTTTGTACACCGATAAATGTGTTAAGGAATTTTTGGAAGCACAAGTAGTATCTCTACTTGGTGCAAAGAATTTGGCTAGCATGAGAGGGAAAGGCAAGCTCAACATGTTGGATGATCCAAGACAATATAACGTTTCGAATATAGGAAGACATAATCCATTAAGTTGTCTTCCTTGTCCAACATCAACTTTTTAGCATGTCATATTTTAATGAGTGCTCACAATTGCAAAAGATGTCCAAGATAGTATATTTATATGTTAAATCTCTCTTCCTTCAATATTCTTTCGTGAATTGTTCAAGTGACCAATTCTGCGTTTGCTAACTTTCAATAAGTTTACTACCTATACTTATTATGTGTGAAGTCATTACTCCCCATGTTATAAGCATATGAAATGTATATAAATTCAGATTTATGATATTCAATTCATTCAACCATTTACTCATAGGATATACGTGATGAGTAAATGACAAACTCCTCCAAAAAGATATAAGTTAAGAACACTGAGTAGTCAAATAATTAACTAGCCATGGGAGGATTCTTTTTCATTCAAGATTTCAGATCCAATGATTTTATTCAAACAGAAAGTAAAATTGAAAATACGCTCCAAGAAAAACACATATCATGTGAAGAATAAAAATATAGCTCTGAGTAAGGTATACCGATAGTTTTGAAGACGAAAGAGGGGATGCCTTCAGGCATCCCCAAGCTTAGGTGCTTGAGTCTTCCTGGAATATTACCTTGGGGTGCCTTGGGCATCCCCAAGCTTAGGGTCTTTCCACTCCTTATTCTCCTCATATCGATATCGCACCCAAAGCTTGAAAACTTCAATCACACAAAACTTCAGGAACTTCGTGAGATAGGTTAGTATGATAAAGAGTAAACCATTCACTTTGGTACTGTCAAAGACAAGGTTAATAATTGTTATCACACAATGCCTACTATACCATATCATTTCTACAAATAATATTGAGAAATATAAACCATAGAAACTAGAAAACAAGCAAACTATGCAATGAAAACAGAATCTGTCAGAAATAGAACAGTCTGTAATGATCTGAACAACAACCATACTTATGCTACTCCAAAAATTATGAAATAAACTGTTGGACGTGAGGAATTTGTCTATTAATCTTCTGGAAAAATAATAAGCTCAAAAGCACTCTTCTGTAAAAAATGACAGCTAATCTCGTGAGCGCAAAGTTTCTGTTTTTTACAGCAAGATCATATTAACTTTCACCGAAGTCTTCCCAAAGGTCTTACTTGGCACTTCATTGAAACAAAAGCTATAAAACATGATTACTACAGTAGCTTAATCATTTAAACACACAAAAACAATAAGCGTAAATATTGGGTTGTCTCCCAACAAGCGCTTTTCTTTAATGCCTTTTAGTTAGGAATGATGATTTCGATGATGCGCACATGAAAGGTAAGAATTAAAACATAAAGAGGGCATCATGAAGAATATGACTAGCACATTCAAATATAACCCACTTCCTATGCCTAGGGATTTTGTGATCACATAATTTATAGGAACAAGAATCAACTAGCATAGGAATGCTAAACAAGTTTAACTTCAAAACTTTAAGCACATAGAGAGGAAACTTGATATTATTGCAACTCCTACAAGCATGTATTCCTCAATCATAATAATTTTCAGTAGCATCATGAATGAGTTCAAAAATATAACCATCACATAAAGCATTCTTTTCATGATCTAAAAGCATAGAAATTAAAATCATGATGACAAGTTTCATGGTTATCATTATTATTTATATCATACATGTCATCACAATAATCATCATAGATAGCAACTTTGTTCTCATAATCAATTGGAACCTCTTCCGAAATAGTGGAATCATTACTAACTAAAAGTTGACACTCTTCCAAATCCACTTTCATAAATATCACACTAAGATTCAACACCCTCCAAAATAGTGGGATCACTAATTCCTAAAGTTGACACTCTTCCAACCCCACTTTAGATTATAGGTTTATTCATACTCCAAAAGATATAAGTGAAGTTCATGGAGCATTCTACAATTAATATAGACTAACCAATATCCAAGCTCAAAATATATAAGTGAAGCACACGAAGCATTCTATAAAACCATACTCAAAAGATTTAAGTGAAGCACAAAGAGCATTCTATAAGGTCATACTCAAAAGATATAAGTGAAGCAGACGAATAATTCTATAAATCGATGAAGGAATATCTCATACTAGCATGGTTCTTAAAGGAAAAACAAAAACATAAAGGACAGAAATCATGTGAACAAAACAAAAACCGAGGTATAGCGATAATTATTGAAGAAGAAAGCTGGGATGCCAACCGGGGCATCCCCAAGCTTAGATGCTTGAGTATCCTTGGAATATTTAATTGGGGCGCCTTGGGCATCCCCAATCTTGAACTCTTGCCTCTCTTTATTCTTCTCACATCGGTAACTCCTCGTTCTTCAAACACTTCATCCACAAAAACTTAACAAAAACTTTGTGAGATCCGTTAGTATACTAGAGCAAATCATTACCTTTAGGTACTGTTGCAAACTCATTCCAATTACATATTAGCACTTTATCTACTATATTCCAACTTCACCATGGTTCATACCCCGTGATACTACCCATAGATTCATCAAAATAAGCGATCAACACATAGAAAACATAATCTGTCAAAAACAGGACAATCTGTAGTAATCTGGAAGTTTAGTAAACTTTTGTAACTCCAACAAATTCTAAAAAATTATGAAAATTTTAAAAATTTGTATAGGATCAATGTGCAAAAAGTTTCAGACCATTTGATTTTCCAGTAAAAAATGTAAATTCATGCGCTATAGCCAAAGTTTCTGTTTTTGTACTGCACATAGTAAACAAGCAATCTAATCATCCTAAAACCGAAGCTTGGCACATTATTTTTATAATACAATGGATATATACAAGGGGATAATTATTTTCAGAGAAGCTTCCATGAAATTTTTTACATTGTTTCCATGAGCATGAACACAAGTGTTCAAGGTCGACCCTTACTTCTCCAATCCATAACCTTCCAATCACTTCTCTTATTGAAAAACTTTTTAGGCAAGATAGGCTAGTAAATTTTTTTTGTATTTTCATTCTTTTAATTTTTTTGTATGTTTCACCCGCAACTAAACAGAAACAAAAAGGAAAAAAAATCTACTTAGTGAAGAAAGCAAACAAGCACACACGAGAATATCAACCCCACGCTATTGCTCCCCGGCAACGGTGCCAGAAAAGAGCTTGATAATCCCCAAGTGCAGGGAATCATCGTAGCAATTCCCAATGGTGGAAGTGATAAGTATGGAGTACCCGAACCCACAAGGAGCTAAAGGTAAGATCAATATTCTCTCAAGTCCTATCTCGCCATCGACATGCGACCCTCATTACCTTTGAATGTTTGCTTCCAACTACAAACGAGAAATAAAACTACGTTGTGGGTATGAAGAGGATAACTTTGCATGATATCGGAGAGCTAAAACATAAAAGTAGGTGCTGTTATCATAAAGTTAGAATATATTGCTAAATATATAAACAGCGAGTGTGGAATAATGATGGGTCGGTGTGCGGAATTATCCTAGGCAATTGTTAACAAGACCGGTAGTCATCATTGCAATTTCATATGAGGGAGAGGCATAAGCTAACATACTTTCTCTTCTTGGATCATATGCACTTATGATTGGAACTCTAGTAAGCATCCGCAACTACAAAAGATCATTAAGGTAAAACCCAAGCATAGCATTAACATACCAAGTCCCCTTTATCCCATACGCAACAACCCCCTGACTCGGGTTTATGCTTCTGTCACTCAAGAAACCCACTATAAGAGAATCATGAACGTATTGCAACACCCTACATCAGGAATCCCTCACGCTTGCGTGACACGGAGGGCACAATAGGACAGCGCCAAAATAAAACATAGAACTCATACCAATCTAGATCATCAATCAACCCAAAGACAAAGGATATCTACTCAAAACATCATAGGATGGCAACACATCATTGGATCATAATATATGGCATAAAGCACCATGTTCAAGTAGGGATTACAACGGGGTGTGGGAGAGTGGACCGCGTAAAATAAATGAGGATGGCGATGATGATGGTGAAATTGATGAAGACGATCACCGCGGCGATGATTCCCCTCCCGATGGCACTCCGGCGCCACCGAGAGAGAGAAGGACAGGTACTCCCCCTTGTGCTTCCTCCTCCATGGCCTCCCCCCTAGATGGGGAGAGGTTGTCCCTCTGGTCCTTGGCCTTCATGATGATGATGGCTGAGGGAGTCCTGGACTAGGGGGTGTCCGAATAGCCGAACTATCACCGTTGGCCGGACTCCTAGACTATGAAGATACAAGATTGAAGACTTAGTCACTGTGTCCGGATGGGACTTTCCTTGGCGTGGAAGGCAAGCTTGGCGTCTGGATATGTAGATCTCCTACATTGTAACCGACTCTATGTAACCCTAACCCTATTCGGTGTCTATATAAACCGAAGGGTTTTAGTCCGTGGGGCGAACGAACAACAATCATACCATAGGCTAGCTTCTAGGGTTTAGCCTCTCACGATCTCGTGGTAGATCTACTCTTGTACTACCCATATCATCAATATTAATCAAGCAGGAGTAGGGTATTACCTCCATCGAGAGGGCCCAAACACAGGTAAAAACATCGTGTCCCTTGTCTCCTCGTTAGCATCCGCCTAGACGCACAGTTCGGGACCCCTACCCGAGATCCGTCGGTTTGACACCGACATTGGTGCTTTCATTGAGAGTTCCTGCGTCGCCGTCACCTATAGGCCCGATGGCTCCTTCAATCATCATCAATGATGCAGTCCAGGGTGAGATTTTTCTCCCCGGATAGATCTTCGTATTCGGCGGCTTTGCACTGCGGGCCAATTCGCTAGGCCATCTGGAGCAAATTGAAAGCTACGCCCGGCCATCAGGTCAGATTTGGAAAGCTTGAACTATCGGCCGATGTCGCGGAGACTTGATCTTCGACGGATTTCGAGCCACGGCCGAGCGTGCCGTCAGACTTGTCTTGATGGGTACGATCTAGCTCTGCCCGGCCGAGCAAGATGCTCCACGGAGGCGCACTGCCCGCTCCGACCCTTTAATCCGGAGCCGGTTTACGTACGATCGAGGCGGTTGGACACCGCCACGGGGCTGAAATTTCTACGGCGATTGAGTCGAACACCATCCCTGTCGCTGCGGCTTCGTGACTCACAGGTGCCGGACTCCTTTCCGGACTCCGAACCTCCAGCGCCTGCCCGGTCGAATCCGACCGGGCCCGGTTATGGACTTCACCGCCATGACGTCTTTCAAAGACTCGCCCTTTGGCGATATCCTGAACTCATTAAAGTCTCTCTCTTTGTCGAGAGCCTGGCGAACTACTGATCGGAAGGTTGGGATTCAGACGGCGAAGAAATTCAATGCCCACCTACCACCCACTTTGTAGCGACCGCCGATGATTTAACCGACATGCTCGACCGACTCGAAGACATCGACGATGGACGACGCGGTGCGGAGACGATCAAAACCGGCGCCACAGAGCACCTTTGGAAGGCCACCTCGTCATATGACATATACATGGTGGACATCCCAAAAGATGGGAATGGCGATGGAACAACGGAGGATGACCCCTCAAGAAACAACCCAAGCGCCCGGCGTCGGTGGCGCCGCTCTAAATCCCGCCACGGTAAAAGCGGTGATTACAGCACGGGAGACAATAATACCGGACGGTCGAAGGCGACCCCCTCGGCGGGACTCGGCACGGAGGAGGTAGAAGCAAGTCCGCGACATGCAGTCGGCAGAAAAAGAGGTAGAGGGCGATAATTATCGCCCCCCTCCCAAGGCGAGGCAAGCCTCGTGACGAGCCAAATCGTCGTGCGGAGGATCCCGTCGAACAAGAGCGTTTTAAGCGCGGGCTCATGGCCACGGCAAGCAGCCTCAAGAAAAAGCAGCAACAACTTAAAGCTGACCAAGACCTGCTAGGCGGCGGATGGACCGAAGTCCTTGCAGCGAAGAGTACGAACTCAACGCCCTCAAAAGCTACCCCAAGCAGGCCGTTGCCTCGTGAGGAGGAAGCACCTCGTCACCGGCGCTGCGACATGGCAGACTAGCCACCCGTGGCCGGGACAGAAGCCTCCCGGCCCTCCGCTCAAGCCACGCCCGACGCCGCTCAAAAAGTACCAAGGCACGGGAGAAGCAGCGCGGACTTGCGAGATATCTTTGGAGGATAAGGCAATGCAAACAAGATTGATCTACAGATCGGCGTGGGCGTAACAACTCGGGACGATTACCATCACGCCGGATACAAAGCAACCCCGGCCGGGCGAATACGTGAGACAAAGCTCATATGAGCTATGTCACGATATAGCCTAATCTGAGGCGCCGACACCCACTATGCTTCACGAGATGAAGTAATGGATCATCAAATCCACGAGGGCTTCAAACCCGTAAACATCGAATCATACGACGGTACCATAGATCCAGCTGGTGCGGATCGAGGACTATCTCCTCCATATCCACATGGCCCGCGGTGATGATCTACATGCCATCAAATACCTCCCATCAAGCTTAAAGGACCAGCTCGGCATTGGCTCAATAAGTTGCCCGGTAGTCAATCGGTTGTTGGGAGGACACGGAAGCCGCATTCCTCGATAACTTCCGGGGCACATATGTGCGACCACCAGACGCCCGATGACCTTAGCCATATAATTCAGCAGCGGAAGAATCGGCGAGACAATTACGGACGCGGTTCCTAACAAAGAAAAATCAGATCGTCGACTGTCCGGATGCATAGGCGTTAGCAGCCTTCAAACACAACATCCGCGACGAGTGGCTAGCCCGGCACCTAGGACAGGAAAAGCCGAAATCCATGGCAGCCCTCACCACACTCATGACCCGCTTTTGCGCGGGAGAGGACAGCTGGCTAGGTCGAAGCAACATCTTGGCCAAACACCACAGGTAGTTCGGATACCAAGGACGGCAATGGCAGGTCGCGTCGCAACAAGCATAAACGCCGCGTGCGGTGACAATGCTTTGAAGATCTGACGATAAATGCCGGATTCAGAGGCTCTAAACCCGGTCGGCGGAAGAAGCCATTCAAAAGAAATACCCAGGGCCCGTCCAACTTGGACCGAATACTCGATCGCTTGTGCGGATACATGGCACCCCTAAAACCAACCAGCCAACCACACCTTGAGGAATTGTTGGGTGTTCAAACAAGCGAGCAAGCTAAGCGCCGAAAACAACGACAAGGGGCTGCATAGCGATGACGAGGAAGAGCCCGGCCGCCCGAACAATAGAGACGAAGGGCTTTCCCACACAAGTGCAGACGGTGAACATGATATACGCAACCCACATACCCAAAGGGAGGCGGGCGTGCACTAAAGGGACGTATATGCGATGGAGCCACGCCTCAAGTTCAACCCATGGTATTCCCGCTTGATCACCTTTGATCGAAGGGACCACCCCACTAGCATCCGTCATGGCAGTTTCGCGCATTGGTTCTTGACCCAATTATTGACGGATTTCACCTCACCGAGTCACGATGGGCGGCGGCGACTGAACCTGATTTATCGGGAATCACGATTAAGAAGCTAAATGGGCATAGACCCGTCAAGAATCAAACCCACAAAGACGACCTTTAAAGGCGTCATTCTAGGTGTAGAGGCCAACTGTATAGGCTCCGTTACACTTGAAGTGGTCTTCGGATCCCCAGATAACTTCCGGAGTGAGGAGTTAATGTTCGACATAGTCCCGTTCATAGCGGCTATCATGCCTTTGCTTTCGGCGAACCGCATTCGCAAAATTCAATGCGGTGCCGCACTACACGTACCTCAAGCTCAAGATGCCAGGCCCTCGAGGCGTAATCACGGTCAATGGAAACACCGAACGCTTCCTCCGAACGGAGGAGCATACGGCCGCCCTTGCGGCAGAAGTGCCGAACAGCCTCTTAAGGCAATCCTCCAGTCCGGCCGATAAACAATCGGACAACATCAAGCGCGCCGGAGTAACCTACAAAGAAGACCGCTGGCACGTTCTGAACAAAGCGTAATGTCTGCGGCTAACCCCAGCCCTCGCGAACTTCATGAAGCGATTACTCTGGCGCGCGTAATTGCGTTCTGAAGCACCATGGGCATAGGGGACGGGCCACGACCACGGCATGCCCAGAATGCGGCTAGACCGCACTAGGGGCTACCGTTTGTGTCATTCCTTTCTTTCTTTTTTTTCTTTTTACTTTCAGGACTCTGTTCTCCAGAAGCCCTGTCCGGCATTCGTGCCGACCACACGATGCAACAGCGAGGAAGCGAGAAAATTGCGTCAAGTGTCCAGGTGGTCTCTATTACGAAGCGGTACACCTGTTTTACATACCACACATAAACTTACCCTGGAAGGGGACATGTCAAAAGTCCCGTACCTTGCTTATCGCCAAATTTGTATCGTTCGCTTTTATTTGCAGTTTCTTTTGAATAAACAATATATAGCTCTTGCCTAATATTGCATTTGTTCCCCATTGTATATGTTCATCTATGACATTGCGCAACCATACAATTTGGTATGGCCACCACACGAGGGCTTATGTACCCCAAAAACATGGTGTGACAAGTCCGAACACTTTCACAAGTGCGGCACCCTGAAATTATAGCATTATATGCATCGGCTCGAATCATGTCTTGGGTCAATAGTTGGGTTTGCGGCTCCCATGTTTTGGTACCTTACGTTCCGTTATATCGGCTAAGGTAGCGTGTTGGGAGAACCAACTGCGATTATTGCCGGTTGAGCTGGGTTGAGCACCTCGATGGAGAAAGCTAAAACTGGCCCGTCATGATAGAGGCGAGAGCGATCGCTGTTCGAGAGGTTTCTTGAGTCCCTAAAGACTTATGCCGCTTAGAGCGAGGAACCGGCATTGTCCGGCCAAGGCGTGGATAGTGCCCCGAACTTCGGTCTTCCGAATACTAGGGGCTTCGCCAAAATTTAAAATTATAGAATTCTATGGCTAAGTGAGTGTTCAAAGCATTATAGTCCGTTGCCTGGTTCGTTGCGTTGAGCGCCTCCTCGAAGGACCCAAGAATGGGAACAACAGCGCTCAAGTTTATCCCGAACACCCAAAGACTTTTCGTGGCACGGGGGGCTGAAGCCAACGACTAGCCATCTCTCAAATTTGATAAGCAGGCCTTACGAGAAGGTAATATTTTAAATTACCAGCGTTGCTTAAGCGCATATGAACAAGTTTTCAGCGTCTGACAGGATAACAAATGCGAGTCTATTCAAAAATTACATCTTTGGGGCATTCACCGCTATAAAGGCGGCACCCTTCAGACGCCCTCATAATACATTTCGGGCTTGCAATGCTCCTTGCCGGTGGTGGTCCGTCCTTCACAAGCTTCTCACCGTCCAGCTTGCCCGGTGCACCTTAAGCGGCGGGCAAGGGCCCTCGGGCACCTTCGATGCAGACGGAGCGCTTGATGACTTCAAACCTTGGACAGGCATCCACCAGCCGCCTTACCAGCCCGAAGTAGCTCCCAGGAATGGCTTCCGTAGGCCACAGCCGAACTATGAGGCCCTTCATGGCCTGTTCGGCAACCTTGTGGAGCTCGACCAGCTGCTTGACTGGTCGTCGAGGCACTAGATGTCGGCCTCAACATCTTGAGACCAAAACACCTTCTCCGTCGAGCTTCCCTCCTCGGCTCGGTAGAAAGCGGCGACATCGGACACAACTATGAGGCGGATCTGCGAATGCTCTGGAGAGCTCGGATTCGGGTAAGTAACAGATAATTCACCTTCACATTCTTGCTTTGCATAAAGAATGCCTTACCCGCCGCTATCTTCTTCATCATCTCAATTTCCTGGAGGGCTTTCTGGGCTTCGGCCTTAGCGGCTCTGGCACTCTCAAGAGACGAGGCAAGCTCAGACTCTCGAGTCTTCGAGTCACGCTCCAAACTCTCGTGTTTTTCCACGAGAGCCTGGAGCTCTTGCCGCACCTCCGCCACCCGCGCCTCCTGCTTCTCTCGCTTCAGTGCGCTCCATGGCTCCACTGTTTTCGGCCTTGGACACCGCTTCTTTCAGCGTCGCCACCTCGTTCGTGGCCCTTGCAATACTCACGTTATTCCTGTCATTTTTTGCAACCAAATCCTTTCTATAAGGTATTACTTTAATAAGGTATTACTCACCTTCCTTGTCCTCGAGCTGCTTCTTGGCAAGGCCGAGCTTCGTTCTCGGACCGCTCGAGGCTCTGCTTCAATGCATTGACCTCCATGATCGGTCTGGCTGAGAGGTCGGCCAGGCAGCCTGCATTCCCATATTGACATAATTATGTTAGACTCCTGTGTATATCTTTTAGATCCTCGGTCAAGCTTTTCTCTCCGAACAATCGAACTAAGCATCGGGGCTACTGTCTATGCGGTAATCTTCATACATATATTGAAAACTTACCTCAAAGCCTGTTAGAAGGCTGTTGTAGGCTTCAGTCGGCCCGCTCTTGGCGGACTGAACTTCTGGATCACCACACTCATATGATGCGGTGCTCCTCCTCGATGGAGGCGCTGTTGGCGCCTCGATGCTATCCGATGCCTCCGGTTGGATGGAGGACACGGCGTCTTACCCTTCTTACGAAGGGGCCGCTTCTTGGACTTCATAATCACCAAGGTTCGGTATGGAGTCAGGACAAGGGTCGGGCTTAGAGCCCACAGGGGTCTCGCTCCCCTCGCGCTGAGTCCGGGAGGCTGCCTTGTGGCGCCTCCTGCGCCACCTCCTCTTGACCAGGCCCCCTTGGGGCCCCACCTCAGGCGTCGTCGGTGGCCTTGAGGCGAGGCCGGTCGGAAGAGAAGTGCTCTCCACTGGACGGCCATTCAGGGACCCGCTTGGCCGGCGTGAGCTCGCTTCCTTGGGTGGGCTGCATGATTGTTCGGCATTAGAGAACACTATGCAATGAATAAAAAACCATGGGTATTAGGACACTTACGATCTCGCCGAGGCTTGGCCCTCGAGGCCACTCCTCCTTGCCGTCGTTGGCGTTGGTGGAGACGTCCAGGAGGAAGGGTTCTTCCCTTCTTGGACCCTCCGGCCTCCCGGTTAGGCGGCCTTTCTTTTATTCTCTCCCCGCTTAGTGGAGAGACTTCTTTCCTCCTCCTCGTTTTCACGGAGGAGTCCGCCTCGAGTCGTCGGACGATGAGTCAAACGACACTGGCGCGGGCACTCCTTCGAGTCCCCGTGGCCTTCTTTCTTGGCCTTCTTCTCGGCACCACGTAAAATGGCGTGGCGCCAACCCGCCATGCGCGGGCGTCCATCGAGGTCTTACGGCAAAGGCAGACAGTTGACCTGCCCGGACGTGCTCCAACAGTCCTGTCAAAGGCAAGGGAGTTTAGATCCCGCATAGAGTCAAACTATGAAAAAAGAGTCCCATAATGGGTAAAATAACTTACCTCGCTGGCTTGACGCTGCGAGCGGAACCCGCGATCTTGATGGCGGATGCGGAGCTTCAGCGCCCTTGAACAGACACCTTCCGGGCATCTTCGTGACGTAGTGTCGAAGAGCCGGCTCAAGGTCCGGTGTTGTGCGGATCAAACTCCCACAAATTGAAGGCGATTCTTTGGCATGGGAGAATCCGGCGGATGAGCATAACACGGACTATGTTGACAAGCTTGAGCTTCTTGTCCACCAGGTTTCGAGGGCCTTGGAGTTTGGAGTCAGTCGGCTCTTCCGAATCATTACGTCGGGCCCGTCTCTTTCCATTGTGTGAGCCGTAGTGTGGGAAGCCAGATCTGAACTCGGGGCGCCGCCCATTTGGAGTCAGCGGCTCGATGATGTAGAACCACCCCGATCGCCACCCCTTTATGGTCTCCATGAAGGAGCCCTCAAGCCATGTAAAGTTGGGCATCCTGCCCGCCATGGCGCCTCCGCACTCCGCTTGTTGGCCGCCCACTATATTCGGCTTGACGCTAAAGGTCTTCAACCATAAACCAAAGTGGGGCTGGATGCAGAGGAAAGCCTCGCACACAACGATAAACGTCGAGATATTGAGGATGAAGTTTGGGGCCAGATCGTGGAAATCCAGGCCGTAGTAGAACATGAGCCCCCGGACAAATGGGTGAAGTGGAAAACCTAGTCCGCAGGAGGAAGTGGGTGAGGAACACCACCCTCTCATGGGGCACTGGGGGTGGGGATGAGCTGCCCTTGTTGGGGAGCCGACATGCGATGTCGTCGGACAAGTATCCGGCCTCCGTAGCTTTTGATGTGCCCCTCCGTGACGGAGGAGGCCAACCACTTGCCTCCGCTGGGACATAGTTGGAGAAGGTTGAGCGAGGGGATGTGCGGACTTAGGTCTTTGGAGCTCGAGTGCTTGAGGAATGGATGAGCAAAAGGAGGAAGAAGGCGTGGGTGAAAAGGTGGATCCTTATCCCTTATATGAATGGACGAAGCTATCGTCCCCCACCAGCTGGTAAAACTCGCTTATCTCCCAAGCGCCGTAAATTGAAGGCACGGTGGGGTTACCCGTCCGTATGATGAGAATCCGGAATAAGGGGATACGATCACTGCTTTGACAAGGCGTGCCAAGAAGCGCCTCGCTAAGCGCTAAGGTGAGTACGGTAAAAAGCGATTGAGAACGAAGACTTGGCCGTGGCGTGATGGCACGCTGCGAATACGTCGGCTGATTGATTTTGTGTAAATATTATTCTCTCTACGGTGTTATGTGGAAATTATTTTGCGAGCGGACACTGTCCTTGTGTTCAAAATCTTCTATGAAGTATTCGGAGGAGGAACGCCTTGCAATGCCGAAGACAATATGAGCGCCCGGACTTGTCGTCATTGAAGCTTTGGTTCGGGAGACTCTTGAGGAGTCTGGACTAGGGGGTTTCCGGATAGCGAACTATCATAGTTGGCGGACTCTAGACTTTGAAGTTACAAGATTGAAGACTTCGTCCAGTGTCCGGATGGGACTTTCCTTGGCGTGGAAGGCAAGCTTGGCGTCTGGGATATGTAGATCTCCTACCATTGTAACCGACTACATGTAACCCTAACCCTATTCGGTGTCTATATAAACCGAAGGGTTTTAGTCAAATGAGAACTGACAGAACAATCATACCATAGGCTGGCTTCTAGGGTTTAGCCTCTACGATCTACGTGGTAGATCTACTCTTGTACTACCCATATCATCAATATTAATCAAGCGAGGAGTGAATTATTACCTCCATCGAGAGGGCCGAACACAGGTAAAAACATCGTGTCCCTTGTCTCCTGTTACCATCCGCCTAGACGCACAGTTCGGGACCCCCTACCCGAGATCCGCCGGTTTTGACACCGACAATGGCCCCTCCGGTATCCTCCTCTATGGCCTCCGGTGATGATGGCTACAGAGGCTTGCGGCGGCGGAACTTCCGATCTAGGTTATTTTCTGGAGGTTTGGGCATTTATAGGAGAGGTTGGCATCGAGAACAAGTCAGGGGGCCCACGGGAAGTCCACGAGGCACAGGGGCGCGCCCTAGGGGGGTGGGCGCACCCTCCACCCTCGTGGGGCCCACGGGCCTCCCCTCCGGTAACTCTTCATTACAGTATTTTTTATATTTTCCAGAAAAATTCTCCGTTGATTTTCATCGCATTCCGAGAACTTTTATTTCTGCACAAAAACAACACCACGGTAGTTCTGCTGAAAACAGCATTGGTCCGGATTAGTTCTAATCAAATCATACCAAAATCATATAAAACTATTGTAAACATGGCATGAATACTTCATAAATTATACTCCCTCCGTTCCAAATTACTCGTCACAGAAATGGTTGTATCTAGAACTAAAATATATCTAGATACATCCATACAGAGGGAGTAGATACGTTGGAGACATATCAGAGCCCTGGCCGTACGTATGTGCGAGTAGGCATTCGATACCCCGCCCGTATGTACGTACGTGGCTGTATTTACTTTCTTGCACCACGGCGCTATAATGTGCGTGTACATGCTTTCGTGCGGCGCCTCTACTATGACACGCGGGCGCTTCCACATCGACCCGGTATATGCGTACATATTCGCGACGAATGACAACGCTACGTATGCTTTTACCGGTGGGTCTCGGCGCCGTGCACTTCCTTCCGATGCTAAGATGTAGCTGGTGGGTCCCGGCGGTCGGAGGGTGAATCATTTTTGCCGTGTATGGGCGCACTTCCTTGCGATGCGAAGATATAGGCTGGTGGGTTCCACAATCGAGGGCAAACGTTTTTTAAGTGAAATCACGGTGTCCCGTCCGGTGGGTCCCTATTTGTCGGTGGAGGAATCATTATTTTCCGTGGTAATAAGGAGGCATTTCCTTGCGGTGACCGTGGACCCGGTGTCGACCTCTCCGCGTCTGATTACTCTTCGATGGAAGTCGGTCGTTGACCATATTGACCACATACCTTGGCGCCGAGAGCACCGGGCGGTGGGCGGACGATGAGGCCTAGGAAGGGGATGGCGGGCCGGGGAAGAACCACGGTAGTGGATGCCCACGCGGAGAAGAATCTGAGGAGTTCCTTTGGTTATTTGCGGTGTGAGGTCGCCGTCAGCATGCAGGCTCAAGCAAGCAGTGGGAGTAGTAGGGGCGGTGAGGCCTCCAAGCGGCACAACCGACCACGGAAGGCGGGGAGTAGGCGGCACGGCCGGGGGCTGCTTTGGGCGAGCTGCGACAAGAAGACCAGAGGTTAAAGAAGCACTACGGCCGTTGGATGGACATTGTACGGTCATTGGAGCTAGAATCATTCATATTGACTAAGTTGACAAAGCCCTCCGTCCCCGTCAACTTAGTAGGCCCACAAGTCATCCTCCCATTATGCTGGGTCCCAACTAGCAGGGAGAGTATTCATTTTCTTGTGCGTAATAAGGAGGCACTTCCTTGCGTGCGAAGATATAGGCTGGTGGAGTCCGGTATTTGTCATTGTTGAGAGCGTTTTTTCGCGAAATCTGAAGTCATTTCGATGAGTCCCCAGATGTCGGTGGAGGAATCATTATTTCGGCGTAATAAGGAGGCATTTCCTTGCGTGTGGCCGTGGACAAGCGTCAGCCTCTCCGCGTCGATCCGCCCGGATGCATGTCCGATGCGTTGACCATGTTGGCCATGCAGCGCCAAAAGCACCGAGGCGGTGGACGGCAATGGCGAGGCCTAGGAAGAATAGCCGCGAACGAGGAAGACTTCGGCGGTGATTGTTTCCCATGCGGAGGAATCTGAGGAGGTTCTTGGATTCGTCTGCCGTCGTTGGGAGAATAACGATGGGGTGTGGGTGAGTAGAGGGATGGCTAGGCCGGTGATGGGGAATCTGGTGGCGGTGAGGCCTACTGGCGGCTTATAGCTAGGCAGCGGGGAGGAAGGAAGCGAGCAGTCCGCCGGTGCTTGTTTGAGCCGGTATTTGGAGCAGGAAGAGCAGATTGAAGAAGGACGGCGGCCATTGGATGGACATCCAACGAATACCGCTTGTAAATCAACCTTTTTAGGAAAGCCTCAAATCTGTGGAAGCGACATACATCCCATACTGCCATTATTTCTAATAATTTACATCCCATTTGCTAATTCTTAAAGGTTTTTATGGAGCCCATATTCCTAAGCATTCTGACCCATATTGTGGCCACAGTTAAAAAATTATACGAAATTTTGCATATTTCGGTGCGGTCCGAACTGTTTTGAATCCTGAAATTTCGAGTCACATTTAAACTGATTTAAAAAATAAATGTATATCAATATAAAATCCAACAAACCATCCAAGCATAAAAATCAATGCAATTAAAAATCTCGAAATCAAAAAAAAATTGGAACTAATTGCTGGTCTGATTTGTTTTAAAAATGTACAACCCATTTCTCATTGCCGATAGTCCATTTTCTCGGCCAGCCGAATGAAGCTCTCCTTGTCTTGAAAGATTTGCAGCCCAACAGGCCTAACAAAGTGACTTACTTGACAAATCACAAAAAAGCTAGGCAGCCATTTCGGAAAAGAAAAAAACTACTTGGGCTGATGCCTTGGTAACCATAAAAGAAAATGTTGTCTAGACAGGCTAAAGTTAAGTGCCTCACAGCCAGTTGACACCACTGCTTCCGTCTCAAAAGCGAATTACATAAATGCCGGTCCAATTATGGCGATTCATAAAAAATGCCACTGCAATTTCCAAACTTTGAAAAATGCTACTGCAATTTTTGCAAACTTTGAAAAAACGTCACACAATTTTGCAAACTTTGAAAAACACCACTCCAGGACTTGAAAAATGCCCTTTGGAAATGGCATTTTCAAAGTTAAAGTGCGATGGCATTTCTGGAATCACCCAGATTGGAGTGGCATTTATCAAATTAACCAAAACAAAAATAAGCTGAAGCGACTCTTTGGGTCCACAGTAGCCGACCCGCTTTCGTTGTGTAATTCTCTTGTTTATTGACTACGTTGACAATGGCCTGGGACCCAGATGTCAGAAATCCATTAGGAGGAGCCACTTTTTTATTGGCTTGAAATAAGGAGGCACTAGCTTGCGTACTTCCATGACCTTGGTGGGTCCCAGCTATCATCCTCTCCACGTACAATCATCTCCTGATTGTGTACGCGTCAACCTGGTAGGCCCACAAGTCAGCCTCTAAACTTGTGGCGGACAAATACAACCCATTTAAGAAAATAACAGCCCATTCCATACGTTCAAACGGAAAGTTCAACATTGAGAGCAAAATGTGATGCTGATCCGGATATGAAGTCTTGAACTTCCACGTTGACAACCATCATAGCCAAGTTAACTATCTACTCCCACTAATACTCTAGTAGTGTATACGTACTAACTTACTCTTAGCTAACTAGACGATGCTGGCCGCCATCTGCGGTACACGCTAAACACCAGCACCAGCATCCTTCGCCTCGCCTCGGACTTGCCAGAGGTGCCATAGGGCACGTTGCTCGCGCGCGTTGGCCCTTTCCATGCCAGCGTGGTCCACCGAAGCTTCGGCTTCTAAGCGGGAAACCTACTTGACGAGCCTTTAGTAAAATTCGGCATCATGAACGCGTGCGTGACCGACAGCCTCCAGGGCTATTTGCCGGGCGCCGGCCTCCATGTAGTCGGCCCAGTTGCGGGCGCTACGCTGCCGTGACTCGAGGCGTCGGTGCGCTGCTCCATGTCTCATTGGCGGCGCCAAATCAGCGATACGCTGCTCGCCGCTGATGATCACGCTCGAACAACTCCTCATACTCCGCATTGCCATCTAGAGACCGATAGAATGCCTCCTCCCTCCGTCTGCCTTCCAGTGAAAAACCGAACACTACTCTGGCGGTGACCACCTCCGGCGTCGCCTATCGTTGACGGGCGAGGGCATGGCGGACGTCGCGAGAGCGAGGATAAGTGGCGAGCAACATCGGGCCAGTGATGGCTTATGAGGATAGGGCGAGTTGGGTGATGGTGCCACTAGAGAAGCTCAGGAAACAGTAATTATAGGTAGAAGGTAGGCGAACCAGTGTGTCGAGGGAAACGCGACGATCATCATGGTCATCGGAATTCAATGCATAAGCAGGCATGGCTTAGCGCGCCAGCTTGCCGTGGAAAACTAGAAAAACTGAAATTATAATGATCTTGGTCGTCCCGTCGATGGTGCGTCCCGTCCGTGCTTTGGAGTGCATGCCAAGCATGATGGTCAAGCGAGTGCACTCGAATCATCGGTGATAAGGTACTCCCTCCTTGTCAAAAATCATTCCACCACTCATCATCTACCTTGGTTGGTGAGATTTTTGAATTAAGCCTATAAACCGGAAGGAGGTAGTACGTGCATGATCCGCTATTTATTAAGTGTAGGATCGAGTAGGTACGTTTTTGAATTGAGCCACCGCAAACCGGAAAAGGAGGTAAAATGCGTGCGTGATCCGCTATTTATCCGTGTAGGATCGAGTAGGTCGAGATAGTATGCGTGTAGGATCGAGTAGGTCGGATGGTATGCGATGTCTGATCGCATTAGGTGATGAACATTATTTGGGAGATAAGGCATTTGCCAATGTTTTTTCTTTGGCAGTTTCTTGATTCGCATGGCATTTTCTTGAGCAGACTTGTCGGTTTCTTGATGGTAGGAATTTTTATTAAAGCGCCGCCGGATCTTCGCGTTAGCAACTAAAATTGCCGAGGAGGCGCATTAGTAGGCTATCTAGGATCGATCGGTAACATGTAAACACTGGCGAACAGAAATAAGGCTATTAGTAACTTGTAAAACGAGAACACGAAATAAGGATCATCTTTGTACTGTGATGAGCGATCCGTTGAAAATGTTCACCACGAGACTCACATGCACGGCATTGTAATATGTTCACATTAGTAGCCTAAATTCAAAACCAACTAGTATGATTCCCATACATAAGATCTCCATGTTAATGCATCTCAATGATTCACAGATCATATACAAATATGTAGCTCCAAAAGCAAAGATCTAGAAAAACATCTATCCTTCCTACTAACATGGATGCTTCTCTTGGCCAACATTGATGCAAGTGAAAGACAAATTTGTTTGTGAAGTCTACAGTTCCTCTTGCAAACGTAAGTAGTTTCACCAACAGCTGGAACCATGAGAATGAACCACACATGATGGAGGAACATCCACTACAATCTGATTCGGTCTTCTCTCAATCACACGACGAGACTATTTTTGGAATACAAACTTTAACGTAGGCAAAATGATGCCCATTGTATAATTAGACCAAAGCAATGAAGCACCTAGTGTTGGCCAATAAATAGTACATTACCACTTTTCTGCAGTCCATGAAGTGACTATCCAATCTTTCTGTGTCTATTTTCAAATGGCCTTTGCATGGAGTGACTATACTATTCTCTTTGTGGAGTTCAACCAAAATTGCGGTCACCTTGTTTGTTTGCCAAATAGCAACGGGAAGGACATCTCTATCTGCACAAATATCATGCGACTAGTAAACATATACCCCACCTTGTATTTTCGGTTTAAACATGTCTCTTAAAAGCTTAGCATACATCATGTTTTACCTTTGGACAATTTAATCTGAGTCATGTTTTTGCCTGGACAATTTCATCTTGAATTGATTTGCTAGTTCGGAGCAGAAATATAAGCGCCTATTCTTCATCGGACCAAGGATATCCATGTTGTGATGATGGAAAGGTGAAATCGATACAATAGAAATTGAGCATCCAATCATTGAATCATCATCTGCACCTCCAATGTAGGTCCACCATGCCAATAAATTCACATACAAACCACTAGTATTACTATCTAATGGCCAATTACAAAAGGAGTTGCAAGATAGTAGCAAACCATGTACCTTACGTAATGAATAGCTCATAGTGCCACCAATTGGATATAAAGGTTTGGAAAACATGCTCCTAATATTGAACCATTTGGACTTTTTGTGCAGTTCCACTAAAATCGAGCATCCACTGTTTGCATAGATATTGAAAGTGTGATTACTATAAAAGTGGCACTAGTTGAAGCATAGACTCACAAATATAAGCATTCCAATTTCTTAATGGGAAAAGGTAGCATGACTATTTCTAACCACCTGTTTGAAGGAATAAATAAGGCAACATTGGCTGATGTCAGGAAGGCATACATAGTTTTTTCTGAAAAATTGAGCCATTCCTGACCTTTCCTCTTATTTTAAGCATATTTTTTGAAGTTCAACTAAAATAAAATGCCATCACCGCCTTGACAATTCAGTGACACAGTACAAAAGGAAATGACTTAACATTACATCATGATGTCAAGTATGTAGTCGACATGCATTAGAGACAAACATACAGACCTCCTCTGATAACATAATGAACATTGATTTTAACAAAGGTGTGACTAGCTTTACCGGGATAATTTGAGTGAACTCTACACCCTCAGCTCCTTAATATAAGATGTTTTACTTGAGTTCAATTTAAAGTACCCAAGCGTCTAGTATTTAGAAAAACGAGCAGTGAGTTTTCTTGAGCACATAGCTGGGAAAGCTTGCCACACTTTATATATGTCCATACGCTAATGCAACACCGTTAAGAATAGTACAAATATACACTAATCCAAATTGGCTAGTGCAACATTACTGATAGTTATTTTATTACGGGTATAGTACAATGGTTTTCTTGAATAGATTTCCATAAGCTCTAGCAACTGGAAGATTTCTATAAGAATTCACAATACAAAATGTAAAGGTAACAAGTTTCAGCATTGGTATACTAGCTGTGCAAGAGTATTAAACCAAATACAAAATTCTGAAGGTAACTAGCATTATTAACTAATGATAGTATAAAAAAATTGCAAACGATGTACCTTCAAGGTAAATATCATTTCAAACACGAGGGGACCTAAAAATTGCTATCCCAATCTTGATAATCGATCAAACATAAAAACTTGATCGAGCGAATCAAGAGAGAACAACCCAGGAGGAGGTGCCCTCTTGACCTTTCCTCTTGAAACTGTACAAAAAAATTGACTTATCTCATGAAAGTGGCGTATGTAATCTATAAGCATTAATAAAGGCGAAAATCTGAAGGTAGTAACAAGATTCATCATTGGTATCTTGGCTACGTGCAACAACATTAGAATGCCTTAGGCGCAAAATCTTTTAATACATCCACAATCAACATTAACCCTATAATAATCCGGTGACATTAAATGGCATTGCTTATCGGTGGCATTAGGTGAGTGCGGCATTAGTTAAATGTGGCATCACTTTAGCAGTAGCATTGCTTGACTTGAACGTGGCGTTATACTAACGACAAAAAAGTGGCAATAAGAGCATGGGAGGCCCATTCGAACGGTGAAGCGCAAGACGATATACCTCCATTTTGACGCATAGAGTGGTGAGGGAGGTATGGTTGCCCGGAGCAACAAATATCCAGGCGACATATGTGGATTACGTCCCATTTTTGTTCTCTTTAGCTACTGATTTCCCCTTTTCAACCTAGATCTTGCGGTTCGATGCCTAGTCTCTTGGACGATCTGAGTCTCCCTTCCTTTCCTTATTCAACCCATACATGGATTAGATGCATGAAGTAGGGTTTCCTTTAATAGTGCAAGTTAAGGTTTTAAATGCTGCGTGACGTGAGGAATGAAGCGAGAGGATAGCAAATTGGGAAGATGATGGAGTGGAAAAAGATCCAAATGCAGCGATGTGGTAGATGGGGCAATAGAACAAGGGTATGGTTCGAAAAGAGGTAGCATACCTGAGGGTCAGCGGGAAGTGGCTTCGCTCGTGGTCGTTGTCCTCCGCACACACTTTTTCTGGCCGTGAGCTTGGGGAAGAGGCCATTGTCGGTGTACAAAAGTAGGGGCTGCGCTTTTGACCCCTTCTACTTGTGCCTGCAGGCGATCGAGCCACTCCCGCCACGGCCATGCATAACAGGGCAAGAAAGGGAAGATGGAGAGGAGCCGAAGGCACAAGGCAAACAAAGCAACGGCAAGGGCCAAGGCCACAAAGGTTGGATGGACGAAGCAGGTTTCCCCGGCAAGGACCCTTCTTGAGAGGGGCAGCCTCGTGGCACGGGCAAAGGCCCTTGCAGGCAGCTCACACCAAGCTGGCCGAGCCACCTTTGAGCCCACCAACACTGGGCAAGCAGCGTTGGGGCGGTGGCTCGGGGAGGCACCCTCCGTGGTAATTGGCATGCAGATCTTCGTGAAGACAAAGAATAGCCAAGATCAAAAAGCAGGATGGAAAGCGTGAGATCCTCGGCGGGGTTCTTGCGAGGAAGCCTGAGACCCGGCAAGGTCCTTGCAGGGGATGACAACATGTCAGTGGCAAGACCCTTGGCTTCGGCGAAGGCCCTTGCCAGCCGCCAATGAGGCTACCTACTGAGCCCATGCCACCAAGTATCCACCCGTTAGCATGCAATGCCGGCCCAACCAGCTGGGCAGCACTTTGGCGTGGGAACACATAGACCCTTCATGAGGACTCCACCATCGCAGCCACCTCGGCTGCACACTTTGCCTACATGGCGCCCGCAAGCATCGCTGGCGAGGCGCGATGTCGAAGCAAGCAAGGAGAAGCGGCTGAAGACGGGACAGGCCTCGCCCGTCCCCCAATAAAGCGAGAGGACACCTAAGCTATGCATTTAATGCGTCTTGTCACCATGTCTGAAGGGATAACCTCGCAACACTGCACCTTTCCACGTCTGTGTGCCGCTGTGGCAACCCTTTTTCCTATAAAAAGGAGGCCCGAGGCGCACCAGGAGAAAGGATTGACTCTTTCGAACCACACGGCTGACGGCTAGTTAGAAGCTCAAGAACTCTCGAAATACACCCACCAAAGCGAGGACTAGGGTTTTACGCATCCTCATGCGCCCGAACCTGGGTAAGCGATCCACTGTGCTTTGTCTGCTAGTCCGCTCTTCTCCACGATCCTCGCCCCACAACCGTAGTAGGGATTCCGGTGATCCCATAGGTGTCAAGCTTCCCACAGACATCTTTGGCGGCGCCATGTAAAGGCGCCCAGATTGTGAGAGTCTGGTCTAGCAGTTGACCTAGTTGTTCTTCATCGCCATGGCTCCCTAAGAAGAAGTTGAACACGGCGATCGGGTTCGTAAGGACCAGGTTGCCGATGCAGTGCGGACCAGTAGTGGGCGGTCGCGGAGAGAACACGTAAGCGCGACAGCGAACATCCCACATCACCTGGCTATTCAGGCCTGGCGAGAGGCGTCGTTACATACGCCCGGGACGGCGGAACCACCGAGTCTATGGGCTCCAGAGGTGGAGTCGGGCCCCCCGCAGGCGGCGCGGGGCCCTCCAGGGGCGCCGCCATCCCGCCAGACGACGATGCATCGACCTCCAAGATGCCAACACCGGCGCCCACGGTGCGCTCTTCCCAGGTTGTGCGTGATGAGCAGCGTCACCCTGTCGGTGACCCTGCGCGCCGCCCCGGGAAGAGTCCCGTGCGCCCATCACATGATGAAGAGGGCCAGCATGCGCGCTGAGGTGCTGATGGAAGTGGCGAACGGCTGCGGGGCCGTGACGCAGCTCCTTCTAACGTGGTTAGAAGTCGAGGCGCATTGTGGTCCACCCAGCTTTCGCCGCCACCCACGCCAACGGAGGCCGTGCCGGAGGCGATGCGGCCACGGTGTCCTTCCTGCCTCCATCCCGACAGCCCCGGGCGTCGGTCCGTCACGACGACGTTCGTGATTATATCTCCAACGCGTGGTCCGACCTGCGAACCAACCGCGATCAGCGTCAACTCCTTCGGGAGCGGGCTCATGAGGACGCTCGAACTACGTCGGCCGGCGTGGACCAGCGCGCCACGGTCGAACGCAGTAGGCAGGGGCCGCTTATGGACCCACCGGCAGGAGGCTCACGGTGGCCTACCCTCACGAGGTGGGTTGTCCGGCCTTCACCCGTGAGCTGCGGCAGTTCAGTGGCCCTCACCGTGACGTTCAAGCCCGGCGTTGGCGAGAAGTACAACGGCAAGACTCACCGTCGAGTTCCTCGGCATCTACACCATCGCGATGCCAGTTCTTTGGGGCCCGCGGACGATAAGGTGCTTGGTTAACTACTTTCCGTTGGCACTCAAGCCTAATGTTATGTCATGGTTGATGCACTTGCGGTGATTCCATCTCTTCTTGGCGGATCTGTGCCATGAGTTTGTTGGCGCCTTTACCGGGGTCACCAAGCTCATAGCGGGCGAGTGATTTACACATCATCCCCGAAGGAAGGAAAACTTTAAAGTACATCCAAAGGTTCAGCGGGTGCGATACAACATCCTCGATGTTCATAATGCCGCCGAAGTGATCGGTCGATACCATCGAATATGCGCAACCGCAAGATGCGTGAAGAGTGGCTGGCGATGAACAAGGTCAAGAGATGTGGCCGAGCTTTATGTCCTGGCGATCGATTTGCTCGCGCTGAAGAGGGAAGGAAGTACCCGGGAAGATGGGGCCGGGGCAACCGACTCAGCTGGCGACACGGCACCCCGAAGAAGGGCGGCGCCCGTAATAGGCATTAGCAAAGGCAAAGCCGTGCTTGCTTAGATTGAGGATCCGGACGACACCGCCATAAGAAGACCAAAGGCGGCGGCCGGTGTCGGTGTCAAAACGGCGGATCTCGGGTGGGGGGTCCCGAACTGTGCGTCTAAGCGGATGGTAAGGAGACAAGGGACACGATGTTTTTACCCAGGTTCGGGCCCTCTCGATGGAGGTAAAACCCTACTCCTGCTTGATTAATATTGATGATATGGATAGTACAAGAGTAGATCTACCACGAGATCAAAGAGGATAAACCCTACAAGCTAGCCTATGGTATGATTGTTTTTCGTCCTACGGACTAAAACCGTCTGGTTTATACAGACAACGAATAGGGTTAGGGTCACACAGAGTCGGTTACATCGGTAGGATCTACTTATCCGTATCGCCAAGCTTTCCTTCCACACCAAGGAAAGTCCCATCCGGACACGGGGCCGAAGTCTTCAATCTTGTATCTTCATAGTCCGGGAGTCGGCCAAAGATGATAGATTCGGCTATCCGGACACCCCCTAGTCGAGGACTCCCTCGGTAGCCCACGAATCGAGGCTTCAATGACGATGCGAGTCCGCATATTGTCTTGACATTGCAAAGGCAGGTTCCTCCTCCGAATATTTCATAGAAGATTTTGAACACAAGGGCGATGATAAAGCTCTGCAAAATAATTTCCACATAACACCGTAGAGAATAATATTTACACAAAATCAATCTGTGGCGTATTCATAGCGTGCCATCATGCCCACGGCCAAAGTCTTCATTTGAATCGTTTCATTGTACCACCTCGGTAGCGTTTAGGCGAGGCGGTTTCGGCAGCGCGTCTTGTCAAAGCAGAGATCGTGTCCCCCTCATTCCGTGATTCTCATCAATACGGATGTGGGTAACCCAACCGCGCCATTAATTTACGGGCGCTTTGGAGATAGCGAGTTTTACCGGGGCTGGTGGGGGCGCTTGCGTCACGCCCATATAAGGGATGAGGATCCACCTTTTTCCATCTACGCCTCCTTACCTCCTTTTGCTTATCCATTCCTGTACTTTCGAAAGCTCCAGGCGCCCAAGTCCCCACATCCCTCCTCAACCTTCTCCAGCCATATCAGGAGGCGGGAGGCAAGTGGATGGCCTCCTCCCTCACGGAGAGCACATCGAAAAAACTGCGGGAAGCTTGAATACTTGTCCGGCGACATCGCGTGTCGGCTCCCCAACAAGGGCAGCTCATCCCCACCCCGAGCCCCATTAGAGGGTGGTGTTCCTCACCCACTTCCTCCATGCGGACTAGGTTTTCCACTTCCCCATTTGTCAGGGGCTCATGTTCTACTATGGCTGGTTTCCCACGATCGGCCCCAAACTTCATCCTCAATATCTCGGCGTTTATCGTGGTGTGAAACTTTCCTGCATCCAGCCCACGCCGGTTTTATGGTTGAAGACCTTTAAGCGTCAAGCGAAGATAGTGGGCGGCCGACAAGCGAGTCTTGGAGGCGCCATAAGCAGCCGAGAATGCCCAGCGTTACATGGCTTGAGGGCTCCTTGATGGGGACAATAAAGGGGTAGCAATGGGGTGGTTCTACATCACCGAGTCATGCGACTCCAAATAGGCGGACCCCAATTCGATCTGGCTTCCCTACGGCTCACATCATGGAAAGAAGCGGGCCTGATGTCGAGAGTAGTCGGAAGAAGTGGCCGGACTTCAAACCGCGTCCAAAACCTGGTGGACAAGAAGCTCAAGCTTATCAACGTAGTCGAGTTATGCTCATCCGGCCGGATCCTCCCATGCCAAGAACGGGCCTTCAACTTGTGGGAGTTTGATCCAAAGCCTGATCAATCCTTGAGCCAGCTCTTGACATTACGTGCGAAGATGCTCGGAAGGTGCCGCTCAAGGCAGCTCCCGCATCCGTTACCGAAGATCGCGGATTCAGCTCGCGGCGTCAAGCCCGCGAGGTAAGCTATTTTACCCTTTACGGGACTCTCTTTTCATAGTTTGACTCTATGCGGGATCTAAACTCCCTTACCTTTGACAAGATTGGCGAGAAAGGCGGCCCGGAGCCAGATTAACTGTCAGCTCCCTTTCTTAGGAAGACCCGGCCGGATGCCCATTTGGCGGGCTCTTTGGCCCCGGCACCTCACGTGGTGCGGAGAAGAAGAGCCAAGAAAGCAGCCACGGGAACTCGAAAGAGTTCGAGTAGCCCGAGTGGTGTCGGAATCACCGTCCAGGTGAATCAGGCGGACTCCTCCGTGAAGGCGAGGATGAGGAAAGAGGCCTCTCCCAGTGAAGAGAAGAACAAGGAAGGCCGCCCCAAGCTAGGGGAGGCGGGAGGTCCAAGAAAGGAAGGACCCTTCCTCGGACTTCTCCTGCGCGCCGACAACGACGAGGAGGAGTTGCCACCAAGGGCCAAGGCCCTGGCGAGATCGTAAGTGTCCGGACTTCGGAATAGCTCATGACATTTTATTTGTAGCATAGTGTCTTCTAATGCCGAATATAACCATGTAGCCTGCCCAGGACGAGCTTCGCCGCTTGCTTAGCGGCTCCACAGATTCGTCGGATGTGAATAGCACTTCACTTCCGACCGCCTCCTCTCCTCGTGGCCTTGCAGACGACACAGCGGTGGAGTCCCAAAGGGGCCCAACGGGAGGAGGTGGTCCTGGAGGCGCCTGCAAGGCGACCTCCCGGGACTCGAGCGCATAGGGAGCAAAACCCCGGGAGGGCTCTAAGTCCGGCCCTGTGGGACTCCGTCTGCGGAACTCTACAAAGGTGGTTCGAAGTCCGACCAGCCCTTCAGTAAGAAGGGCAAGGCTGACGCCGGTGACCTCCGTCCAACCGGAGGCACCGGATAGCTATTTGGAGGTGCTAACGGGCGGCTCCATTGACGAGAGCACCGCGCACTATCATGAGTGCGGTGATCCGAGAAGAGATTCACGTCCGCCAAGAGCGAGGTGAAAAGACGTACCAGCGTTCTAACAGGGCTTTGAGGTAAGTTTAGAATATGTAAAACTATTACACGCATAGAAAGTAGCCCTGATGCTTAGTTCGGTTGTTCGGAAAGAAAAAACCGGACTGAGGATCTAAAAAGATATCTGTGAGAGTCTAACATAAGTATGTCAATATGGGAATGCGGTGCATCGCTGACCTCTGCCTTGACCGATCAAGCGGAGATCCATGCGTTGAAGCAGAACCTCGAGCGGTCCGAGAACGAGCTCGGCCTTGCCAAGAAGCAGCTCGAGGACCAGGAAGGTGAGTAATACCTTATTAAAGTAATACCTTATAGAAAGGATTTGGTTGCAAAATAGCGGGAATAACGTGGGTATTGTAGGGGCCCACGAGCGAGGTGGCGACCACGAAGGAAGCGGTGTCCACGGCCCGAAAAGCAAAGCGGCCCATGGGCCTTATAGCGAGAGAAGTAGGAGGCACGAGTGGCGGAGGTCTTGACAAGAGCTCCGAGGATCTCGTGGAAAAACACGAGAGTTTGGGCGTGACTCGAGACTTCGAGTCAGGCTCGCCTTGGCTCTTGAGAGTGCCAAAGCCGCTAAGGCGAAGCCCAAAAAGCCCTCTAGGAAATTGAGGCGATGAAGAAGATGGCGGCGGTAAAGGCATTATTTATGCAAAGCAAGAATGAGGGAGTGAATTATCTGTTAATTACACGAATGGAGCTCTCCGGGAGCATTCATGATTCTGCCCGGTGTAATAAAATCTTTGCCCGCTTTCTACCGAGCCGAGGAGGGAAGCTCGGCGGAGAAGGTGTTACGGTCTCGACATCTTTGAAACGGACATCCGGTGCCCACTGGCGACCATTGAAAGCGGCTGGTCGAGCTCCACAAAGGTCGCCCGAACAGGCCATGAAGGGCCTCATGGATTGTTTGTAGCCCTCGGAAGCCATGCTGGGAGCTGCCGGGCTGGTAAGGCGGCTGGTGGATGCTGTCCAAGGCTTGAAGTCATCAGCGCTCCGTCTGCATCGAAGGTGCCCGTGAGGGCCTTGCCCATGCTAAGGTGCACTGGGGGCAAGATGAATGCCGAGAAGCTTGTGAAGGATGGGCCACCGCTGACAAGGAGCATCATCGCAAGCCGAAATGTATTACGAGGCGTCTGAAGGGTGCTCGCTTATAAGCGGGTGAATGCTCAAAAGATGTCATTTTTGAATAGACTGCGCATTTGTTATCCTCAGACGCTGAAAACTTGTTCATATCGCTAAGCAACGCTTTGTGAATTTAAAATATTACCTTATACATGCTGTTTATCAAATTTGAGAGATGGCAAGTCGTTGGCTTGACCCCCATGCCACGAAAGTGCTTTGGGGTGTTCGGGATAAACTTAGGCGCATCTTGTTCCCATTCTTGGGTCCTTCGAGGGAGGCGCTCAACGCAATGAACAAGGCAACCGGACTTATAGTGCTTGAACACTCTCAGTTAGCCATAGAATTCTATAATTTTAAATTTGGTAAAGCCCCTGGTATTCGGAAGACCGAGTTCAGGCGCTATCACGCCTTGGCCGGACAATGCCAACTCCTCGCTCTAAGCGGCATAAGTCTTTAAAGGACCAGAAAAACCTCTCGAACAACGCATCGGCTCCCGCCCTATCATGACGACCAGTTTTAGCTTTCAATCCTTTGAGGTGCTCAACCCAGCTCAACCGGGGCACAATCGCGAGTGGTTCTCCCAGCATACCTTAGCCGATATAACGGAGCGTAAGGTAACAAAACATGGGAGCCGACAAACCCAACTATTGACCCAAGACATGATTCGAGCCGATGCATATAATACTATAAGTTGAGTGCCGCACTTGTGAAAGTATTCGGACTTATCACATCATACTTTTGGGGTACTTAAGCCCCTGGTGTATTGACCAAGTACCAAGTTATGCAGGTGCAACATGTCATAGATGAACATATATGGAAAACAAAGGAATGCAATATTAGCGTAAGCTATGTATTGTCTATTCAAAAGATCTGCAATGAAAGCGTAGCGATAGAAATGGTCACGATAAGCAAGGGATGGGACTATTTAACATGTCCCCTCCAGGGTAAGCTGCGGGATGGTATGTAAAAGCGAATTATAATGCTCGTAGTAGAGACCACTTGGACACTCGGCGTAACTACGCTTCCACAGCTGTTGCATCGTGAGTTCGGCAATTCTAGTGCAGACGGGGCTTCTGGAAAACGGAGTCACGAAAGTGAGAGAAAAGTTAAGAAAAAGAATGACACAATCGGGGCCCATGGTGCGGTTGAGCCGCGTGCAGGCGTCTTGGTCGTGCCCTCCCCTTATGCCCATGGTATCTCGGAGCATAGTTATGTCTGGCGTAATCTGGCTTCGCATAATTTTGCGAGGGGCTGGGGTTAGCCGCATTGCTCTGGCGATGCTTTCGGGCGTGCGGAGTGGTCTTGTTGTAGGTTACTCGGGCCGACGGCAGCGGTGTCCCAGCGTTTAGTAGTCGGACTCGAGAATTGCCTTAAGAGGCTGCTTTGTACTTCCAACGCTGGGGCCGCGTATGCTCCTCCGTTCGGAGAGAGTTCGGTGTTTGCATTGACCGTAATTACTCCTCGAGGGCTGGCATCTTGAGCTTGAGGTATGCGTGATGCGGCACCGCATTGAACTTTGCAAATCACGGTTCGTCCGGCGGTCGTGATAGCACGCTCTTGAGCAGGACTATGTCGAAGATTAACTCTTAAGCCGGAAGTTATCCAGGGATCCGAAGACCACTTCGAGTGTAAGCGAGCTGTACAATTGGCCTCTACACCTGGTATAACGCCTTTAAAGGTTAAGTCTTTGTGGGTTTAATCCTTGAGGGGTCTATGCCCATTTTGCGACCTTTGTATCCTGGTAAAGCGTGTTCGAGCCACGCCCGTCCATCGAGGACTCTAGTGAGGTGAAATCCATCAATGATTTGGTCAAGAACCAATGCGGCCCGAATCCGCCGTGGCGGATGCTAGTGGGAATTGGTCCCTTGATCAAAGGTGATCGGGTAGGAGGACCACGGGTTGAACTTTGGGGCGTGGCTCCATCGCATATATCGTCCCTTAGTGCACGCTTCCGCTCCCTTTTGGGTATGTGGGTTGCGTATATCATGTTCACCGTCCGCACTTGTGGGGAAAGCCCTTTGTCCTCTATTGTTCGTGGCCGTGGCTCCTCCTGCGTCATCGCTATGCAGCCCATTGTCATTGAGTTTGGCATTTAACTTGCTGCTGTGAACACCCAACAATCCCTGTTGGTGTGGTTGGCTGGTTTTCGGGGTGCCATGTATAAAGCACGGCGATCGAGTATTCGGTCCAAATTGGGCCGGGCCTGAGTATTTCTTTTGAATGGCTTTTTCGGAGACCGGGTTTAGAGCTCTGAATCCGGCATTGACTGCCGTATCTTCAGCATTATCGCCGTTAAAGGCCGCTTGCTTGTTGCGTACGCGACACGCCATTTCTTGTCCTTGGTATCCGAACTACCGGGGTTTTTGGTCGAGGTTATTCACTGCGAAGCTAGCCAGCTGTCCTCTTCCGTGCGTAGCGGGTCATGAGTGATGTGAGGGCTGCCATGGATTTGGCTTTTCTGTCCTAGGTGCCGGGCAAGCCACTCGTCATGGATGTTATGTTTGAAGGCTGCAAGGGCCTCTGCATCCAGGACGGTCTGATGATTTGATTTTTCTTGGTTAAGAACCGGTGTCTAGAATTGTCTGGCGGATTCATCTGGCAGCTCAATTATGTGGCTTAGGTCATCGGTGATCTGGTGGTCGCACATATGTGCCTGGAAGTTATCAAGAATGCGGCTTCGAGGGTCTTCCCAACAACCAATTGATTCTGGCGGCAAGCTGTTGAGCCAATGCCGAGCTAGTCCTTTATGCTTGAGTGGGGAGGTATTTGATGGCGTGTAGATCATCACCGCGGGCCATGTGGATGTGAAGGAGATAGTCCTTGATCCAAACCGCAGGATCTGTTGTGCGTTGTATGATTCAATGTTTACGGGTTTGAAACCCTCGGGGATTTGATGATCCATTACTTGATGCATGAAGCATAGTGGGTGTCACGGCACCTCTCATGTATTAGGCAATATCACGGCGCAGCTCAAATGAGCTTTGTCTCTTGTGGTTCGGCCCGGCGAATTCTTTGTATCCGGGCGTGGACGGTTTTCATCACGTGTAAATGGGGGCATACCGCGATCCGTGAGATCGATCTTATTTGCCTTGCCTTGTCCTCCAATATGTCTCGCAAGTCTGGCGCATTTCCCGTGGCTTTGTACTTTTCGGCGGCCTTGGGGGTGCGGCTTTAGTGGAGGGCCTAGAGGCCTCTCTGTCGTGGCTACGAGGTGGCGGTCGGCGCGATCATGCTTGTTGGTGATGTAAGTTTGGGTGCTTCCTCCTCTAATTGGGGTAGCAGCTGCGTTTTAGGTAGCTCTTGGAAGGGGGCGATCGAGTTCGTACTCTTGGCTGCAAGGACTTCAGTCCATCATCGCCTAGCAAGTCTTAGTCGCCTCTAAGTCGCTGCTTTGCTTTTCTTGAGGCTGCTTGCCGTGGCCATAAGCACATGTTTAAGCGGCTCCTATTCGGCGGGATCCTCGAGCCGCGACAAATTAAATAAATAAATCGAGGCTTGCCTCATCTTTGGAGGGAGGCATATAATTATCATCCTCTACCTCTCATCTGCCGCTCTATTATGAGGGCTGGCTTCTCCCTCCTCTGTGTTGAATCCTGTTTGGAGGTTGTCTTCGACCTTTGTCCAGGTGTTATTATCTCCGTGCAGGAATCACCATTTTTGCTGTGGCGAGATTTAGGCGGCGCTTGTTGGCCTTGGTAACAGGCTTGGGCTGTTTCTTGGAGGGGTCATCCTCCGCTGTTCCATCGTCGTTTCCATCTTTTGGGATGTCCACCATGTATATGTACTATGAGGTGGCCTTCCGGTGCCACATGTAGGCGCTTGGTTCTTGGTTGTGTCCTCGTGATCGTCATCCATACCGCGATGTCTTAGCAGTAGAAGTCAAGCATGTCGGTTAAATCATCAGCAGTGGCTACAAAGTGGGTGGTGGGTGAGGGTTGAATTTCTTCGTCGTCGCATCCCAACCTTCGACCATAGTCCGAGCAGGGCTCTCCTGATAAAGAGAGAGACTTTAGTGAATTGAGGATGTCGCCAAAGGGCGAGTCTTTGAAAGATATCTGCTGTGATGAACTCCATAACGGCGTAATCGGACTCGATTGGCGGGGAGCACGGAGGTTCGAAGTCCAGGAGAGGAGTCCGGCACCACCTCGAGTCACGGGCTTCGCATAGGACAGGGATGGTGTTCGGCTCAATCGCCGTAGAGATCGTCGCCCCCGAGGCGGTGTCCAGCCACTCATCCTCGATCGGCGAAATCGGCTCCGAGCTAAGGGTCGGAGCGGACGCTAAATCGCGACCTCGAGGGCACCGGTAGCGAGCTAGATCGTGCCCATCGAGGCCGAAAGGCGCAATGGCGCTTGGTAATGGCTTCGTATCCGTCGAAGAAGATCAAGTCTCCGCGAATGTCGGCCGTAGTTCGAGACTCCCAAATCTGACCTGATGGCGAGGCGAGCTTCGATCTGCTCGGATGGCCAAGTGAATTGGCCGCAGATCTGCAAAGCCACCGAATATGAACATCTGTCCGAGGAGAAAAGTCTCACCTGGACCGCGTCGTTGTTGATGATCGAAGGAGCCATCGGGCCTAAAGGTGGCGACAGAGGAACTCTCAATGAAAGCACCAATGTCGGTGTCAAAACCGGCGGATCTCGGGTAAAGGGGGTCCCAACTGGCGTCTAAGCGGATGGTAACAGGAGACAAGGGACACGATGTTTTTACCCAGGTTGGGCCCTCTCGATGGAGGTAAAACCCTACTCACGCTTGATTAATATTGATGATATGGGTAGTACAAGAGTAGATCTACCACGAGATCAAAGAGGCTAAACCCTAGAAGCTAGCCTATGGTATGATTGTTTTTCGCCCCTCTGGATGAAACCCTCCGGTTTATATAGACACCGGATTGGGCTAGGGTTACAGAGTCGGTTACAATGGTAGGAGATCTACATATCCAGACGCCAAGCTTGCCTTCCACGCCAAGGAAAGTCCCATCCGGACACGGGGCGTAAGTCTTCAATCTTGTATCTTCATAGTCCAGAGTCCGCCAAATAGCGGTGATAGTTCGGCTATCCGGACACCCCCTAATCCAGGACTCCCTCACCCGGCAAGGAGGTTGTCGGGTGTAATTAAGCTCTTAAGACCTTGGCGGCCACGACAAGCAGTGGCTCCGACAAGCGATCTTGCAAGATCCACCACACCAAGGGCCATGACCTCCAAAACTGCCCGGCAAGTAGAGCTGCTCACGAGAAGCGTAAAGCCGAAAAGGAGCGGCGGGACAAGGAGAAAGGCCGAGATGGTGCTTGAGGAATCCGGCAAGAAAAATGGCAGCCAAGGAGGCCCGCGGCAAGGATAATCAGCGGAGAGAGGCCCGGCCGAGCCGCGACAAGAAGCAGGAAGACGATGATCATGACGAGGACGACGAGTCCGGCGACCACGAGTTTCAGAAAGCCACAGAGACCATGTGCGTCGATGGTGGTGCCTCGCTGCATACGTCCCACCGCCAACTCAAGTAGTGGGCGCGTGAGATCACTACAGTGGAGCCATCGTTTGACGCACGGAAGCCCATGAAATGGTCCAGCATGCCCATCAACTTCGACACCGAGGACCACCCTGACCGCACTACTGCAGTCAGGTGCTTGCCAGTGTTGGTTTCACCAACAATCCGCAACCTTAAGGTGACAAAGATGTTGGTTGATGGCGGCGGCCTGAACTTGATTTCGCTGTTGTGCTCAAAGGCTGCAGATCCCCGATGGAGACCTCGAGGAGAGCAGGCCGCGTTCCAAAGGGGTTAACACGGGAGGAGCCAGCCAAAGGGAAAGGTCATGCTGCCCGTGACATTCGGAGGCGAGCTAAACCACAGGACGGAAAGGATTGTTTTTTATGTGGCCGAGATCCCCTTGCCTTACAATCGGATCCTCGGCCGCCCGGCACTAGCCAAGTTCATGGCGGCTTCACACTACGCCTACAACATGCTGAAGATGCCCGGGCCGATGAACATCATCACGTCCTCTCCGACAAGAAAGATGCGTTGATCTGCGCCGACCAACTCTACCGGGAAGCAGTTGCAGCAGCTGCCGCTAAAGGCACTGCTCTGCCGATGGAGCCCAGGGAGAAGACCGACGAGACCCCTCGCACCCACTCCGGCAAGTGCACCTCTTCGAGGTGTTGCGCTTCCGTTGAGAACGTGCCAGAGAGCTCCGTCGGCAAGAGCAAGAAGTCCAGAGCCACACCACCAGAGACCAAGAAGGTGCCCGTCAAGGAGGATGACACGGGGGGAGCTTTTACCATAAGCTCCACCCTCGACGGCAAATAGGAAAGCGAGCTCATCACCTTCCTGCGGGCAAATGTCGATGTGTTTTCATGGCAAGCCCCCGACATCCCCGGCGTTCCCAGGGAGGTGATTGAGCACCACCTTGCTGTATGTCCTCATGCGCGGCCCGTCAAGCAGAAGGTCAGGAAGCAAGCTCTGGAGAGGCATGAGTTCGTCATGGAGGAAATCAGAAAGCTAGAGGCGGCAGGCTTGGTGAGAGGAATATTCCATCCAACGTGGTTGGCCAATCCGGTGGTAGTGCGCAAGGCAAATGGGAAGTGGAGGCTGTGTATTGATTACACAGACATCAATAAGGCATGTCCAAAGGATCCCTTCCCGTTACCACGCATCGACCAGATTGTTGACTCCACGGCTGGGTGTGACCTGTTACCGTTCCTTGATGCCTACTCAGGATACCACCAGATCTTCATGACAAAAGAAGATGAGGAAAAGAGAGCATTCATCACACCATGTGGTACATATTGCTTTTTACGGATGCCTTTCGGGTTGAAGAGTGCTGGCTCAACCTTTGCAAGAGCAGTCCAAATTGGTTTTGAGCCCCAGCTACATAGAAATATGGAAGCTTATATGGATGACATAGTGGTCAAAACCAAGGACAAAGCAACCACTTGTGCAAGATCCGAGGAAACATTTACAAACCTGCAAGATCAACCTCAAATTGAACCACGAGAAGTGTGTCTTGGCGAACGTCGGCAAGCTTCCGGGTTCTTTGTGTCCCAAATACGGGATTGAAGCAAACGAGATAAGATCAAGGCCATCAAGCGGATCGAGGCACCCAAAGCGGATCAAGGGCGTGCGTCGGCTCACTGGCTGCGTTGCTTTGCCATGAGCCGGTTCATCTCAAGTCCGCGAGCATGCCCCTTCCTTTTTTCAAGATCTGAAGAAGGCAGCGCCTTGATCGAGTGGACCCCAGAGGCCGAGGCGCTGCAGGATTTGAAGAAATACCTCTCCTCTACTCGGTGCTTTGGTTGCGCCCAAACCACAAGAACCGTTTGCTTTTATCTAGCGGCAAGAAATCAGGTGGTTAGCGCCGCACTAATGTAGCCTGAAGAGAGGTCGACGAGAAGGCAAAGAAGCGGCGGCGAGTGGCGGAGATGGCAGATGTGGCGGAACCCTCTGGCAGGCTCGATTAAAGCAAAAGCTGAGTCCCGGCAAAGGCGGCCGCCAAATACGACAGACCCTACGTGACCGGGTGAAGAGGTGCGGAAGAAGAAAATGGTATAACACCCAGTTTACTTCATCATTTCCCTCTTGCAGGGGGCTAGGTCGAGGTACTCAGGTGTGCAAAAGCTGCTCTTCGGCCTCCTTATGGCTTCGAGGAAGCTGCGCCATTACTTCCAAGCGCACGAGATCACGGTGGTCACCTTCGCCTCCGTTACGGATCTTGCATAACCCGGATGCAACGGGAGGATCGTGGAATGGGCCATGGAGCTATCAAGTTTTGGTTTAAAGTTTGAAAGTACCTCGACGATCCGGGCGAGAGTCTTGGCGGAGTTTGTTGCAAAATGGACCTCGGCGCCTGACGAAGAGGTACTGAGGAGACTACCCTCCCGGCGAGGGAAACAAGAGGCAAGCTGGATCATGTACTTTGATGGGGCCTTTTCGCTGCAAAGGCGCGGTGCTGGTGTCTTTGCTTATCGCATGCCGGAGAGCACCTCAAGTATGTCATCCAAATGCACTTTCCCGGAGATGTCAACCAACAACACCGCCGAAAGTCTGAGGGTTTGCTTGCCGGTCTCGTGGATCGCAAGGACCTCGGAGTTAAAAAGCTCATCGTCAGGGGCGACTCACAACTTGTCGCCAGGCAGGTCAACAAAGATTATCAAAGCCCGTTGATGGAAGCTTACGTAGATGAGGTGAGGAAACTGGAGGAGCGATTTGATGGTATACAAGCGGAGCATGTCCCTCGGACGGAGAACGACATCGCCGACTACCTGTCAAAGCGCGCTGCCCTCAAGCTACCTGTGGAACCAGGTACTTTTGTGCTTCAGTTAACTCAACCATTCGTTGAGCCGTCGATCGGGCAGAACAAGCGGAGGAAGCTAGGCTCCGGCAATTACTTCCCCACCGAGCTCCCCGGAGCCGCCGGCAAAGATGTTGCCGTGGATGCCGATCCTGTCGCGGGACAACCGACTCCGGCAGGACCTCAGGTCATGGCCGTGGAGGCGGCCGCTCCCGTGGTAGGAGAGACGCCTTTGGTCCTTGTCGTCGAACCACAGGCTCCGGCATGGGCGCAGCACACCGTCCAATTCCTTCAGAAAGGAGAGCTTCCTGAGGAGCAGGAAGAGGCAGAAAGAGTAGCCCGCCGGTCTGCTCTGTACCAATTCATTGATAACGTATTGTATAGAAAAAGACCGAATGGGGTGAAATTGAAGTGCATCTCCCGGGAAGACGGACTAAAGCTGTCGGTAGAGATACATGGAGGCATATGTGGCTCCCACATAGGGTCGAGGGCCCTTGCCGGCAAGGCTTTTCGGCAAGGTTTCTTCTGGCCCACCACCCTCCAGGATGCGACGGCACTAGTAACCAAGTGTGAAGCGTGCCAGTTCCATTCGAAGAAGCTTCATCAACCAGCTCAAGCCCTTCAAACTATCCCTCTCTCCTGGCCCTTCTCGGTCTGGGGGCTCGACATATTGGGCCCCTTCCCCCATGCTGTCGGGGGCTTTGAGTACTTGTACGTCGCAATCGACAAGTTCACAAAGTGGCCAGAGGTGGAAGCAGTGAGGAAGGTGACGGCGCAGTCAGCCATCAACTTCTTCAAGGGACTGGTGTGCCGTTTTGGGATACCGAACAGGATCATTACCGACAATGGCACACAGTTCACAAGCCACGCCTTCACGCAATACATTGAGGATCTCGGCAGCAGGGTCTGTTTTGCTTCCGTGGCACATCCACGGAGCAACGGCCAAGCGGAGAGAGCAAATGATGAAGTCCTGCGAGGCTTAAGAACGAAGACTTTTGACAGGCTGCGCAAAAGTGGAAGACGCTGGATTGATGAGTTGCGGCAGTTCTTTGGTCGCATCGTAACGACGCCAAATCGAGCCACCGCCGGACACCTTTGCTCCTCGGTCTACGGGCAAGCAGTTCTCCCTTAGAACTCATATCACGGGTCACCTCGGTGCTCGCTTATGATGATCTTGAGCAAGAGAGATTGCGGCAAGATAATGCAACGCTCCTTGAGGAAGATCGTCTCCGGCGGTGTGAGAAGCGACCGCTACCAAAGAAGCCTTGCGCCGCTACCATAGCCGCAAGGTCCATGCCTGTGAGCCTTGAGGAAGGCGACCTTGTTCTTTGGCACATTCAGTCGGCCAAGAATTCCAACAAGTTGATGCCGAAGTGGGAAGGCCCTTATCGGGTAACACCAGTCACCAGGCCTGGCGCAGTCCGCCTGGAGATCGAAGATGCCATACCAGTGAGTAACTCTGGAACATCGAGCATCTTCATAAGTTCTACCCATAAATGGGACTGCCGGTCCTCCCGACAAGCCACCCTTTTTTGCTGCTACAAGCCTTCTTAGGCAAGGCATGTAACCCTTTGTACAAAGCCAGGCGCAGACCCTGAGCATAAATAAACAAAGCGCTGGCGCCCTAAGTTATAGCATGCATGCTAGGTCGAGTCTCTTCCTTGGTTAGGGTTGATAGTGCTTGGCGGCGACTAACCCCTAGCCTAGAGGTCGAGTGTGCGTCTGTATGTTCCTTTTCTGTCCTCCTTTGGTTCGCAGGGCACATGACACTTCTGCTGAGCTACTCGGAAAGAAGGAAACGGACCGGCGCCCCGACCCGCAAACCCGGAGTTGCGGGGCTGCTGCACCTGAGATCCAACCACGGCAAGATAAAATTGCCGGGGGCTGCGAATCCAGATAAGTCTTTTATCCTCTATCATGCATTTCGGAACCGGACTGGGGTATGTGAAACCTCGTTTTTATCTCTAGGCTGTCGTGCTCCCCTTTTTCCTACACCTAAGGATTATTTCCTGGGTCCGGATTTGGTCGTAGCCGCGGTAGGAAGGAGGTGGGATGAGGGGCCTGAAGCCCACTTCATCCCTGCCTCCGCCAAGAGCCTTGAGAACGGTCGAGTGGAGTGGGGGGCGGCAAGGCTCGCTGCCGGGCGAAAAACGATTATCTTAAACAATAACAAGGATTCGCTCCTTGTCATGGGATTTACCATGAGCGAAAAACCTGGCAAGCATCCCTTTTTTATTAAAAACATCCCATACAGGTACAGTTCATGCGAGATGAAAAACATGAGCAAGGGGATTACAAGTTTTAAAGTTAACAAAGGCCCGAGGGCTTACAAGACTAAAAAGAGATAAGGTGCCCGTAATCCCTTTCTTGTCCCTCTCCTCAGGAAATGGAACAAGAAAGTAGAAGGGAAAAAGGGGCGCCTACGCGAGCTACGAGTGGCGGAAGACACCAAGAGAACATCCCGGTGGCCGTCCGAGGGCTGGATGGTGATGGCGGCGCCAGAGGGAGAGCTCGAAGACGAGGCGGCAGGACATCAATACGCGACGAAGGCGTCAGTGCCCGCGTACTCCGACTTGACGGCATTGCCGCCCGCCCTCTTCCTCTTCTGCAGCCTCCCAACGCCAGCCGCCCAAGGAGACGACCCCGAGAAGTTCAAGGAGCCGGAAACACGGATGATGGGGTCGCCGGTGCCGCTTAGAGCGTCGCCCGATGCCTAGTCAGACCCGTCATCCTGCCGCCCGCTAGCCTCGTCGTCGCTTCCATTGTCTTCCTCGCCACTCTTGCTCGAGGAGGAATCCTCATCGTCAGAAGAGCTCTCCACCTTGACACCTTACGCGAGTCGAAGTGCCGAAGATCTTGGCGGAGAGGAGGCCACTCTCCATTAGTTTGAAATGGAGAGTGAGCCCCTCACGTTAAGCTGTGGAGGCGGCGAAGGTCTTCCACCCTCGGTGGAGATACATGACGTGAGGGGCGGGAACTCGGCGCCGGCCCATGTGCCACTGTTCCCACAACCCCTCATATGCAGCCGCCAGCGCTGCGGCGGATCCAGCTCCATCTCCAGCGCAAATGGAGTCGGGATCTAAGGCGACGGGCGCGGTATGGGCGCATGACTGACGAAGAATTCACGCCAGGTTGTCCCAGCGTGGCCCTCCATCGGAGGAGGGGCTGCTTTGGCGGAGGCGAGGCTGATTTTCCGCCCGTCCTCCTCTCCCTCGGGCACCTGACGGCCTCGACCACGCTCCTCCCCTTCCTCTAGCGGCCGGCTCCGCCGCTACGAGCTCTTGGGGAGGAGCGATGCGCTGTCTGGCCGGAACCCTCACCGCCACCGATGAAGCGTCACCACGCCCCCTCGCCATGGCAGAAGAAAGGAGGAAGCAGGAATGGGGAGAGGCAGATGGCGAAGGGTTGAGAGGCGTCGTTCCTCCCGCTCCCCTCTTTATAAAGGGGCGGGGGCGAGGCTCGGCCGCCCCCTCTCGGCAAATCCAGCCCGTTGAAGTGACAGCAAGCGGAGCCGTCGACCGCCCTCCCGGCTCCATTGAAGGTGCGTGGGAATCAACCCACGCACGCGCACAACCTCTCACATCCCGCACGCCTGTCATTCGCCCCACGTCGTGCATGCAGCGAACATGGCGCTTAGGGATAAGCGCGATGGGGACGCGTGGGCGACGGTTCCCCAGCGAGGGCGATAAATGAGCAGCTGACCCTGCGGTCTCAAAGAGACACGCAAAACCGCCTCTTTACTATCCACCGGCGGGATGACGCCAAAGTATGCTTCATCATGCTGCGTGCCACGACCCCCACGTCAGCGCGTTCAACGCGGAGTCGTGGGGAAGCGCAGCCAGATGAACGATTACCGCCATAAAATCCGCCCCAACTGCCCGCGTACCATTACGGACCTGGCCCAACAACGTCTTTGCGCTTATGTATGGCCTAGGCAGGGGGCTCTGTCGATTACAAAAGTAGGGGCTACTGCTTTTGACCCCTTTACTTGTGCACGGGCGATCGAGCCACCACGCCACGGCCACGCATAACAGAGGCAGGAAAGGGAAGCCGGAGAGGAGCCGAAGGCACAAAGGCAAACAAAGCAATGGCAAGGGCCAAGGCCACAAAGGTCGGATGAATGACAGGTTTCCCGGCAAGGACCCTTGCCCTTGGAGCAGCCTCGGGCCGGCCCGGCATGGCCCTTGCAGGGCAGCTCGCCCACACCAACTCAGCAAGCCACCTTTGAGCCCACCAGCAGCTGGGCAAACGCGTTGAGGCAGGGGCTGGGAGGCACCTCTCAGGTGGTGGCATGCAGATCTTCGTGAAGACAAAGAATAGCCAAGATCAAAGAGGATAGGAAGGCAGCGGATCCTCGGCGGGGTTCTTCTTGAGGAAGCCCACGAGACCCCCGGCTAGGTCCTTGCTGGGGATGACAGCGTGCCGCGGCAAGACCCTTGCCGGGCCACCCAGCAAGGCCCTCGCCAAGCGCGCCAGCAGGGCCACTACCAGGCCCACGCCATCCAAGTATCCGCCGCCGTTCGCATGCAGCTGCCGACCCAACCAGCTGGGCAGGCACCTGCGTGGCAACACGCAGCCCTTCATGAAGACTCCACCACCGCGCCACCTCCGCTGCCTGCCTGTCTACATGGCGCCGCACGCATCGCTGGCCAGGGCGCGTGTCGAAGCAAGGAGGAGCGACGACGAATGGGACGGGCCTCACCCCCGTCCCCAAATAAAGCGAGAGGACACCTAAGCTACGCATTTAATGTGTCTTGTCCTCTAATACAAGGGATAACCTCGCAACACTATACACCTGTCCACCTCCTGTGTGCCACTGTGGCAACCCCTTTTTCCTATAAAAGGAGGCCCGAGGCGACCAGGAGAAGGATTCAGCTCTTTTCGATCCACACGCTGACCACAGCTAGTTCGAGAGCTCAAGAACTCTCAGAAATACACCCACCAAAGCAGGACTAGGGTTTTACGCATCCTCGCGGCCCGAACCTGGGTAAACGATTCCTATGCTGTCTGCTAGTCCCTCTCTTCTCACGATCCCCGCGCCCCGCAACCGTAGTAGGGATTCCAGTGATCCCATAGGTGTCATTTCCCACCGACAGCCATCCTGCGCAGGCGCTAGGTCTGAGAGCCGGCCTTGTCGTCAGTGCATGACCTCGCTCGCCGACGACGAGTGCGTCAATGCTGCACGTCCTTTTCTTCCCCGGCGGATCTGTGACCACCGGTGAGGAGGGAGAGAGAGGCCGTCTTTTTTAGATCTGGAGAGAGGGTGATAGTGTGAGAAGCAAGTGGGCAGCCCTTAGCAAGAAAGCGCTGAAGCTCCAGCCTATATATCTTTTTATACTACTAGTACTAGAGGTGGAGTTGTGGTAGAGTACTTTATATTTTCTCTGCATACTGTACCAGTTAGTTGTGCTTCGGGCCAATGCGGCCAGATCGCATTTTGCACGAGAAATTACACACCATGTTTCGTTGACATGTGGTCCCGTTCCCACATGTCAGTGAGACAATGGCGAGTCCTTTTGTAGAATTTCCAAACGGACGTCTATGTAGGCCGGGGCACCTCTTCGTGTACCATGCAACCGTCCACCGACTCTTCGCCTTTCCCTCTTGATTTGGAATTGTTGTCGCACGCTCTTCCTCCCTCCTCCATTTGCCTTCACCCTTCCTTCTTCCATTGTTCGATCGTCTTCTCCATGGAGGGAACAAGCCCGAAACGACCCCGTTATTCTTGCCCCAATCTGATTGATGACGCGGTGGAGGAACTCATTGATCAGTGCGACGTCATTACCTCGGCTAGCATGGCAGGTTCATTCAAGACCATTCTCGACTCAACTAATAACATCATTACAAGGAACCCAAGGGTCCAGGAGCGGTTTGATCTCCCCTATCTTCTTTGCTATGACTGAGGGAGTCCTGGACTAAGGGGTCCTCGGGCGTCCAGCCTATTAGCCATGGGTGGGACTGATGGGCTGTGAAGATACAAAGGCCAAAGACTCTACCTGTGTCCGGATGGGACTCTCCTTGGCGTGGAAGGCAAGCTCGGCGATTGAATATGAAGATTCCTTTCTCTGTAACCGACCTTATGTAACCCTGGATCCCTCCGGTTTCTATATAAACCGGGGGGGTAGGTCCGTAGAGGACAAGACAGATAGCAATAGTCATACAGGCTAGACTTCTAGTGTTTTAGCCATTACGATATCGTGGTAGATCAACTCTTGTAATACTCATATTCATCAAGATCAATCAAGGAGGAAGTAGGGTATTACCTCCATAGAGAGGGCCCGAACACAGGTAAACATTGTGTCCCCGATCTCCTGTTACCATCGACCTTAGACGCGCAGATTCAGGACCCCCTACCCGAGATCCGCGGTTTTGACACCGACATTGGTGCTTTCATTGAGAGTTCCACTGTGACGTCGAAGATAGGATCGATGGCTCGCCTTGTTCTCAAGGACAATATCACCTCTGGAGGAGCACTGGCCTCAGGCCAAACCCTCCGGCTGGGTAGCTTTACAATGACCGCCCGTTCGGTTAATGCCAAGCGATGACCTCTCGGGTCATCGAAAATCCTTTAAATGTCGATTCCGAACACTCCAAGCAGATGGATCCGTTGGAGCTTTCGTCTTAAACGAGCTCCTAGATCGCATCGCCACCGGGGTCGCTTCTGATTCTGATCGAATTGGGCTTAAACCCGATCAGAGAGAAATCAAATCTCCACCGATCACCCACCAGATAGCGGTAGTCGAGGAGCGAGACGACAACTCTTCCTCCATATTGAGGATGGACTATGTCCGGATCTCTAACCTCGAAGAGCCGAACACCCACCTGCGAGGAGATGCATCCTGCCCTCCGAACATAGAATCGGACGACGGGCCCAAGAAATTAGTGGATATCCCGGAGCCCGATCTGTTAAGTTCGGAAGACCTTCAGACTCCGGATCCAAAATTGGGTCAGGGTTCAGATTTAAATCCACCCACACACCCAAATATAAGCGCTCTCACGAGCATACAACAGTGATGTCGAAGCGGTCCACCACTGGCGATTCCTTCTTGTCAAAGACAAGATTAAAGATTGCAGCGACGAGGAAGCAATCTCAGCGTTCTACAACAATTGCATGGACGAAGGAATCCTCAACGCCATCAACCGCCGTCACATATTACACTTCGCTGACTTGGCAACTATCGTACCGAAGTGTAGCACAATGGAAAGCGCCTGGAAAACTAGGCAGCCCGTTGGGAACCATCGGTCCCCACTCAACCCCTCGTTCAGGCGAAAAGGGCGCACCCTCGTGGCATGCCCGGTCCAATAATAAAGAAATATAAGCCCGTTATAGGGCGCGAAACCGTTCTGGAAGGATGGCTCGATGGGCCAAGCAAAATATACACAACACCGGATAACATACCAACCCACAACCTCAGAGCATGTTGGATACTCCGGCAAGTGGCTAAGAGCGGGCGAGGATATCCTCACCAAGAATACCCCGAGAACAACACCTCGAGAAGACGGCGACCCTGAAATCTTGGCGGTCTTCAAGACATTCGCTTCAAACAACAGGTGCAAAAGGGCACTCCGCGAACTCGCCGAAGTCTGCCAAATTGCAGCAATAAACCCTTGGAACGACACAGCTATAACCTTTAATGCCGATGACGAACCCAAATATAGGACAATCCGTGCACCAGCCGCCTTGGTCCTCAGTCCAATCATGGACGGCAGCAGTGGACTAAACCTCATCTATGAAGATACACTCCACAAAATGGAAATAGACAGGAGCCGCATCGAGCAAAGCGGCCACGACCTTCCGAGGAATCATTCGATCGGGAGGCGCGGTGTCTTGAGGAAAAATAACGATGAAGCGTGGTATTGACGCACGCCGGAGAATTATCGGTCCAAAGAGATAACCTTCCAAGTGGCCCCTTTCAACAGCGGATATCACGCCCTCTTGGGGCGAGATGCATTTACACGCTTCCAGGTTGTACCTCATTACGGGTACATGAAGCTTAAGATGCCTGGGCCCAACGGTATAATCACTATCGCTAGTGATCCAGACATAGCACTCCGCGCCAAAAATAAAACTGCATCCCTGGCCCTTGAGGCATTATCTGAGGCCCTCGCGGTCGAAGAATTAACCGCACTACGCTCCACGGTGGACAGGGACGATGTGATCCTAGACAAATGACCCAAATCCACCTCCTTCAAACCGGTGGAAGAAATAGTCAAATTCCAGGTCCATCCAACGGACCCCAAGAAGACAACATCTATTGGAGCACAACTAGACCCAACGGTTGATGCTGCGCATTTAGAGTTCCCGCGAAGCTGGGACATATTCGCTGGCACCCTTCCTCGATATGCCAGAATCCCACGCATATTGGCCGAACACATCCTCAATATATTGAAGGGATATAAACCGGTCAAACAAACACTGTGGCGCTTTTCCGAACCCAAACGCCAAGCCATGGGGGAGGAGCTAGCCAAGCTAGTCGAGGCCGGATTCATTAGAGAAATAAAACACCTGGACTGGCTAGCAAACCTGGTGATGGTGCCAAAGAAGGACAAATCCTGGCCCTGTGCGTCGATTTCAAAGACCTCAACAAGGCATGCCCTAAGGATCCCTTCCCTCTCCCTCGCATCGATTAGATTATTGATGCAATCGTAGGACACGATTTACTGTGCTTCCTCGATGCATACTCCGGATACCATCAAATCAAGATGAAGGAGTCAGATCAAGCCGCAACGGCATTCATTACCCCATATGGGCCTTTCTGCTTCAACACCATGCCTTTCGGGCTCAAAAACACCGGCGCCACCTACCAGCGCATGATCCAAACATGCCTGGAGAAACAGATCGGCAAAACAGTTGAAGCATAGTCATCAAAACAAGACACGTCGAAACACTCATAGACGATTTACGTCTCACATTCGACAACCTTCGTGCATATGACATCAAGCTCAATCCGGAGAAGTGTGTTTTCGGCGTCCCCACTGGAAAACTACTGGGCTTTATCGTTTCCAATAGAGGAATTGAAGCAAATCCAGCCAAAATCCGAGCTCTGTAACAATTGGCTACGCCAACGGACCTTAAACATGTCCAAAAACTCGCCGGTTGTGTGGCAGCTCTAAGCCTCTTTATCTCCAGATTGGGAGAAAAGGCATTGCCACTCTATCGTCTTCTACGGCACAGTGATCACTTCGAGTGGACGGATGCAGCAACGGCCGGACTGGAAGAAATAAAAACCCTTCTGGCGAGAAACCCAATCCTGGCCGCGCCGAATGTCGGCGAACCCATGTTATTATACATATCGGAAACACACCAGGTGGTGAGCGCCGTGCTCGTCGTTGAATGAGAATAGGACGGACACAAATTCCCGCTTCAGAAGCCAGTATACTACGTATCCACGGTCCTCACACCATGCAACTCCCGGTACCCCCATTATCAAAAGATAGCATACGCGGTCTTCATGGCATCCCGGAAGCTATGACACTATTTCCAGGAGTGTTCGATCAAGGTGGCTTCCGAAGTACCACTCAGTGACATAATAAATAACCGTGGTGCTATGGGCCGGATTGCCTAATGAGCCATTGAGCTCCTTCCATTTGACATAACATAGAAACCGCATCGAGACATTAAATCCCAAGTACTGGCTGAGTTCGTCGCCGAATGGACAGAGGCCGAACTCCCTAAAGAGTACGACACATATTCCAACTTGGTTATGTATTTTGATAGTTCCAAAATGCTGGCAGGACTAGGAGCGGGCGTCGTTTTAACGTCCCCCACTGGAGACATCGTCCAGTATGTACTCCAAATATTATATACAGACTCTAATAACGCAGCTGAATACGAAGCCTTATTGCATGGCCTTCAGATGGCTGTCTCCATGGGCATACAACGCCTGGTAGTGCGCGGGGACTCAAACCTCGCAATATATCAAATAAACGGAGACTTCGAAGCCAAAGACCCAAAGATGGTGGCTTATCGTAATGCCGTCCTAAAAATGTCGGCTCAGTTCAAGGGGCTCGAGTTTCATCACGTGGCCCGAGAAAGTAATCAAGCGGCGGATGTCCTCGCCCGCATTGGCGCCAAGAGCGACCCCGTCCCACCTAACATCTTTCCGGAAAGGCTTTTTAAGCCATCCGTGGTGTGGCAAGGGGAGAGCGGCAACACTATTTCTGATCCGAACACAACCCCAGATTCCGAACACACCGATATCATCGGGGGCTCAGCCAACGAAATAACACCGTCGGCCCATCTCATCATGGTAGTCATTTTCCCCATGGACCGAACCCTTCTTGGCCTACCATAGTAGGAAGGAACTCCCTGAGGATCAGAATGAGGCCCGCCGCGTTGTCCGGTGTTCGAAGGCCTATAAGGTTCATGACGGAGAGATCTACAAGAAAAGCATTACCGGAGTCCTTCAAAGATGTATCTCCGAGGAGGAGGGGCGGCAGCTCCTGGCTGAGATTCATGCCGGTCTAGGCGGGCACCACGCCGCAGCTCGGGCCCTTGTTAGGAAGGCCTTCCGTACAGGATTTTATTGGCCGACGGCCTGAGCAGATACACAGGACCAAAGCCATATGCCCCCCACTGCCCTACAAACGATCCCCTTCACTTGGTCTTTTGTGGTCTGGGGACTAGATATGGTCGGACCCCTTAAAGGAGGAAGCCATAAGAAAAAATATCTGCTGGTCATGGTGGATAAATTTACTAAGTGGATAGAGGCCAAACCAGTTAAAGCGGCCGAGTCCGGGCTGGTGATAGAATTCATATCCGGTGTTATGCACTGTTATGGTGTTCCACGCAGCATGATCACTGATAACGGCTCCAATTTCACAGTCGACAAAGTGAAAGCCTGGTGCGCTAATCTGGGAATCAAGCTCGATTACGCCTCTATCTATCATCCACAAACAAACGGTAAAGTCAAATGGGCCAATGGTCTTATTATGAGAGGCATCAAGCCTAGACTAGTGCAGTCTCTGAAAGAATCAGACAAGCACTGGGTTGAGGAGCTCGACTCCGTACTCTGGGGGTTGTGGACCACGCCCAATCGCACCACTAGATACACACCTTTCTTCATGGTGTACGGCGCAGAGGCAGTGTTACCTTGCGACATTATTCATGACTCACCTCGAGTGCGCATGCATGAAGAGAGAGAGGCCGAGCTTGATCGGCAGGACAACTTAGATGCCCTGGAGGAGGAGCGCGACGTCGCAAAAGCCCGTTCCGCATTTTATCAACAAGAGGCTCGCAGATATCAAAGCAGAGAAGTGCAGGTCAAGACTTATAACGTTGGCGAACTCGTTCTACGCCTGCCAGAGAAGAAAAAGGACAAACTCAAGCCCAAGTGGGAGGGGCCCTTCATCATTGACGAAGTTCTCACTGGAGGAGCGTACCGCCTGCGTGATGCGTCAGACAACCGCCTAGAGCCGAACCCCTGGAACGCGGCCAGACTTTGAAGATTCTATGCCTAGCGCCGAACTCTTTGTTCGTCTCCTTCTCCCTGTTGTTTCCATCATTTTTTCTCTCTTTTCCTTTTTTCTCTTTAGCCCTACAGCTTTCGTGCGGTTAGACCGTGCACACCTGACACATACATATCTAAATTTGTATGTCCATTATACCTGGGGGCTTCTTGGACAGAAGCTTGTTATTATTATTTCCCGAGCATCAAGCTCATCACATATGCGTTTTTTCCATATGTACCTTTTTTCGCCATTATATGCATCGATATGACTTAAGTTTTGGCCAAAATTTGGGTTGCACGGCTCACATGCTTATGCCCTACATTCTCGTTAGTTCGGCTGGGGCATAAAGGGAGCACCTCTGCGATTGTTACTGCCGGGTCATCTGGATGTGTACCTCAAACTGGGTGAAGCCGAAAGCTAGCATTCTTAAGGGAATATTCAGTCAGTGGATTAAAGATGTTTTTCGCATTCACTCCATTGTGAACCCCCAGAAGTTACATATACTGCGTTTTTTTAATCACGATTAGGACATGCACATTAACGCATGCACACCCGGAAAAAGGAACCCTTAACGGAACTATTCTCTCTGGAAGATGTTTCTTACAATCTTAATGTAATATAACATAACTAGCCAGATACAACTTGTCTGTTCAAGCAACTATGACCCCTATGCCTAGTTTCCACGCATACCCCGGTCCATTCGGCCGCTCTAGTATTTGGAAACACTCCGCACCTTCGGGTCCAAAGGTTGAAGCGAAAAGTTCGGCCATGACAATCGTTTTACAATTCAGCTAGAGTTACATATATCAAGGAAAGTACATAGTCACTTGGACTCATAAATCTCCTCCTCTATGCCGTCCAACAGGCTGTCTAACTTACAATCCTGTTGGGAATATTTGGCAGCTACTGCTACTTGGTCATATACCAAATTAACGGGCACTTCTTTTCCATCTGACACTAGAGGTCCGACCCGGGCCATGCCATTCGGATCAAGCTTGGTATACTGTGTTTTCACCATGGCCCAGGCCTCTCACGCACCCTCCCGGCAGGCCGATATTTTCCATAATCGGATACGACGCCGCGCTACCTTGAATAGCTCTACAAGCTCCTCCATACTTCCTAGAGGGGAGGCGGATGGCCACAAGGCCTTGGCAACACTCCTCATTGCCTGTCGAGCTTGCTCGTGCGATTCTGACGACCCTTGCGGCCAGATCGTCAGGCAATCCGAACACCTCCTCTTGGACGGCCGTCGGCAAGATACCTGCAAACATAACTCTATCGGTTCCTTTCATCTCCAGAACTATCATAAGGTAAGTTCGCCACATCTGAATATGCCGCCTCATGACCTTTTATTCTCCTTCACGGAGTCGGCCAGCTGGGCCCAAACATCTTTCAGTTCCTCGCCCAGCTGAGTGTTCGCATCCTGGAGTTTGTTTTTCTCCTCTCTGACTCGGGTCAGAACGCGCTCGCCGGCGGAGTGTAGTATTTTCGCCTCTCGCTTGCCCGTTTGAGCGGCTTTCAGTTTCACCTCCAATTGGTCGGACGATCCTGTTATGATAAGCAACAATATTAGCACAAGCTGGTATATAATTATTGTTTCTCGACGGAGGGAAATATTACCGAGCAGCGCCTTCTTGGACTCTTCGGTTTGGCGATTTGCAGCGATTAGCCGTGTCAGAGCATTTTTCCGACTCTTGGGCTAGCAGGTCGTTCTTCTCCGTAAGAACTTTGGTTATACAACGATCCTTAAATCACTTGTACCAACTGCTTCAAGTCTCGGGGAGCTCTTGGCATCTGTTAGCATATTCGGACAAATTAAACTTACCTGTACATCTTTTAAATGCTGCTCATTGGCCTCATTAAGACCATCTCGAGCAGCCCGGATGTACGCATCAGCCGAGCTGAAGGCACTGGATGCCTCTTTTGAGAAGCGAGGATCTCGTAAAACGGCCCTCCGGCGCCGATGATTCATGGCGCTCTCCACTTCCGAGTTGGTGAGGGACATATCTTTCGAGCCCTCAGCCGAAGGACAGTCCGGCGTCGCTCCCATATCAACCCCCGTCTCCTCGGCTGGGACCGAATCCCGGGTGTTGGGAGTACGACTGGCCGGATCCCCAGACATAGTCCGGCAGACCCTTTTCCTGATATAGGGCGAACATAAAAGTCAACTTTGTTGGATCACATTGCTCTGAGAACATATTCTTGAATCTATACCTCTTTGATGAAGGCTCGGTCGTATCTTTGTTTGCCTTCCTCTTCGAAGGCTTGCCCGGCGTAGGGACCGCTCTCTTTGGAGATACCCTTGGAGCAGCATGGCGCGCCGAACGCCTCCCCTTTCTGAGCACAGGACTGTTGGAACCGCCAGTCCCTTGCCGCGCTCCTCCTCGCCCTCTCGCTCTGCTCACTCTCCCTCACCGTCGCTCTGCTCACTTGAGAAGAGGAAGAAGTTCAGAAAAGTTCAGAGAACACGGTGGACACAGGTGGTTTTCGGCGCCTTTAACGCCCCCCCTTTTCTCCCTCGAGCACACGAACTCGATTGTGTCAACTGTTACAACGATCACCCCATGGCTTTATATCCCGAGCCAAGCGCCGGGCACGCACCCACGCCTCCACTCGCTCGCGATCTACTCCACGCTCTGCATGCTCTCGCCGCGCCCGCTACGCACTCGCGTGCGCCCGCGCCTCGCGCTGAGCATCAACCAGGCGACCCGATCGCCCCGCACGGATCGCCAACAGGCACACACACACTACCCGGTGCACGGACACGCCCATGCACCCAACGCACGCACACACGCACGCCCTAGTCCTCGGACCCGACGCGCCCAGGCAGTCCAGCGCGCGTCCATACCCGCGCTCGACGCGCCCGGCTTCGTCGTCGTGGCTTATTCGCCCATCAAGGACGGTGCGGTGGGTGAGGTAGAATGAGAGAACTCTTTTGGACAAGGTGTCTCCTAATTACTTACGTATGAAGCAGGGAGAAGGCAAGGGATAGTCGGTGATGATGGCCACTTCTGTGCCGTCATAGCTCGCCTGGTAAAACACCCCATCCTCGAGCACCACGAATATATCCGGATCCTCTTCGAATCCGGGGTCAAGGTCCTGATTGTGGCCCTCGGGCTGTGGGGCGGGGCTGTGAAGGCCTTCGGAAATCTTTCGCCAGTGCTATTATAAAAAGGACAAGTTAATATTCGTTAACAGTAGTTCAGGGAGTGGAATGACTACAGCAGAGGAGTTGGGGCTTACCCAGCTAGGAGGACTATACATGGAATATCCATCTCTACGCTTGATATGAAAGAACTCCTCTTCCTCCCCTTTGAACAGTTCGGCCAATATTTTGGCCAAAGCGGCGGTGTGTCCGACCCTTCCTACTGCTAGCGGAGGCGTCGTCCTCCCCGTTGTAGTGCCACATGGGAAGCCGTCTATATTGGAGTGGCTGAACCCCCCGTAGTATGGAGGTTGCCATCACTTCGACTATCGATAACCCGGACTGAGAGAGCGTCCTTATCTTGCTCAAGAGTTGACGAACTTCCGCACTATCTTCCTCCTCGCGGCTCCGAGGGTGCCAGCTGTGCCGTTTCTTCAAAGGAATGCTTGTGAACTCGGGGAGGCCCCTCCGAACTGGGTCTGGAAGTGCGACGTCCTCAATATAGAACCATTCAGAAGGCCACTCTTCGGACGCCTTCTTTGGTGTACCGGATAGGTATCCGGTCTTAGCGATCACGCCATATTTTGATGCCGCCACTTCAAATATTGATCCCTCATGATTACGTGGGACGACGCAAAACAGCCTTCTCCACAGTTCAAAGTGGGGCTCACAACCCAGGAATTGCTCGCAGAGAGTGACGTAACCCGCGATGTGCAGAATAGAGGCCGGCGTGAAGTTGTGTAGTTGGAGGCCATAGTACTCCAGAAGCCCTCTCAGGAACGGATGAATTGGGAACCCGACGCCTCTTAGCAGGTATGGGACGAAGCACACTCGTTCCCCATCAGATGGATTGGGAAGTTATCCGCTGGGCCTCACACACCATTGAAGGAGGTCAACCCCGCCAGACAGGGACCAGATCCGCAGGGGGAAGAAATCCACTGTGTTTAAGCCTTCTCCGGTGATTATAGGGAACACAACACCTCTCACTCTCGCCTTTTTCTGGGCCATAAGGACGGGAGGAGGAGCTGGGAGCGCTAGCCATGTTGGAGTGGTCTTTCCCAGCAGTATCTGAGGATTTTTCCACGTGGTGCCGAATGGATCTGAGATCCAATATCTTTATAGACACTCTTTCTCGCATGGCCGGGGTGTTATGTGCAAAAATGCCCTGACCTCTCGCATTCGCTCGACACATGGAAGTTGAAGTTGTTGATACACAGAAGCCGAGGGGTACGACATTAAATGGAAGGCCGGATACATCACCTTGAAGTCATCGAGGAAGAACCCGCCTTGCAATGCCGAAGACAATCTGCGCACCGGACACCTCGTCATTGAAGTCAGGTTCGGGGGCTACTGAGGGAGTCCTGGACTAAGGGGTCCTCTGGCGTCCGGCCTATTAGCTATGGGTCGGACTAATGGGCTAGAAAGATACAAAGGCCAAAGACTACCTCTGTCCGGATGGGACTCTCCTTGGCGTGGAAGGCAAGCTTGGCGATTGAATATGAAGATTCCTTTCTTTGTAACTGACCTTATGTAACCCTGGATCCCTCCGGTGTCAATATAAACCGGGGGGATAGGTCCGTAGAGGACAAGACAATTAACAACAGTCATATAGGCTAGACTTCTAGGGTTTTAGCCATTACGATCTTGTGGTGGATCAACTCTTGTAATACTCATATTCATCAAGATCAATCAAGCAGGAAGTAGGGTATTACCTCCATAGAGAGGGCCTGAACCTTGGTAAACATTGTGTCCCCCATCTCCTGTTACCATCGACCTTAGATGCACAGCTCGGGACCCCCTACCCGAGATCCCCCGGTTTTGACACCGACAGTGACCCTGCTGACCGGTGTACGGACGACGGAGGCCTCGCCTTGTGCAAGTTGATGCCGCTTGATAATGATACGTGTGATGTTAAGATGCCATCGCTTGAGGGTAAGTCTTGGGCGGTATGAAATGGAGATTGGGTTGTTTATATTGGGTACAAGCTGCGTAGTGGGAACTTGTGAATGTGTACACTCGTCCACTGGGTTCCACTTCCAAAAATCTCGATCGCCTGAGAGGTTGAGTACACCGGTATTCTACATGAGTTCAAATATGATCATGGTGACTGTCATCTACGGAAGATAGCAATTTGTCGAGTTCCCAACCGCTCTTGGGATTACAGGAACTATGAAGTTGTTGCTATCTTCGACAAGCTTGTTGCCGTCCTTACTTCCATGCCTCGATGGATATTTCTTAAAAATCAATTTCTATACACGGATGAGTACTGTGATGCAATTCAATACGAGGGTCTTGTATTTGCTGCCACCATTCGTGGCACTATTTTTGCATGGAATCCTGATGCTTTCGGTACGTTTGTCTTCCACCGTAACTATAATTGTTTCATCCACATGCATGCGGGTTAGCTAGTTTCCCTTTAGTAATTAACCTTCTTCTGTTTCCAAGGTCCTGTAAACACTCCACCACCTATACTTGAAATTTTTTATAACCAATGGGGAGAAGACGATGCTGATGACCACGAGCACGAGGACGAGCAGGACTCATATACTCAGTGACGCCTGGCAACTTATTCTGATGGATCACCTCTTCTTGTCTGTATATGGGGCACTGCTGATGTTACTAAGGAGGCAGGTGTTGTCTCGCATGGTCGCACTCTCCGGACCTATTCCAACATCCGTAGCAGGGTATTCGGGATGGATACTACTATGCTAAGCGTAACACCTTCTCCTGGTTTAGTATTGATACTCTTGGAGGAAACCCGCTCTTCCTTGGACAAAACTATCCAACGATGGTGAAAGGCGATCCAGCTGCTGTTGACACAACGTTACTACCATTTATGAGAAGCAACTGTATCTATACCTCGGACATTGCTATGCTTCCCTACCATCCCAATATTGGTCCTGACATAGGCCGCTTCAACCAGGATGATCAGTCCTGCGTTGATCTCGAGATTGACAGTAGCTGGCCCTTCCCAGAGAATCACTTCTGGTTCAAAGCAAGTGTTTCCAATGCCGACCAGTGGTTGAGCTGAAGTTCATTTCATTGCTTGTTATTTGTTGTGTGATGAAAACTTTAGTATTTATAATGTATCCTTGTTGCCGTTGTGGGTTGATGACCTGTTGTATGTAATAAAATGATATGCCTGTGATAAACTTACTAAATTTATGAATGGCTTTCGAGTCGCTTCTCTATGTGGGTGCTGCGACGAGACAAAAATATATTTTCCAAATACATAATTGTACGTGCATTGCAACAGGTTATCAGATGAGTCCAATCAACAATAGTAATACTACTATTTGTACTAGCTTCGCATGCTTCGTGCGTTGGGCAGGTGTTTTTATTGTAGTTGCGAATCCCATCATCCCAGGTCCTCGGATGAGTCCAGTAGAAATTGCATTCTGATGTTTGGCTTCAAACTTTCAAAACTGTTGCACTATCTCTACATCTATGTATACGTAATACAACAAGTTTTAAACTTGAGACCAGCCACCCACCCTCACAAAGAACACTTTTTAACCTAGCACGAGACTCGTGAAATTTGGCCATAGTGTGAGGTGGGCCATATGTTAATGTGTTCGCTGTACGTAACCAGCACCTTGAATCCTCGATATATAGTAGGGTGGCATGGGCCAGATCAAGCATTCACGTCCAGGTGTATGGCACATGCCACCAGCACGACTTCCATCTGACACCATATTTCTTGGAGTCCGTGCTACAACTATCTCTTCAACCTCGTCGTTTCTCTAACTCAGCCATCGCACGGTGGGCGAGGTGGGGGTTTGGCGATAGTCGGTTTCCTCAACTGCGGTCCCACTTGTAATGCCAACTCCAACACATGACCCCAAACGGACCTCCGTTTTGCACGGATTCTGTCCGTTTGGGTAGGGCAATATAATTAGTGTCAAGACCATTTCTCGGATGCGGTGGCCATGTGCCCAACGCGCGGACACATCCCGGCCGCGTACATTTTTCTTTGCAAATAGATATCCTTTGTGCATCATTGATTTTTGGTACATGGAAATACATCACCAAAATTTGACTAGGAAAGCAAGACCAAAGAAAACAAGAACCACAAGAACACATTTAGAAGATATCCAACTTCCATAACTGCTCCTGTAAGTTGGATTAGTGCCTTCTCGATGCATTCATTGTTGATCTGCGGGGGCTCAATCTTGCGTGCTTCTTTCTTCTTCCAGTGTAAAGAAGTAGACGTTGCTTCCTCGCATCTAGTCTCATGTCTAGCCTCTATTCTATCAACAAGTGCACTAGTCTCATCTCTAGCCTCTATGCTAGCTAAAAGTGCTAGAACATCTACTAAATAGCGATCTATCAATATATCGATGTACTCTTCTTCCCAATACCAAAACTTGCATCCATTCTACACAATAAAACTTTAAGTTAGCACAACTAGTCTAATCCGAGAGCACAACCGAAGCTAAAGTAGCACATACCCCATCGGTTGAGCACTTGATGTACACCCATCCGGGATGTTCCGGCGTTGTAGAGACGCCAAGAAGACCTTTCTTTGGGCAGCGTCGCACATAATGAGTGGCAATGGTGCGGCCGACGAGCTTTTGGGCCAGCAAGACCGAGCCCTACCGACCTCCATTCATGTATTCGCCAAATGGACCGCCAGCAGTGCAGAGATCCGAAAGTGGCTAGAGGAGGAGTCATGATCGTGATGCGGCCTTGCGGCCTTGCCGGGCCTTACGGCTCAGGTGCCCGGCCATGGCGGCGGCTGCACGGCCTCCCACATACCGGGCGAAGCTCAAGCCCGACCGGATCCGCTCCAAATCCGGCCGCCGGGTGCGCAAAACACATAGTCGTGGTTGGGTAGCTCCGGGGCGTCTTGGGAAAGGGGGTTGAGCGAGCGCCCATCCGAGCTGCACGCCCTGGAGTTGGCCTAGCGGCGTGGCGGACCGACCGTGTGGGGGTGCAAAGTGGCTTCGCTCATGTGGGGGACGGAAGCCAACCCGCAAGGGCGCTAGGTCTGACAGGATGGCCTTGTCGTCAGTGTGTGACCACTGTGGCAACCGTCCGCTCCCCACTAGCCTCTTCGTTGACATGTGGTCCCGTTACCACATGTCAGTGAGACGACGGCGAGTTCTTTTGTACAATTTCTGAATGGACGTCTATGTAGGCCGGGGTGCCTCTTTGTGTACCGTGGCAACCATCCACCGACTCTTCGCCTTTCCCTCTCGATTTGGAACTACTGTCGCACGCTCTTCCTCCCACCTCCATTTTCCTTCACCCTTCCTTTTGCCATTGTTCGATCGTCTTCTCCATGGAGGGAACAGGCCCGAAATGACCTCGTTATTCTTGCCCCGATCTGAATGATGACGTGGTGGAGGAACTCATTGACCGGTGCAACGTCATCATCTCGGCTAGCATGGCAGGTTCGTTTAAGACCATTCTTGACTCAACTAATAAAATCATTACAAAGAACCCAAGGGTCCAGGAGCGGTTTGATCTCCCCTATCTTCTTCAACGTGACCCTCCTGACAGGCGCGCGGATGATGGAGGCCTCGGCTGGTGCAAGTTGGTGCCGCTTGATAATGATACGTGTGATGTTAAGATGCCATCGCTTGAGGGTAAGGCTTGGGCAGGCGCAAATGGAGATTGGGTTATTTATATTGGGTACAACTGCGAGTGGGAACTTGTGAATGTGTGCACTCGTCACCGGGTTCCATTCCAAAAATCTCGACCGCCTTGAGGTTGAGCACACGGTTTTCTACGTGCGTTCAAGTATGATCATGGTGGCTTTGTCGTCTGGAAGATAGCAATTTGTCAAGTTCCCGACCGCTCTTGGGATTTAATGGACTATGGAGTTGTTTGCTATCTTGACAAGCTTGTTGCCTTCCTTCATAGTTCATTTGGATGGATATTGCTCAAAATTAGTTTCTATACTACGGATGTGTCTTGTGATGCAATTCAATACGAGGGTCTTGTGTTTGCTGCCACCACTCGTGGCACTATTATTGCATGGAATCCTTATGCTTTCGGTACGTTTGTCTTCCACCGTAATTATAATTGTTTCATCCACATGCATGCGGGTTAGCTTGTTTCCCTTTACCAATTAACCTTCTTGTGTTTCCAAGGTCCTATGAACGTTCCACCACCTATACTTGAAAAAATTTATAACCAAGGGGGAGATGACGATGGTGATGATCACGAGCACGAGGACCCATATACTTAGTGGCGCCTAGCAACATATTCCGATGGATCACCTCTTCTTGTCTGTATACAGAGTACCGCTGATATTACTAAGGAAGCACCATGGTCGCACTCTCCGGACCTATTCCAACATCTGTTACAGGGTATTCGGGATGGATACTACTGTGCTAGCGCCAACACCTTCTCCCTGGTTTAGTATTGATACTCTTGGAGGACACTCGCTCTTCCTTGGACAAAACTATCCAATGATGGTGAAAGGCGATCCAGCTGCTGTTGACACAATGTTACTACCATTTATGAGAAGCAATTGTATCTATACCTCGGACATTGCTATGCTTCCCTAACGTGGCTATCACAGTATGGGTCATGAAATAGGCCGCTTCAGCATGGATGATCGATTAAATGCGTTGGTCTCAAAGATTGACGATGGTTGGCCCTTCCGAGACAAACTCTTCTAGTTCAAAGCAAGCGTTTCCAACGCCGAGGAGTGGTTGAGCTGAAGTTCATTTCATTGCTTGTTATTTGTTGTGTGATGAAAACTTTAGTATTTACTAGAATGTTTTGTTGGAACTAATCTATAATCCAACATGTATCCTCGTTGTTGTTGTGTGTTGATGACTTGTTGTATGTAATGAATTGTACATTTGCATATGCATGTCATAAAGTCAATTTATAAATGGTTTTCGAGTCACTTCTTGGAGTGTTAGTGCCATAGTAGTATAGCCGACATCCATAGTAGTATGAAGTTGCCACATCACATACAACCAACCAATAGTTAGTTCTAGTTAGATCAACTAGAGCTAGGTGTCACACGGAGGCCGAGAAATATGGTGATAACATGACTGCGTGAGGTGGGCTTGTACATAGTATGACGTAGGCACGATGGCTTGCCGTGGTGTTTCCTACTCCTCCTGGTCTAAATGTGGAGAAGATTTGGTCGAGTTCTTCCTCCTTTTGCCGACACGTGGGACATCCAGCATCCAGGTCGTGTCATGCAATAAAATGGAGTGGTGGTTGAAGCCACGTGATGTGCATCTTGGGTTAAACTGTAAATAGAATCTTACTACTCTTGAGTAACTCTAAAAGCGGCCACCGAAGATCTTTATTGGAATTGTTTTTCATCACCAGCACGTTGAGGTGAAAGATGTGTAGGTTCAGTGGGTCCTCTTGCGTTCTCACTGAAATGTGGGACCGCATATGAGCAAACAGAGACGATGGGCTCCAGCGTCTATTTGGGCTGGCTAAGAAGAGAGATAGAGGAGGGCTGAGCACGGACTCCAAGAAATTTGTTCTACGTAAGCAGCACCTCGATATAGGCTCGGGTGGCATGGGCCATAACTAGCATTCACGTCTAGCAGTACGGCGCACGCCACCCACACGATTCCCATCTGACACCAATATTCTTGGAGTCCATGCTACAACCATCTCTTCTCCATCCTGTTTTCTCAGCCATCGCGTGGTGGGAGGGGTGGGGGTTTGCCGATAGTCAGTTTGCTCAACTGCGGTCCCACTTGTAAGTGAAAATGCAACACAACACACATTCCCCCTTGAGCGGCATGCCGGACCAACCGTGTGGGGGTGCGACCCGAACACGGCAGGCTTTTCCTTTTGAACTTGTAACTTCTAAAAATTGGTTATGTTCCATGGCGCGACCGATAGATAGAAATAACGATTTTCCCTAGAGTAATGAGAAGTTTGGTTCTGGCGCGGTTCATGCATGGAGTACATACGAAAATTATGAAGTTGATGCGAAAGGTAAGATAATTACTAGTAGTACCATATACTACTACATGGATTTGACGAAAAGATAAGGATACATACGGATCCATCAACGACATCCTCACGTTCTAGTGCACCGGGTCACCAACCGACGTGTGAGGAGCAACGGCGTTGGCGGCGAGCTGAACGTGCTTCTAAACAATGCCGTCCAAGGTTAACCTGCGGGTCAAGAAGGCCAGCGACCTATCGTCCTTCTCTGGCAAGTAGTAGTCCTTGTGGACGATTTGCGCGTAGACGTGGGTGATTATGTCGACGGTCTCTTGCTGCGCCAGGTGCTGCGCGGAGAGCGCGACCTCGAGGTGGATACTCTCCGGCGCGACGGCGGACAATCGCACGGCCATCAGTGCGTCGACGAGGTTGTCACCATAGAGGCCGTTGAGGGTGGCAGGCATCGCAGAGCCTGTGCGCGTGGGCTGGAGGCGTACATCAAGGTCGTCCGCGAGCTTCTTGACGACGGTGAACTTGTCGAGGAAGCCGATGAGGACCTTGTCGAACAAGGAGATGAAGCTGTCGTCCAAGCAGCCTCTCGCCCTGGCGGCCTCAAGCACGACCTAGAGACGTTCCTTGGTGCCGGACGCGGGCGGTGTCGTGGACCATCTCGGCACGGTAAGGCGATGCTCGCTCATCGCCTCCATGGGTCTAGCTTCTAGTTAACTAATCTTGCGATTGGAGTGATCACTCTTGCCCTTAGTTAGGGTGCGTAGGTGCGTAGGATTTTGTAGATTGGACTGGTGGGGAGCCTTTATATGAGAAGTGCAGACTGCGTTGCATTCACGTGTGTGTTGGCCATCTACTCCTCGGCCCTCTCTTGCTTTTTGCCTTTGGTACATGTGGTGGGCCAGCCACCTGTTGGGCCCACGCGTCATTCACCCAAACGCAGGTGCAGTAAGTCAATGAAGTTGCGTCCCCCTCCGTCCCAAAACACTTAGGCACGGTACATGAACTCCCTCCTCGTTTCTTATTTCGTGACATATCAACCAATGAGAGATGTGGGCCGTGCATGCTTTCAATGACTTGAGACTACCAAACATGACATGCAGTGGTTAGTTCATTGCATGTAATCCTATTAATTAGAAAAAGACATTAAGTTCTCTCGCTTTCCCCTTCGTCTTGGTCACGGTGCAGAACCTAAGAGCATGGTTAATAGTATAGCAAAATACTGGCTATATGATGATTCCATGACATAAAAAGCCATCACAAGTAGCCACCCATACAATAAGGTTAGCTATAAGGCTGGCTATAAGAGTACCACTTTTCTCATCTTCTCTCTCTCTTTCTTCATATTTATTGTATATCGGCCTAGGAATCCGCATATAGCTAGGCTCTTGCATGAGAGCCCACTCCTCTTTTTCACTTGCTCTAAGATGACTTAAACACCTACACGGAGGAAGTAGTCTCAATTCCTTGGATGCACACGCACCCCACATCTCAGTATTGGGTGATTTCTTTTTTCGTGGCAAAATTGGGAGCAGGTTGGGTAGTTAATGCACCGCCAAAAAAGTTTTGGGATTACTATTTGGTTTTTAGAACGTGGTGATGCACTGTCTGGAGGGAGTATAATAGTAGTCTTTGATTGCAATCTTTTGTTGGTAGCTTACAAAGCTGAGTGCTCGGTGAGTACAATAGTAGTCTGATTGATGAGACTTCAGATTTGAGCCATCTACCGGAAGGAATAAAACAATACACCATGTATTTATTTACAGAGGGAGTAGTACATTTTTTTACAAGCATTACTAGATATTGCTAGTCAAATACTAAATCCAGACGATGGTGCTAGTCTCTACTCCTAATAGAGCAGTTGATGAATAGTCCGTCGGTTATTTTTCGCTAGTTTTTTTTCGTCCTCCCTCCCACCTCCCAATTTCGCTGGTTTTTTTCGTCCTCCCACCATTCCCGCTGGTCTCCGCGTGTAGCGCACCGGTTTTTTTCGCCTGACTCGGAGACCCTTCCTGAGTCCCCGACCAAAGGAAAGCACGACTCCCTGCACCTCTCTCCTCTAGGGTTTCAAGCGGCGGGCGGCGGAGCCGACACAGGCGGCGACGGTTCCTCCCGCGCCACCACTCACCTCCGTCGCCACGGCCACACGCCTCACCGCGCCCGATGTCGACGCCACCCAATGCGCCGCACGATGTCGCGCTTCGCTCGCCTTCGTCGACGACGCCCGATGCAGCCCAAGTGCGGTGTGCTTCCGCCTAAGCCGACGCAGTCGGCCACTACTAGCAGCAACCCCCGAGCCCGACGCGCCGCTGTGCCTGCCGCGGCTCCGCCTACTCCTCTGCCGCCGGGTCGCGCCGCGAGGATAGCCGCCGCTTCATCAGAGGACGCGCTTATCAAAGGTACGGCCTTATCGGTCTCCCACCTTGGCCTGGATTCTGTCATAAAGATGGTGCTGGGTAGTGGATCTGACTGCCCCCTCTCCTGTCTCTGCGTTTCTCCCATACGAAACCCTAGGCTGGGCAGAGGCGAGTCCACTGGGCAGGCTCCTCAGGCCCAGCCATCTACGTCCCCAACTCACCATTAGCCTGGAATCCTGATCCTTCCACACATTTCCTCTCAATATCTGTGTGTTTGACGAGAAGCAAGCAACACTCGCAACCCGTGAGATGCAAAATTACCAGCACATGAGTAATTTAGCACCTTTCCGTGCATATGAACGAGTATTGGAGTACCTAATTAAGTGATTAGAGATTGACTGCTACTTGTTGTTTAGCACCTTTCCGAACAGTACTAACTGAATGCCCCAGGCCGCTGCAGTAATCTACAAAATTTTTGCCGAACAATGTAATTGGGAGATTTTGGCAATTGTGCCTGACAAGTCCAATTTTTTGTTCAAACATTGGAAATTTTCTGGTAAATTTTAGGACATGATGGCTATTTTGCTAAACAGATCCAAAATTTGGTTCAAAACTTTGTATTTAAAAAAATCAAAGGTATCTCAAATAATTATTAAATGTGCTCAATAGCAATCCAGGAAATTTTGAGCTTATTTGCACTACTGCATTAGGAGATGTTGACTATTTTTTCTTTGATTTTTTGTTTGCTTGGTGTTAAACTTTGAGCCCACCCTTTATTTTCTTTCTGGAAGCATACTGGGCGGGGAGCTGATGACGGGTGCCGCATCTGAATCCATGTCGGACCTCTTATTGCAAGGTATCACCTCCTCCCTTCATCTCTTCTCTATTCGTCTTGGTCAGAGTGAGCACGCCCGTGTATTCCTGCGTACTGAAATGCGCGTCTGCAAGGTTGAATAAAAATGGTTCTATTTAAACAGTGACTGTCTTTTTGTTACTGATGGAACCTGCAGCTCGGAACACACTGCTCGAAGGTGACAGGATGCCTGGAGCAACTGTCGATGCAGCAGAGGGTCAACTGTTCTGCACTGGATCGGGGAGATCAGTTTCTGTCAGTTAGAGGGCTATAAAGAGGGCACGGGGAATTGGTCAGGAAGGAGGTGGAGAAGACTGATATCAAGAGAAGTAATAGCTTATGTGCCCAACTTTTGTTTTGTAGTAGAACTGTTCCATTGTTCATTTCTGCATGTATTGTACCTGATGACCATTTTTTGTGTTACAGAACAAACGTTTGACAATGTACCTGATGCAGAGGGCGTATCGAGAGAAATGGACACTCTATTTAGAGGCAAGACTTGCTTTCACCTTTTTCTCTATAGAGACAATATTGAATGTTGCAACAATAGCAAAAAAGTATGCAGGTTTGATAATTGTACCAACTGTGTCTTCTTGAGGTTGTGCACTATTGGTTCAGTTTTCCATCTTATGAAATCTAGGTGGAGTACGTAACAGTACCATGCCCCCTGTGTTCCAAACTAGATCAGTAAAAGCGGTCTTTCCGGGCAATGATTCAATCCAAAAGGCAAGAGCTATTTTAGGAGGTAGGAAGTTTAACACATGTTTACTTTCTATCTAAACGCTGAAAGTGCTTTATTATCACTTATTTTGTTCATGATGGCGTATGTATGGCTGCGAGTAATTTAGGATGTCATCCCGTGTTCATTAACAACAAGGCATCATAATATAATATTTTTTATCTAGCCTAATTTTTTGCAGTTGCCTATACTTACAACTGGAGATATACTTGGATGTGCTTAGCTTGTAGAGCATTTATATTCCATATTAATATACGATGACTTAAAATAGTTTTATACTCCCTCCGTCCGGAAAAGCCTGTCCCCTAAATGAATGTATCTAGCATCAAATTAGTGATAGATACATCCATTTGAAAAACAAGCTTGGGACAAGCTTTTTCGGACGGAGGGAGTACTAACTAGGGTCCACCAAATTGATGGTTGTATATTTCTTGTTTTCACCGCTGATTTGTGATCTTCTAAAGAACCTGAAGAGTCCGTAAATGCTTGCTAGAACAAAAAATATATTTAAAAGCAATGTTTTTTTGTTCTATCTGATGGAATTTATTTTGTGAAACGTTCATTGAATAGTTCATAATTTTGATGGCCTCTTGATTCATGTCATTAGCAGTTATTTTTCAGTACTTTTCAGGAAGGCAATATCCCTTTTACTGGTCAGTGGACTAAAATTTCCCAGTGGGGTTCTCCGATTTAACTCTTTCTAAAACCTGTTTTTTAGAAGCTATGAAAAAGGAGAATAACCTTCCACTTGTCATGTACATGCTCTTAAGGTCTTATCTCTTCTATGTAAAAGCATCACAAAATTACCCAGTCTATCATTTAGTGAGGGATGTTCCAAGGTATAACTTCCTTCTCTATGTATATACTCATTTTGTGTGTTTTACTAATTTGTGAGGGTGATTTTTGCCTGTATGTATTAATTGATCGACATATAAAATACCAGCACTCAATTTTTTGTCAAAGAGGCTGGCCTGTTAAGTGTAGCATTGTGGTGCCTAACACATTCTATTTCCAATTTGTATGCTTGAAATATACTTCATTTTGTATGCCCTCTTGATAATTTCCTGCCTGAAGTTTGTAGAACTCACTGGTTTGAGGACCTTCTTCTATACAAAGAGAAACCTGATGCTCTAGCACTTTCTTTTTCTAGAATACGCATAAGCATGCGTATCATTGCGATTAGAGAAGAAAACAACAAAGAAGTGATGCTCTACATTGATCTCTGTGAATCCAAAACCTTACGCATTCTCTTATGTCCTTGCAGTTATACAACACTGTCACACTTCAGTGTGGTGAAAAAAATTACTACACAAATAAAGTGGATCTTTACAACTTTGGCATCGTCCTGTGGAAGTTGCTGACCAATAAAATGTCATTAGAAGGCATGTTGAATTTTCAAGCTGCATATATATGATGCTGCTTTTAAAGTAAGTAGACTATCATTTTTCTATGGAATGATGCCACTTCCTAGAATGTTGTCTGCACCTAATTACCGAGGTACTCAACCATAATGTTGTAGGAATCACTATTTTCTTGTGAGTTTCAAGTCGATATTTGAATCTGTCTTTTTCTTGTAACTGAAATCAGTTGCTCGTATTTCTTCATACTGTTTAGCATCCTGCTGATGTGATCTGTTGCATACCTAAAATGTATCAATACATTTTTTATGATTTGAATAATCAACATGGACTCTTGTTGTACTTCTTTTATGAGGTCTGAGGGAGATTGTCGATACCTTTTTAGCTTTGCGGTATTTCACTTTACATCCTTGTATAATTGAAGCTCAAGTGAAACAGTATTCAGATTGCGAGCTGTTGAGAAAGTGCTGCTATCAGGGGATCTGGGTTATCCTAAGAACTTTGCAGGGGTGGAATAACTACATCATAGAAGAGATAATTGAACTTATTAGTGGATCATAAGCATCATGTAAATAAAAAAGTTTGGCATGTAGATTCAGCTGGTAGATTTCATACGTAAATTAATCCCATTATAACAAAACCATTTTATGTGAAGGTTACATTAGGTTAAGTTTCCATCCATATTACTGTTTTGTAGATTTTGCAGTTTACAACCAGCTAAGAGTCAAGAATGTACTGATGATGCATTGCAATTAAAACATTACGTATATGAAAATTTGGCTCCATTCTTTTCCTAAATAGATTGTTAAAACAAAATTTGTGAATGATGACTGCTTTAATAACAATCACAAATATAATTTTATTCTTCAATTAAATCTTCCCTCTTACATTGCGGTTCTGGAATTGATTACTTATGTTACCATAGAAATTTTCTTGAATTGTTTATTCATGAGGGGATTAACTCTACCCCATCATACAAACTTCTACGTTGAGTTAGAAGGACGATTTGTCTACTTGAACATGTTCCTGGACGATTTGTCTACTTGAACATGTTCCTGATCCCCACTTTCATGATACAAGTGTGTACTGTAAACTTTAATATTGCTAATTGCTAGCTTTATTGGTGTACATAAACTGATCACTGATTTCTTAGCACCTACTAACCTAATGCAGAATTTCCTTTTGCTGCCAGAGTTAGCGCTTTCCAGTATCCACTGAACTTCTGTCGAAATCTCAATGAAATAGTCGTGTTTTCTATGTTTCCACATGACAAAATCAGCTTACCATTGAGCTTGAGTAGGCAGAAAGTCTCAGGTGTGCCAGAGTGTTTGTGTTGTCAAATCGAGTTATTAGTCTCTTCAAATATTCGGATTTTCTTTCCATGTGGTAATTTTGGGCACATACGAAGATGTATGTATTATGTTTGCTTGCATGGTGTACTAGCACCAGAAAATCCAGTATAAAAGTAAAGTGATCCTTGCCGAGATCATGAAGAGTAACTAGCTATGAGCAGTGGTAACAAATAATCCATACTGTTGGTGAGGAAAGGCGACATAAAATGTGGACTGCGGAGGACTGTAATGGATTCTAAATGTACACACAATCTCAGTTCTTTGTTTTGTTGGAGGCAAACCGCAAAAGTCTTCTTTAGTATTGCTACACCTGAAACTACCTCTCGCTCTAGCATGTTTGACTTTTTTTTGTCTACATATATGTGATTTTCATCTTTCTAAAACAGGGAACATCAAGATGTCGCTGGCCGATGCGTAGTTGCTGCACAATATGATACCATAGGTGTTTGAGGTGACGTGCCACAGTGGCATCGGTGATTCATACTCCCTCTGTCCGGAAATACTTGTCGAAGAAATGCATAAAATGAATATATCTAGAACTAAAATACATCTAGATACATTCATTCCTCCGACGAGTATGTCGGTGTACTGAAGTAGGGGTACCCTAGTATCCCGAACTCGTGCCTGGCGATGCGCATGACACTTCATGGTAAGGCTTGCCGGTGATCACCAAGGCTCTTCGTGGCCCCTTTTTGAGCCATTCAAGAACAAAGTGTTATCAGTCAAAGAAGACAAGACCCGGCAAGAGGAGCTTGCCGAAGGCCACTCTAGGCACGAAGAAGGCCCGGCAAGAGGAGCTTGCCGGAAGGCCACTTGAGGCATGAAGGAAGCAAGGCCCGGCAAGAGGAGCTTCTTGGGAAGGCTTGGTGAGCGACAAGCTCCCAAAGCGCGACAAGAACCTTGTCAGCGGTAAAGCGCTTCTTGGCGGTAACCCTCTCTTCCTCTCCGCTCCAAATTCATCCACCAACGCCGCCATGGGGCTTCCCAGGCGCCGCGTGTCGACAATTTGGCAATGCACCGGTGGGAAGCGACAAGCTATACGGCGGTGACAAAGGCTGTCGTCAGTGGCAAACGGAGGTGCACTTGCGGTGCAGGGTTGCACTTTTCAAAGCGGCGAGACGGGCATTTATGGCTCTTGTCCCTTGCCGCCGAGTTAGGTATAGTCCAGCATACCTTTGTACCAAGCGGTGTACCAACCTCTGTTTTCCTATTCTACCCTTGTCTACTTGCCACCTATGGTGACCCCTTGTGCCTATAAAAGGAGGCCCTAGTGCAGCGAGAAAGGGTTAAGCTCGTTCGTTCCTGTTCGGCTAAATACGAGGCCACAGACTCTCAAGCTAGGTTTCAGTAGGCTCCTGCGCCCCTAGCAAGAACACAATACAACGGACAAGCGGCAGAGGAGTATTATCTCTCCGGAGAGCTCCGAAGGCTGGGTAAATCCGCCGATGTGATCGCCTCGATCCGCTTCTTGATGCAATCTCCTCCCCGCCGAACGAAAAGGGCCCCGTCCCGTAGGTGTCCGTGGAGGTGCAGATTTCCCCGACATCTTTGGCGCGCCGTGGTAGGGGCGTGTCGGTATGTGTGAACCCGATCCAGAGGTCACACTGGCGGACTTCATCAACATCTTCGTCGACATGGCGGCAGAAGAAGAAGCCTTGGCAGCAGCAGAGCCGTCCGCGTCGAACCCACCACCACCCGGAGCTGTCAATTGGTGGGAAAGCTGTTAGTGAGGAACCGGGCGTCGTCGAGGAGCCCACAATGCGCCCAGATCCAAGGATAAGGCAAGACAAAGGCGTCGGCGTCCGAAATCCGCACCGCCGCTCTTCGCAGACGTGCGGGACCGGCAGCGTCATGATGCTTTCATGACCATACGTTCATTGGATCAAGGCCAAAATTTGGAGGATCCCGAGGCCCTCGAGACCGCATGCACCCGACATCTTTGATGCAAGCGGGAATGCGGTCGCTTGAGCGGGATCTCGCTCCTCCTAACACAGCTAGGAGTCAAGAGCACATCCCGTTCTTCGCTCCGGTGCTGCGTTAAGCCGCCAACCACACCGGTGAAGCCTTGGCTAGAGCTCGATTACTTCTAGATTACCCTCCAACGGCCGATAAGGTAAAGGTCGGCGAATGGAGGGCCACAATTCAGTCTCATCGGCCGCCAACGGAGGCGTCCGCTGACAACCGAAAGTGCCTCGCGACCACGGCAAAGGCGACAAAGCGGTGATGGCGGCGAGACTTGCGGGGTGCAGCCACCGTGCACTCCCTTCCCGAAGACCAATATCGCCGACTCATGGGATCCACCTCGACAATGACTCCACATCGCCGTCGTCGGATCCGCGAGCTCGCCCGCGACCAGCGCCAAAGTTCTCGAGAACAGCAAGAAGAAGACGCTCGAACCCGTGTCGGCGCCAAGAGAAGCAGCGTCAATCAATCGGACCAACGCGGGCCCAGCTGTCGATATGCATGCGCCGAAGAACCAGCGACTTGTCCGTCTGTGATAGGTTGTCTGCGTTCACTCGAGAGCTGCGGCAAGTCCGGTGGGTCTGACAAGAAAAACTTCAAACCAGATGTGCGGAAAAAGTATGATGGCAGGACACCCATCAGAGTTCCTCAGCATCTACACCATCGCGGTGCAAGCTGCGGGGGGACGCGACGACAAGATCCTCGCCAACTACTTTCCCTTGGTGCTCAAGCCAAACGTCAGATCTTGGCTCATGCACTTGCCGGATAGCTCTATTTCTTCTTGGGCGGTTGTGCCACCGGGTTTGTTGGCGCCTTCACGGCGACCACAAGCCTCATGGCCGGAGAGTGATCTCCACCTGCTTGCCGGAAGGAGGAGAGTCCTTCGCCAAGTTCATCCAGAGATTCGGTCGAGTGCACTACAACATCCCCGACGTCCGACTGCCCGCGGTGATCGATGCATTCCATCGTAATGTACGAAACGCGAGGATGAGGGAGGAGATGGCGATGTGCTGAGTGAAGGACGTCGTGAGCTCATACGCCTGGCCGACAAGCAAGTGCTACAACGAAGAAGGAAGAAGACTCGTGAGAGAATGTGGGAGCAAGAGTCTGACAAGGAGGAGACCGCTCAAGCAAGGAAGGGCCGAGGCGGAATAATGAGAAAAAGAAAGGCAAAGATGTGCTAGTTGTCGAAGGTCCGTGACAGAGGTGCCGCCGAGGTTGTCTGGCTCCGGCAAGGAGGTTGCCGGGGCGCCAACAACCAAGCCGTGGCGGTGGCCGACAAGCGGGATAGCTCCACCAAACAAGATTGCAAGATCCACCGCACCAAGGGCCATGACCTCCAGAGTCAGAAGAAAGTCGAAAGCGGCTTGTAGAACAATGAAGAGAGCTGAATACGAAGCGAGACAAGGAGAAAGCCTGGAAGGTCTTTGGAGGAGCCGGCAAGAAGCGCCACTGCCGGGGGACGCTGCGACAAGGCCAAGCAATGGCAAGGAGACAGACCTCCCGTGGCGCGACAAGAATGAAGACGAAGACAATGACGAGGACATAGATGACGATGAAGCCGGCGACAGGAGTTTCAGAAAGCCACAGAGGTCCTTTGCGTTGGCGGTGGTGCTTCTCTGCATACTTCGCTCCGCCTAACTCAAACAAAGTGGATGCGGGAAGTAAATGCAGCAGAATCCATCCATAGAGTCACGCAAGCCTCACGAAGTGGTCCAAAGACGCCTATCATCTTTTGATATTGAGGACCATCACGATCGCATAGCTGCGGTCGGATGCTTGCCGATGTTGGTCTCGCCAACTATCCGCAACCTCAAGGTCACCAAGATGTTAGTTGACAATGAGGCGGCTTGAATCTGATCTCCTCCGTGGTGCTCCAAAAGCTACTAAATCCTCGACGGCGAGCTCGAAGAGACCGGACATTTCAAGGATCAACCCGGAAGGAGCAAGCGAAGGGGAAGATAACGCCGCCGGTGACATTTGGCGCCGAAGCTAAACTTCGGGATCGAGAGGGTTACGTTCGACGTTGCTGATTTCCGTTGCCTTATAATGGGATACTTGGCAGTCCGGCGCCGCCAAGTTCATGGCAGCCTCTCCTCGCCTACAATGTGCTCAAGATGCGGGCCCGATAAGTGTCATCTCTGCCCCTCGGGCGACAAGAAGGACGCACTTATCTCTGTCCGACAAGATTTACCGAGAAGCAACCTTGATCGTGGCAGACACTGACAAGACACTTGCCATTTTGAAGCTCCACAGGGGAAGAAGAAGACCAAGTCCCAAGCAAGAGCTCACGATGCCCACTCGGCAAGCGCACCTCTTCGGAGTGCTGCGCTACCGTCGAGGACGCACCATCGAGCTCCACCGCAAGTGCAAGAAGAAGACAATGGCAGCTCACTTGACAACCAAAAAGGTGTCCGCCAAGGAGGGCGGTACCAAGGAGGGCAGACTTTGGTGGTACCTTCACCATCGATGCCACGCTTGACCCTAAATAGGAAAGCGGCGCTCGTTGCTTTCCTGCAGGCGAATGTCGATGTGTTTGCATGGCAACCGTCCGACATCCCCGTGTTCCTGTGAAAGTAATTGAGCACCACCTTGCCGTCGGTCCTCACGCGCGACCCGTCAAAGCAAAAGGTCGGGAAGCAAGCGTTGGGCGCCAAGAATTCATAGCGTAAGAGATCAAGAAACTAGAAGCGGCGGGCCTTGTCGAGGAGTGCTCCATCCCACGTGGTTGGCCAATCTCGTAGTAGTGCGCCAAAGCAAATGGGAAATGGAGGCTTTGTATAGACTTCTTCGATGTCAATAAAGCTTGTCCCAAAGACCCATTTCCCTTGCAGCGCATTGACCAGATTGTTGACTCCACGCCGGATGTGACACCGCTTTTCGTTTCTTGACGCATACTCGAGATATCATCGATCTTCATGGCGTAAGAGGATGAAGAGAAACCGCATTCATAACTCCATGTGGCACATACTGCTTCATACGGATGCCTTTTGGATTAAAGAATGCTGGTTCAACATTTGCAAGGGCGATCCACGACGCTTTTGAGCCGCAGATGCACGTAAATGTAGAAGCCTACATGGATGACATAGTGGTCAAAAGCAAAGATAAAGCAACTTCTGATCCAAGATTTGGGCGAGACCTTTGCAAATCTGCTGCAAGATCAACCTCAAGCTTAACCCCGAGAAGTGTGTGTTTGGAGTCCCTTAAGCCAAGCTTCTCGGGTTCTTTGTCTCGGCGGGGAATCGAAGCCAATCCCGACAAGATCAAGGCCATTGAGCAGATCGAAGCACCAAAGCGTGTCAAGGATGTCGCGAAGACTTGCGATTATGTGCTCTCGGCAAGAGGTTTATCTCTAAGTCACCTGAGCGCCTCGCCATTTTTCAAAATCTTGAAAAGGTGGGTCCAATGAAATGGACTCAGGAAGCGGAGGCTGTACTGCAAGACTTGAAGAGATACCCGTCCTCCCTCCAACACTTGTCGCACCTAAACCACAAGAGAAGTTGTTGTTATATTTAGCGACAACCAATCAAGTGGTTAGTGCTGCGTTAGTAGCGGAGAGGGAGGCGGACGATGAGCTAACAACCACGGCAAAATACGTCCGGCGACAAGCGGGGGGCTTCTCGGCAAGCTCTGGTCCCGACAAGGATAGATCTGCGCAGGATTGCGGCAAGATTCGAAAAAGGATGGTGCAGCGCCTTGATCTACTGTTAGTTCCCTTTACAGGGAGCTAGATCCGAGTACTGGTGTGCGAGAAGCGCTTTCGGCCTCCTCATGGCCTCGAGAAAGCTGCGCCATTACTTTCAAGCGCATGAGATAACAGCTTGTCTCTCGCTTTCATTGAAGAGGATATTGCAAAATCCAGGCGGCCAGGCAGGATAGTTGAGTGGTATTTGGGCCCATCAAGCTTTGGTCTCAAGTTTGAAAGCACTTCAACTATCCAAAGCAGAGCATTGGCGGAGTTCATAGCATAATGGACGCCACACTGCATTTAAGAAATTCCAGAGACGCAGCATCCCGTCAAGGAAGCAAGTAAAGAGTGGCTGATGTACTTTGATGGTGCCTTCGCCGCCAAAGGCGCCGGTCTTGGCGTCTTTGCTCATCGCACCCACCGGAGAGCACCTCAAGTACATAGTTCGGGATGCACTTTCCCAAGGAACAAGCAACAAACAATACTGCAGAGTATGAAGGTTTGCTTGCCGGCCTCGAGATCGCGGTGGACCTTGGGATCAAGAAGCTCATTGTCGGGGTGACTCGCAACTTGTCGTCCGCCAAGTAAATAAAGATTATCGAGTTCGTTGATGGAGGCCTACGTCGCATGAAGTGAGGAAGCTAGAAGAGCACTTTGAAGGCCTGCAAATGGAACATGTTCCAAGAGCTCGAGAATGATGTTGCCGATGGTTCGTCAAAGTGCGCCAAGACTCAAGCTACACAGTGGAACTGTGGATCTTTGTGCTCAAGCCGACTCAACCGATCGTAACGCCATCAACAGGACAGAATAAGAAGAGGAAGTTGATTGGCGACTACTTTCCGGCAGAGCTTCAAGCCGCCGCCAAGAAGGTCTCCAAGGTCAACGCCAAGAGTCTTTGAGGAGCGATCTGCTCCGACAAGCCCTAGGGTTTGTTTTGTTGAAGCAAACGCCCCGAGCAAGTTTTGCTCCGGCGAGCTTGCCGGGAATGTCAAGCCCTACAGAAACTTCGTGTTCTTGCCGTAGAAGCCGATGTTCCGCAAGCGATAGATGTGCCTTTAGTCCTTGTTGTCGAGCCGCGAGGCTCCAAGATGGGCGCAGCAGATTGTTCATTTCCTTGAGACAGGAGAACTTCCGAAGAGCAAGAAGCGGCGGAAAGAGTAGCCCGACAAATTAAGTATGTACCAGTTTGTTGACAACATCTGTCTGTAAAGAGACTCAACGGTGTGAAATTGAAGTGCATTTGCGGGAAGATGGAATGAGTTGGCGAGAGAGATACACGGAGGCATATGTGGTCACCACATTGGCGCGAGAGCTCTTCTTAAGCAAAGCTTTTAAGCAAGGTTTCTTACGCCAAAAGCCCTCCGGATGCAAGCGCACAAGTAACCAAGTGTGAAGCGTGCGGTTCCATTCCAAATAGATACACGGCCGGCTCAAGCTCTCCAGACAATCCCTTTATCCTAGCCCTTTTCGGTCTGGGGGCTCGATATCCTCGGCCCCTTCCCCCGAGCTGTCGGGGGCTTTGAGTACTTGTACGTAGCGATTGACAAGTTCACAAAGTGGCCGGAAGTGGAGGCAGTGAGGAAGGTGACGGCCACGGTCGGCGATCAAGTTCTTCAGGTCGATTGTTTGCCGCTTCGGGATCCCTAACAGGATCATTACCGACAATGGCACACAATTCACGAGCCGCACCTTCATGCATTACGCCCAAGATCTTGGCGCCAAGATTTGCTTTCGCTTTTGCTCACCCGAGAAGCAACGGTCAAGCGGAGAGGGAAAATCTTGAAGTCTTGCGTGGACTCAAGACGGGACCTTGACAGCCGCACAAGTGCGGAAGAAAGCTGGATCGAGGAGCTGCCGGTGGTTCTTGGTCAATCAGGGCGACACCAAATCGAGCCACCGGCGGTACACCTTTCGCTCTAGTCTATGGAGCAGAGGCAGTTCTCCCCATGGAACTCGTGATCACGGATCGCCTCGGTGCTCGCTTATGATGAGCTTGAGCAAGAGCAGCGGTGCGACAAGATGACGCTTTTGCTCCTTGAGGAGGATCGATCTTCAGTCATGCTTTAGCCGCCGTTATCGACAAAGCTTTTGCCGCCTACCATAGCCGCATAAAGTTAATGCGTAAGCTTCGAGGAAAGCGACCTTGTTCTTGGCGCGTTCAATCCGCCAAGAATTCAAACAAGTTGACGCTTGAAGTGGGAAGACCCTTATCGGGTGAAACGAGTCACTAGGCCTCGGCGTTGTCCGCCTTTGAGACCGAAGATGGCGTTAGGTGAGCAACTCACGGAATATAGAGCATCTTTTGTAAGTTTTACCCATAAAGGCGCGATTCTGCGGAACCTGCTCAAGCAACCATCCTTTGTACAAGTCTTGCATTTCTTTGCGCATGTAATCCTTTGTACAAAGCGAGCGCAGACCCGTGCATCGATAAAGCCTATGTGTTGAGCAAAGATCGCCAAATTCATGCTTTCATAACCTATTTGCATGTATTACACGACATTTTGTGCAGCATCAACACCGGTAAGCAATAACGAGCAACTAGGCTCCATGACTTTATTTTTCTCTTCTTTCTTCTCAAAAGAGATGAGGAAAGTTCATCCACCCACAAGTTATCCGGGGGGGAAGGAGAAGATAAAGACGTGGACCGCCAAGGGTCGCTCGAGGAGATAATGCCTTGCCGGAAGCGAGGAAGCAACGACGAGAAAAAGCTAAGTTGCTAGGATTTGAGCAATCAGCTTTTAAAATTCTAAAGTTATCTTCCTCGAGCGATAAGTACTTTGTATGGAAAAACACGTGGCGGAGGAACCAACTCGTAGCTAGCTTGCGCCCTTACTCGCATTCGAGTCCGCTCAACAACTTAAGTGAGCTGCAACTAGTTGCGACAAGGTTGCTTATCGGAGGCTGACATCGCCAAATTCTTGAAGTTCACTTTTCACTCAGCGCTCGCTGACAAGGGTGCTGCCAGACCGACAAGTCCCCTAAAAGCGTAGGGTACGAACATACAAAGGAGGAAATCAAGTAGAGGAAATAACATTGCATTCGATTGCCTAAGATAGTGTATATTACAGGATAACTTGCCGCGGATCTAATAAAATGCTTTCCTAAATATGATCTGCAGCGACAAGGGAAAGATAAACTTGGCGGCCTAGTCTCACACCACGGTCGCCTCAAGCCTCTTGACCTTGTGGACCCTGCTCACGATGGGGGTGACAAAGGCCTTGGCCGCTTCTACGTCGCAAGATCCGTGGCAAGGATTTGAGGACGTTTGTGAGGTCGAGGCACGGGTTGCGGTAGGCCACCTTCATCGGCACCTTACGGAGAACCTCCGAGCAGATTTGGCGCGACTCCTCGGCCCCGCGGGATCGCCGCCCGAGTCATGGGAGAGCCGTCGACATGCCATTGAAGAATAAGGTTTGAGCTTGGCGCTGGGCTGGAGGTGCTCATCGGAGGAGTATCCGAGATCCGCCATCCCAATTCCGTCGGCTCGCCCTTGTCAATGGTGGCGGCGATCTCCACAAGACCCTCCGTCCGATGCATCACGCTTTCTCACGAGGGTGTTGTGGGCGTTTATGGCGGTCGCCATGACAGCTCTCGTTAGCCTTGATCTTCTCCAATGCACTGCCTCGCTTCCCGCTCTCGGCGCCGTCGGGATTCCGTCCAGGTGGCTGGCCCCAGCTCCAGTCCGCTTTGACATCCTTGGCGGCGTCGATCTCTTTGATCCTCTCGGTGAGAGCAGCCTGCAGCTCGCCAAGAGTGTATAAGGCCCTTCTCGCGCTTGCTTCAGCCGGTGACCTCCTCGCCGCTCTTACGGAGGGTGGCCTCCAGCTGCAACCCTCGTTTCCAATTCCCCTTGGCGGCCTCGGCAGCCCGGCGGCGTCCTTTGCCTCTGGAGTGCCCGCCAAGTGATTGCTCGCTGCAAGATCTTCCTCATAGCCGCCGAGGTTGATCTTCCGCTGCGCCACTCTCCTTCTGCAGGCAAGAGCTTCTCGCGGCAAGCCTTTGCTGCTCGTCGACCTCGGCCTTCTCCAAGATGAAGGCCGTGCGCTCTCGACAAGCTGCTCCAGCGCCTCCGCTATGTCCGGAGGATTTCCTTGTTGGCCGGAGCTCTTCTGCGCTTTCTCCATATCAGCTCTCGCCCTCGCGATAAGAGCTTCCCGACTCGGCTTAGCTTGGCGAAGCGCGATGAAGCGACAGCAGCTTCCTCAATAGCCATTGCTCCTCCTCGAAATCGCCCTTCTTTGCTTGGCGTGTCGACCAGCGACAACCCAAGCGAGAGGCGAAAGGCTCCTCGTCAAGGTCTCTCCCTCGACCGCCTGAGCCACAGGCAAGCGCCCATGGGAGCCTGATGAAGACGCCATACGGCCTTCGAGATAGGCGCTGCTGGGGCTCTTGAATCTGGTCACGGCATCGGTGGCGGGGAATCGGCGGTCGGTCTGGCCAGGCGCCTCCCTGTGGGAAGTCGATCGACTACTGGACCCTCCTGACCTCTGCTGCCCGGCAGCTTGGCCAGCCTCTCCGTGGCCGGACCCGTCACCACCGGCCTCCTCCTCCATGTTGGTGGCGTCGACATTGTTGCCAATGAAGCGTCCTCCTCGCGGCAACCTCGATCTCCATCGGCTCTCCGTGGGTGGATCTCAAGATCGAAGAAAAGAACAAGTCAAGCAAGTGTTCGAGAAGAAGAATGGAAGAAAAGAACCCAAGAGAAATTCTCAAGAAAAATATTACAGCAATGGGATGCATGGCAGCGTTTTCCACCACCGGAGGGTTGTCGGCGCCGCCCCTTGCCGAAGAAGCTCCCCTTGTCGGGGAGGCCTCCCTTGCCGGAGAGTCTTCCCTTGGCGGAGATCTCTCCCTTGGCGGCGTAGTTGAAGCAGGTTGGACCTCGGGAGTGACCTCCGGGGCCTCCCGATGAGGCTGCTCTGCTCCTACACAAATCAACAAGTCAGATATCAGTAAAAGAAGCACCCAAGCACACCGAACCGTAAGAAATAATTCAAACTCTTACGATGGGGGCTGTCCGGGGCTGTCTTGTGTTGAAGGGTTGCTTAGGATCCGGCAAATGAGTCTCAGACGTCCCTCCACAGCCATACAGGGGAATCGTCTTCGTGACGACCAATGGAGTCTTAGCCCTCTTCGACGCCTTTGAGCCAAATCATTCTGAAAAATGAAGCAAATCAGATTCAAGACGAAGCGGTGGAATTAAAGAAATGCAAACGCAAAGTGAGGACTCACTCTTCTTCTTCTTCCTCGTCGGAGCCGAGCGGAGAGATCAAACTCCGGCTCGCCTCCGGCGAAGAGAGGTGGAGGGGTGGGCTCCCTTGAACGCTTGGCGGGACCAGCGGCGGCCCGGGAAGATTCCGCCTCAATTGCCGGAACCATGCGGGACGCTCCCGTGGCAACCGTACTTGCCGCGGTAGAGCTTGTCGCCGCAGTATCCTTGGCGATGGCCTTCTGCCGTCTCGCCTACAAATCTCCGCCCTCCGAAGACGCCTCCTTAAGCGGAGGGGGAGCTCCGGCTGCGGCAAGAGTCTTTGGATGACGGGCGGCAGCGGCGTCCTCGGCTGGCTCATTTGGGCTCGGGTTCGGACTCGACCACTCCCCCTCGACGGCGAACTCTTCTCGGTCGGCAAGGCTTCGCCACCTCGGCTGCCTCTGCCTCCTCCAGAAACCCTGAGGCACTGGCGGCAGCTGTCGCCGCCGCCTCCTCCAACCTTGTGGCGACAAGCGCCATCTCCTCGGTCGGTGGTTTCACGGGTGAGCCACTTCTTCTCGTCGGCACGGACCACGACTTCCTCCAAGCCGTGAAGAACTGCCGCTTACGACATTTGCCGGAGGCTCCTGCCAGGTCGGGACGATTCCATGGGAATCGCACGCCGGCATCATGGCGCGGATGCGGTCCAACGATGATTTGTTGCACAAGGGGACAACTCCTTCCGGCAACATGAACCACTCAGGGTGCTCGGGATCATGCTTGAACAGCTCCTGCAGCATCGCCGTCAGCTCCAAGACTGTGAAGTTCGATTGAGGCCCGGCGCAACCTCATGATGTCTGCCGGCGTTCTTGAATTCCCCAAGCGAGTCTCCCCTCTCCCGCAAGGGTGCGATCGCGGCGGAGGAAATCTGCGCCAAGCTGCGCTTGATCGATCACGGCAAGCCTAAGGCGCAAAATCCGGTCTGACAATCAATGCTTCTCATCCTCCGGCGCCAAGTTACTCCAATCATTACCACGCACTATTGGGGTCCGGCATGCAGCGATGAAAAACTGCAGGTTCTCCTCAATGATCCAACACCAGTTGCCTCTCCACTCATCCCACTTACTACGGAACTCCCCTCCAAGTATGCGTCTTTCTTGCCGACCCTAGAGATCCAAGCTAATCCTCCGGCAAGTGGCTCCCCTCTCTCGGCGCGAGGCATAAAGAAGTGACGGAAGAGGGCGACATTTGGGTGGATCCTGACAAAATTCTCACAAAGGTGGGCAAAAACCGCCATGGTGAGGACGGCGTTGGGGGTGAAATCAAGGAGGTGGAGGCCATAGGTGTTCATGATATCACAAAGAATTAGAGAAGGGCGGGGCAGAGCCCGCAGAGAAGAAAAGCGCGAAGAAGGGATACCCGACGGAGACCTTCTCGGATGTGGCAGCAGAGATCACCCCTTGTGCGCGGGTGTGCCCGTCTGTCATCGCCAGAAGAGGTAGAACTCCTTCATAGCAACGCCTTGGCCGAGCTCGGGGTCGAAGAAGGGCCCGTTCCTTCGTGGCCAGCAATGGCGAGTCAGCTGCGCCTCGACGATTTCGCGCCTCTTCCCTTGTCGGCCTTCGGAGCCATGAGGAGAGGTGGTGGAGGAGGTCGGCGGTGTTGATGGTGCGGTGGCGATGGAGGGAGAGACGGTAGCGTCGCTCTCTTTGGGCTCGAGAAGAAAAGGGGAAGCAGCGGGGGTTTCTGATGTAACAACAATGGCGAGTGGGCGTTTTGCCCCGATATCCTCTGCTTATAAAGAGGGAAGGGGCGGACGTTTCGTGCTCCCTAGCAAAAGATTCCCCCACGATCTCGCCCACGATTTCTCCCATAACGCCGTGCTCGGGCGTGCGATTAGTGGGGGACGTGGTGGGTCCGGGGGTGAGCAACGGTGTGATTCGAGGCAGCGCGCTCATAGTACCTTGCTATTTTGGGCTCTGGCCCAACAGCGCTTCGGCACCGTGTATAGCCCAGGCGAGGGCTCTGACCGATTATCTTTGAAGTAGGGGTACCCTAGTATCCCGAACTCGTGCGGGCGATCGCTTGACCCATGATGCAGTAAGGCTTGCGGTGATCACCAAGGCTCTTCGTGGCCCCTTTTTGAGCCATTCAAGAACAAAGTGTTATCAGTCAAAGAAGACAAGACCCGGCAAGAGGAGCTTGCCGAAGGCCACTCTAGGCATCGAAGAAGGCCCGGCAAGAGGAGCTTGCCGGAAGGCCACTTGAGGCATGAAGGAAGCAAGGCCCCGGCAAGAGGAGCTTGCCGGGGAAGGCTCAGTGAGCGACAAGCTCCCAAAGCGCGACAAGAACCTTGCTGCGGTAAAGGCGCTTGCGGCTGACAGGTAACCTCTCTTCCTCTCCGCTCCAGCTCATCCACCAGCGCTCGCCATGGGGCTTCCCCAGCGCATGCGTGTCGAAATTTTGTGCAACCGGCAGCGGGGAGAAGCGGCGACAGCGGCGGCCCCGAGAAAATTTGTCGTCGTGGCAAACGGAGAGTGCACTTGACATTCCAGTTGCACTTTTTCAGCGACGAGGACGGGCATTTATGGCTCTTGTCCCTTGCCGTCGAGTTGGGTATAGTCCGCGTACCTTGTACAAAGCGGTGTACCAACCTCTGTTTTTCCTATTCTACCCTTGTCTACTTGCCACCTGTGGTGACCCCTTGTGCCTATAAAAGGAGGCCCTAGTGCAACGTAGAAAGGGTTCGGCTCGTTCGGTTCAGCTCGTACGAGGCCACAGACTCTCAAGCTAGGTTTCCGTAGCTCCCTGCGCTCCCTAGCAAGAACACAATACAACCAGACAAGCAGCAGTAGGAGTATTATCTCTCCGGAGAGCTCCGAAGCTGGGTAAATCCGCTCGTGTGATCGCCTCGATCCGCTCTTCGTGCAATCTCCGCCCCCTGCCGAACCGAAAAGGGGCCCCGGTCCCGTAGGTGTCCATGGAGGTGCAGATTTCCCCCACGACAGAGTATTTCCGGACGGAGGGAGTATATTCTAGGGCATGGCTGGTAGTGACATCTCTGCTACTCTAATGGTGTTCTTCATAGTAAATATACAGGTTCATTAGTCCACATAAGTACTTTGTAGTAAAGGTTCCAGAACTTGTGGGTGATGACGCCTGTGCAAGGGCACAAGATGCAAATTCATGTGAATAATTTGACTCAATAAAGAGATGCAATTAATGTTTGCAAGAAAAAAAGTAACAGATCGCCAAACGTTCATATCTCCCTTTCCTTCCTTAGCATGTTTCTTACTTTTGGATTGATATATTGTCGACTCATAAGAGGATTGGTCTAGATAGTGGATGCTCAATGATTCTGCAGTTGAGTCAAGCAAATTCAGTTGAAGAAATTAAGGAGTTTGTAATAATTTTGCGCAGGTGATTGTATTCCCTTTCTCGTGTTACACTATTATGGTTTTTTATCGGCATCTTATCTTAAAACTATTCTGATGTTTTAGATCATGACTCATGAGGAAAGAGAATACTATGGAACATGAGACCATTTTTTTTAATGAAGAGTAGCTTTTTCCGTTGAAGAGATTAATGAAATGAATGCCCAAAGGAAGCAAGTGTGTACCAATATGGGCTCAATGGCTGAAACCAGTGAAGCATTCCATCAAAAGGGACATGTTATTTTCTGTTTTGAATTTCATCAAGTTTCATGCTGACCCATGTTCTCTTTTCTAGACTTTGAAGAAGGGAGTTGGTTTACTTTTCAAAAATTTGGAATCCCTTGATGAGAATAGATGAATGGTTTAAATCTTGTGAGGATGAGAGAATTTCTGGGAAAATGAAATGGTGAATTGTATGCTGCTAATGGAATATGTCAACAGGCCTATGAGAATTGGATTGAGCTGAGAGCGGAACCAGGTAAAAAGGTAAGAAACTTCTTGTATTCAAGGGCCGCTTGTAGTGTTCAATCTGTAGTGCAATGTTTTAATGCTAAATAAAGAAGGCCGGCATGGTGTTATTAGATTATTCTTTGCCAAGTTTTACACCACCCACGGAGCCTTATTGTCCCAAGTTAAAAAATAAGAAAGCACAGATACTAGATAAACCGGAGTGAGAACCTATGTAGTGTTCGATTCCAAACATGAGTAATTACGCTGATTAATAGATTGACTTTACGTTTTTACCCTAAAACACTAATTCATGGCCCTACTATATTTTTTATTGCATCAAGAAAACAAAAGAATTATACAAAAAACGAAAAGGAAAAGGTTTAGGATAACAAAGCAAAAAAGGGCAGCCTGGTGAATGTAGCTCCCGCTTGCACAGGGTCCGAGGAAAGGTCCGACCACTCAGCCTTTTCCTACATTTATTTAAGAGGTTGTTTTTAGGACTTGACCCCGTGGGCAGCAGCTTTACCGCTGCGACAAGGCTCCCCTTCTTAGGAAAACAAAGCAAAACAAAACAAAAAAGGAAGGATAAGAAAAATAGAATCTACATAGGGTGATTGACTTCATGCCAGCTAAAAAATAAATATTTATTTAGTGTCACGATTTCATAAGTTTATAAAGTGTGCAACCTGTCCTTGCTATCTATCACGATGAGGGGAAGCCTGACTCGTCTATTTCCCACTGCATGCACACCTGCTCTGATGCAGCCCAAGACATCTCTAACCCCTCGCCCGAAGTGCCGCCTATTGATTGGGAAGCCTGACGATGGGGTTTGGATGTGTCTACTGTGAATAAAAAGGCTAATGGTGATCCAAAAATGCTACACTTACGGCTAGCATTGCACGGTTTGCTACTACAGACTCTCTCCCCACCAATCTCTGTGTCCCCTGATTTTCACTGTGGGGTCCTCCTCATTCCAACTTCCAACCAAATATGGACACATGTTCCCGTAACAACAATCCCGTATGAGTTGAGCATAAGTGTAGCATCGCTGATGGTGATCAAAAGGATCGGTAGCAGTAACGTGCTGGCGCTAGCACACATTTATTTTTTGTCTGTTAATTAATTTATTTCCCGACAGATATCTCTGATACAATTAAAAATAATTCTGTCTAGTTTGTAGCCCAATATGTTTCTGCACACACACAAGTACTTTTTTAGGTTCATTATATGAGTTAAATATCAATATGATTTATTTGGTACTTCATGGTATTATCTCTATTAAAGGGGTGTAAGTAGTTCGCTCGGTTCGTTAGCACTAAGATAGGAAGGTGATTGCCGCCCAGTGTCGGAGCTATGTGGGGGGGGGGGGGCGGCAAATGCTAAAAAGTTCTAATCAAATAGGTTATTTTTATTGACAAAATTTAGAAATAGGTCCAAGGCCGGGGGAGCCCCCCCCCCTCCGGCATTGTTGCCGCCCTTGTCTACAGTGTTAATCATTGGCTCACCTGGAACAAGAGTTAGCGGATTTTGTGATAAAGGTGAGGGTTGAGAGTGAGCGGTATGGGGGCTGGGTTAGTATGTTAAATTACGGCTGTCTGGGGCGAGTAATTTCCATACATTAATTTTTTTTGGCAAATTACATTTCACTACAGATGGCTTTGTAGCAAATTGCATGAGCGAGCGATTCATTTTTGCATCGTTCAATTTTTAGTTAGAAGGGTAAATGTATTGGTTGGTTCAAGAGTTAATAATGGAAACAGTGGCATATACATCATATTTTTGTTTCTGTTAATGCACAATTCAACTATTTACGTTACAACATGGCAATGGCCGAGGCGACATCGGATCTGCCTTCTTGGCTTGGGGATGTCACGGGCAAGACGCCGCGTCGTCCTCCTTGATGGTGGTGATGGATCGACATGAACACGAGGGGAGGGGATCAGGCAAAAGCAGGTTGGTTGGCGGGGACTCCTCTTTGGTTGTCTGTGGGGAAGTGTGATGGAAGGGAGAGAGGGCGTCATGGCGAAGGTGAGGTGGACATCATCCGTTTTGAAAGGAGGGGGCTCCAGTGAGAAATGTCCCGCTACGAGAGAAAACCAGGAAGGGAAGGGTCCAGCAAGAAAAAGGAAGGGTACATCGTGGGTGATACTTTTTTGGACCACGTGTTGGAGATAACATGGTGCATAGTCCGAACAAACCACCTTTTCCCCAGACTGCCAGAGGGTTGAATTTTGGGGAGCTTGCTGGAGGCCCATTTGATTTTCGAACATGGCGGATGATGAGGAAGAAATGAGCATCGACCTTACAAATGACCAAACTATTTAATTGATTTACTTATACACATTCTAGCCCGTGGCAACGCACGGGCAATTTACTAGTACTACTAGTAGTACTACCAATGTAGTAGCACTATACTACCCGTTGGTCAAATTATTACGTGCTGCTCCTCATAGTGAAGTGATAAGACCCTGCGCCGAAGATGAAACCTGAGTATAGGCATCGTGTTTGGCATACCATAGTTAGCCTCACTGTCTGCAGTCACTATCATCATGGCTGTAGAGCTAGCCTGCTTACAACTAACCGTGTTCGACATAATTTCCCGTGCGTAGATGCCCGTGCATTGCACGGAACACCAAGATTGAGCATGGACGGCGCCGGCAGCGGCCATCGCGCCAGATTTTTCCATGGCCTTCTAAATGTGGTGGGGAGGAGATAAGGCTGATTGTGAGAGACAAGGAGTTGTTTGTAAATAGGGAACAAGTGCGGGCATCTTTTTGCAAAACTGGAGAAGTTTGGTTTGTATGCGTCAGATCTAGATCCGGTGGCTATTGATGAAACATGGCAGGCACAACATCATCACCAACTCAGGACCTCTTTGATTCGCAGGATTTTGAAAACGCAGGAATAGGACATGGCAATATTACAAGTTTCAAACTAATATTACAAATGTTAGGAGTAATGCTGCACCTACGAAGAGGGAATCTAGGAAGTCTACGTAAGAACCTTCGTTACATTAGGTGGATGCAGCACTATCGTACAAACTAAAATCCACCGCCATGACAAGTCACTAATGGGAAAATAATTTTTCAAGTCTCTGGCCACTTGATGTTTCAAAAACAAATTCAGCTTCTGCGGAGACTTTGTCATTTAGGCTTAGACGCTTGTGGTGATCAGGACGCCATTCATTGTTGCGCCAGAGAGCGCCAAACCTCATTACCTTGAGCACACTTGCCTCCAGAACAAAGAACCTGGCCAATTTAATCTCAGATGTGCTGCCTTGATAGTCGATCAAATCAATTTCTGTAAGATGGAGATCAAGGCATTCGATGAGTTTGTTATAGTGCAGCACATTTTTCACTTTCGGGTCTTTTTTATCTACGAAAGGAGAGAACATATTAGAGCAGCTGGCTGTATAAGATTGCCGTGTCATCAAGAGGTACCAATATCATTCGCTCATACGATAGGGTTGGCTGGCTAGTGATATTTTTTCACTCTCTCTCTCTTTCTCTTTCCTCTCATTTACCTAGGAGCACGTGAAGAGCTTGGGCATTTGTTGCCTTCCACTATGTGGCCGATGCCATATTTCTCAAAAGTATGCCACATAATATGCATCGATGTCAAATCAAAAGATTTTGGCACCGCTCTCGCGATGTGAGAGAGTTGGCACCGTTGTGCACACAGACCCACATGTATAAACAAATCAATCAAACCAACTATACCAGCCTCTCACTCTCCAAACAAGTGTTTTTTATTGCCTCAGTCCTCTCTCTCTCTCTCTCCCACACAAGCGTTTTTTCATTGCTTGAGTTAATTTGGCACCAGAGCAAAGTAAGTGATCCAGATTGGGGCACCAGGTGAGCAATGGAGGGGCATCTATGCCAAATGCATCACAAGTGAATTTGGCACGTGTTTTGGCCTACATAGTGGAGGGCCGTTATAGCCCACTTTTGTACTACCCCGTATTTAGTGTAAAATTTTGACCATAGATTTACCTAAGAAAATGCCAATTCATGTCACCGAAAATTTTACCATTTGAAATTATGTTCAAATACAAATCCAACGGTATAATTTTCTGTGACATGCATTAACATTTTGTCAGTTAAATCTATGGTCAAATTTTGATACTACAAAATAGGAAGAGTAAACCAGGACGGAGGTAGTACTTGCTCTTAGGGTAACCATAGAGTTACTAGTCTAAGTTACTTTCCACTATGACGAGACTAGGCTACTATAGTAGTACAACAAAAAAACGATGTAGGTGATCACGTGTGAAAAAATACTAAAAACATTTCTTTCGGTGCAGTGCGTAGATGCAGTTTTGAGCACTACACTTGTCATCATAATTTGGGGAAATTATGAAAATATTGAGCTGCATTGTGATTACCGTTTACTAATAGGAAAGAAGTTTCACCTCGATGAGTAGCTTCTCCGTGCACGGAAAGCATGTAAGGAATCCAACAACTTGATCCAGACTGGGGTCGATATATTTTATTGCCAAGATCTTCATTGTGCGCATAGACTGGGTCAAGCTTGTGGGAATCATAATCTGGAAGACGGTCGTAAACACATCAAGAAAAAATTTAAAAATGTGAATTTCAAGAAGACATAGAAGAAGGTGAGTGTTGTACCTGAACGATTACGGATCCAATAAAGAGTTCGGAGAATTTGGCGAGACAGTACACCAATTTGTCAATTTCAGGGCATCAATGACCCTGATTTTGTTGGACCTTCTAGATCGATACAAGCAATCTCTCAAGGAAAGGCGCATTCTCAATGACCATAACGTGGAACAGCTGGAGTGATCTCTTCCCAATTGATGTCTTGTTGCGGGGCCAGCAAGACGCATAAATCCATCGGAGATTCGTCGAGGCGATGTGGAGGCTAATGAACCCGTGGATCTTCTCAAGACGAAGGTACTCAAGCGCAGTACAGCTGCGGAGCAGATGCTCCATAGCCTGCTTCGAGATGCCAACGTCGAAGAGGTCGAGCTGCTTGAGTTGAGGGAGAAGAAGGCCGGGCGAGGCATTAATCTGGGGAAGATGGCAGGAGCTGAGGCTGGCACGACGCAGCGTTGGCGTGAGGCGGAGCACGGACGGCGGCAGAAAGTGACATCATCCAGCTTCAAAGCTGAGCTCCTCGAGCTGATCTAGGGCGGGGATAAGAACCACTCGTCGAACTTAGCTTCGACCTTGCAGTTGATACTGAACATGCGGATGTCAAGGCGTATGGCTGGCCCAAGGTGCGATGAAAGGATCTTGGAGACTGCGGCCATGCGTTTGCAATAATCCCCGTCGCAGAGCGGTATCGACGGTGAGGTTGAGGGGACGTGGCACCAGAGGGGCGCCACCGCCGGAGAGTAGGCGGTCCGCACGGCAGATTTGATGGGAGGAGGCCGATGATGAGGAGCAGCATGTCGTCGGGGAGGCTGGCGATGAAGTCGAGCTCATGGGATGCGGTTTTGGCTCGAGCCGCCTCCGCTTGTTGGCTGCCCCGCCATCCATCTCAACCAGCGGCGACGCTGGTGTACACGTGTGATGGTGTGTGTTGTGTGCTGGCCTGCGGGGTGTGCGCGAGTGCTTCCTTCTGTGCATGCCGCCGCGCAGTGGTGAATTGTGTGCAAGTGTGTCCTTCACGCGGAAGAAGTGTGTCCTCAATGCGCCCTCAATTTACTAGCGTGCAGGGTGCTACCCCAAGTGGTTTCAACTTTGTTTACTTCACCATGAAGTCAGTTCGGCCTCTAGTTTACTTATTTTCACCCATGCCACATGGGCCAAAGACACGAAGATAGAGAACACGAAATGACAAGGCAACATGTGGACTGGTTGACGGATCAACTAAACAATGTCGTGAGCTATCTGTTGACACAGTGAGCGTATAATCCGTCGGTATAGAGAGTTCGAGTGAGAGGGGAGGCCTGTGAGAGATAGCAGAGAGAGAGAGAGAGAGAGAGAGAGAGAGAGAGAGAGAGAGAGAGAGAGAGAGAGAGAGAAAGAGAGAGCTACTCCCTCCGTTCGATAATTGCCAACATTTCTTTAAAAGTAAAACTTTTGAAACTTTGACCAAGTTTATAAAGAAATTACTTATATCTACAATACCAAAGATAAATGATAGAAGTAAGTACATGTTGTGATGAATCTAATGATCATTCCAGATGTAAATGTTTTTCTCCACATATACCTGGTCAAACTTTTCTGAGGTTTGACTTTTCAAAACATCCATATGCTTGAGAGAGTCCCTAACTAGAGAGAGAGAGAGAGTGTGTGTGTGAAATAGAAAGAGTGAGTGAAAAAAGTGTGTGTGCTTGTGTGAAACAGACATGGACAACACACAATAAAAGTAGAGAAAAGGCGTGTGTGTCTTATGCAAACATATCACACATGCATCTTCGACAATGAAAGCAAGGTGAGGAGATAGTGTGTGGTTGTTTGCAACCGAGAGAGAAAGACCCCTAGCACATGGCCAGCAGGGGTCTGACAAACAAGGGAGAGAGGTCGAGAGAGACATACGGAGAAAATGCAGACATGGGGAGGAGAGAGTGTATGTTTGTCATAGAGAGATCCCCTGGAGATCGTGATGGGACTACATGGGTGGGAGATCGAGTGACAAGGTGTGTGCGCGATAGAAGATACCCCGAGAGATATCGAGATAGATGTATGGATGGAAGGAGACAATACGTGTATTCCTGATGGGTAGTGAGAGATAATCATACTTAGGGGGGAGTGCATGTGCCTATAATGGAGTGAGGGATTATGGTACTTAAGGGGTGCGTGTCACATAGAGAGAGAACAAGGGCGGAGAGTGTTGGATGGGTCTATATGTAGCGCGAGCGAGACATGTGTATGTGTGAACCAGGGAGATATAAAGTTTGGGAATGATAGAGGAGCCCCGATAAGGCTGAGTGGTGCGTCAGATAGCTGAGAGGGGGAAAGAGATATTCCATCCGCTCGATAATGCAGTGCATGTAAATTTTTTAGAAGTCAAACTTTCGAAACTTTGATCAGGTTTACGCAAATGTTATTTATATCTACAATACCAATGATACATCATATGAAACTACATCTCATGATGAATCTAATGGTATATGTTTGTTGTTCTAGATGTAAATGTTTTTCTCAATGTACATGGTCAAACTTTGTGATGTTTGACTTTTAAATAAATCTATATGCTATGGACCGAAGAGAGTGCCTAAGTCGAGAGAGATCAAGTGCGTGTGAAGGAGAATGAGTGACTGTGCAAAAAGAGTATGTGTGTGTGAAAGAGAAAGGGACAACAAACGATAAATTAGAGAGAGAGTGTGTGTTTTTTTGTTTCTTATGCAAACATATCACGCATGCATCTCCGAGATAGAAAAGCGAGGTGAGGAGATACACGAAGATAGCTAGTGCATGATTGTTTGCAACGGAGAGAGACACCCCTATAGCACATGTCCAATAGAGGTCTGGCCAACAAGGAACAAAGGTCGAGAGGGACACATGGAGAACATGGACGCATGGGGAGGGAGAGAGGGTGTGTTTGTGATAGAGAGATCCCCTCGAGATCGTGAGGGGACTATATGGGTGGGAGATCGAGGGAGGTGCGTGCGCGATAGAAAGAAGCCCTGAGAGAAATTGAGATAGACCTTGCACATGTTTGTGATGGAGACTAAGATTAGCAAGTCATATACATATAGGGGGGACTACGTGTGCCTACATTTGAGTGAGAGACCATCATACTTGGCCAGGCACGAGATTGTGTGTGTGCGTGTGAGATGGAGAGAGAACGAGGGAGAGAGATAGAGTTTTAGATGGGTCTATCGAGTGTGAGTGAGATATGCATGTGTATGTGTGACCCAAGTAGATGGAGAGTTTGAGAGAGAGAGGGAAGAGCTCAGGGGCAGCCGGAGTGATGCGTGGGAGAGTTACGGGCAACGAGCCAAGGAATTTGTGTGCGTACGATGAGTGCACCCAAGATATTTAGCTTGGACTAGAGAATCATACATAGTGTGCGAGAGAGACCCATAGATGGAGTATATATGCATGCGAACTAGAAAGACCCCCCCACACACACAAAGAGAGAGAGAGAGATGGAGAGAGAGGGAGAGGGACCAACAAGGTTTGTGTGTTGGATGCGTGCGATAGAATTGAAGATTGCCGGCGAGAGAGAGAGAGAGAGCAGGAGTCCGGGAGAGGGGGAGGTCGCGTTTTATGCATCAAAGACTGATATAGACCATGTTTCCATATAAACTTGCATTCAAATATTTAAATTGGAGAACATGTTTTCTGCAATCCACACATGAACCGAGATATGCGTATATCAAACAAGTTCATTAATTTGACTTTCAACATGTTCATGGAGTACTATAATACTGTACAACATGCTACTCGATTGAGCTGTTCAATTTTGGATTTAGTTCACTATTTTGACCTGGTGAACGAGCTATTTCATTGAATCAAGATATTTCATTTTGGATTTTATTTCCGTTTTTGAGTGGGTCAACTATTTGTCATATAGTAAATCGCTAGCAACGAGCATGTAAAAACACATTACTCCCGAGCATCATCTCTCCATCTAAAAAAGAAGTGGCAAACTAATATTTCAAAATTTGATTCGAATCGACTTGGTAAGGTAGACTGTAACATCCCAAAATTCTAAATTTTGGAATGTTATATTAAATAAATAACTATGCTTGTTGTTTGTCTGATTGATTGAGTGAAATTGAGTGGAATTTGAAACTTTTGAAAGTTGAATGAGAGGGAATGAAATGACTTTCCCAAACTTTTCCCTTTGCCTTTTGGATCCCCATGAATTCAAATTCATTCCAACACCAAAACCTAGAGTGAAGATGACATGACTTCTTCCATTTGGAATGAAAAGAGTTTTGGAAAAAGATTTGAATTTCATGCAGGAATATTTCAAATTCAAAACTTTATGCAACTCAATGATTTTCATGAGGGAAGATAAAATGACTTCTTCAATTATATGAAATATGAGTTGGAAGTTAAAAAGTATCAAATTGAAAATCATTTGAAAGTGCCTTGAAACCCCTTTCAAAAATTGAGTTTTGGTATTTGAATTTAAACTTTGGCAAGTGGGAATCATTTAAAAAACTATGCACGATAAATACTTGAGCAAAAGTATGAGAGGAGTAAACATGACACTCCAAAAATATCAGAGGAAAACAATGCCAAAAGTTTTGAATTCAAACTTGAGATTTATTTGAATTTGAAAAAATGAATTTTATAAAGTTTGGATTTTGCCTTTGGAAAAATGTTCAAATGATAGGGAATATTCCCCTGATCATTTTGGTATATATATACCCTATATAAAATATTTATATATATTAAGTTATACTCTGTTTTGTTTTGTTTTAAAAAAATAAAATTTTAAAAAGAAAAAAAAACCCAGGCGCCCGGCTAAACCACTTGAGCCCACCAAATGACACTTGTGACCAGTACCAGCCCACCCAGCCCAGCCAGCCAATCGGCCAGCCACCCCACTCGTCCAACCTGCTTGGCTCGATCGACCGCCCGCGCCCCTCTCCCCCCAACGCCAGCGGACCCCACCCCCTTCTTCAACCTCCCGCATAGCGCCCGCCCGCCCGATCGCGGATCCCGTGAGATCCGGGATATCGATCCCCCTCCCGATCGCCTCCCTTGCCACGCCGAGGCCCCCGCCTATATAAGCCCCCTCCCCGCACCCCATTCTCCCCCTCGCCCCCTCGCCGGAACCCCCCTCTCTCTCACACGCCGTCGCCGGAGCCCGAACTCACCTCCGCCGCCATTCGCCTACGCCATTGCCCCTATACCTCCCGAGCTCGCCTGGGACTCCACCAAGCAAGAGCCCCTCGTCAGCCCTTCCCTTGAGCTCTCTCCGCCGGCCTCCCAGCAATAGGAGAGGCCATCACACTACGCCACCGCCCGCCCGCCACCGTCGAGCTCCGGTGAGTCACCGGAACTCCACCCCGCCGTCGGATCTCAAACCTACGGTGTAGATTAGAACACCCCGAAGGGGTATTTTTTTAATAAAAACCGGCCGGTTCATTTACGGTTTATTAGTTAGGGTTTTTAGTATTTAGCCGGCCCGTTTTTAGTTTTAACCCGAGGCCATTTTAGACTAAATCACGCTCAGGGCACAGTATAGGCCCATTAGGCCTTTTTCTTTTATTTTTGATTTTTCTGTTTTGACAGAATAGTTCCTGTTTTGAAAAATTCATATCTTTTATTATGTTTAATATTTTTAGATGATTCTTTTTTTGTTGGTTTGCAAATTTTATGTAGTTTCTGTAGAATATATATTTAGCTATGTAAAATTAATTAAAATTGCTTTAATTTAGTTTTAGTCAGAAAAGTAAATCTGTTATAACATGAGTTAGAAAAATTATTTTTATATGATTCATTTTGTCCCAACTTTATTTTGACATTGCCAAACCATAGGAATTAATTTGGGTATTTTAGGATTAATAAAAAATAGTTTTAAGCAGAATCTTGTTAATCCTAATTAAATAACTAGCTACTGTTTTCCTATTAATTTAATTAGTAAATAAATTTATTTTAACATGTGATTGATTATTCTAGGATAGTTTCTGTCACTTTAGAGCATGAACTTTTATTTATAATAAATAAAACTTTTATTTTATTTTTCTTAACAAAACTTGAATTAGGCCTAATAGGAGTTTTATAATAGCTTTTAAATTGATTCCTTTTGCTCCTAGTTGCTTAATGCATCCTTTTCTGTTAAGTTAACCTGAAACCATGATTAGGTTATGTTAGAAATTTTTTGTTATATAAAACTATTTTAGTTGTTGTTTGAAGTAGGAAAACTTTGAATTGGTTTTTCTTCGAGTTTTTCCTTTGGGTTTTGATTCGTTTGTTTTGGTGTGTTATATTACTATGCTATTGTGTTATGTGATCATATGCTATGTGCTTATTATAGTTATTGTTTGCCTCGGTAGAATTTGAGGTCTGAAGCTTGCTACTCTGAATCCCTAGTTTTCGAAGATCGTCAACAAGGCAAGTTCACTTTGACCATACTTTCATACCTATGTTTTATTGCATTTAGTGGCATCTTTGCAACCACCCCTCGATAGTGATATTGAATTCTTGTAGTTGAGTAGTATGCATGAGGTAGGAACCCATCACCCTGTTACCAAGCCGGGGACGATATTTTATTTTAATGCTACGCTATAGTAGAAGCGGGGTTGGTATGAGTGCTTTCGAGTGGTGTGAAGAAGGAGGACTCCACGTCAATAGCGACAACTCCATGATGGCATCTGCAAGGACTGCATTCTCAAGGCCTCAAGACAAGAATTTAATACACACTCTTTGGGTGAAGGGCGGTTGTGGGCACCTGGAGAAACCGGTGGTTGGCAGGGATGCATGGAGAAGCGCCATGACATCTTGCGAAAGCTTCACCCAGACTCAAAGAGAGCGGAAGAATACTTCATGCCGGAAGCTTACATGCAACCGCAAGTCATTATGGGCTCACGGCTTGGTTGACCTTAGTTGTGACTCTGGCTGGGACGGTACTAGCGAGATGTAGAACTACGGTAGGGATGGGATGAGTACGGACAAGTGGTGGAGGAACTCTTCGGAAGACCATGTTTCGGTCATCTTGTTCTCAAACACCCTGCAGTGCGAGAACGTAAAAAGAGGGATCGAATCTTGCGGGTAAAGTGTACAAACCTCTGCAGAGGGTTAAAACCTAATCGATTAGCCGTGTCCCCAGTTACAGACAATTTGAGCATCTGGACTTGGATCTATCTCGGAACTCTCAACATCGGATTGGTAACTTAATTGTGGGCAACTTATTATGATTTTGGGCTATGAGACATCGGTTGGCGGAACCATGTCATGATAGAAAACTCCATAGTACAGACTTCATTTATTCCTTTGATGTAGGGAAAATAAAACCAGCTTTTACATAAACAAAACTGAATCTGACAGAGCCATAAAGCCATCACGCATATAGTATAGTTTATCATCTGTTTTCTCTTATTGTGATCTTGCCGGTACATTCAATGTCTTGACCTACACGGCTGCAACGTATCATGTTGCAGATATTTCTTCGACGAGTAAGAGTTACGATCTGAGTTCACGGTCTACACTCAACTTGCCGATGGCGTTGATGGGACTCCACACCCGTTTGATTGTTTCCGCTGAGTATTATGAGGTATATATCATTTTACACGTTATTTATACATGTGATTGCACTTTGATATATACATTGATGTCTTGTGTGTGCCGATATCTTGATCCGAGGATGGCACAGATACACAGAGGCTTGACCGTCTGAGGTCGGGTCGCTACATAGACGTGGATGCTCGTTCTCCCAAAATTTGAACTAACCATTAAACACCCTCCGCTCGGTGGAATTCGCCCGAGCAAATAAACGGGAGACGCGAAATTACCGGCCTATGTGGGACACGCATCAATTGGCATGTTGTACATCGAGGGTAGGTTCATAACTTCATCCAAGCGTGCCTTCTCCTTGGCTGAACTAACATGTGCTGAATAATTCATAAACCATGGTTGGCAAAGCACCCTCTCCTCACCCGAAATAGCTCGCACCCACTATTTCAAAACATGCTCTCCTCGCCCGAAATCGCTCGCGCCCACTATATTTCAAAACACTCCTTCCTCACCCGAAATTGCTCGCGCCCACTATATTTCAAAACACGCCCTCCTCGCCCGAAATCGCTAGCGCCCACTATTTCGTAGAAGCAAAGTTACTCTACTATCCCTGACCCTCAGTACACAGACCCAAGACGAGAAGCCTAAAGGCAGGGGTAGGCTGTAACTCCCCCACATTTCAGACAAATGCGTCCTTAAGACATGGTCCCCCATAATTCCCCATTCATACCTCGTGGGCGCTCAAATCACCTTCTCCCGAAGCTCCCTTCTCCCGAGCCATGAAACCTCAGCCCCTCCTCCATGGCGCCCCCACCACACCAAATTCACAGCCGCCCTCCTCTCTAATCCCGTCAACGCTGTCCATTTGCCGTCGTGCACTGGGCCGTGTGCCTCTTACTCCGTGCTGCCGGAGATGCCTCGACGACGGCCGCGTGAACCATATTGGAGCCGGTTCACCCCCGCCGTTGTTCACGGTGCCGGAGCGGCTCCAACTTTCGACCCGTCCAGAGCCCCGGCGCTGCTTCCCCGTAGCCGTCGACCATCGCAACATCTCTGCTTCCTGCCACGCGGTATACTGCCATGCGCGGCCTCACCAACTTCGGTAGCTGGAGCTGCCTACTTCACCGAACCGCCAGATAGGTCGCACCCTCATCTCAAATCACTTTATTTAGGCGTCGATTGTTTGAATTTTTATTACGGTCAAATCGATTCCCAATGGGAAGCACCACCCCTCGGGGCGGAGCTCCTAGGCTGCCGGTTGGCTGGTGTCTAACGTAAAGTGCAGAGGCGCAAGTTTGCCATGAGCGGCACTTATATGGCTATCTTAGAGTTGCGTGGGTTGAAGGTACTGTCGCCGCCGGATCTGGATGACGGCGAGTCTTTGTGGATTGGCCCGGGGGCGGCGCAACCACGACAGTGGGGTGGGGCTGGGAGCAGGGTTTTGGTCGGGGCCAAGGACGGCGGAGGCAGGCTGCTCTGCCGGTGGTCGCTGGCTCTTCGGGGAAGATTCCGAACAGTGTCAGCCGGGAGGCACAAGACGACCATCAAGCCATCCGGCGTAGATCGGACAATACCAAAATAAAATAAAATCGTGTGACCCCAATTTAGTCTTCAGTCAACAGACGTGTGACCAATCTCGTACCTTGCTGTTGATCTCTTAGGGTATTCTGCATCTTCAGCCACACCGTCTTCCGACTCACCGCAGCTGCTCCAACAAGGGAAGCATACACCAAAAAGGGAGCTATAGTCCCCACTCAACAGTTCCACGCATACAGCGTGCCCGACATGGATAGCCACAACAAGCTGCGGGGCCATCGACAAGTCGGCACATGATGCTCACTCCTATGGATGGCGGCGAGGATAGGTTGTACCCTCATCTTACTTGTGTGCAACATCTATGGATTTGTTATTCATCTAAGCATGGAAAATAGATTATCACATTTCACTGTATATTCATGCTGATCTCTTACGGGTCTTGTTCAGGAGTTAACGCCGTTCCATAGTTCAGCTAAGAGACTTGTTCTTTAGGTAACGTTGTTCCATAGTTATCATCCATCAACCAATGCTATCCCACAGGGTGGTGATTATAGTATTATACCACTTCTAGTATAACCTATGTTGTTCTTTAATACTTGTGTGTACCATCTAGTTAATCTTGAGTACAAACGATAAATATTCTGTAGCTTTCATATGTGTTCTCCCTTTAGTTTTTGAGACATGTTGCTGCTAGTTAACCCCAGTCCTACTATTTATGTCGTCTCCTACATGCACTCATTACATAAATGTAACTACTAGTTGTCTTCCATGCATGTCGATATAATTGCACACAATCGATTTATCCACAAGAACCTCACGGAGCAATGTAACGGCCAACAAACTTGACGTCAATGATACCCAATATGATGGAGCATGTAAAGGCAGTTCTTCACAAGACTTGCAGAAAGATAATGAATCCTATTCACCCCATACGGTCCTTGCTCTAACTTGGCCCTTGATATGGGTACAACATGCATATAATGTCCTAGAGTGCATCTACTCTATTGCAATGCCTTGTGCTTCGCCTGCTGATCATGCATGTAAATATGGCATGCTTTCCTGTTTTTTAGTACCTATTCCATTAATGATAACATGTTTTCAAATTCAAGTACTGTCATTCTACTCTATCGCAATGCCATCTCCTTAGTTTGGACATCATGCTTCTCAATATCTTATGCATTGTTATTCATCAGTATGTACTTCATCTGTCTACCATACCATGTTCATTTTTTACATTGAAGTGTTGTTCTAGTGGTCTCTTGCAATGCCATCTTAGTTTCCCAATCATACACGCATATGTTGCCTTAGTGTTTTTCTGTAATGTATTCCGCTAGCATACAGTTTTACATTCAAGTAGTGTTTTTTCTACACTGTTGTCCTATCGTATCCCTGGCTCTTACATCATACTCCCTCCGTCCGGATTACATGTCGCAGAAATGGATAAAACTGGATGTATCTAGAACTGAAATACGCCTAGACCCATCCATTTTTTTCGGATTGAGGGAATACATGTCAATATGTGATGCCTTTCTATTCTTCAGTACCTATTCCATCTCTGCTGTAGCATGTTTTATAATTGAAGCACCATTCTTCTATATAAGGCGTGCAAGGGGAACACGGCTATGTTAGAATCTGAAGGGTTACAAACCAGGTTTTTGAAAAAGATCCAAACGCCAGGAGATAATAAACCGACTCTAGTTTTCATAGAATCTGCTTCAAAGACAGAGAAACCCAATTCCCAATCGATAATAGCGATTCCGGTGGACAAAGAACTAGTCCGCTCCAGTCCAGCAAAAATATGTCAAGTCCATTCTAAGAAGCGTGTGTGTATCCTCGCATCATGAAATTTTATAGCATTGTGATCATATTTTCTACATTTTTCTTACCCATCTCTCTTTTAGAAAATAAGCCTAAAGGATAGAAGACTTTCTGTACTAGGATCATATTCGAAGAAAGTATCTTGCGAGAATTCTCTATGCTCCAATGCTGATGTAAGTACCTGCTGTATATCACTATATTTTTACATCAGCATGTCTTTTGTTAATCGGTGTGAATCCAACATTTATCTGATCTAAATTCAGTTGTAGCAAAATGTTAAATGCGACAATGTTGATTTTTGTAAGGAAAACTGCCTAGTAGTTTTGCATACTGAGCTGCATCAGTGTACTATCTCATATCATGCACATTACTAAATTGTAGTTCTGCTCTGCTTGCCCATTCATTCATTGTGTAAATGTTGCTTTCGTATTACCTTACCTGGCTGATGATAGATGTGCCATATTGTGTTAATTTGGTGTAGGTTGGTGTGGTCTGGTTGCCCAAACGTTCGTTGTGTCAATGTTGCTTTCCTATTATCTGACCTGGCCAATGATAGCAATGCTAGTGTGTTAATTTAGTGCGGTACTTTGAAGATAAGAAGACAAACTCTGAAAACAGCAAGGCAACCCCATTATTTCTTTCCAATAAATCTAGGCCAGGTAATATGGCAATAACTCATGATTAATCTGTTTGGTTCCCCTCCTAATTTATGTTATGATGCAGTGGTCGAGACACTCTCCACTATCAATAATACAAGCCTGCCAAAATCGCCATCTGAATCTGTTCAGTTTCCTCTGTCTCGAATGCAATGGAAAAATGTATGTTTGTGAACCAATTAATGGCTGAAGCAATGATGGAAATGGTGGAGGAATCAGAGCTGCACATTTGTGCGCAACAACAACTGATCAATGTTTTCAGAGACAGTGTAGCAAAGCAGCAAGAACTTGCCCACATGCTTATGGGCGTCATCCGCTACCGAGGTTGCGATTGTGACAGCGTTGTAGATCGTTAGGTTATGTTCATTTATTTGCACCGGCTTCAATCTTTGATTGCCTTGGATGTAATTTCTGTAATATATCTTTGGATGTGCAACGTTTTTCCTCGTATGCCGTACCTTTGCTTGATCGGTTTTGGTCCTGTGCATAATTGATCATTGTAATGGGCTCAAATTATCTAATTGGGCCTAAAGACATGTACGAAATTTAGTAGGCCCATTAAGTTAAAGGGCCGTTACCAGGCCGAAAGCTAATGGTCGGCCCTCTTACCTCCCGGGTCATTAATAGGCCGACATCAAAGCGGGCAACAGGTGGGCCCATTTGATTTCACGGGCCGTTAACATGATGTTACTAAGGTCGGGCTACATATGGCCCAACTATACTGTGGCTTTAGCAGGCCGAAAGAGACAGGGGGCTCGTACTCGACCACGAAGAGCGTGGGCCTCTAAGAGGTCGAAAGTCAGGTCGTACTGTAAATGGCCCAACTGTGTTGTGGGCCTTTAGCAGGCCGAAAGAGAAATCGGGCTGGTATTGGACGATGAAGAGCATGGGCCGTTAAAAGGCCAAAACTCAGGTCCGACTACAAATGGCCCAACTCATTTACGGGCCGTCAATCGCTGAAAAGACACCTTTGGGCAGAATTGGCCCAATACTTAAATGGGTCACTAAAAGGCCAAAACTCAGGTCCGACTACAAATGGCCCAACTCATTTATGGGTCGTCAACAGGCTGAAAGACACACCAGGACAGAAATTGGGCCAACACTTAAATGGGCCGCTAAAAGGCCGAAAGATGTACATCCTGAAAACTGGCCCATCCCTTGAATGGTCCGTTAACAGGCCGAAATCACATCAGGCCGATATTGAGCCCAAATATATAGCGGGCGTTAACGGCTCGAATCGATGATGGGCTGCAATGGTGTCAAATCTTTAATGGGCCATTGACGGGCCGAATTGGCACATCTCGTATGGGCCGTGGGCTTAAATGGACCTGACACAAGTAGGCCTTATATGGGTCGGCCTGCTAATTTTTACTGGGCCGGCCTTTTTCACCGGAATGGGCCATGCCACGTGTCGACCTATCATAGGCGCCTCCTGTCCAATGAGTGGATGACATCTGTCCCAACAGTGAGCCAACGCGTGTTTCCTCCGGCCAATGAGAATTTTACACGTGGAAAATCCTCATTGGTCCGGGATGTTAACGGGTTATCGGATCCAAAACCGGACCCGATAGCTTAACGGCGACTCGTTACGGTGGATGCCACGTGCCTGTCACCCTTGACGAAAGCAGTTTCATGACGCGCCATTTATCGTCATGGAAGTGGACACTTCCGTGATGATAATTTTGGTAATGTCATGGAACACTTCTACGACAACACATGTATGACTATCTTGATTCTGTCATAAAATCGTCATGGATGTACATGCATGACAGAAAACATGTCCTACTGTGACAAACACGTATCATCATGGAAGTGTATTTTTTTTGTAGTGCCCCCCGCCCTTGATTTTTTACAGAGGCAACATAGAACTATATGAGTGTCGTGTTAAAATATTGAATTATTCCGGGTTCGTTTATCCTTTTTTATACATTAATAGAGTTTTGGGGCATTTAATGTGCATAATTCAAATTTGAACTACAAGCACATGCTCCAGTGCACCAAAGTTGGTTGAAAAATCACATGTGTGTCCTTGGGTGAATTTATAGATCCCATGCAAGAAATCGAAATGAAATTCAAACATCTGGGCGTCGTGGCTCGACCGGAAATATTGAGAAACTTGGTTTTTTAATTCCTGTAAATCCAAAACATGCATGAAAATCATGAAACTTGGCATGGTGTCATGACATGGCACCAACATGCTTTGGTAATTTTTTTGGCCGAATTGGGACAAGCTTTGGTATAAGCTTCTTGCAAACCGGAGCTTCTCTCAAGAAGGCTCGTGGTTCCGAGAGGGAACGTGTCACCTCCGTGTGTGAAACGACATACACTGCCTTCTCCCGCCATGATTTTTTGTACAGGCAGCTTAGACCAATAGGAGTTTTGTGCTAAATTTTGGAATCATTCTGGGTTCGTTTGGCCTACATTAATTGAATTTTCAGGCATTTAAAGCACACAATTCAAAATTGAACTACAAGAACATGCTCCAGTGCGCCAAAGTTAGTTGAAAAATCATTTATGTGTACTTGGGCGAATTTCTAGGTCCCATGCAAGAAATTGGAATGGAATTCAAATATCTGGGCATCTTGGCTCGGCCGAAAACATCGAGAAATTTGGTTTTAAAATTATCTTAAATCCAAAACTCGCCTGAAAATCATGAAACTTGGCATGGTGTCATGACATGGCACCAACATGCTGTGGTAATTTTTTGTCCGATTTGCGAAGGCGCACACATTAACAATCAACAAAGTCATTTTGGAACAAGTGCTATCACGTTATAATCGTAAACACAAGTATTATTGAAACCGTGGGCGTTCTACTTACCATTTACGTGCCGCCACGCGTCCCCCTTTTTTATTGGCTAGGAGGTGTCGTGCGGGGTAGCTATTTGAGTACTGGAGGCGTGCGATCAGACCCCGACGCGTGCTCATCGGGAGGAGAGCCCTTTGACCTCTATCCACCGCCCACCTCTTTCCCAGTGTCTCCATTAATGGCGCCTGAGCCCCTGTTTAATGGCGTGGCTATGTCTCACTCGACTGAGATTTAAGAGAGAAAAAAGAATATCTGAAAAGAAAGCTTTGCACGGATCTTGATGTAAGATCCGACGGACCTATATAGCATCGACTGTGACTTATCGCAAGACTGATGAATATAAGGACGATGTTTCCTCAAAAAGATGAAGATAAGGATGATGATAGTGGATAATAATTGTCTTACATATTTAGGAAGATAATTAAAAAAGCCACATGCAGCAACCCCCAAAATACACTAGGTCAAAAGAAGAAGGAAGACGCAAACAACGATATGGCTCACTGATCTCTACTTTCTTGATGCGTTGCTGCAGGCTGGGGAGACTAGTTCTCGCGGCGAGTGGCGATGAGCTCTTTCGTGTCCTCAAGACATTTCTTGAGAGCATTCACGGATTCCTCCACCAGCCTTTGGCGCCTGATGCGGAGCATGGCATTCTCTTCCATAAGTTTCTTGACGATGACGCCGGTCCTCTTCAACAAGGAAGTGGTCTCCTCCTGCTGCTCCACACTTCCGACAATCTTCGCCCTCAGCAGGTCGCACTCGGTCTGGAGCTTCGCATTGCCCTCCCTTAGTTGCCAGATGACGCCGGTAGCCTATTTGAACGAGGTTTTCATGTCGTCCTGCAACCTCGCCCAGCCGGAGATCTGATCCATTTGGCTATGGACGATCGCATGCATGCGCCTGTAAGAGTCCTCACCAGCCCGCGAGACATTTTCCCAGGCCGCCGCAGCGCGGGAGGACATCTCTGCCGCATTCGCGACATGGCGGACATCTCTGCTGCTTCCGCGGCGCGGCCGGACTAGTCTGCTGCATCGATGGCACGGCGGGACCTCCATGCTGCTTCGGCGGCGAGGCGGGACCTCTGTGCTGCTACGGCCACGCGGCGGGACATGTCGGCTTCTTTCGCGGCGAGGCGGGACATCTCTCGTGCTTCCGCTTCCATGCTCGCCTCTTCGTGGTAGTAATCTCTCGACCCAAAACTCATGCGGGCCATGGTAGACGGCAGATGTAATGGAACAACGATGAATGACTTGTTTGTTTTTGTGGATGAGGAGTTGAGGAGGAATGTGCAGTCATCTTGGAGTAGGTAGGATTTATAACCAAGTACTAATACACCCCTAAGTGGGAAACCATTTAGGTTTTGATCGGTGTGAATAGGTTTTGATCGGTGTGAATGGTAATTGTGAATGTGAAGGGAAGCAAGTTGAAAATTTATTGACGGTTCATATTTCGAATTGCGGTATGATTCCCAGAAGGCGTAAAGTGGGCACGCGTTCTTGGTCGCGTACGTGGCGTTTGCACCATAGGGTGCACAGCAATAGGCGATGACAACACACGTCTTGTTCCATCAACCATGCGCGCTCGTTATTACCATCGTGCATGCTTCTTTTAATTAGAATGTGTGCCCGTCTAGCGCACAAACGTTGATTTGTCTAACTGTTTCCATTTGTTGTGGCTAATCGCAAACAGTTCATCCATGTGAAGTGTATGCCGTCAATTGCAGACACCTTGATCTGGCTGACCATTTCTGTTGTGTTGCCTAATCGCAAACAGTTCATCTGTGTGAAGTGTATGCCGTCAATCGCAGTCACCTTGATCTGGCTAACCATTTCTGTGGAGCTGCCTAATCACAAACATTTAATCCGAGTGAACTGTATATATGTCGTATATCACACACACCTTCATCTGGCTGCCCGTTTCTGTTCTTCTGCCTCATTGCAAACAGTTCATTGAACTGATTCGTATGCCCCGCATCACACACACAAGTAAAATCCGAACCGTGTTTGATGTATCCGCCATCGCTTGCATCTTTTTTGACGGGTTTTTTACATCACTATTTGTGATTAATGCATCACACACAGTTTCATCGAAGGGTCTCTGATTGTAGTGTCGCGCTAGCAACATCCTGGAGTAGTGGACAATCAGTACTATTGCATAAAGATTGAGAACCGCCATGTGAATTCTTAAAAGATGTTCCATGGTAAAGTTGATTGAGTGTAACCTATAATTGGGATTGGAGCTAGCCTAGCAAATTTGTCAATTTGGGCCTTCGGTGTGTGGATTACATATTTCCTGCGATAAAAGTGTGGATTACATATGAAATTCAATTTCTGAACAACAATGAGTGAACACTCAATATATTAATGTATTATACTTCCTACCTATGATTTGAGTATAAATTTTCTTGTTTGCAGTTTCCTAAGAAACTTGATACCGATTTTATTTTCATACTATTTCTCGAGTAGTTGAGATGGATACTATTATCATTGCAATGTTCAAAAATCATGATGGGAATCCTATGATATAAGAGATAATTAGGTGCATAGTACATTGTTGTAGAGACAAAATCCAATTGGATTACTATGTTCAGTATGGTGCGTAAGGATGGAGAGACACCCAGTGAATTCTTACAAAATGTTGCATAGGGTAAACTTCATTTAGGGTAATATATAATATGTTTGGACCTAGGCTACCAATTCCATTAATTTGGGCTTTCAGTGTGTGGATTACACATTCCCTATAATAAAATTGTGGATTACATCTGAACTGCAGTTTATGAACCACAATGAGTGAATGCTCAATATATTAATGGATTATACCACATGGCTATGATTTGAATACAAATTTCATCGACTGGTGTTCTTTCCTAAGCAACTTGGTGCTGATTTTATTTTCATACTATTTCTCGAGCCGTTGGGTGGATACTAATGTCATGGCAACGTTAAAAAAAACTAGGTGCAAATGCTACGATTTCAGAGATAATTAGCTGCAATAGCCACATTGTTGAAGAGACAAAATCCAATTGGCTCACTATGCTTGGCATGGTGGACAGAGGCCTGACTAAAGCAATAGTAGAACTCAACTCACCAGCCGCAACCTTCTCGACAACCTAGCTAATTGTAAAAGAAGTAATTTTTTAGCACTTGGGATGAATGGAACTAGAACTGTTGTATAACACAAGAGAATGCATCTATAAATTGTAGGAAAAGTACACACTAAATTACGTATGATAGAACCAACTGCAAGGAAAGCATACTTTGAGGAGCCTTTGTTAAAGTAAACATAGGTTAATTTCTCGATAGTGTCATTTTGATAGTAAATATCCTATGAGCTGATATTTCTTATTAGACTTACATGGTTTGACACACGCGTAGATGCTACATATTTCTCAGCAATGCTCAAGGCTTTCACATAGAGAACATCAAGAACGATCTATAAAATCTTCGCATTGATTCCTTCAAGAAGGTAGCATACTTCCGTAGGTATCACCGTCATCGTTATCGACTAAGCCGGCATTAGGCTTACCCTAGAAGCAATGAATTTTGTGAGGTGGTATGGTACCATACCATGTCATCCAGGTTGTTGATTAAAAGAAGTAGAAACCAATTGAAGTGATCCAATTATTACTATTAGCTTTGGTTTACATCTCATTGCTCAATGACAATCGCAATGTGGTATGGTACCATACCATCACATCCGTGTTGTTGATAAAATAGGTAGAAACTAACTATAGTGATAAAAAAATTGATGTTAGCTTTGGTTTACATAACATCACACCGTGAGAATCATTACTTTTGCATAAGGATGGAGATCCACCAAGTGATTTGTTACAAACTTTTGCATGGTAAGCTGGGTAATCTATAATTGGGAAGAGAGCTAGCCTACCAACTTTTTGAATTTGGGCCTTGAGTGTGTGGATTACATTCCCTGCAATTAATTAAAGTGTGCATTACATATAAACTGAAGTTTATGAACAATAATGAATGAATGATCAATATATTAATGGATTATAACACTTGGCTATGATGTGAATACAAATTCTCTCAACTGTAGCTCTTTCCTAAGCAATTTGGTGTCGATTTTATTTTTAGACTATTTTTTGGAGTCATTGAGATGGATACTAATGTCACGACAATGTTCAAAAATCATGATGGAAATCCTATGATTTAAGAGGTAATTAGCTGCAATATATTGACGATAAAGGGTTTCCATCACTTTATATTATAAAGAAACCATCCGATACAACCAGCTCGCTGGGGCTGTAGCACAAACAAGACCAAAAGAAAAAACAAGAGAAAGAAAGAGAAACAAATGCTGACGCTGACAGCTCAACTAAGCGCAGATGGCCGACACCCGCTGCACCTTCCGGAGAAGTTCCACCGCAGTCCTAGCACTCCGAAGCCTCGCGTACCAAGCAACACCTATAGGAAGGAATGCGACGATGATGCCACTGCTGCAAGTCCTAGGGTTTCCCTCGGTACACAGATGGCAGTGTGGAAGGGGTATCACTGATGCTACTCATGAAGGTCCGGCGGCGCCCGCCGGCGTAGCCTCGCTGGCGCAGATGAGCCGCCAGGGATTTCTCCTGCCCCGAAACAACCACCACCACCCCGGACAATCGGAAGTGCACCACCCAACATGCCGCCCACCAGATTATGACACCATGGTCACCGCACTAACTTCTTCGTCTCACTAAGGCCACGAACACGAGACCTGGAGGGAGGACAAGGAGACGCCGGGCTCGGGGGAAACTACAACGCAGCCGACAAGAGGGGACAGCCTGCACCGCCGCGCGGGGCCGACCAGAAGTAGCGATAGGGACCTACCAGGCCTCCATAGGCTCGACCGGATGTAGCTGCAAGAACCACATTGTTGAAGATATAAATTCCAATTGACTCACAATGTTCGGCATGGTGGCCTGGAGGCCTGACTAAAGGAATAGCAGAACTCAACCCACCAGTTGCATCCTTCTCAATGTCCTAGTTGTAAAATGAGTCATTTTTGCAGCACTGCGCATCAACGGAACCAGAACTATTGTATAGCGCAAAGCAATGCATATGTTAAGTGTATTAAAAGTACACACTAAATTACCTCGATGATAGAACCAGCTGCAAGGAAAGCAGACTCTGAGGAGCCTTTCTTGAAGAAAACATAATTGAATTTCTGAGTAGTATCGTTTCGATAGTAATTCTCCTTCGAGATAATATTCCTTATTTGATTTACATGCTTGGGAGGATGCATTGATAGTATATGATTCTTAGCAGTGCTCAGAGCTTTCAAAGCTTTCACCTGGACTACATCAAGAACTAGCTACAAAATCTTCACAATGATGCCTACAAGAAGGCAATGTATGCCCGAAGGTGTCAGCAACATTGATGTCGACCAAGTCTACATTAGGCTTTCCCTAGAAGCATCGACTGTCGTGAGGTGGTACGGTACCATACCAATTCATCCAGGTAATTAATTAAAATAAGAATAAACCTACTATAGTGATCCAAATATTAACGTTAGGTATGGTTTACATTATACCACCCATTGTCAATCAGTACTATTGCATCAAAATGGAGAATCGACAAGTGAATTCTTATAAGAAGTTGCATGGCAAGCTTCATTTAGGGTAATCTATCAATGGGTTTGTCGTCGGCCTACCAGTTTTGTCTATTTGATCCTTCGGTGTGTGGATTACATATTCCCTCCAATAAAAAACTAGATTACATAGGAACTTACTTTTATGAACAACAATGAGTAAATGTTCAATATATTAATGTATTATACATATTGGCTATGATTTGAGTACATAGCTCAATTGTAGTTCTTTCCTAAGCAACTTGGTACCGATTTTATTTTCATACTATTCCTCAAGCAGTTAATATTGATACTAATGTCATGCCAATGTTCAAAAATAATGATGGGAGTCCTACAATTTAAGACATATTTAGATGCAATAGGCACATTGTTGTACTAGCAAAATCCAATTGGTTCACTATATTTGCATGGTGGCCTGGATGCCTGACTAGAGTAATAGCGCAACTCAACTCACCAAGCGCAACCTTCTCAACAACCGAATTGCAAAATAAGTCATTTTTCGAGCACTCGGAAATAATGGAACCAACACTGTTTTATAAGACTCGGGAATGTATATATGCAATGTAGGATAAGTACACACTAAATTACCTTGATGACAGAATTAGCTGCAAGGACAACAGACTCTGAGAAGCCTTTGTTGAAGTAAACATAATCGATTTTTCAGTAGTGTTGTTTCGATGGTAATTATACTCAAAGCTGATATTCCTTGTCAGATTTACATGAGTGTGGCATGCAAAGTGGCTATATTCTCAACAGCCTCAAGGATTTCAACCGGAGCACAAGAGCGAGCTATAATAACTTCACAATGATGCCCTCAAGAAGGTAATTGATGCCCGATCGCGTCACCGTCGTCACTACTAGCCAAGTCATCATTTGACTTTCGAGGGAAGCGTTGACTTTCACGATGTGGTATGATACCATACCATCTCATCCATGTTGTTGAATAAAATAAGTAGAAACCTACCATACTGCTCCAAATATTGCTGTTAGCTTTGGTTTACATCACATCACTCCATGATAATCAATTCTGTTGCATAATTATATAGATCGTCAAGTGACTTCATACAAAATTTTCTAGGGTAAGCTTCATTTAGGGTATTCTATAATTGGGATCAGAGCTAGCATACCAGTTTTGTTAATTTGGTCCTTAACTGTGCCGATTACATATCTCTTCCAATGAAAGCATAGATTACATATGAACTGCAATTTATGAACAACAATGAGCGAATGATCAATATATTAATGGATTATACCACTTGGCTATGATTTGAATACAAATTCCCTTGTCTACAGTTCTTTCCTATGAAACTTGGTGCTAATTATATTTTCATACTATTTCTACATCGGTTGAGATGGATACTAATCTCAGCCAATGTTTAAAAATCATGATGGAAATCCTATGATTTAAGAGATAATTAGCTGCAACAGCCACATTGTTGAAGAAACAAAATCCAGTTGGCTGTCTATGTTCTGCATGGTGGACCGGAGGCTTGACTAAAGCAATAGCAGAACTGAACTCACGAGCCGCAACCTTATCAGAAACCTAAATGTATAATGAGTCACTATTTTAGCACTTAGGATCAATGGAACAGAACTATTGTATAACACCAGGGAATGCATACATGAAGCGTAGGAAAATTACACAATAAATTACCTCAATGACAAAACCAGCTGCAGGGAAAGCAGACTCTAAGCAATCGTTGTTGAAGTAAACGTAATGGAATTTCTCAGTAGTGTGGTTTTGATGGTAATTGTCCTTCAAGTTGACATTATTTATTAGATTTACATGGTTTGTTGCATGCATAGATGCTATATATTTCTCAAAAGTGCTCAAGGCTTTCGCCTGGAGCACATCAAGAACAAGATACATAATATTCACAATGATGCCTTCAAAAAGGTAACTTGCGCAATGGTATCACCATCGTCTCTGCCTACCAAGTCGGTATTAGGTTTTCCCCGGAAGCATCGACTTTCATGCAGTGGTACATTACCATACAATCTCTTACAAGTTGTTGATCAAAATAAGTACAAACTAACTACAATGATCTAAATATTACTGTTAGCTTTGGCTTACATCACAACACCATATGACAATCAATACAATTGCATAAAGATGGAGAACTAACAAGCGAATTCTTACCAGATGTTGTATGGTAAGCTTCATTCAGGGCAATCTATCAATGGTATTGGAGCTGGCCTACAAATTTTGTCTATTCGTGCCTTCAGTGCATTACATATTCCCTTCGATAAAAGTGTCGATTACATATGAGCTTCAATTCATTAACAACAATGAATGAATGCTTAATTTTTTTATTCTACATCTTGGCTATGATTGAGTACAAATATCCTCGATTGTAGTTCTTTCCTAAGAAACTATGTACCGATTTTATTTTCATACTATTTCTCTAGGAGTTGAGATCGATACTAATGTCATGGCTATGTTCAAAATCATGATCGAAATCCTATGATTTAAGAGATAATTGGCTGCAATAACCACACTGTTGTAGTGGTAAAAATTCCAAAGTGTTCACTATGTTGGCATGGTGGCCTGGATGCCTAACTAGAGCAATACATAACTCAATTCACCACTTGCGACCTTCTCAGCAATCAAATGTCCAAATGAGTCATTTCTCAGCACTAAGGAATAATGGAACCAGAATTATTGTATAACACTAGGGAATGTAGATATGTAGTGTAGGAAAAGTACACACTAAATTACTTTGATGATAGAACTAGCCACAATGACAGTAGACACTCAGAAGCCTTTGTTGAAGTAAACATAATTTAATGTCTCAGCGGTGTTGTTTCGATGGTAATTATCCTTCGAGCTAATATTCCTTGCTAGATTTACATGGTTTGGGGCATGCATAGAGGCTATATATTTCTCATTCGTGCTCAAGGTTTTGGCCTAGAGCGCATTTAGAATGAGCTACCAAAGCTTCACAATGATGCCTTAAAGAAGGTAATTTACACCCAAAAGGTGTCACCATCAATGATGACTAATTCGGAATTAGGTTTTCGATGGACGCTTCGACTATCATTATGTGGTATGGTACCGTCCATGAAATCTAGGTTGATGATTAAAAGAATTAGAAACTGACCGCAGTGATCCAAACATTTTTGTTAGCTTTGGTTTACATCACAACACCCCATGGCAATCAATACTGTTGCATAAGGATGGAGAGTCGCAAAGCAAATTCTTACAAGATGTTGCATGCTAAGCTTCATTTACACCATGTTTGATTGAGGGTAACTAGAGCTAGGGAATGTGAATTGAAGGGGTACGAGACTTCAAATCTATTGTTTGGTTAGGGGAATTGGGAGTTCATAAGGGAATAGTCGTGGGGCTTGAGACTCGAACTCTCACCATTTTATTAACATGGGAGGGGTGGGAGTTGGAAGGGAATTATTTTAGTGACTCAATCTTGACCATTCATCATAACTTGCGTCAATTTCCCTTGTCGAGTCCCTCGTCAAATCTGACAAACCAAATAAGGGAATGCAATTTCTTCTCAAACTCTCACACATAATTTACATCATGCGCCAAACAGAGGAATGGGAATAAAACAACTCATCGCATATGTCTAATCTCAATACAACTCCCTACTATAAACTCCCATCCCCCTATCCAAGTAGTGCTAAACACGTTGTTAGGGTAATCTATCATTGAGATTGGAGCTAGCCTACCAATTTTCTCAATTCGGGTCTTCAGTGTGTGGATTACATATTCCCTACAATAAAAGTGTGGATTACGTATGAACTTCAGTTTATGAACAACAATGAGTGAATTCTCATTATATTAATGTATTATACCACTTGGCTACTGTTAGAATAGAAGTTTCCTCTACTAATGTTTTTTGTTTAGCAACTAGCTCCCTACTTTATTTTCATACTATTTCTGGAGCCGTTGAGATGGATACTAATGTCATGTAAATTTTCAAAAATCATGATAGAAATCCAATGATTTAAGATATAATTAACTGCAATAACCACATTGTTGAAGAGATAAAATCCAATTGGCTCGTTATGTTTGCCATGGTGGCTCGGAAGCCTGAACAAAGCAATAGAAAAACTCAACTCACCAGCGCCATCTTCTCAACAAACTAATTGCATAATCAGTCACTTTTTAGAACTCGGGATAAATGTAACAAGAACTATTGTATAACACAAGGGCATGCATATATGAAGTCTAGGAAACATACACACTAAATTACCTCGATGACAGAACCCGTTTCAAGGAAAGCAGACTTTGAGTAGCCATTGTTGAAGTAAACATAATTGTATTTCTTAGGAGTGTAATTTATGTAGTAATTATCCTTCAAGCTGATATTTCTTATCATATCTACATGTTTAGGTGCAAGCATAAACACTATATATTTCTTAGTAGTGTTTAAGGCTTTCGCTCGATGCACATCAAGAATGAGCTACAAAAGCTTCATAGTGATGTCTTCAAGAAGCTAATTGATGCCCAAAGGTCTTATCATCATCGACGCCGACCAAGTCAGCATTAGGCTTTCACCGGAAGCACCGACTAACGTGATGTGGTACGACACCATACCATCTCATCCTAGTTGATGATGATTAAAAGAAGTACAAACTAACTAAAGTGATGCAAATATTGTTGTTAGCTTTGGTTTACATCACATCACTAGATGAAAGTCAATGTTGTCACATAAGGATGGAGAGCCGCAAAGTGACTCCTTACAAGATATTACATGGTAAGATTCATTTAGGGTTTTCTATCAGTGGGATTGGATCTAGCCTACCAATTTTGTCAGTTTGGGCCTTCAGTGTGTGGATTACATATTTCCTGCAATAAAAGTGTAGATTACATATGAACTTAAACTTATGAACAACAATGAGTAAATACTCAATCTATTAGTGTATTATAGCACTTAGCAATTATTTGAATACAAATATTGTTGACTATAGTTCCTTTTTAAGAATTTCGGTGCCGACTTTATTTTAATACTATTTCAGGAGTCATCGAGATGGATACTAATGTCATGGAAATGTACAAAAGTGAATGATTTCCTATGATTTAAGAGATAATTAGCTGCAATAGCCACATTATTGGAGAGACAAAATCTAGCTGCCTCACTATGTTAACCATTGTGGCCTGACTAGAGCAATAGCAGAACTCAGCTCACCATCGACAACCTTCTAAGCAACCTTATTGCAAATGAGACATTTTTCAGCACTTGACATCAGTTGTACCAGAGCTTTTGTATAACACAACGGAATTCATATATGTAGTGTAGGAAAAAAATACTAAATTACCTCAGTGATAGAACAAGTTGCAAGGAAAGCTGGCTTTGAGGAGCCTTTGTTGAAGTAAACATAATTGAATTTCTCAGTAGTGCTGTGTTGATTGTAATTAACCTCTAAGCTAATAGTTTTTATCCTATTTACATGGTTTAGGGCATGGAAAAGTGGTATATATTTCTCAATAGTGCTCAAGGCTTTTGCTCGGAGCACATCAATAATGAGCTACGAAAGCTTCATGGTGATGCCTTCAAGAAGGTAACATATGCCTAAGGCAAGAACATTATCGCTCCGACCAAGTTGGCCTTAGGATTTCACCAGAAGCATCGACTATCATGTGTTGGTATGGTACCGTATCATCTCATCTAGGTTGTTGATTAAGCGAAGAAAAGCCAACTGCAATGATCCAAATATTATTGTTAGCTTTGGTTTACATCACATCATCATATGACAATCAATACTATTGCATAAAGATTGAGAACTGCCAAGTGAATTCTTAAAAGATGTTCCATGGTAAACCTGCTTGAGGATAATCTATAATTGGGATTGGAACTAGCCTACAAAATTCATCAATTTGGGCCTTCGGTGTGTGGATTACATATTCCCCACGATAAAAGTGTGGATTACATATGAAATTCAGTTTATGAACAACAATGAGTAAATACTCAATATATTAATCTATTATACTTCCTAGCTATGATTTGAGTACAAATTTGGTTGTTTGCAGTTTCCTAAGCAACATGGTACCGATTTTATTTTCATACTTTTTCTCGAGTAGTTGAGATGGATACTATTATCATGGCAATGTTCAAAAATGATGATGGGAATCCTATGATTTAAGAGATAATTAGTTGCATTGCTACAATGTTGTAGAGAAAAAAAATCCAATTGGATTACTATGTTCAGTATGGTGCATAAGGATGGAGCGCCGCCAAGTGAATTCTTACAAAATGCTGCATATGGTAAACTTCATTTAGGGTAATATATAATAAGATTTGGACCTAGCCTACCAATTTTGCCAATTTGGGCTTTCAGTGTGTGGATTACATATTCTGTGTAATAAAATTATGGATTACATTTGAACTGCAGTTTATGAACCACAATGAGTCAATGCTCAATATATTAATGGATTCTACCACATGGCTATGATTTGAATACAAATTTCCTCGACTGGTGTTCTTCCCTAGGCAACTTGGTACTAATTTTATTTTCATACTATTTCTCCAGCTGTTGAGGTGGATACTAATGTTATGGCAATGTTAAAAAAAACTTGGTGGAAATCCTATGATTTCAGAGATAATTAGCTGCAATAGCCACATTGTTGAAGAGACAAAATCCAATTGGCTCACTATGTTCGGCATGGTGGACTGGAGGCCTGACTAAAGCAATAGTAGAACTCAACTCACCAGCCACAACCTTCTCGACAACCAAATTGTAAAATGAATATTTTTTAGCACTTGGACTGAATGGAACTAAAACTGTTGTACAACACAAGAGAATGCATCTCTCAATTATAGGAAAAGTACACACTAAATTACATAGATGACAGAACCAACTACAAGGAAAGCATACTTTGAGGAGCCTTTGTTAAAGTAAACATAGTTGAATTTCTCAACAGTTTCATTTTGTTAGTAAATATCATGTGAGATGATATTCCTTATTAGATTTACATGGTCCGGTGCATGCGTAGATGCTACATATTTTACAGCAGTGCTCAAGGCTTTAACACCGAGCACATCAAGAACGATCTATAAAATCTTCACAATGATTCCTTCATGAAGGTAGCATGCGTTCGTAGGCATCACCGTCATCGCTATCGACCAAGTTGCCATTAGGCTTACCCTAGAAGCATTGAATGTTTTGAGGTGGTACGGTACGATACCATCTCATCCAGGTTGTTGATTAAAAGAAGTAGAAATCAATTGAAGTGATCCAATTATTACTGTTAGCTTTTGTTTACATCATATCGCTCAATGACAATCGTGATGTGGTATGGTACCATACCCATCGCATCCGTGTTGTTGTTAAAATAAGTAGAAACTAACTGTAGTGATGAAAAAGTTGATGTTAGCTTTTGTTTACATAACATCACCTCATGACAATCAATACTGTTGCATAGGGATGGAGATCCGCCAAGAATTTTGCATTGTAAGCTGGGTAATCTATAATTGGGAAGAGAGCTAGCCTACCAATTTTTTCAATTTGGGCATTGAGTGTTTGGATTACATTCCATGCAATTAATAAAAGTGTGGATTACATATAAACTGAAGTTTATGAACAACAATGAATGAATGATCGATATATTAACGAATTATAACACTTGACTATGATGTGAATACAAATTCCCTCGACTGTAGCTCTTTCCTAAGCAACTTGGTGTTGATTTTATTTTTAGACTATTTCTGGAGTCGTTGAGATGGATACTAATGTCACGACAATGTTCAATAATCATGATGGAAATCATATGATTTGAGAAGTTATTAGCTACAATAGATTGACGATAAAGGGTTTCCCCCGCATTATATTATAAAGCAACCATTCGATACAATTAACCAGCTCGATGGGGCCGCAACACAAATAAGACCAAAAGAAAAAATGAGATAAACAAAGAGAAACAAATGCCGACGTCGGCAGCTCAACTAAGTGAAGATGGCCGACACCCGCTGCACCCTCCGAAGAAGTTCCACCACACTCCTAGAACTCCGAAGCCTCGTGTACCAAGCAACATCTTCAGGAAGGAATGCGATGATGACGCCGCTGCTGCCCGGACAAGTCCTAGGGATTCCCCCGGTATGCGAATGGCAATGTAGAAGGGGTATCACTGACGCCCCTCAGGAAGGTCTGGCGGCGCCCACTGGCATTGCCGCGCCGGTGGCGGATGAGCCACCAGGAATTTCTCCTACCTGAAACAACCACCACCACCCCGAACAATCGGAAGTGCACCACCCAATGTGCCGCCCACCAGCCTATGCCACCATGGTCACTGTCGGGGATATACCCCGCGGTATGACCCGGCCGGAGTCATAATCCGGCTGGGACTTGGTAAACCGGCGAGTGTTAAACCGGCAGACAGTTAAGACAGATGGCTAAGACAGACGGTAAACGGCGAGTGTTAAACCGGCGAGTTAAGATAGATGGTAGCACCGGCGGTGTTAAGTCAATCATTACCCGACAGACCATATTAAACGGCAGACAATGTTAAACCGCGAGACAATGTTAAATCGGCGGAACAATGTTATACCGGCGACATTAAGAAGGCCAGGAAAGGAAGTCAAAATAGTTTAAGTCTTAGTCCGAGATGGACTCTACATGTAACCCGCCCTTCAACTTATATAAGGAGGGCAGGGCTCTAAAGAGGGACGAGCAAGAAACAATCTCTAGGGCTAGAGACAACTAGAGGAGAGCCGGTTTACAGCGACTCCCTCGTGATGATAATGAGATCTAGCCTCAAACTGCATGTGGGGTTGTTACCGGATGATGTTTCCCGGGGCCCGAAGCTGTCTAAATCCTTGTCTTGTGTTGCGTCTCTCAATTCCGCTCGACCCCTCTCAAGCTACCACATAGATGCGTTGGCCTCGCGACTAAGTCCTCACACTAAGGACATCTGACGTGTTAATTCCACGACAGTTGGTGCCCACCATGGGACTAACCTATTAACCGGAGGCCCAGCCCAGATTTGTTGTTTTTTGCCTATTTCAGTATTTCGAAGAAAAGGAATATCAAACGGAGTCAAAAGCGGGCGAAATCAATCGGAGAAGTTATTTTTGGAAGAAAGCTACCGGATGGACTTGGACCCCACGCCAAGGAAGGAACCAGGAAGCCACGAGGGTGGGGCGCGCCCACCCACCTAGGGCACGCCCGCCTTTGCCTCGTGGGGCCCTCGTGGCTCCCCACGACGTGCTTCTTCCGCCTATATAACTCCACGTGCATTCCTAAAACTTCCGAGCGGAGAATAGATCGGGAGTTCACGCCCGCCAAGCCTCTGTAGCCACCAAAAACCAATCGAGACCCTGTTCAAGCACCTGCCGAGGGGGGGAACCCTCACCGGTGGCCATCTTCATCATCCCGGCGCTCTCCATGACGAGGAGGGAGTAGTTCACCCTTGGGGCTGAGGGTATGTACCAGTAGTTATGTGTTTGATCTCTCTCTCTCTCTCTCTCTCTCTCTCTCTCTCTCTCGTGTTCTTGATTTGGCACAATCTTGATGTATCGCGAGCTTTGCTATTATAGTTGGATCTTATGTTTCTTCTCCCCCTCTTCTCTCTTGTAATGGATTGAGTTTTCCCCTTGAAGTAATCTTATCGGATTGAGTCTTTAAAGATTTGAGAACACTTGACGTATGTCTTGCCGTGCATATCTGTGGTGACAATGGGATATCACGTGAGTCACTTGATGTATGTTTTGGTGATCAACTTGCGGGTTCCGCCCATGAACCTATGCATAGAAAGGCGTTGGCACTTTGCGTTTTCGTCGTGATTCTCCGGTAGAAACTTTGGGGCACTCTTTGAGGTTCTATGTGTTGGTTTGAATAGATGAATTGAGATTGTGTGATGCATATCGTATAATCATTCCCACGGATACTTGAGGTGACATTGGAGTATCTAGGTGACATTAGGGTTTTGGTTGATTTGTGTCTTAAGGTGTTATTCTAGTACGAACTCTAGGGCTGTTTGTGACACTTATAGGAATAGCCCATCGGATTGATTGGAAAGAATAACTTTGAGGTGGTTTCGTACCCTACCATAATCTCTTCGTTTGTTCTCCGCTATTAGTGACTTTGGAGTGACTCTTTGTTGCATGTTGAGGGATAGTTATGTGATCCAATTATGTTATTATTGTTGAGAGAACTTGCACTAGTGAAAGTATGAACCCTAGGCCTTGTTTCCTAGTATTGCAATACCATTTACGCTCACTTTTATCACTTGCTACCTTGCTGTTTTTATATTTTCAGATTACAAAAACCTAAATCTACCATCCATATTACACTTGTATCACCATCTGTTCGCCGAACTAGTGCACCTATACAATTTACCATTGTATTGGGTGTGTTGGGGACACAAGAGACTCTTTGTTATTTGGTTGCAGGGTTGTTTGAGAGAGACCTTCTTCATCCTTGCTTCCTACAGATTGATAAACCTTAGGTCATCCACTTGAGGGAAATTTGCTACTGTCCTACAAACCTGTGCACTTGCAGGCCCAACAACGTCTACAAGAAGAAGGTTGTGTAGTAGACATCAAGCTCTTTTCTGGCGCCGTTCCGGGAGGTTAGGTAGCGGCACTCACACCCGTCAACTAAGCTCTTTTCTCGGCGCCCGTTGCGGGAGGTTAGTGCTTGAAGGTTTATCTTTAGATCTTGCAATCGGATCTTTTTGTTTCTTGTTTTAGCACTAGTTTAGTTTATAAAATAAAATTAAAAAAATGGAATTGTGTTTGTCTCGTACGCTTCATCTTTTTAATATCTTTCGTGAGTATGATGGAAAGGAAAATTGTGCCAAAGTGTTAGAAGAAGAATGCATTAAATTGTTTGGCACTAGATCTATGAATGATGAGCATGATTGCAATGTTGTTAGTATGAATTCCTTGAATATCCATGATGCTAATGATATGCAAAGCCACAAGCTTGGGGAAGCTATGTTTGATGAAGATGATATTTTTGTCCCCAAGCTTTGTTGAGAAAATTTACTGTGATGAAAGCATGCCTCCTATCTATGATGATTATTGTGATGACACGTATGCTTTAAAGAATAATGATAACCATGAAACTTGTCACCTTGATCTTAATTTTCAATCATACGATAGTTTTTTTGTTGAGTTTGCTCCCACTATTATTCATGAGAAGAATCTTGCTTATGTGGAGAGTAGTAAAATTTTTATGCTTGTAGATCATGAAAAGAATGCTTTAGGTGCTGGTTATATTGTTGAATTCATGCATGATGCTACTGAAAATTATTCTGAGGGAGGAATATATGCTTCTAGGAATTGCAATAATATCAAGTTTCCTCTCTATGTGCTTAAAATCTTAAAGTTATGCTTGTTTTGCCTTCCTATGCTAGTTGATTATTGTTCCCATAAGTTGTTTGCTCACAAAATCCCTATGAATAGGAAGTGGGTTAGACTTAAATTTGCTAGTCATATTCTCCATGATGCTCTCTTTATGCTTCAATTCTTATCTTTTTGTGAGCATCATCGAAATCATAATGCCTAGCTAGGGGCGTTAAACGATAGCGCTTGTTGGGAGGCAACCCAATTTTATTTTAGTTTCTTGCTTTTTGGTTCTGTTTAGGAATAAATAATCCATCTAGCTTCTGGTTAGTTGTGTTTTCATGTTTTAATTAGTGTTTGTGCCAAGTAGAACCTTTGGGAAGACTTGGGTGAAGTCTTTATGATCATGCTGTAAAAAACAGAAACTTTAGCGCTCACGAGATTAGCTAGAACTTTTTACTGGAAAGTGATATTTAGTTGATTCTTTTTGCAGATGATTACTAGACAAATTCCTCAGGTCCACCAATTTATTTTAGAATTTTGGAGTTCCAGAAGTTTGTGTTAGTTACAGATTACTACAGACTGTTCTGTTTTTGACAGATTCTGTTTTTCGTGTGTTTTGCTTGGAGCGTCATTTCCTTTTGTTAGTTTTTGCTTGCTGTCATTTAGATTAATATTTTGCATCTCTATTTTCAATAAAAATGTCAAGGATAGCTTTCGCCATGCTTATTTTGCAAGTATGCATGTTGCTGTTTGAAAACAGAAAGTTTACCGCTGTTGCAAAAATTCCCTAGAAAAGTCAGAATGTGATAAAAGTTTGAAACCTTTTGCATAATAAGATCTGATAAATTTACTACAGTTGGAATTTTCTTTCATAATTTTTGGAGTTAGGGAAGTATGATTAATCTTTTATTCTTTACATACTGTACTGTTTTGGCAGATTGCTGTTATGTTTGCATTGTTTGCATATGTTTGCTTGTTTAATGATTCTATTTGATGATAGGAGTATTAAATATGCAGAGGCATTTAGTATGCAATGTTGAATAATAATTTTAGTGATTTACTACAGTATAGTATGATAAGGTTTTTGCATTGGTTTATACTAACTTATCTCACGAGTCTTTGTTGAGTTTTGTGTGGATGAAGCTTTTGAGATTTAGAAAACCGTGATATGAGAGGAATTAAGGAGACACAAAAGCTCAAGCTTGGGGATGCCCAAGGCACCCCAGGATAATATTTCAAGAAGTCTCAAGCATCTAAGCTTGGGGATGCCCCGGTAGGCATCCCACCTTTCTTCTCCAACAATTATCGGTTAGTATCGGTTGAACCTAAGTTTTTGCTTCTTCACATGAGTTGTGCTATCCTTGCAATGTAGTTTTATTTAGCTTTGCTTTCTGATAAGTATCAAGATCTGAAATTCCTAAATTTTAGAGAATCTTCACATAGTTGCATAATTATCCGACTACTCATTGATCTTCACTTATATCTTTCAGAGTAGTTTGTTGTTTGCTCTAGTGCTACACTTATATCTTTTAGAGCACAATGGTGGTTTTATTTTGAAGAAATATATGAACTCTCATGCTTCACTTAGATTATTTTGAGAGTCTCAAATAGCATGGTAATTTGCTTAAATAATCCTAATATGCTTGGTATGCAAGATTTGTAAAACTTCCTTATGAGTGTGTTGAATACTAAGAAAAGTTTGATGCTTGATAATTGTTTTGAGATATGAAGATGGTGATATTAGAGTCATGCTAGTTGAGTAGTTGTGAATTTGAGAAATACTTGTGTTAAAGTTTGTGATTCCCGTAGCATGCACGTATGGTGAACCGTTATGTGATGAAGTGTAACATCCCAAAATTCTAAATTTTGGAATGTTATAATAAATAAATAGTTTTGATTGATTGATTTTTTGTTGTGTGATTTATTGTGTGAAATTGAGTGAAATTTGATACTTTCTGAAAGTTGAATGAGAGGGAATGAAATGACTTTCCCAAACTTCCACCTTGCATTTATGATCTCCATGAATTCAAATTCTTTTCATCACAAAACCCTGGAGAGAAGATGACATGACTTCTTCCATTTATTTAAATGACAAGGGGTGTTGAAAATATTTGAATTTCATTTGGAAAATATTTCCAATTCTGAAACTTTATGCAACTCAATGATTTTCACGAGAGAAGATAAAATGACTTCTTCAAATTAAATGAAATATGAGTAGGGAGTTTTAAAAGAATTAAATTCAAAGTTCTTTTGAATTTATTTCCAATTTGAAGTTATTTGAGTTTTATTCAAATTATTTTTCTCCAAAAACAAAATATATAGAAAATAGGGTAATATGATTCCCTACATCAGAAAATTGGAGAGAAATTAATTTGAAGTCATTTTGGTATTTTAAAAATGATTTTTATTGGATTTTATTGGACCGGTACAACTGTGTGAATTATTAAAATTTGTGTGTATTTTATTTGAAGCTAAAATAGTGTTCATGTTGTAGAAAATCTTTTTCTGAAAATTTTAATATATTATATGCCTATATAAAATTTTTATTTATTTCTGTTTTGTTGTCTCTGTCAAAAAAAAAGAAAATTTTTGCTGCTTGGCAGACCAAGGGCCAAGGCCCAAAAACCAAGCCAGCGGCCCGGCGGCCAAGGCCATCCACCGCACGCACCTAGGGAGCCAGGAGCCAAGGTTTCCTATTCTTTTACAAATCCTAGTAGGATTTGATCCCGTTCGTTATTCCGTTTATTCCGATTTGTTTCTAGATCTTTTCCTTTGTTTCCTAATCCTAGTCTATTTCTTGTCCCCTACCCAAGCAAAGCCCTCCCTCCCACTATAAATACCCAAGCACCCCCTCCAACACATCAAACCAACACCTCTCCTCTCCTCTCCTCTCCGCTCCTCTCCATGACGTGATGCAACACCACCGCGCCGCCAAGTGCCGCCGCCCGCTGGACCTCTCCCCGAGGTTTATATGATCTCCTCTCCACCGTCCCGTGATCTCCTTTCCTCTAGGAGCAACCGCAACATCGGATCCGATCTTCTTCCCCAACTCCGACGACTACTCGGTGAGATCCATGAAATCCGTAATTCATTTTTTTCAAAAAAAGCAATCTTAGAAAATTCATATCTTTTAGAGTTTTTAGTATTTTTGAGTGATTCCAATTGCTATGTGTCACAAATTTGCTGAAGTTTCTGTTAGTGTCTCTGGATTTCAAATTTGAGTAGTTTAAATTTGAATTTTATAAATTTTGTTCAGATTAGTATTTTGGCCATAACTTGAGTTTAAAAATAGGTTTTTAATTAATTCTTTTTGCTCCTGGTCTCTAGGACCTTTGTTTATCCAGTAGTATTTAGTATTTTATCTCTAGGTTAATTTAAATTAGGTTTTAGCAAAACTGTACTGTTTTATTATTAGTTCTGTTTTAGCTTTTTCTTTATTGTTTTTATTAGTTTTAAATTATTTCTTTTTGTCACTTTTGACAAAATTAGTTGTGTTTCTGTTAGACAACAGGAGAAAATTTATTTTTATTTTAAAAATTTATTTTCCTTAGTTTTGTATGAAACCTTCTATAGGTCATAGTTAGAGTTTTATAAAAGCTTTTTATTTGTTTCTTTTTGCAAATAAAATTTTATGGAGAAAAATACTTTCTGTTAAAATTAGTTGTTTTATATATTTTTTTTATTATGTTGGTATTTTCTTTGTTGTTAAATTTTACTTAGGATAAAACTATTTTTGTGTTATGTCTTAGAGTTTTCTTTAGTAGTTTTGTTGTGTGGTTTTCCTTTGTTTTTATTTGGTGTCCCTTGATTTGTATTTTTATTTGTTGGTTTTATTATGAGTGTTAGAATTATTTGCTAGGATGTTTGCTTATATGAATGCTATGTTTGACTATATAGATTTACATCGGAGTGACGAATAGTTTTATCAAAGTTTCCGAGAGCGTTTATATCTTCATCAACATACCAGGCAAGTTCACTTTGACCATGTTTTCATACCTATGTGTTTTATTGCATCTAGTGTCATCTTCGCAACAATCCCTCCAGTAGTGATATTGAATCCTTGTAGTTGAGTAGTATGCATGAGGTAGGAACCCATCACCCTGTTACCAAGCCGGGACGTTATTTATTTTAATGCTACGCTATAGTAGGCGGGGTTTGGTATGAGTGCACGAGAGTGGTGTGAGAATGCAGGATCTACGTCAATGGCGACAACTCCATGATGGAATCTGCAAGGACTGCATCTTCAAGGCCTCAAGACTTCAAGACTCGAGACAAGAATTCAATACACACTCTTTGGGTGAAGGACGGTTGACGGGCACCTGGAGAAACCAGTGGATGGCGGGATGCATGGAGAAGCGCCATGACATCTTGCGGAAAGCTTCACCCAGACTCAAAGAGGCGGAAGAATACTTCATGCCGGAAGCTTACCTGCAACCGCAAGTCATTATGGGCTCTGGCTTGGTTGACCTTAGTGGTGACTCTGGCTGGGGCGGTGCTAGCAGATGTAGAACTACGGTAGGATTGGATGAGCACCGGACGGTGGTCGGGGAACTCTTGGAAGACCATGTTTCGATCGTCTTGTTCTCAAACACCAAGTGCGAGAACGTAAAGAGAGGGATCGAATCTGCGGGTAAAGTGTACAAACCTCTGCAGAGGGTTAAAACCTAATCGATTAGCCGTGTCCCCGATTCACGGACAATTTGAGCCTCTGGACTTGGATCTATCTCAGAACTCTCAACACCGGATTGATAACTTAATTGTGGGCAACTTATGATGATTTTGGGCTATGAGACATCGGTTGGCGGAACCATGTCATGATAGAAAACTCCATAGTACAGACTTCATTTATTCCTTTGATGTAGGGAAAATAAAACCAGCTTTTACCCAAACAAAACTCAGACCCCGAGCCACAAAGCCAAATTGCATATAGTATAGTTTTACCATCTGTTTTCTCATGTTGTGATCTTGCCGGGTACATTCAATGTCTTGACCTACACGGCTGCAACGTATCATGTTGCGTATACTTTCTTCGGCCAGTAAGAGTGCAGACAGGTTACGGTCTACACTCAACTCGCCGATGGCGTTGATGGGACTCCACACCCGACTATTTGTTTCATTGTGACTTATGAGGTATATATCAGTTTTACGTTAATTATACATGTGATTGCACTTTGATATATACATTGATGTACCGTGTGTGCAAGACATCGATCCCCGATGGCACAAAGAACACGTAGGCTTGACCGTCTCGAGGTCGGGTCGCTCTGAGATATGGTATCGAGCACATGTTGACTATAGGACGTGACCCTAGAAATCGGAAAGCCCCTAGGACAGGAAATCTCTAAAACTTTATTTTCAAAAGGATCCTTTACTTCTCGTCTTTTCTGATTCTATCAAGTAGTCCCTCTGACCTGAAATAGTTAGAATATACACCCTTCCCTTTTGACCACACGGAAGATCAACTGAAGTCACTCCAAGAATTAAAGATATCGGACAACTGATGGCCATTTCAAAGTAACAAGGGTTTCACCATGCATTAGAAGAGTTGAAGCTGCAACAATTGAAGACTCCGAAGACTAGAAGAATTTGAAGAATCTGAAGAATTTTTTGACCTTTAGAAGACCAAACCTCACATTACACACTTACGTTAGATGCGGCGATTTGTGAGTTGTCATTTGTTTGATGTTTTCAGCTGTACCACAAAGTAAAACCCGCTTTCTTCAAAAACTATTGTTTGTATTGTGTATCCTCCCCACCTCTCTCATATCTCATCCCAAAACTTTTGGACCCAGGTAGATGATGAATGAAGTTGGACCGGTATTCTCTGGATCGAAACCCAGCGGAGGCAGAGCTATGGATTGAACATGGAGAGTCACTTCGAGCAATTTGGTTTCAAGGAAGAATGAAGTATCGTACGCTCTTCAGTACTTTGAAGGAAGTGCTGCAACATGGTGGCAGATGCATCAAGCTATAAAGGGATGGAATGGAGCAAAGACTTGGGAAGAATTCAAGAAGACTCTGACAAGATCTCGTCTTATCCGGAAGCACCATGATACACCAAGAAATAAACCTTGTGCCTGCAAGATTTGCGGAGAAATAGGACACACCGGGAGGAACACAAGGATGGATGCCCTCATTGTGAGGAGAAACACCCGGTGAGGAATGCCCAACTAGTCGGGTGACTTGTTTCTTGTGTGAAGGAACCACCCACTACCCGACTCAAGTGTCACATTTACCCCATGGTGCAACAAACTATTCAGGAGCAGGAAGAAGGAATGAAAAGAAGCCCTCCGAGAAGTTATGAAAGAACTTTTGTGATGAAGGAATGTCTTTGAAGACCCTGATGGAGAAGGCCTCAATGATTTTACTCCAATGCCTGCTATTCATGTGGAGAAGAAGGACATTTTTCACAAGATTGCACCAAGGAAAGAAAAGAGTGTCTGGGATACTTCCGGCCGGAAGCAATAGAGTTTGATCCATAGGGAATAGAAGGTTTGATCGAGCGAAGAAACCTGTGAAGAGAAAACAAACACACCCTCGAACAACCCAATTTCTGCAAAGAGGGACAAGAGTCGTATTACACTGTTTTGAATGTAAGGACGCCGGGCATTATGCCAATCATTGTCTTGAAAGGAAGCAAGGAACTCAAGGAGCAGTGCACCATCTCCAAGAAGCCCAAAGACTTATCGAAAGTTATGTGTTTTCCTTGCAAGGAAGTAGGACATTATGCTACTAAATGTTCCTACAAGAAGGAAGCTGGAGTTGAGTAGTTGGAATTTTGATATGGATAATAAGAGTGGTAGAAACCAATTTTTTTTTTCATGAGTACAATAAGTTGAGTTATGTAATGGGTGCTCGAGTTTGTAATGGATTCATGAAATCAATAAAGTTAAGGTGACATGTTTTCATATGTTTAATTGTATGAGTTGTTACTCTATGAACACGGATTTTGACCATTTTAGGATATGAGAAATATGGTCTATGGATGGATTTGTGAATTTCATTTTAAGGGTGATAGTACCCTATGAAGAACACTAGACCAATGGAAATGGAAATGTGTCCCACAGGTTGGAGTTTGGAAAAAATGAGTTGAAGTTTTATCTTTGATATGATGGTATTAAGAAATGAAATGTTATTGGATTTAAAGTGGTGTAATGTTGGAAAATGGAGCAATTGTAACTCCAAGGATGAGTGAAATTGGTACAAGTGTTGAAGTGGGCTCATAACCCACAGGCCCAGGAATTAATAAGGGTCAAGTACCCTTTGGAAGAAGAAATTTTGGGAAGGCTGCGATTTGATCAGCAGACGTTTACGTAGGAGGTTACGCAAAAACCGAGAGTTGTGAAGAAAGCGATAGATGTTTTGTTCAGCTTGCGAGAATCAATGGAATTATCCGAACTAAGTTCGTTGAGAAGAGAAATTCTGCAATGCTTGTGAGTATGCCCAAGTGTTAGAATACGTGATTCACTTGTTTACGTATGTGGTAATGATTCAAAATGCACGGGATGGATTGGCCCCATACCGGAGACTTCTATCATGAACTATCATATGTTGATGGAAAATCAGAGAGACTTGAAAACTTTAGAAGAGCATCGATCGACAAGCCAAAACCTTAGAATGGTAGGACGATTGATCCATGTACCGCAACCGTTACAAAGCGTAGGTCATACGGTGAGACCCAACCCAACCCATTATTCCTGGAGAAACATGTAATGGTCGACCACCATGAGATCTCGATAGTTGTTTATTGGCGACAGACTGTCAGCTAAGGAGACACAGTCTGGAAGAACCTCACCAGGATGAAAGGACACGTATTTGAGGAAAAGGTTTTGACCCTACGGAAGAGCCCGGTGTAGGAGTTACTTGAAGTTGTGAGAAGACCGATGGTGTTCACCCTAGGGATGGAGTACACGAGTTCCGTTGGAACCATAACCCTGCTTTTAAGTGTGGTAGCACACTAGACCATTCCGATCGACGGATTTCTTTGGAAGACCCCAAACCCTAACCTTTTCTTGTCGCCTCTTGAATCTCGAGGACGAGATTCATTTTAAAGTAATGGTAGGTTTGTAACATCCCAAAATTCTAAATTTTGGAATGTTATAATAAATAAATAGTTTTGATTGATTGATTTTTGTTGTGTGATTTATTGTGTGAAATTGAGTGAAATTTGAAACTTTACGAAAGTTGAATGAGAGGGAATGAAATGACTTTCCCAAACTTCCAACTTGCATTTATGATCTCCATGAATTCAAATTCTTTTAATCACAAAACCACGGAGAGAAGATGACATGACTTCTTCCATTTATTTAAATGACAAGGGTGTTGAAAATATTTGAATTTCATTTGGAAAATATTTCCAATTCTGAAACTTTATGCAACTCAATGATTTTCACGAGAGAAGATAAAATGACTTCTTCAAATTAAATGAAATATGAGTTGGGAGTTTTAAAAGAATTAAATTCAAAGTTCTTTTGAATTTATTTCCAATTTGAAGTTATTTGAGTTTTATTCAAATTATTTTTCTCCAAAAACAAAATATATAGAAAATAGGGTAACATGATTCCCTACATCAGAAAATTGGAGAGAAATTAATTTGAAGTCATTTTGGTATTTTAAAAATGATTTTTATTGGATTTTATTGGACCGGTAGCACTGTGTGAATTATTAAAATTTGTGTGTATTTTATTTGAAGCTAAAATAGTGTACATGTTGTAGAAAATCTTTTCTGAAAATTTTGATATATTATATGCCTATATAAAATTTTATTTATTTCTGTTTTGTTGTCTCTGTCAAAAAAAAGAAAATTTTTGCTGCGCCCTTGGTCAAGGGCCAAGGCCCAAGGCCAAGCCAGCGGCCCGGCCGCCAAGGCCATCCACCGACGCACCTAGGGAGCCAGGAGCCAAGGTTTCCTATTCTTTTACAAATCCTAGTAGGATTTGATCCCGTTCGTTATTCCGTTTATTCCGATTTGTTTCTAGATCTTTTCCTTTTGTTTCCTAATCCTAGTCTATTTCTTGTCCCCTACCCAAGCAAAGCCCTCCCTCCCCACTATAAATACCCAAGCACCCCCCTCCAACACATCAAACCAACACCTCTCCTCTCCTCTCCTCTCCGCTCCTCTCACTTGTGATGGCAGTGCAACACCACCGCCCGCCGCCAAGTGCCGCCCTTGGCGCCCTCGACCTCTCCTGAGGTTTATATGATCTCCTCTCCACCGTCCCGTGATCTCCTTTCCTCTAGGAGCAACCGCAACATCGGATCCGATCTTCTTCCCCAACTCCGACGACTACTCCGGTGAGATCCATGAAATCCCGTAATTCATTTTTTTCAAAAAATAGCAATCTTAGAAAATTCATATCTTTTAGAGTTTTTAGTATTTTTGAGTGATTCCAATTGCTATGTGTCACAAATTTGCTGAAGTTTCTGTTAGTGTCTCTGGATTTCAAATTTGAGTAGTTTAAATTTGAATTTGATAAATTTTGTTCAGATTAGTATTTTGGCCATAACTTGAGTTTAAAAATAGGTTTTTAATTAATTCTTTTGCTCCTGGTCTCTAGGACCTTTGTTTATCCAGTAGTATTTAGTATTTTATTTCTAGGTTAATTTAAATTAGGTTTTTAGCAAAACTGTACTGTTTTATTATTAGTTCTGTTTTAGCTTTTTCTTTATTGTTTTATTAGTTTTAAATTATTTCTTTTTGTCACTTTTGACAAAATTAGTTGTGTTTCTGTTAGACAACAGGAGAAAATTTATTTTTATTTTAAAAATTTATTTTCCTTAGTTTTGTATGAAACCTTCTATAGGTCATAGTTAGAGTTTTATAAAAGCTTTTTATTTGTTTCTTTTTGCAAATAAAATTTTATGGAGAAAAAATACTTTCTGTTAAAATTAGTTGTTTTATATATTTTTATTTATTTATTATGTTGGTATTTTCTTTTGTTGTTAAATTTTACTTAGGATAAAACTATTTTTGTGTTATGTCTTAGAGTTTTCTTTAGTAGTTTTGTTGTGTGGTTTTCCTTTGTTTTTATTTGGTGTCCCTTGATTTGTATTTTTATTTGTTGGTTTTATTATGAGTGTTAGAATTATTTGCTAGGATGTTTGCTTATATGAATGCTATGTTTGACTATATAGATTTACATCGGAGTGTGAATAGTTTTATCAAAGTTTAAAGGCGTTTATATCTTCATCAACATACCGTGCAAGTTCACTTTGACCATGTTTTCATACCTATGTGTTTTATTGCATCTAGTGTCATCTTCGCAACAATCCCTCCAGTAGTGATATTGAATCCTTGTAGTTGAGTAGTATGCATGAGGTAGGAACCCATCACCCTGTTACCAAGCCTGGGACGTTATTTATTTTAATGCTACGCTATAGTAGACGGGGTTTGGTATGAGTGCCTAGAGTGGTGTGAGAATGCACGGGATCTACGTCAATGGCGACAACTCCATGATGGAATCTGCAAGGACTGCATCTTCAAGGCCTCAAGACTTCAAGACTCGAGACAAGAATTCAATACACACTCTTTGGGTGAAGGACGGTTGACGGGCACCTGGAGAAACCGGTGGATGGCGGGATGCATGGAGAAGCGCCATGACATCTTGCGGAAAGCTTCACCCAGACTCAAAGAGGCGGAAGAATACTTCATGCGGAAGCTTACTGTGCAACCGCAAGTCATTATGGGCTCTGGCTTGGTTGACCTTAGTGGTGAGTCTGGCTAGGGCGGTGCTAGCAGATGTAGAACTACGGTAGGATTGGATGAGCACTGGACAGTGGTCAGGGGAACTCTTCGGAAGACCATGTTTCGATCGTCTTGTTCTCAAACACCGAAGTGCGAGAAGCGTAAAGAGAGGATCGAATCTTGCGGGTAAAGTGTACAAACCTCTGCAGATGGTTAAAACCTAATCGATTAGTCGTGTCCCGGTTACGGACAATTTGAGCCTACGGACTTGGATCTATCTCGGAACTCTCAACACCGGATTGATAACTTAATTGTGGGCAACTTATGATGATTTTGGGCTATGAGACATCGGTTGGCGGAACCATGTCATGATAGAAAACTCCATAGTACAGACTTCATTTATTCCTTTGATGTAGGGAAAATAAAACCAGCTTTTACCCAAACAAAACTCAGACCCAGAGCCACAAAGCCAAATTGCATATAGTATAGTTTTACCATCTGTTTTCTCATGTTGTGATCTTGCGGTACATTCAATGTCTTGACCTACACGGCTGCAACGTATCATGTTGCGAATACTTTCTTCAAGCGAGTAAAATGCAGTGCAGGTGGTTACGGTCTACACTCAACCTGCCGATGGCGTTGATGGGACTCCACACCCGACTATTTGTTTCATTGTGACTTATGAGGTATATATCAGTTTTACGTTAATTATACATGTGATTGCACTTTGATATATACATTGATGTCTTGTGTGTGCCGACATACTAATCCGAGGATGGCACGACAACACAGAGGCTTGACCGTCTCGAGGTCGGGTCGCTACATGAAGTCGAACATGATTTACTTATTATTTGTCTTCCTTATGAGTGGCGGTGGGGACGAGTGATGGTCTTTTCCTACCAATCTATCCCCCTAGGAGCATGCGCGTAATACTTTTCTTTGATAACTTGTAGATTTTCGCAATAAATATATGAGTTCTTTATGACTAATGTTGAGTCCATGGATTATACGCACTCTTCTTCCTTCCACCTTTGATAGCCTCTCTAATACCACACACTTTTCGCCGGTATCATACACCCACCATACACCTTCCTCAAAACAGCCACCATACCTACCTATCATGGCATATCCATAGCCATTCCGAGATATATTGCCATGCAACTTTCCACCGTTCCGTTTATTATGACACACTCCATCATTGTCATATTGCTTAGCATGATCATGTAGTTGACATCGTATTTGTGGCAAAGCCACCTTTCATAATTCTTTCATACATATCACTCGTGAGTCATTGCACATCCCGGTACACCGCCGGAGGCATTCATATAGAGTCATTTTTGTTCTAAGTATCAAGTTGTAATTGTTGAGTTGTAAGAAAATAAAAGTGTGATGATCATTTTTTAGAGCATTGTCCCAGTGAGGAAAGGACGATGGAGACTATGATTGCCCCACAAGTCGGCATGAGACTCCGGATGAAAAATAAAAAAAGGAAAAAAAAGAGGCCATAAAAAAACAGAGAGAAAAGGCCCAAATAAAGAAATAAAAATAAAAAAATAAAAAAATGAGAGAAAAAGAGAGAAGGGACAATGCTACTATCCTCTTACCACACTTGTGCTTCAAAGTAGCACCATGATCTTCATGATAGAGAGTCTCCTATGTTGTCACTTTCATATACTAGTGGGAATTTTCATTATAGAACTTGGCTTGTATATTCCAATGATGGGCTTCCTCAAAATGCCCTAGGTCTTCTTGAGCAAGCGAGTTGGATGCACACCCACTTAGTTTCTTTTGTTGAGCTTTCATATACTTATAGCTCTAGTGCATCCGTTGCATGGCAATACCTACTCACTCACATTGATATAAATTGATTCGCATCTCCATAGCCCGTTGATCGCCTAGTTGATGTGAGACTATCTTCTCCTTTTTGTCTTCTCCACAACCACCGTTCTATTCCACCTATAGTGCTATGTCCATGGCTCACGCTCATGTATTGCGTGAAGATTGAACAAGTTTTGAAAATGTCAAAAGTATGAAACACTTGCTTGGCTTGTCATCGGGGTTGTGCATGATTTAAGTATTTTGTGTGGTGAAGATAGAGCATAGCCAGACTATATGATTTTGTAGGGATAACTTTCTTTGGCCATGTTATTTTGAGAAGACATGATTGCTTAGTTAGTGTGCTTGAAGTATTATTATTTTTATGTCTATATGAACTTTTGTCTTGAATCTTTCGGATCTGAATATTCATACCACAATTAAGAAGAATTACATTGAAATTATGCCAAGTAGCACTCCGCATCAAAAATTCTCTTTTTATCATTTACCTACTCGAGAATGAGCAGGAATTAAGCTTGGGGATGCTTGATCGTCTCCAACGTATCTATAATTTTTGATTGCTCCATGCTATATTATCTCTTGTTTTGGGCAATATTGGGCTTTATTTTCCACTTTTATATTACTTTTGGGACTAACCTATTAAGCGGAGGCCCAGCCCAGATTTGTTGTTTTTGCCTATTTGATTATTTGAAGAAAAGGAATATCAAGCGGAGTCAAGCGAACGAAATCATTTGGAGAGTTATTTTTGGAAGGAAAGCTACGGATGGACTTGGACCCCACGTCAAGGAAGGAGCGAGGAAGCCCACGAGGGTGAGGCGCGCCCACTCCTAGGCGCGCCCCTGCCTCGTGGGGCCCTCATGGCTCCCGGCGTGCTTCTTCCGCCTATATAACTCCACGTGCCCTAAAACTTCGAGCGGAGAATAGATCGGGAGTTCCGTCGCGCCAAGCCTCTGTAGCCACCAAAAACCAATCGAGACCCTGTTCGGCACCTGCCGGAAGGAACCCTCACCGTGGCCATCTTCATCATCCGGCGCTCTCCATGACGAAGCGGGAGTAGTTCACCCTCGGGCTGAGGGTATGTACCAGTAGCTATGTGTTTGATCTCTCTCTCTCGTGTTCTTGATTTGGCACGATCTTAATGTATCGTGAGCTTTGCTATTATAGTTGGATCTTATGTTTCTTCTCCCCCTCTTCTCTCTTGTAATGGATTGAGTTTTCCCCTTGAAGTAATCTTATCGGATTGAGTCTTTAAAGATTTGAGAACACTTGACGTATGTCTTTCCGTGCGTATCTGTGGTGACAATGGGATATCACGTGATTCACTTGATGTATGTTTTGGTGATCAACTTGCGGGTTTCGCCCATGAACCTATGCATAGGCGTTGACACACGTTTTCGTCATTGATTCTCCGTAGAAACTTTGGGGCACTCTTTGAGGTTCTATGTGTTGGTTTGAATAGATGAATTGAGATTGTGTGATGCATATCGTATAATCATTCCCACGGATACTTGAGGTGACATTGGAGTATCTAGGTGACATTAGGGTTTTTGGTTGATTTGTGTCTTAAGGTGTTATTCTAGTACGAACTCTAGGGCTGTTTGTGACACTTATAGGAATAGCCCATCGGATTGATTGGAAAGAATAACTTTGAGGTGGTTTCGTACCCTACCATAATCTCTTCGTTTGTTCTCCGCTATTAGTGACTTTGGAGTGACTCTTTGTTGCATGTTGAGGGATAGTTATGTGATCCAATTATGTTATTATTGTTGAGAGAACTTGCACTAGTGAAAGTATGAACCCTAGGCCTTGTTTCCTAGTATTGAAATACCGTTTACGCTCACTTTTATCACTTGCTACCTTGCTGCTTTTATATTTTCAGATTACAAAAACCTATATCTACCATCCATATTACACTTGTATCACCATCTCTTCGCCGAACTAGTGCACCTATACAATTTACCATTGTATTTGGTGTGTTGGGGACACAAGAGACTCTTTGTTATTTGGTTGCAGGGTTGTTTGAGAGAGACAATCTTCATCTCACGTCTCCCACGGATTGATAAACCTTAGGTCATCCACTTGAGGGAAATTTGCTACTATCCTACAAACCTCTGCACTTGGAGGCCCAACAACGTCTACAAGAAGAAGGTTGCGTAGTAGACATCACCTGTGCACGGTGGTGTTAAGTTCTTGGAGGGATCTTTTCCAGGGTTCGAGAAGATCGTAACTGGTCCGATGACAAAAACAGACGCGGAAGAATGCACATCAACTATGAGTTTCATCAGTCAAAGATTGAAGAATGTTTCCGCAGCAGAATATACAAGATTGAGATCGAGAAAGATTTAGGGTTGCATCTATGCATCGCCACGTCCTACAGTCGGTCGAAATCTGGCATGAGATGTTTTTGGTTGTGCGCCGTCCGCACCGGGATCAGTTTTGCCAAGACAAACCGCCACTTTATGGTAATCTGCAAGTCGCCGTGGCTACTTCAAATACAAACCGAATTCGAGTTGATTGGAGACAGCAATCACGTGTCACGCACGGCGGCGGACGGCTACGTGAGATCTCCCGAATCGATCAACCTAACAAACGTGTATGATGAATCAAGTGTCCTTAGTGCTAATCGGGGCCACACACGTATAAATTAAAGGGAAACACTTCCTATCGTGATGCGGTAGGAAGCGGCGCCCGGAACCGAGTCAATGGCACGTCGATTGACTTGAATCTAACGCTCACGGAATGTGTTTGAAATGTCTCGTAAAAAGCGAAAATCGCCGGTAGGAAATAACATCCTGCAGCCCCGCATGTAATCGCTCCCTAATCAATCGGCTCCGATCCCTCGACTCCACTACTTGCATATTGCGCTAACGCCCGAGCTTCTCGCTTTGCCTGCGCACCCGCCTCCCTCTCCCGTCATCGTCGTTGAGCAGCACGACCACCTCATCGGCCAACCCCTTTCCCCTACTCCTCCCCACCGGATCGTCTTGTCCACCTCCACGACACTCATGGCTGTGATCTGCCGAGGTGCTAATTCTACCATCATAAAGAAGCACGCCCACCATATGAAGGAAGCACAACTACCATCACAAGAAAGCATGGCCGATATCAGAATGAAGTACAACTACCATGCATGCCCAGCATTGAAGGACGCATGTCCGCCATCAAATAGAAGCACGATTATGATCGCAATGAAGCACGACCAACTTCGAAAACAGAGCATGGTGACCATCGGCTAGTGGTGTTTGAACTGTGCCTAGATTCCACGTTTTATTTTATGGAAGCAAATTCTGAATTTTTTTGGATGCACATTCTAGTTTCTTTGATAGTATTTGCTACAAATGCTTCGTGCATCTTATTTTACAATTTAGTAATTGTCCTTGTTATCACCATTGAAACATGACATGCTGCCATATTATACTCCGTACATATGTTTCTTCGTTTTAGGTAGTTTGCTTCCATGGTTATAGCTTCCAAATTTTATGCGTATCATTCTCATGTAAGCTTTCTCTTCATCGATCTGCGGTACATATAATACCATTTGTTGCTTCCTACATCCGATACATATGCATCATGCCTAACCGATGCATGCTTCAAGCGATTGTGTGTGCTCTCTTGAGAGTCGATCGATTATGGTGATATAGGTATATATGGAGGCAACTAGTGCATGCACTAAGAAGCATGGCCAAATGTGGATCTACCTCCCAATGAGCATGACCACCCTCCTAGATGAAGGGAATCAAGTCCATAGTCTTTAGAACATAAACAATATGAACTTAGGAAGCACTGTACTATTTGTGTCTAGAAGGAAGCTAATTTGTAGCATTTCCGAAACGTGTGTTGTATGTACGGACAAAGTGCAGAGAAAACTTACGTTGGGTTAGAAGCAAATTATTTTTACAGTGGAAACACTTGTGTAGTGGATGGAAGCAAAAAATTCTTGTGTGGTGGAAACACATGTATAATAAAAAGAGTAATTGATGGGACTCAAAATTTCCCTTGCAAAAAAAATACTTGGACGCAAGATTTTGGTACATGGAAGCATAGTTCTTGAATACAAATTTTTGTTAGGTCCAATCAAATTTCACACACAAAAGAAGCAGATTGTGTCCTTGATGGAAGCAAAAAAACAAAAGTCAAGTGTTACACAAGATACAAGTTTTTATTACATCGAAGCAATTTAAGCAAATTTATCTTTTTTTTTCTTTCTAAATCAAACATGTAAAAACATTTACCCGTATTAGATGAGACATTCTGAACTTAGTTCAGCGTTTGAAGTAGAAGCAGCATGGATACTGTCGTGGAATTGTCACGGCAGATGTCCTAGGGTGAGGACTTAGTCGTGAGGCTAACGCATCTATGTGGTAGCTTGAGAGGGGTTGAGCGGAATCAAGAGGCGCAGACACAAGACAAGGGTTTAGACAGCTTGGACCCCTGGAAACATCATCCGGTAAAAACCCTACATGCTGTTTGAGGCTAGATCTCATTATCATCACGAGGGAGTCGCCGTAAACCGGCTCTTTGTGTCTAGCCCTAGAGATTGTTTCTTCTTGCTTCTAGCTTGTCCCTCTTTGAGGAGCCCTGCCCCTCCTTATATATGTTGAAGGGGCAGTTTACATGTGGAGTCCTATTAGGATTAGGACTAGTCTATCTCTAATACAAACCGGATACAAGTCTGGTCTTAATTCCTTGTAAGGTAAATATTCCTTATGCCTTTTCGTTATAAACGGCCCACCGTAGTTGAACCGGCCTTCATGAACCGCCGATCAGGCCACCGGTCTTATCGCTCCTCTAACCCTTTGCCGGTTTACCAATGAACCGTAAACCGCCCGAATTCGCGATGAATCGTCAAGTCTTAGCGGGTCTCAAGTAAACCGCCAAGTCGGCCGGGTTATACTTCCGGCCGGTTTACGCATGAGGTATATCCCGAGCATTAGCCAGAGTTTAATTTGGATTTATCCATGTTAAACTGATCTGAGCATCTTTAAATCCTTGTCATTTCCTTCTAGAAAATCAGAATTAACACGCCTTGACTTCATACTCAATTCTTAGCGACATTGATTTCTCACAGAGAAAATTTTGTGAAGAATAATCCACTTGAGTCGGCCTTCAATGCTCTGATTTGACAAAAATATTGGTCTTCAAATATTCCACTGATACCAGCCGGTTTGAAAATGTAGAACTTGCCGGTTTATCATTGCCAAAATTGCCGGTTTGTAAATATTGATGGCACCGGGTCATACTTGTAGTTAACATCCAGCTTGAAAATATACCTCTTATATCACATTATCACTTGTAGGCCCCCAAGTCTTAAGAAGGTAGCATAGCAACGACTTAAGACTTGTTTCAATATAAATATCACAATCTTGAATAAATCCAGGTTGTTCATCTCAATCACTAGTCAATTGAGTATTCCACATATGTAGCCCCCAAGTGCGGGTTGTCATGCTTGCGGCAACACGGAACTTATAATTACTGATGCTCATAAAAACTTCAATCGATGTAGCCCCCAAGGGCGAGTCATTATGCAATAATGAGCAGGGACTTTGTAAATATAATCATGTAGATTTGAGCAATGATGTATAGCCCCCAAGGGCGGCTTTCGACAAGATAATATTGATTTGGGACTTGATATATACTTCAATGAAAATAACATCATATGATATAACCCCATCATGGGGCTTGAATCCACGTCCACAAGGTTAAGAGCCTTGTGCTTTACCAACCGAGCAATGTATCCTTCAATATAATGGATAAAAAACTTTGTACCTTGAATTTTTGATAGGAAGCAATTGGTAGCCCCCAAGGGCGGCTCATTACGATGTGATGAGTCGGGTCTTCAATAAATGAGCAAAAATGACTTTGCATTAGCCCCCAAGTGTCATGGTGCATGCTTGCAGCGACATGAGACTTGTGTATTTAATGTAATTTCAACTGAAATAATGTAGCCCCCAAGTGTCGGGTCGTAATCCTGCAGCAACTCGGGACTATTCCTTCAATTGTAGAATATATCTATTGATAATATGATAGCCATTGCGCTAAAGCGACTTTGAAAACCTTAATCATAATCTTGGTTCTTGATAACCATAATAAAATCCAGCCATGTTGGCTATTTGAAGATTTGAAGAATATAATCCAATGATTTATGAGCGCATGATTCCAATGGCATAATACAAATATAAATGGCGACTTATAGTCCAAAGCGAGGCTGGGTTAACAAACACGGATAATTTCTCATCATATCTTGGCGACTTATCGTCTTAAAGTCAGCCGGTTTAATAAGCACCGAGATAACTTATCATCATGCTTTATTCAACCTTGTCTACGCATACAACAAGTTTAAAGTGTCCTAGCGGTTTACCAATCGGACGGATCATAATGCCCAACATATAACCCAGGTTTATAACCAAGGCTGCACTTTAAGAATAATCAATGAAATATATCATACACGTGACATTGAATCACATCATTGGTTTACCAACTTTTGTAGTAAGGGTGATGACCCCAATCTTGAGTAATGATAACTCCTTTCATCTTGTAGCCGGTTTATGATAAAACCGTGCAGGGTTGTGATAAACACCGGTTTAACCATATATAATCTTGGCGACTTCGTAGTCAAACCAGACCCGGGCGGATAGTCTCGGATTATGATTTGATCATGTCCGATAATTTATAATTGAAATTCAAGCGGGTTAATGAACACCGGTTTACTCCATAATAAGATGGTAACATCAAACCGGGAAGATAGTCTCGGATTAGGATTTGACCGTGTTCCGCCAATTTGTAATTGACAGTTTGAACGGATTAACAATGTCGGTTTAAAAGCATAGCAGAAATAAAAGTTCTTTAGCAAAAAGAACAGAATTCAAGCAAAGGCAAAATAAAACCATTGCAAATGAGGCTTTCTTGAGCCGATCGAGATGGTGTTACCATGGTCGGACCACGACCAAGCTCCCAATAAAATTGAAGCCATGGTTCAAGTCAGCCAGGTCCCCAAGCAAACCGTGGCATTATGCCGATCAAGTGGCGTGGCAATGGTTCGGGTTCGACCAAGCCCCAAGTGACTCTATGGCCTTAGGCCGATCAAGAGGCGTGACTGGTTCAGACTTGACCATGTCCCCAAGTGGTGCAGTGGCTTTCGCCTATCAAAAGGTGTTGCATTGGTTGGACACGACCAAGCCCCCAAGTGATGTTGTGGCACTAGGCCGATCAAGAGGCGTGGCTATGGTTTGGATACGACCAAGCCCCCAAGTGATCAATAATATGATAAGCCAATAAGGCATGATACCCATGTTTGAACCGCGCATCATGGCAGCAGGTCCTCTTTGGCACTTTTTAACTTATTGTAAGAGAAAAATCCTTCTTGAACCGGGATTTTGAACCGGATATCGAGAGCTTCAAAGCTTTGTGGGAGACATCTTTCCCTTGAACCGGATTTTAAACCGAATCTTCATTTTCAGCCAGAAATTTTACGGCCTTTAAACTCGAACTTGCGAGAAGCTAATTCCTTTTTGAACGGACATTTTTAAACCGGATTTTTAGAGCTTGAGCTTTGCAGGAGAACAGATTTCCCTTGAACGGATTGTAACACGGATATTTGAGAGCTTGATTGAGACTGACTTCCCTTGAGCCGGATTTTAAACCGGAATCCTTCGATGACCCGGGACTTCTTCATTGAGCCCGGATTTTATGGCTTGTCATATACTTTCTAAGCGGAAATTTTCGACGGCCTTTAAGTTTTCATCAATATAACAGAGCCTCGGGACCGGGTTATCTTTCCCTCCATCGCCCTAGGGTTCTCAATTTTCTTTGAAAGCCCGGCAAGATTTCTTTGAGTCATGTCATCGTAGCCCCCGAGTCTTAAGACGACTCAAGGAGTTGTCTTGAGATTCTTCATACTTGGCCGTGATATAAACCGGCATATAGCTGAACAGCGAAACGCTGTCATATGTTGAAGTTGGAAGCAAAGTGGCGAGTTACTGATCTTCGCAACACTCATTGTATATCCTTGGCATTTGATAACGCGATGTGAATCCACGAAAACTTGAGGTCATTCGTGTGGCGGGTTGTGAATGGCCCCGTATGATTTGCGTCGATAATCCGATTCGGTAGTTCGTCCCGGTGAGCTGCTGAAATTTAATCAAGCGTAGTGATGGCGATTTGTGCGCTTTGCCTATTGGGTCATTCAAGAAAGATGGTGATATCATTATTTGCTCCAGATTTTGTTGGAATAAACGGACCCTTGGGCGGCGGTTTACAAACTTCCATCGGGCAGCTTGTATGAGCGGGTGTAACCCTGATGTGCTGTTATAGATTGGTCCTCCTTATAAAAATATACCAACCAACGTAAATGTTCTTTGACAAAAATAATATGTGTCAAACAAAATAAACTTGAATGGATATCACTGATTTATTGAGACGATGAAAGATCCGCGTCTGTGAATAACCTCTCAAAGTAACTTCAACGGTGTTCTAGCCACTCTCTTTGTTAGAGGCAAGGCGGCATTGACGAGACCGTGAACGAAGGTGGAAGGCCTTAAAGCGCCGGTCGGCTTAAAACAGATCCTCCGGGTCATGTTGACTTTGCCTTTGCCTAAATCCCAGGATAATTAAAGCAGTATGTCATAGCGCCCTTGTGATTGAAGCGGCAACTAGGCTGCCCGTGCACGCATTGTTCCACGGCAGCGTGGAGCCTCGGTCTCCCCAACCGATAGATCTTGTTGTCAAGAACATTTGCTGTATTATCTCCAAACACTAGTACCGAGCGGCTGGTTTTGTCTTCACTGAAGCCAAATAAATAATTAACCTTGTACCCGCTTTGGTTATTGATGTGAGAGCAGTATAGTCCTTGGTGATGTGAGTACATGCTTTCCTTTGCTGATCTCCTAGCTTCCACATCAAAAACTTGGTCGAATACTTCACACTATCACAGCCGGGGAGGCCGTGGCGAAAGTGGAGGTGACAAACCGTGAAGCAAAGGCGGCGGCTTGGCCATGGACCTATGACGAGCGAACCGGACAGATAATATCGGCATGGGGATGAAGGTTTTCGCCTTATACACGCCAAATGGCTGGCCGTTCGTTCTTCTTCGGTAGCGATCTTTGTCAACTGCGCGGTGATCTTCATAATCCGTGTCATCCCATGGAACTAGTAAAATTAAACCTCGACCTCGGCTCCTTTTATTACAACCTTATGTTCCGGTGAAACGATGCGCTTCTCCAGAATTTCAATTTCCTTTTCCTCACAGGTCAATCGATTATGAAGCTCATTCAGACTTGTCCTTCACCTCATTCAGCTCCGTGTCTCTGAAAAATCAGGCTTAAGATCTGTTGCTCTTTGTAAAGAACAAGCTGCTAGTCAAACAAGTGCCATCTTCGCCAATATCCACAAGAGATCAAATCCTCAATTCGATGTTCAATGTTTCAAAATCCAAAATGTCATGGAGGCCATCCACCACTTCTTTCTTGTATTTTACACTTTTTACTCCAATGAGAGGCAAACTCGTAACTTGACGAGTCTTGAGTACGATAAAGGCGGCTTGCGGCTAAGAAGCGTAAGGGAGGCCAACCGGTGGTGTCGGCTTCGAAGTGAGCGGTAGTTCGGCCCGATACTACGTCAGAGAAGCGAGGGGCGGCCTTGGACGCCGGCAAGGCGCCTGGGGAACAAGGCAGCGGCATGGAGAAGGTACCCGAGCGGTAGGCGAGGCAGCGGAGCTGGGCGGAAGCGAAATTGTCTGAAAGCACGCAGCAGCTCGGCAGCTTATATCAGCGGTGGCTCGGAGCGAGGCCGTGGCCATGGCTATAGAGGCGCGGTCGGTGAAGAGCAGATGAAGACCGTCGGCCGGCGGCGACCTTGCAGTGGCACAACGCATGGAAGGAAGCGAAACGGCCATGGTCGATGGCGACGGAGGGAACGCAGGTAGCGGCCTCGGGAGCTAAACGAGGCGCGTCTTGTTTCGCGATGGAGGAGAAGCCGGCCTGGCGTGGTTGATGCTTGTCCGGCGTGCAGCAAATGGGAGGCGGCAGCTCGAGGACGACGCAGCTTCTTGCCGAGGAGGCCCACGGCCGGTGGATCATGGCGGCGACTTCGTGAAGGCGACTCAGGTTATAGCTTCGGCGGCAGCGCTGGTTATCGGTCTTGGCAACACGATGGTGATTCAAAGCGAGGCCGACGTAGGCGGTTTATGGCGGCTTGGCCGAGGCCGGTCAGCGAACAGCGCGGTATTGTGGCAGCAAGCGTCGAGAACCCGTCGTGGGCGAGGAGGAGCAGACGACTTGGTGGAACCGGCGCGCACCCGGCCGCCCAGCTGAGAAGCGCGCAGCCCGCGGCGGGCATGAGAGGAGGCGAGGCCGAGCGGCGGTGCGGCCATAGAAGCGCGAGAGAGGAGAGGCTCGGGCGTGGCAAGGCGGAGAACAAAGTGAAACGCCCGCCGGGAGAAGGGGGCGCGACCAGGCGCCCGCGCATGGGGAGGCGAGCTCTCCGCTGGTCATTGTTGAAGCCTCCTCCTCCGCCTCCGGTTGAAGAGAAGCACCGCAGCCACTGTTGGCCTGGCGCAACCGGTTTGAGGTGCGGAGAAGGGTCAGCACGGCGGTTGCACACGGCTGTAGTTGGCAATTTAGTTCTCCGGTGAAGCGGCGCGGGTTGAAGGCGAGGTTGTGGCCTTAGACGGCAGCTCGGATCAGTAACTCGGCGGCAGGTCACCGCGACAAAATCAACTTGTTGGCCGGGCGGTTTGACTGACGAGTAAAACATCAAAGCTCCGCCGAGCGAGGGCAGCTGAGCAATCCGGTGTAGGTCCGTTTATTCCTCTATGTATAGCAACCTTTGCCACCAGTAATATTCCTCGGTGAGCGTGACATCCGATGGAAAAAACAAAACCGGACTAATACTACGTAGTAGTGCCTCCACATGTCATAGTGGATAATGGTGTAGCGGTGATGACTTGATTTTGGTCTTCACGCACAAAGCAACGATGGCGTAGATGTTCGCTTTGGGACTTGATTCCCTCGTGAGTGGCGGTCACTATGAATGATACATCTGAGCAATAGTTGCAACGTGGCGGAACAGCGAGGACGGGTCATAAACCGCTGTGGCAACTTCAGCGAATTTGTGATCGGACGGATCACTTGAACTCCAGTTGGCCTCGGAGTAGTAACGTAGCAGCCAAATCACCTCGTGCAGCCTTCGGACTCGGCGGATTGAGGCAGCGTGGCTGACATAAAACAGCCTCGATTTTATTTAACCTTTAAAGCTCCCATATCATAAATCCGGTCCGACAAACTTGAAACTGATGCCGATCCTTTTCAAACCGGCTCCTTTTCATCCAGAAAATTGCAAGCTCTTCGATACCTAGGAAAGATCCCTCTAAGAACTCAACACCACCATGCGCAAGCCCCACGGTGGGCGCCAACTGTCGTGGAATTGTCACGGCAGATGTCCTAGGGTGAGGACTTAGTCGTGAGACCAACGCATCTATGTGGTAACTTGAGAGGGGTTGAGCGGAATCAAGAGACGCAGCACAAGACAAGGGTTTAGACAGCAAAGGCTGGCTACATAAACACGTTATAAGAAGCAAGGCTGGCTACGTACTTTTCTTAGGGATCAGTGGCGGAATCACATAATAAGAAGCAAGGCTGGCTACCTGCGTTAGTTTCGGGATCAATTATAGAATCACGTAATAAAAGCTGGACATTCGGTAGAGAGATCTACCGTCCATTCACGTACTAATCCTATGGTCATGGGCTGGTCTGATGGGATGCTAGGGATCAGTCTGATCCCTAGTGGTCTCCTAAATTAAATATCCATAGCGCCCGATGGATGCCCACCCACGTGAAGATCCCATGGGCAACCGCAGTACTTGCGTGGATTCCAGGAAGAGATTTATAAAAAAAAGAAGGAGAAACCGTCCGAAAAGTCTCCATCAACAGGTTGGGCAGACTAAGACCAATTGGATTCAGAGTACAAAGAAAAAAGAGACTGGCCTTCCTTCTAGCGCTAGCCGCCGCGCTCTGGACCGGCCACGACCCGGGTCTCGCTATCGCTGCAGCCGCCGTATCTGCCTCAATGTGCCTTTTTTGCCTCGGATTCGCCCGGCTGTCCGCACTCCGGCCTGGATTACAAGCTCGTCCGCCCCTGCGGCTGGCTTCAACTGCAACCGTCGAGTTGCCGACCAGAATCACACCTCCGCGGCTAACTCGCCAGGGGACGGTTTGTGCCCACTGCGCCCCGCGCTCCTCACTTCTCGGCGGCCAAGATCACGCCGCCGTGGCCAAACCGCCGGCGCCCATCCACCTCGGCCCAGCCACCTGCTGGCCTTGCACGCCATGACCAATTCGCAACGCGCTTCGAGCCAGCGGCGCTTTTCCTCGCCAGCGCCGCCAGCTCGCCACAGCGCCCTTGCCTTTCGCTTCAGCCGCCTTCGAGTCGCCTGCGCCTGCTTGCCTTGCGGTCGTGCCGCCCTCGTTTCCACCGTCGAGCCAAATCTCCGAGCCGCCCTCGAGGCACCCCGCGCCCGCCGCCGGTTCATCACACGGCCAGGCGGCCAGCCTTCGTTAAGCAACGCGGCCGGCAAAGCCGTCCGGTTCGAGCACTGACGTTAAACGCAGCCGTTCTTTTGCGGATTGTCCGTGGGCAGCAGATTCGACCCTTGACCTCTCTGCCGTTCTCCGAGCCACCTCCGGGTTATAGCCGTCCTGTGACTCACCTCGCCGAGTCACCTCCGTTGCGCCTGTGAGCCGCTGAGTCGCTGCTAAGTTGGATGACACCCGCGAGTCACCTCTGGCCTCACCTGCGGTTCAGCACAGCCGCGCCAAACCGCCGTTCGCCTGAGTCACCGATGCCGCCGGGGTTGGCCTCGTTTCCGCCTTAGCCGCAAGTTATCACTACTGCGCCTTCTGCCCGCGCTACTCCCGCCGGGTTGGCTTCTGGTTCACCGCATCAGCGCCGCCTCTGCAATTGGCTTCTGTGTTAAAATTGCTACTATTCATCGCTATTTAACCTGCATCTGTCGTCGACCCGCCGGAGCCCTGTCGGCCTGTTTGGAGTTTTGTCGATCTATCACTGGCAAGGCCGCCTGCTTGTTAGAATAAATCGGAGGCATACTGTTGATCATCCAAGGACCAAGCAATCACACGAGCACGACACCGAGATTTGTTAACGAGGTTCACCGATATGGCTACATCCCCGGGGCACGACTACTGGCGCTCCTCCCGTGATCACAGTCACAATACGCACACCGCCACCCGGGCGCCCGACACGCCTTGGCTCCCCTTTGCTGGCGCTGTGCTATTATGTTGGCATAGGTTACATCATGTGTCTACCCGCTATATAAGAAAGGCCTAGGATACAAGTGTCCTACTAGGACACGACTCCACATCCTATGTAAACACGATACAACTACAAGTCCAACTGTAACCTACCTTGTACACTATATTCGACACAACTCTAACAAACTCCACCTTGGCGAATATTCTCCACCAACCTGAATTTGTCCATCGTCAAACTTCCATGTACATTGGACTTGAGCTCATCCCATGAGAACCGCAGCTACTTCAAAGACTCCATAGGACTCCACCTGCAACTTGTAGTCCCTTCTTTTCTTGACCACAGTCAACACTCAAGCAAAATTAAGTTCCTTGTTACTCTAGTTTGTGCTCCCAACTTCCGGAGTATCCATCCAACGCCATCACACATCGATCAACGACTGCGTGAAAGTGAACAACTCACATACTGGGTGTCACACATAAGAGTTACACGAACTCAAAATCACCGCTCCTTTCTTGACCGCTTTATACGAAACTTGAAGGAATTTCAACTGTTGCTTGTAGTCATCACGAGTCAAATTCGCAGTTGTCTCACCACATGTATGACCACGAGCCACAGCCCGTCTCCATGCCCGTGCATACCTTGCGCCTACGCCCGTTATTACAGCGTCGAGCCTCCGCTGTCGGTTGAGTCTCAAGGTCGTGAAACCACACCACTCAACCCCCAACTGCAGTACCACCGATCATCGCCGACCGATGGCGAGTTTCATGCTTTCATCGGACCACTGGACTCCGGTCAAATTGCGTGTCACTCGCTTTTCCTCCTTGCTGAATAGGCTTCGATTCCCTAGATCCTTACACGTAGCCCTCAATCCAGCTCCACCTTCAACATGACTCCATGGTAGATGATCAGTCCACCCTCACGCCCCGTCGACTTCAAGCTTCATGTGTACACCATCTTGAATCAACCCCGCGCCATAGTCTTGTCGAAGCCACACAAGCCCTCTGGGCCTGCGCCACGTGTTTCCACGCCCAGAAGTCGGTCACAATCGGCATCACGCTCCTATGTCGTAAATCGTCCGATCCCACCACCGTCTTCTGTACCAACCGACTTACATCGATCCGCCGGACTATCTAGTCCGACCCAGCCGAACTTATCCGGCTGCAACCATGCTCCACCTGCGCCGTGTCCGCCCGTACATCTCCGTGCATTGCTTGAGCATACGCCTGTATGCATGATCCTCATGACACGCTTTGTCGTGGCGCCTCCGCAGCCTATCCACGTGTTCCAAGCCATCTCAGCAAACCGACCGGAAAAACTTTTTTTCATGTCGCTTTGTTGTTCTTGCTTCTCCGTGCATCCTATAGCGTAAAAATAGATCAACTTGATCCAACCAAAACTGCTCCTGTACACACACGTAGTCTTGGTTGCTAGCCTTGCTTTTTTTCAAACAAATCTCACTTAACACGTTGCAACCTTCCGTGTGCTCTTGCCATGACTCAGCTCCAAACAGCCGCTAGTGCAACTCCAGGGGGCTTCCAACGCGACGCTGCCTCGTACAGCCCATGCATCTGCCAACCACGTGCCCTTTAGTGCACACACGCGCCGGACTTTGGGTTTGTCACCTCACCTTGGCCAGGCCACGCTGCTACATGATGCTGCCACCCCGCACGCGCCTCGGATTGGGCCGCCTTGTGTCCATGTTTGACCAACAGACCGACATCGCCGAGATCGAATCAATCTGAAACACCACGACACGTCTCTGCTCAATCCAACCTCGCCGGGAATTTCGCTGGAAAACACGCCCTCGCTCGCCCGATCGATCCACTAATCAATCGCGCCGACGCGTCTTAAGCACACGTGCTGCGGTCAATGCTTCTGCCTTTGATTACTTTTTTCAATCTTGTCAAGAACCACACCGTAACCGGCTGCATCTCAAACTCGATACTTTCTCTGTATCAACAATCCACGGCCTTCGAACAACCTAGCTCATGATACCACTTGTTAGAATAAATCCGAGGCATACTGTTGATCATCCAAGGACCAAGCAATCACACGAGCACGACACGAGATTTGTTAGCGAGGTTCACCGATATGGCTACATCCGGGGCTACGACTTCACGGGCGCTCCTCCCCGTGATACCGTCACAATACACTTTGCAGCCACCGGGCGCCGACACACGCCGCCGGCTCCCCTTTGCAGCGCTTTGTGCTATTATGTTGGCATAGGTTACATCATGTGTCTACCCCAGCTATATAAGATAGGCCTAGTATACATTTGTCCTACTAGTACACGACTCCACATCCTATGTAAACACGATACAACTACAAGTCCAACTGTAACCTACCTTGTACACTATATTCGACACAACTCTAACACTGCTATTGACCCGCCCCTGGTTTTTGAGCCGCCTTGGGCTCGTCAAGCCTTGCCAGCTCTCTGAAGCCTGTATGCACGAGCCGGTTTTTTGAGTGCTCCTACTACAGCGATTTGCTAAGGCAGAGCGATAGAAGCAGGGAAGCATATAGCATCAATCTAGCAAGTAGTACGTGAAGATAAAAGAGCAGGCCGTGGGAGTTGAACCGGCGACCTGAGGGTCAAATCCTAGTGCTAAATAGTCACCAGGCCACGGCATGTGCTCTGGCCGGTTTACTGTGGAGCTGGTCCGGCCGGTTTTTAACTCAAGCTACAGAAGTTATTACGCATTACATCAAAATATCAAACCAGATCAGTATCAAGTGCTAGTACGTACTAAGTACTAGTGGCCGTTTTACTGCTCAAGTGAAGGATGATATTTCACAATCGAGAAACAGTCCGTACGTGCAAACAAAAAAGCATGCTACTGCTCGCTGGTGGCGCGGCCAATTAAATTTCCAGGTGCTATCTTTTCTATCTGTTTTTTTGTACATGTTGTTTTTTCCGAGAACCATTACTCTGTTTTGCAATATATTTTATGCAGGACAATGATTCATTATAAAAGGTGGTGTCATGCTCATGGAGCGTGCGCACCCATTTGATGTTCAACGGGTGTGCAAGCTGCCGCTTCAGCATTTCAACACCGCGGCCGGTTCATCCATCCGCACACCAGCGATTGACTCGCCGGGCTGCACCGGCTTACAACGGCGCGGCCGACTCGCCTAACTGCACCGGCCTCGCGCACTCCTCCGACGTGGTCTCAGTGAGCCGCTGACGCCTCTGATGGGCCCCTGCGACCGCCCGAATCAACGCTGCCGCTCTGAACCTGCCGCGCCTTCACCTCATTGCGCAAGCTCGCGGCGCGCTGAACCGCTGAACCTGTTTCTGAGGTTAGCCTCCGGGCCATCCAGAGCCGTTTGCCATCTGCAAACATCAGGTGCTATCCATCTCAATGTTGTTTTATTAACACATATTATTTCTATCAAAGGACAAATTACTTTGATTTGTACATTTTTATATACAGGACCATTATTCACTATAGATGTGGTTTATACCACGGATATGGAGCACGGATTGATAATAATATTATTAAAACTGAGCACCCTTCCAGCCCTTTCAGGCCATCAGCATTTCTAGCCGTTAGATCGTCACTTTTAGTCATTTTTGGCCGTCGGATTCGCTGTTAGTCCCACCTAAATCTCGTCCATGAGCTAACTCGCAGCGTCGGCTGCGCTGGCCTTTTCGGGCCGCTTGCTCGTGGCTTTTTTGAGTGTCTCACCTTCAATTGGGCCTCTTGGCCTCTTGGGCCTCAAACCCTACGAAGGGTCTCTCCACCCCATCCCGTGGCTGCTGTTCGTCCCGTCCCTTTCGCTCTAACCTCGCCAAAGCCACCGCTCCTGCAGTCCTTCGGCGCCATCCAATCTCACGCCAGACTCCCGTATTAGGAGAGGAGAGTATGAACGACGTTCCTTGCAGCGGCAGCGGCAGCGACGAGGAGCCCTTTCTATTTCCACCTCCTTTCTTTCGTGGATGTCGTGTCTTCTTTGCCCGTCAGAGCCCAGATCTGGCTGTGGTTTGTACTGGTGAGTCCCTTTTGAACGCCCCCTCCCCCTCCTTTCCATCTCTTTATGGGATGTTCAAGTGCTCATATTTCTTAGATCATCGTTCGAGAGAAGAGACGGGAAGAGATTGATTCATGCATCAAGAATCTGTCCAAAGACACTAAGATTCGTTTCTGTATTGAGATCTCTTCTTTAGTTATGACTGAATTTTCCCAAGAGCTCCTTTTGTAATTTATGATGTCAATATCCAAGAAATTTGAACGGAGTTTTCATACTTTAGTAACTGAATTTCATTGATCCAATGATAATATTGTAATCTGTACAGACTTCCTGTGATTTCTGACCCAACTCAACTCTATTCAGACGTCCTGACTGGTGGTGATTACATTCAGGAGAAGAAAATATACAATTCATTGTGGCACGGTTGTTCATGTCATCAAAATGTGCAACGAGAATGAAAGTGCAACTTCTGCAGCTTCTTCGAGGTATGCTGAGTATGTCCTCTCATACACCCTGTTCTTAATCATCAATTATATCCTAAAGATATGGGTTCACGGTACAAAGAACATCTTAATGGGATTTAAAAAAAAATGCCCATCTTATCAGTGTTAGCTCCCTATTTTATTCTCCATGGAACCCTCTCCTTAATTAAGACAGGGTATCCTTAAAAGGAAATGTAAGACGAAGGAGGGTAGAGGAGATCGAGGAGGGAGGGGGTCGTTGTGAGGAGATAGTTGGAGGTCAAGCATTGTACTTTGGAGACAAGGACCATGAAGGGAGAGGCTGATTTGGGCGGCCATTTCCTTTGTCCGCGGCTGAGAAGCCAGTGAGTGAGCTCGTCGGCGTGGCATCGAACTATACAATGAAGTCGAGTCCGGCGGATCGTTTGCAACGTGTGCATCCCCAAATCCATCTCCTGCTTTGCTCCCTTTGATTTCAATTTCCAGCAAGAGCTTTTCCGGCCAACTAGCAGCGAGCTATCCGTCCAAGTCAACATGATAAGCCCCTTCCCTTCTTGAGATTGTTATCTATATTGTTTGATTTTTTTTATTCACTGGCAATTTGGACATGATGTTGGCAAATACAGTAGAGATCATGGGCTGAGACAATACAATAGAGATCATGTAAATATTTGGAAATTTTGCTTTTTATAAAAGCAGGACAGTTAAAAAAATTGGTTATATTTTATTCTTCATTTATATATCAGTTGAAGAAACTTTATACATTGGTTCCTGTAACATCCCAAATTTTCAATTTGGAATGTTATACATTAGGTCATCATGCATATCATATTTTTCTCGCATTTTCCGATCCTAGAAAATTTCACGCAACTCAAGGACCCTCGGAGAAGTTGGAAGTTTCATTATTTTCATATTTGGGATTTCTCAAATTTTGAAAATAGGATCATTTGGATTTATTTAATTATCTTCATAAAGTTTTTCCTATAAAAATTTTAAGAGAGGGAATAATATGACTTTCCCAACATTTAGGAAAATGAAGATATTATAAATAAGTCAAATTTGGTTTTGGAAAATTTATTTTGCTTAGGCAAAATGAGCATTTTAAAAAATATATGCATATTATGCGTTTTTAAAGTTCATTTTGTTGAATCATTTTTAGGAGTCGGGAAAATTATTTTATTAAAATCAGAGTTCATTTGGTATTTTTTTAATTCGTTTGGTTTTAATTTTTTAAAAAAGCAGCGCCCCCACAGGCCAAGGCCCGGCCCAGCTTGACCAGTGCGCGCCAGCCCGGCTCACGCCTCCTCCTCTCCCTCACGCGCCACGCCCGCCCGGCGGTGCCCGCCGCCCGCCACCACCCGCCGCCGAGTCCGCCTCACTTGGAACCTGCCCTTCCCAAGCCGCCACCCCCCTCCCGCCATCGCACGCCCAGCCCCCCTCTCTCTCACACTTGCCCTTGCCTCCCCAAGCCGAGTCACTTGCCGCGCCGCCAGGAACGCCCGCCGCCCGCCGTTCCCTTGGCCGGAAACCCACTTGGACCCGCCCCAGACCCCTTGGGACCCACTTGGCGAGATCACCGGAGGTAGCCGCCGCCCCGATCCGGTTTTCCCTAAAAACCGACCGGTTTAAAAAAAAAAAAAGATGTTCGGTTTTTAAAAAAAAAAAACCCTAGATTGGTTTTATTTTATTCGGTTTTCTTAATTAACGAACGTTCACCGAACCGTTCGTTTCAATGAACATGTTCGTTGGATTAGTTCTGTTAACGAACGTCCGTTATTTAATTCGTTCATCGTTTTCTTTTAATCGGATTTAATCTGTTATTTTTTCTGATTCGATTTCTGATCCGATTTTCAAATCTGTTTTATTTCTTGCTCGTTTATCGGAATCAGGTGATTCAAGCGCCTGGAGTTTCGTTACGAAACCGCCGTTCCGACTACCGTACTTTCACAGAATTTTGCTACTGTGAAATTTTGACCTAGTTTCAAATTGCTAAACCGAGACGTTCTCTCTCGAGTTCCGATTTTCGATGCTTTAATTGATTCGATTCTTTTGCAACCAGGGTTCTTAAGTTGAACTTTCTGGTTAGATCTTTTATTCGAGATTTCCCTGTGCATTAGATGAGTACTTATTGTATGCTTGTTGTTTGTCTGCGTTAGATCACCCGGAGTGCGCCGCTTGTTACTTGAATCTCTAGGTCACGCGGATCATCGACAAGGCAAGTAACACTTGATCATACCTTTTCTACTACCCAGTTTTTATGCATTAGATCAAACCCTCAAACACTGCATGTTTAGGATCTAATTAAATTGTGGGATTGGGAAGTAGATTTGAGGTAGTACCTATTACTGTTTTACTTATGAAACCTTGGGAGTTACTTCTACGTTTGCTTATTATGCCATGCTATGCTAGTAGGCGTGGATTGGGTGAGTGAATATCCATGATGGATGTGAGATTGTTAATTAATGGTTTATCTAAGGTGGCAACCTAAACACACATCTGGGTGGATTGAGGCACTGGTTTCTATCAGGACTTACTGTATTTCTTGGACCGCCACCCGGGCTCTAAGGGATCTTAAGATTATTCAAGCTGGAAACTTCCGTGTGCAGCCACAAGCCAATTATGGGCTCTGGCGTAGTTGACTAAGTTGTGCGAACTCTTACGGTTAGGCTAGCTGATGTAGGGTATGTAGGTTGGTACGGTCTACCCACATGTAAGGTGCTAAGCGCTTACGAAAGACTATGTCTCGGTCATCCGTTTCTCAAACACCATGTAGTGCGAGAACCAAGCGGAAGCGATCGAGGTCTTAATGGGGAAAAGTCATAAACCTTTGCGAGTGTATAAACTAATCATGATTAGCCGTGTCCCGGTTATGGACGTTCGAGTATCTGGTAATTGAATATCATGTGAATCTCAACATGTTACTTCTAAATAAAAGTTATTGGGTTTTAATGAGTACTTTTAATTGGGATTGAGGATCTCATTGTCAACCATTCTCAATGTTTAACAACCACCATGATAGTTAAACAAAATTATTCCTTTGATGTGAGGAAAAACTAGCTTTATGCAAAAATGTAACCGTGAGCCTTACCACCAGCCATATATGCATGTAGTATAGGCTTATTGTTTCATTGCTCTCTATGTGTTACATTGCCGGCATATTCCATGTCTTGACCGTTTTGGGCTGCAACTTTCATGTTGCAGACTTTTTCGCATGACAGTAAGGTGTTTAGGTCGTGGTTCTATACTCAGTGATGCCGATGGAGTTGATGGACTCACTTATCTTCCAAGCCTTCATTGTTATCGTTATTAGATGGCCTTAAGCCATATTTATTGTAATAGTCCTCTTACGGACAATCGATGTAATAAGTGTGTGATTGCTACTGCTATAAATCCTTGAAATCTTGTGTGGTGTCGGCATTCTTGATCCGGGGATGACACTGAGCACGAAGACTTGATCCATCTGGTCGGGTCGCTCTGATTCCTAATTTGATGCAAATAACCAAACTGAATGGACATTATTTAGCATCCAACCACGGTCTTGTGATGCACCAGATCTGGCGACACCGCTACACGCAACTTGTCCTCCTTGGTCCGGTTCGCCACCTGCATCCATAAAACCTCATAAGATGCATTTATGTAATGATAAGAGCAGTACAATGAAAGTCCCAAATTTGTATAGAAACAAACTGAAAAGGGACAATGTCTGCACCCGTAATGTTCAGGCAAGTCTCTCAAAAGAAAACAGTTCAATCATAAAGCTGTATATTTGGTGAAGCGGTTAATATAGACTTGAAGTTACAAGTTTAGAATTAAGCCGGACTTTCTAATTTAGAAGTATTTAAGTTTAAATTCAATAAGAATTCTGAACTGCACACGCTGTAGAATGTTGTTCAAGAAAGGATTGTTTACAGCTAAGCAGACTACTTTGATGCAATATAGGTTTGTAAATAACCTGTCAGCAACATTATCTGTTATTACCTTCTTGAAGCTAGCAACATGGTGTTCCTTTTATTGGCCCATGTTTATTCTTATAGCCTTTGGTTCTTCACTTGTGCCAACTGATTTCTTATCTTCAATCACTGCTTATTTGCATATGTCCTTAATGTTGCTTCCTTTTCCTGGAGAGGCTAGACTTCATATTTTTTTGCCACTACAACAATGTAATTTTTTTACTATGTAGTGAAATAAGGGACCGACAACTGAATATTTTTATGCCAACACACTTCTTGCTGGTGTGTCCTTTTATCAATAACATGCTTGCTTCTCAAGAGACGCAAACTGTACCCGATTAAGAACGAGAACAACAACCTTTGCTTCTACTAGGTACTTTCTCTACTCTTATAAAAAACAGAGTTGGTGATGATGGTGTGCCTGCCATCCCGCAATATAAGCTGTCCGATTTATATCGGCGGATAGGAAGGAAAAATGGAAATTTTGCAAAAAGATACCCACAACCACTCAACATTTGCAAATAAGGCCTTCCCTCGTTCATCCTTTTCTCCCACAAGATAAACTACTCATACAAATACATCTTGATGTTCCGTGCAACGCATGGGCATCTTGCTAGTCATTTATTGACATTCACCTGCTTGTGTTGTTAACATTTAGTTCCATCTATCCATCAATTAGTTATTAGTTTTTGTATATTTAAATTAAGCGTTGGGGAAGAGTAGCAAATCATAAATTTGAAACATGTATCCTCGCATCTGTGACTATCTTATAGTCCATGAATAAATAGTTACTACTTCATTGGCGTGATATTATTTGCCGAAATCCCTTTGGGCCAATATTTGACATGTCTTTATTTCCTCCTTTCCCTTATGCAAATATTAAATTTTGGCCTGGGCTTATGTTTTTACTACCCCTATCAGATCATTATTTATTGTATTTTTTCTGCAATTTTCTATATCACTGTTACGGTTGCACTAAAACTTTCTTCTGCTAATATAATTTTTTTTCACATTCTGAGGTTTATCTATCCGTTCTTTGCATGTGAAGATAGAAATGAGATTTTTAGATAAAAGGCTGAGCTCTGAGGAAACATGCCTTGAAAAGGCTCATGCATAGTGTGGAAAGCTAATTAGTTACATGTTGCGTCCAATATTCTCAAGCATCTCCTCGACTTTATCATTACCAATTTGAGACGATTTTCTTTGTCTCGGTTTAAGGCTATTTAGCCTTCAGTTCGTGACCAATCTCATAATTTGCTCTAAATGATAGAAGTTTTCACTGCACCAATGGTTTGGCCTGTTAGAAACAGTTGTAGTGTACTCATTTGTTGGGAGTGTGAGTGCTCATCGCCCTATGTATTGTAGAAATCCACCGGATTAGCCAACGGTATGCTGCACCGTTTGCTTCAAAACAATCCTGATATATTTACTGATTATACAATTCTTTGATTTCCATTGGTCATTTTTCTCTTTGTGTTCTCAACTCTATATGATATCTATTTTTCTTAAATTTTGTGCAGCAAATGAGTAAGAGCTATTACATTGTACATGCTACTTATCACCTTCATTGTTATGTTGTGAAGAAAGTTGAACTGTTTGGGCTTGTGAAAAAGGTAGAATTTAATAGCCGTGTCATGAGATATGGCCCTTTTTAATGGCATACCATATGAAGATTCTTTTAGTTAGTAGAACTTCTATGCATGACTTCAGCACATTACATCTTCATTCGGTGAAGGATGTCATCAAAAGTGAAGGATGGCATTGGAATTTTCTTCATTATTTAACCAAGTGAAGGATAGCATCACACAATGGTGTAGTCTAGGATAGCGATACCTACATTTTGATTTTTGCACAATACATTGCAATATAATATACATGATTTTAACTTGGTACTTTTGATGAATTTTATCTCAAGTTCTTCAATGATAATATTGTTTCCGCTTGTTGCTTAAAGTTGTTTCCCAATCAAAAAAATCTTCTATCTTTCGGTTTGTTTCCAGCAATGTGTATTGTTAAATTATCTATGTTGCTATTATTTTGGAAATGAAGAGACTATTCTTATGATATTGGTTAAAATACTATTTGCTAGACACTTTTACTTTAGATGTATGGTTATTGTTGATACTAATATCTATTTTTTATATTAGTGGTTCAGAAAAACATCTATTTTTAAATTTTATTTTTGTGCCATGATATACCTGTCATTCTATTGCCATAATGGACGGGTGCGGCAACGCGCGCCATCGATGATCTAGTATGATGAATGGACGCACACAAGCTGCTACCCTTGCGGTCCGGTCCACAACAACTTGCTGGGATCGCATCTGTTTGTTGTCAATGGGCGTGCGCAAATCGTGGCCCCCGAGGCCTGGTTTACATCAACACAACGGGTCGCATCTGTTTGCATGAGCTATTTTATTGAATAAAAGGATAGTCACTGCTTGGGTAGCCCGGTTTTCTTCCAACAAATTGGAGGCAAGTTATCATCAGCCGCTGTCTATGCTGGATGGTTCGATGAACATGCGCACAAGTCGCCGCCATTACAGTTTGGTGAACTTCAAACAACCAGTTGGAAGGAACCATTGGCCGAGTTGCTGACACGATTCATACGGGATCATTTATAACCCGCTCTATGGATTCACATTCATCAACACCAATGACATATATCTTTTTGGCTATGGTCAAGTACAGAGAATCTCAAGACAACTCCCTGAGTCATCTTAAGACTCGGGGGCTACGATGATATGATTCAGCAAGTCTTGCCAGTTTCAGCAAATTCAAGTGCCCCGGGATGTTGAGGGGAAAGGTAACCCGGTCCCGGAGGCTACTGTTATATTGATGAAAATTTAAAAGCCGTCAGAGAATTTCCGGCTCAAAGTATATGACAGAATCCCGGCTCAATGAAGAAGTTCCGGGTCATCAGAAAGGATTCCGGTTCAAAATCCGGTTCAAAGGAAGTCAGTCTCACTGAAGCTCTCAAATATCCGGGTTAACGTCTGGTTCAAGAAGAAATATCTCTTGCAAAGTTCGAGTTCTCAGAAAAGTCAAAAGGGGCCAAAGAGAGTTTGTTGCACGCTAACTCAAACATAGGCACCCGTGAGCATAGCTCAAAAATATAGCACATGGGGGCTTCAGCTGACAAAGCGGAGTCCTGTCCATTAATCCGGCTATCACGCCACAACAAAGCCTGGGAGCTTCACACCCAAGGGGCCAAAGAGAGTCTTGTTGCTATGCACAGCTCAAACATAGGCACCCATTTAGCATAGCTCACAAAGTTACTTGGGGGCTCTTTGTGTAAAGTAATAAAGAGTTTGAAAGGACCCTTGTAATTGGGTATCGACCCACGGCTTGGAAGCCTGGTGTATTCACCTAAAACCCTGGGTTAACCTGCCTTCATCAAGTAAGCCACTCCTATCCAGGTAATCCTGGCATGACCCCGAGCGTTTGACAAGTTACTCTTATATAGACCCTGAACTTGTCAAAGTTAAACCGATGATTGGTTAGTTGAGGCCCATCTTAAAGGCTTTGTCAAATGGTTTAACTCAGTGACACGGCAGCCCACGAAAAGCCTCGAATTTGGGCCTGGCAGCCCTCGAAAAGCCTCGACTACAAGTTTTAGTTGTTTTTGCTTTTTGCAAAGTTTTATCTCTTTTTTGATCAAGTTCTAAGTTAAACCGGTGTTTACTGACCCGGCCAGACTATATGTCATTACATCAACCCGGTGTTTCTTAACCCCGTGTGGCTTCCAGTTATCAGGCTGTTAGCACATAATCACTTATAATCTGGTATGTATTGACCCGGCCTGGCTTTGGACTATAAGTCGCCAGTATATATTTGGATTCCGCCATTGGAATCATGCGCTTATAAATCATTGGGTATATTATTCAAATCTTTAATAGCCAACATGGCTGGATTGTTATTATGCTTATCAATAACCAGTATTATGATTAAGGTTTTCAAAGTCGCTTTAGCGCAATGGCTATCATATTATCAATGGATATGATTTATTTCTACAATTGAAGGAATAGTCCCGAGTTGCTGCAGGCTTACAACCCGGCACTTGGGGGCTACATTATTTAAGTTGATATTACATCAAATACACAATGTTGGAAATATGCCCTAGAGGCAATAATAAAATGATTATTATTATATTTCCTTGTTCATGATAATTGTCTATTATTCATGCTATAATTGTGTTATCCAGAAATCGTAATACATGTGTGAATAAATAGACCACAACATGTCCCTAGTAAGCCTCTAGTTGACTAGCTCGTTGATCAACAGATAGTCATGGTTTCCTGACTATGGACATTGGATGTCGTTGATAACGGGATCACATCATTAGGAGAATGATGTGATGGATAAGACCCAATCCTAAGCATAGCATAAGATGCGTGTGGTTAAACGCTTGCTAGAGCTTTTCCAATGTCAAGTATCATTTCCTTAGACCATGAGATCGTGTAACTTCCGGATGCCGTAGGAGTGCATTGGGTGTACCAAAGCGTCCTGGCGTAATGGCTGACTATAAAGGTATACTACAGGTATCCCGAAAGTGTACATTGGGTTGACACGGATCAAGGCGGGATTTGTCACTCCGTATGACGGAGAGGTATCTCTGGGCCCACTCGGTAATGCATCATCATAATGAGCTCAAAGTGACTAAGTGGTTGGTCACGGGATCATGCATTCTGGTACGAGTAAAGTGACTTGCCCGATAACGAGATTGAGCGAGGTATTGGGATACCGACGATCGAATCTCGGGCAAATAACGCATACCGATTGACAAAGGGAATTGTATACGGGATTACTTGAATCCTCGACATCGTGGTTCATTCGATGAGATCATCGTGGAACAAGTGGGAGCCAACATGGGTATCCAGATCTCGCTGTTGGTTATTGGCCGGAGGGTCGTCTCGGTCATGTCTGCGTGTCTCCCGAACCCGTAGGGTCTACACACTTAAGGTTCGGTGACGCTAGGGTTGTAGAGATATTAGTATGCGGTAACCCGAAAGTTGTTCGGAGTCCCGGATGAGATCCCGGACGTCACGAGGAGTTCCGGAATGGTCCGGAGGTAAAGAATTGTATATAGGAAGTCCAGTTTCGGCCACCGGGAAAGTTTCGGGGGTCACCGGTATTGTACCGGGACCACGGAAGGGTCCCGAGGTCCACCGGTGGGGCCACCTATCCGGAGGGCCCCATGGGCTGAAGTGGGGAAGGGAACCAGCCTGGTGGGCTGGTGCGCCCCTTGGGCCTCCCTGCGCCTAGGGTTGGAAACCCTAGGGGTGGCGCCCACTTGGCTTGGGGGCAAGCCACGCCTTGGCCGCCCCTTGAGATCCAATCTCTAGGGGCGGCGCCCCTGTGTCCCCTATATAAGGAAGTGGGGAGGGAGGGCTGCGCACCCCTGCTCCTGGCGCCTCCCTCTCCCTCCGTACCACCTCTCCCTCTCGCTGAGCTTGGCGAAGCCCTGCCGAGATCACCACTACTTCCACCACCACGCCGTTGTGCTGCTGGATCTCCATCAACCTCTCCGTCCCCCTTGCTGGATCAAGAAGGAAGAGACGTCTTCCCAACCGTACGTGTGTTGAACACGGAGGTGCCATCCGTTCGGTGCTAGGATCTCCGGTGATTTGGATCACGGCAGATCTGACTCCCTCAACCCCGTTCTCTTGAACGCTTCCGCTCGCGATCTACAAGGGTATGTAGATGCACTCCTCTCTCTGGTTGCTAGATGACTCCATAGATTGATCTTGGTGAAGCGTAGAAATTTTTTATTTTCTACAACGTTCCCCAACAGTGGCATCATGAGCTAGGTCTATGCGTAGTTTCTATGCACGAGTAGAACACAAGTTGTTGTGGGCGTAGATCATGTCAATGTACTTGCCGCTACTAGTGTTATCTTGATTCGGCGGCATCGTGGGATGAAGCGGCCCGGACCGACCTTACACGTACGCTTACGTGAGACAGGTTCCACCGACTGACATGCACTAGTTGCATAAGGTGGCTAGCTGGTGTCTGTCTCTCCCACTTTAATCGGATCGGATTCGATGAAAAGGCTCCTTATGAAGGGTAAATAGAAATTGGCATATCACGTTGTGGCTTTTACGTAGGTAAGAAACGTTCTTGCTAGAACCCTATTACAGCCACGTAAAAACATGCAACAACAATTAAAGGACGTCTAACTTGTTTTTGCAGCATATGCCTTGTGATGTGATATGGCCAAAAGGATGTGATGAAAGAAATATATGTGATGTATGAGATTGATCATGTTCTTGTAATAGGAATCACGACTTGCATGTCGATGAGTATGACAACCGGCAAGAGCCATAGGAGTTGTCTTTATTTTTGTATGACCTGCGTGTCATTGAATAACGCCATGTAAATTACTTTACTTTATTGTTAAACACGTTAGCCATAGAAGTAAAAGTAATCGTTGGCGTTACAACTTCATGAAGACACGATGATGGAGATCATGATGATGGAGAACATGATGATGGAGATCATGGTGTCATGCCGGTGACGAAGATGATCATGGCGCCCCGAAGATGGAGATCAATGGAGCAATATGATATTGGCCATATCATGTCACTATTTGATTGCATGTGATGTTTATCATGTTTTGCTTCTTATTTGCTTAGTACGACGGTAGTAAATAATATGATCCCTTATAATAATTTCAAGTAAGTGTTCCCCTAAGCGTATGCGTTGCGAAAGTTCGTTGTTTCGAAGCACCACGTGATGATCGGGTGTGATAGATTCTAACGTTCACATACAACGGGTGTAAGACAGATTTACACATGCAAAACACTTAGGTTGACTTGACGAGCCTAGCATGCACAGACATGGCCTTGGAACACAAGAGACCGAAAGGTCGAACATGAGTCGTATGGAAGATACGATCAACATGGAGATGTTCACCGATGATGACTAGTCCGTCTCACGTGATGATCGGACACGGTCTAGTTGAGTCGGATCATGTATCACTTAGATGACTAGAGGGATGTCTAATCTGAGTGGGAGTTCATTAAATAATTTGATTAGATGAACTTATTTATGATGAACTTAGTCTAAAAACCTTTGCAAAATGTCTTGTAGATCAAATGGCCAACGCTCATGTCAACCTCAACTTCAACGCGTTCCTAGAGAAACCAATTTGAAAGATGATGGCAGCAACTATTCAGATCGGGTCCGGAACTGAGGATCATCCTCATAGCTGCCAAGAAAGCATATGTCCTAGAAGGACCGCTAGGTGAAGCACCCATCGAGAGAACCAAGGCGTTATGAACGCTTGGCATTCACATCTTGATGATTACTCCCTCGTTAGGTCACGGGATGCTTGCTGACTTAGAACCGGGGCTCCAAAAGCGTTTTGAGCAACACGGAGCATATGAGATGTTCGAGAGCTGAAAATGGTTTTCCAAGCTCATGCCCGGGTCGAGAGATATGAAGTCTCCGACAAGTTCTACAGTTGTAAGATGGAGGAAAATAGTTCTGTCAGTGAGCACATACTCAAAATGTCTAGGTTGCACAACCGCTTGTCCCAGCTGGACATTAACCTCCCGGACGAGGCGGTCATTGACAGAATCCTTGATCGCTCCCACCTAGCTACAAGAGCTTTGTGATGAACTACAATATGCGAGGATGGTGAAAACTATTCACGAAGTATTTTCAATGCTGAAATCAGCGGAGGTAGAAATCAAAAGGAGCATCAAGTGTTGATGGTCAATAAAACCACTAGTTTCAAGAAAGGCAAGGGTAACAAGAACTTCAAGAAGGACGGCAAGGGAGTTGCCGCCCGATAAACCAGCTTGCGGGAAGAGGCCAAAGAATGGACCCAAACCTGAGACTGAGTGCTTTTATTGCAAGGGAAAGGGACACTGGAAGCGGAACTGCCCCAAATACTTAGCGGACTAGAAGGCCGGCAACACTAAAGGTATATGTGATATACATGTAATTGATGTGTACCTTACCGATTGCTCATGATAGCTCCCGGGTATTTGATACCGCGCGCTTGCTCATATTTGTAACTCAAAACAGGAGCTGCGGAATAAGCGGAGGCTGGCGAAGGGCGAGGTGACGATGCGGCGTGGGAATGGTTCCAAGGTCGATGTGATCGCCGTCGGCATGCTGCCTCTACATTTACCTACGGATTAGTTTTAAACCTCAATAATTGTTATTTAGTGCCAGCTTTGAGCATGAACATTGTATCTGGATCTCGTTTGTCTGAGATGACTACTCATTTAAATCCGAGAATAATGGTTGTTCTATTTATATGAGAGATATGTTTTATGGTCATGCCCGCTGGTCAATGGTTTATTCTTAATGAATCTCGAACGTGATGTTACACATATTCATAGTGTGAATACCAAAAGATGTAAGATTGATAATGACAATCCCACATATCTGTGGCACTGCCGCCTTGGTCACATTGGTGTCAAACGCATGAAGAAGCTCCATACAGATGGTGATACGGGGCTAACCCGGTGTAGGCCGATCTTTCACGTTTGGAGTGGGATCCCTCGAAGAGCATGAAGAACACGGGGAAGAACGGGGAGAAATCACAAGGGGAAACACTCAAGAACAAGTCCGATCACACATCCACTAGACAATCAAACACACAAGATACAAGGTAAAGTTCATCTCCATGAGGAGGTCTTGAAGGGGTCCGCCCGTGAGGGGGTCTTGATGATATATCCCGCAGGATCTTCTCCGAGATGGAGGTCTTGGCCTCCAATGGAGTAGTAGTCTCTCTCTCTCTCAAGAGTAGAGGAAGGTAGGAGCAAAGCTCACATACAAATGAGCTGTCACTGTGCTAACCCTAGAAAGGATGAGGGGAAGGTCTATTTATAGTCTAAGCCACGAAGGGGTAAGTGGGAGAGGGATACAAGGCCAAAGGCCCGGCTGCACACAGGCGATTTCGGACGTCCGTCGGGTCAGACGTCCGGTCACTCATGGGGTCCGGACGTCCGAGGGCGTCGGACTTCCGACGTTTTGGCTCTAGACAGGAGGTGCGGTCGTCCGGTCGGCTTGGTCGTCCGGTTCCTGGTACTTGCTCGGACGTCCAGTGGTTGTCGGTCGTCCGGCCGCTGGAGAGTGTCGGACGTCCGGTGGCTTCCGGTCGTCCGGCCGCTGGGGACTCCGCAGCTCCGTCTTTTTCTGTCTTTTCCCTCGCGGATGGTGTAGGTGTTCCTTGGCGCTTGCACTCCTCCTCGTCGTCCGTGAAGCTCCGGCAATACCTATGCATGCACACGAGTGGAGTGTCAAGTAGTATACCATCCTCGAAGGGGTCAAGTGAACACGTGTAAAGGAGAAGATTCACCTTTATGTATGAGAAGTAGAGGTCGCACGTATCACTTGCCAAACGAACTCTTGACATGGTGATGACCGTAGGATGCTCCGCATCATCCCCTCCCCCTTGGAAAAGATCCGACCTCGGATCGAAAACCATATCACCATGGGAAAGGGATGGCGGTGCCGTGTCGAAGTGGTCGAACACCAAGCAGTCATCGTCTAGTAGCTCGAAATGGGCACTCTCCAATGTCGCACCGTCTTGTGATTCCTTCAAAAGGAGCAAATGGAACAAACACTTGGAAAAACAAATGTGTTTAGCGTTAGTGCAAAACCAAGCATTCAAGAGGTGATTCACCAAACAAGTGTTGTCATCAAGCATAGCATAGGGTGTGACAAAGGATTGTGACATGGCATGTAAGCATATGAATTGAGCAAAATCAAGGTCATCATGGAAACAAGCATGTAAATGTGAGGTAGTGATGCAAATATGTGTGACAAGAGAATAAACATCTACCTCAAGATCATAGCAAACATGCATAAAGTGCTCGACAAATGGTTGATGGTAGGCATAGGAATCATTCACAACACCAAATAAGATGAGATGTCTAAACACATGGGTCAAGTGCAAGACAATCCAAGCATAATGTGCATAGGGTGTAGTGAATATAGTGTGGCACTCAAAACAATAGAAAGAGCAATTGTTCATCATGTGTGAGGCAATCAAGTCAAGCATGTAGCAATCAATGGGACATGGCATATGTGAAGAAATGGCATTGGTGCAACCAAACATGTGATAGGAGCAAGTAATCCAAGAATTGGATGCAACACACAAGGCATATATATCAAGATGCATGGAATGGTGAAAATGACAAGTCAAAGTAGGATATCTAACTTGTGTGCAATCAAGTGGTCCAAGATGAACAATAAGTCTCGTGGGGCAAGCAACACAAGTAGTATGATTCGCAATATCCATGCTCAAGGAAGATGTCACCTTGAAGGCATGTCCTTGTGCATTCTTCACAATGCCGAAGTGGTGGGGGATGTGGTGTAGAAGCGAGTCATGGTAGAATGTAAGAGGCCCGCTCTCAAGAGCTCGAATGGTCAACTCACGTGAAGTGGAAGTCGACACAAAGTCCAAGTATCCTACACATGCACAAAACAAAACAAAGAACGTATGCGCATGGTAGATAAACACATCATCCATCATGATGGTTCTCATCTTTTGCACATAACCATTAGAAGCACAAGTGCATGAATAATATGATGCAACAATGGTAATATTCATAGCACTAGGTATATGGTGCAAAGAAGTAAGATAAGCATGCTTCACAAGAATTATGTCAAAATCTCCAAATATATGCGAGAATGATACGGGGGCAATCTCATGAGTAAGAAGAGAATCATTGTTGCACTCAATACATGGCAAATCATCTAGCATGAGAGAGGCAACACATGGAGCTATATGACGAGAAGCAATATGAATCATGTGCAAAGCATGTAGATGTTTCTCATCAACCGCATGAAATGAGCAAGTATGAGTCATTGGTGATGCAAGATAAGCAAGCATAGTAATCAAGTCGTGCAAACTAGTGGAGCGAAGATGCAACACACTAGAATAAATCATGGCAATCATGTCATGTGAGCAAGTAATAGGCATAGGGAGTGCACATGACATATCGCAAGCACGAACACAAAGCAAGATGGAAGTATCATCACAGGAATGGTGCACAAAAGGAACATGGCAAGAACAAGCAATATCTCCACCAAGCTTGCAAATACACATACAAGTGCTAGAATCAATCATCATGTGTAATGCAAAGCATAGGTCACAAATGCATGGCAAAGGCATAGGAATGGGCGTATCATGCAAAGTGAACATGGCAAGATGGGCATATGATATGTAGTGAACAATAACCAATAGCCAAGTGAGGGCCATGTAGAATGAATGCGCGGCGTCTATGCGCGAAGAGAACGGTGGGAAAGACAATCCATGGGATCCCAAATCATCGTTTCTCTCTAGAGCTCGTTTTGTCAACTCGTGGGATTGCGAGGTTGACAAGTATTCATGGGTACCTACACAAAAGAGACAGAAACCAAAGAAATTGTGCGCGTGGTAAATGTACACATCATCCATCATGACGTGTATGTGCACGTGTGAGTTAGCACAAGATAAGAAATGCTCAAAGAAATTTGATGCATGGTATAAGAACATGTCATCCATCATGAAAGAATAGTTATCGTGTATGACACGATGGGGACACAAATTGAGAATGCAAGTATATGGCACGTCAATAGCATGTTTATTCGTGGGGAGCATATGGTGCACACAAGTATGGGGATCGTGCAATGAATGGGATGGATCAAAATATCCTAAAATGTACGAGGAAACTATGGGGGCCTCCTCATGAGCAATAGCGGAAATATCATATGGAGGAAATGGACAACATCCGAAACAATGCATATCCTAAGCTAGGTGGTCATGGCATGGCATATGAGATAAATGATGCAAAGGGAGCATATCAATATCATCACAAGAAAAACAAATGCCAATAACCATGGGCTTGTCATCTATGCCATATGTGCAAATTGGGTTTATTTCAATGGCATGTGTATAGTCACTATGAAGAGATTGCAAATAAGACATATGGTGGATCTCATGCATAGCATATGACAAGTCAAGCGGATTATCAAACATGATGTGACCTAAAGAATTGTCACAAGAAATCCTATGTAACATGGCATCACAACTAATAAACTCCACATGAGAATCATCGTACTCATCATAAATGGGCAAATCATCACATGGGGAAATCATATAGAATGAGGCAAGGTACTAGGTGGATCAACATCATGCAAGAAATCAATGTCAAGAATGTCCACTAGTGGGACTAGAACATCACCTTCACCTATGTTACCTTTTTCATTCCACTCAAGTGGTGTAGGTGAGGCGGGAAAGACCAAATGGTGGTCATCATCATCTTGATGGAACCATGTGGGGGGGTGCATCATATTCCACCATGGCCATCGTCTTGTCCAAAGGGAGGGCCGAAGTAAATCGAGGATCGGCGTCATCATAAATGGGACCTAGCACCAAATGAGAAGACACAATAGAGGTAGAGGTCAAGTTGTTAGAAATGCAAATGGCCTCACGAGACCTATCAACTATCTCACTCTCTCTATCTGGTGGTTCACTCACTCCCTCAATGCAGGTGCACTCAAAGTCACATATGGTGGAGTCACTCATCTCACTCAAATGGTGGTTGTGGCTCTCCTCACATGGGATTTGTGGCAACACATCATATATAGGGCTAGTGGTGAAGGCACTCTCACTCTCAATATGGTGGCACAAGTCACTCAAGTCATCATACGTCGCCGTGGTCGAAGCGAAAATCCCATGCTCAACCATCTCGTTGTTGTCGCCGTGGATGAAGGCCGAAGATGGCACATCATCACTCTCCTCCATGACCGAAGGGAAAATCCCATGCTTGATCATCTCGTCACCGTCGCTGTTGATGAAGGCCGAAGATGGCACATCATCACTCTCGCCTCCTAAGATGGAAGCATCGTCCTTGCTCGCCACCTTGTTGCTTGCCTCCAAAGCTTGGTTCTTGAAGGTCTCCGTAGTCGTACTCGTCGCCGCACCGTCTTGAAAAAGAGTCGAAGTAGACTCGGCATCATCAATGCCACAAAGAGGGATGTCGGTGAAGTCAAACTTGGGAGCATCGTCTTGGAGCTCATCGGGCTTGGACATCGTGGTGGTACTAGCCTCATGCTTGTCGTAGAGCTTGGTCGTCGTGAAGTGTGCTTGGGGTGGAGAAGCCTTGGCCTTCATGAGTTCTTGCTCCGCCTTGAGAGCACCAATGTAGTAGTCGTTGATGGACTTGTAGTTCTCGAGGAAGATAGTCTTGGAGATGTCGGCATGCAATCCCATCATGAAGTGGAACTTCATCGAAATGGGAATTAAATCCACGCCGGCTTCGTCATAGAGCAATCTTCATCTCCTTGAAGTATGCGTCGATGGACTTGGATCCTTGGATGGTGTTCTCCAATTGGCGTCGAAGTTGTTCCGTGTAGGTTGGAGGCACAAACTCTCGCTGCAAAGCTCTCTTCGTCTTGGGCCAACTCATGTCATAGTACTCCGAAGGTGTGTGAAGCCACCATGCCGATGCGTAGTCATGGAAGTTTCTTGTGGCGCACTTCACTTGATCTTTGGGACAAACTTGATGTAGCTTGAGGTAGTCGTCCATCAAACTCTCCCACTCGAGGTGCTCCTCGGGTTCTTGAGTCCCATAGAAAGGAATCGCATGGTCGATGTCGAGGTCGTAGTAGCTCGTGGAAGTCGCGGACTTGAGCTTGGGAGCTTCTCTTGAGCGTAGCCTTGAGGTTCTTGTTGGCGAAGATGTCATATGTCCGTATGCGAAGATGCCTTGAAGTCGCTTGGCGAAGATGCCAAGGGAGATGGTGAAGTCGTTGAGCGGTAGTTGGTGTTGAGCTCATGACCTTCACGTTCTTGGTGGTGATGGTGTCGATGCCGATGTGATCTTGCCGGAGATGGTAGCTCGGAAGCATGTGCTCTTGAGCGTCTTCTCGAAGATTAGGAAGATAGCTTGTAGGACTTGATGAGGGCTTTGATCTCCTCCATTTGAGCTTGCATCTTGGCGTCGGAGTTGTTGTTCGTGGCATCGAACTCGTCTTTGTTGTTGTAGACCGAAGGTTAAATGCCTTGCCTATCCATCACAAGACTCGAGTAGAGGTGAGTAGGAAATGAGATAAACAATACCAAGTTACCTTTTCCCAAAGTTGAGGATGTATCCGTTTCACTCAATGTTAGATGAAAGAATAGTGGAATTGGTACCGGACTTGTTCACTCACACCTATCAAGCAAAGCTTATGGTAGAGCTCGGTGAGGATAGTGGCACAAAAATTTAATGCAAAATGTTAACAAGAGTCAATAATGTTGAAAGAGATTCACAAATTTGCAAGTTTAAACAAGTAGACCAATAGCAATGAAAGGTACACGGAAACGCACACACGGATAGATAAATGGGGCCGTGCAACCAAGGAATGAGCTCAAAATGTGGAATCCACCAAAACGCTCGTGTTGCACAACTCAAGAGAGACGCTAGCACGATTGCTCAATAGGCGGATACGACACTTGTGCACAACCTATAAGATGCAAAATGGATAAACTTTCTATCCCAAGTATGCTATGTATGTATGGTTCCCGGTGTTTGTCACACAATGATCCAAGATGATCGGATATGATACCATATGATATATTTTGATGCTATGGCTATTGCTTACAAGCTCTTTGCTCTCTCTCTTTCTTTGCTTAAAAGCTTATTCTTTCTTTTTTTTTGATATGGCCACTTTTGCACAATGCACCAACCAAGATAGCAATTGTGTATATGCGGGAACAATATTGTGACACAAGAGATGATATGATGATACCAAGATGATATGGTATGTATGCTATGGGAAGTATGATCACTAATGTGCACAAGTAACGTTGCCGTCAATACTCAAATGGCTAGTCTCGATAGGCAAGTGACGCAAAATGTGCTAGGGGTTAACAATGCAATTGCAAGAGAATGTACAATAGCGTCGTCGAGGTTACCGTCCTTGGCGATGATGAGTGGCGGCGTTCTTGATGTAGATACCAAGATGATCGAGACTCGTCCCTAAGTAGCCGAAACACCTTAGGAAACGGAAAAAAACCGCGAACTCAAAATCTCAAATGACAAATGTCAAATGGTGGTAGCGGAAAAGCGGTGGTGGTATGCACTTGGCGATGTGGAAGTGGAATGATGGGCTATACACGTGTCGAAGTTGAAGTTGCCGTCCCTAAGTAGCCGAAACACCGTAGGAGACACAAGCCACAACTCAAGCAAAATTGGGTTAAGTTGGGGTGGTGGTGTATGGTGGGGTAAGCCTATCTTGAAGTGGTGGTGGTGGTTGAGAAGCAATTGTCCCTAAGTAGCCGAAACACCTTAGGAGACTCGAATCACTACTCAAGCAACCACTAATGCTATGGCAAGCAAAATGGGTTAGGTTGCGGAAGTCGGTGGTGGTGTAGCGGATGATGTGGTGGAAGCCCTAGGCAAAGATGCCAAAATTCACAAAATTTGATGCAGTCAAATGATGATGGTGGTATTTTTGTTGGAAGGGGGATGTCAAGATCTTTTCAACGAGCTAAAGAACGCGAAAATCGGAGTCCGGATGAATTAGTTATGGCCGAAACAAGAATCAGCCGAAGTCATTATCTACAGGTTACGGACGTCTGTAAAGGTCGGATGTCCGGGGCGTCGGACGTCCGGGAAAGTCGGAAATCCGTAAGTTCGGTTCGGGTTAGGGGTTCCGGTCGTCCGGAAAGGTCGGACGTCGGGTCGTTCCTGGGGCTGCGGACGTCCATAAAACGCCGCTCGTCCGAGGAGTCGGGGTCAACGCGAGATGCGAGTTCGGGGGCGCGATTTTGGGCGGAAAATGGGGATTTCGGGGTCAAAATTGACGAGATTTCGTGGATGGGAGATGGGGAAACTTGGGGAGATTCTAGATCCACTCGAAACCAAGCAAATCCATGGTTCAAAATCAACAAAACATCATCAAACCAACAAATCACAAAAAAATTTGGGGCTATTTTTGGTGGGGATTTTCAAAATTGGGGAAGAACACAACAAAATCAAGCTAGAAAACACGGGGTAGGGGCTCCAAAAATGTGATCAACGTGGCTCATGATAGCATATGATACGGGACTAACCCGGTGTAGGCCGATCTTTCACGTTTGGAGTGGGATCCCTCGAAGAACACGATGAACACGGGGAAGAACGGGGAGAAATCACAAGGGGAAACACTCAAGAACAAGTCCGATCACACATCCACTATCAAACACACAAGATCCACAAGGTAAAGTTCATCTCCATGAGGAGGTCTTGAAGGGGTCCGCCCGTGAGGGGGTCTTGATGATATATCCCGCAGGATCTTCTCCTAGATGGAGGTCGTGGCCTCCAATGGAGTAGTAGTCTCTCTCTCTCTCTCAAGAGTAGAGTAAGGTAGGAGCAAAGCTCACATACAAATGAGCTGTCACTTTGCTAACCCTAGAAAGGATGAGGGGACGGTCTATTTATAGTCTAAGCCATGAAGGGGTAAGTGGGAGAGGGATACAAGGCCAAAGGCCCGGCTGCACACAGGCAGTGTCGGACGTCCGGTCGGGGTCGGATGTCCGGTCGCTCGCGGGGGTCCGGACGTCCGGAGGGCGTCGGACTTCCGACGTATTGGCTCTGGACAGGAGGTGCCGGTAAATGCGAGGCTTCCGGTCGTCCGGTTCCTCGGTACTTGTCGGACGTCCGGTGGTGGTCGTTCGGCCATTTGGAGAGTGTCGGACGTCTGGTGGCTTCCGGTCGTCCGGCTGAGAACTCCGCAGCTCCGTCTTTTTTCTTCTCTTCCAGGCTTCCCTCATGGGATGGTGTAGGTGTTCCTTGGCGCTTGCACTCCTCCTCGTAACTGTGAAGCTCCGCAATACCTATGCATGCACACGAGTGGAGTGTCAAGTAGTATACCATCCTCGAAGGGGTCAAGTGAACACGTGTAAAGGAGAAGATTCACCTTTATGTATGATAAGTAGAGGTCGCACGTGTCACTTGCCAAACGAACTCTTGATATGGTGATGACCGTAGGATGCTCCGCATCAGATGGAATTTTGGAGTCTCTTGATTTCGAATCATTTGACACGTGCGAACCATGCCTCATGGGTAAAATGACCAAGACTCCGTTCTCCGGAACAATGGAGCGAGCAACCAACTTATTGGAAATTATACATACTGATGTGTGCGGTCCAATGAGCGTTGAGGCTCGCGGTGGCTATCGTTATGTTCTCACTCTCACTGATGACTTAAGTAGATATGGGTATGTCTACTTGATGAAACACAAGTCCGAGACCTTTGAAAAGTTCAAGGAATTTCAGAATGAGGTAGAGAATCAACGTGACCGAAAAATAAAGTTCTTACGATCAGATCGTGGAGGAGAATATTTAAGTCACGAATTTGGTACGCACTTAAGGAAATGTGGAATCGTTTCACAACTCACGCCGCCTGGAACACCTCAGTGTAGCAATTGTGTCCAGCGTCATAATCGCACTCTATTGGACATGGTGCGATCTATGATGTCACTCACCGATTTACCGCTATCATTTTGGGGATACGCTCTAGAGACAGCTACATTCACTTTAAATAGGGCACCGTCTAAATCCATTGAGACGACACCGTATGAATTATGGTTCGGGAAGAAACCCTAACTGTCGTTTCTAAAAGTTTGGGGATGCGATGCTTATGTCAAGAAACTTCAACCTGAAAAGCTTGAACCCAAGTCGGAAAAATGCGTCTTCATAGGATACCCTAAGGAAACCATTGGGTATACCTTCTACCTCAGATCCGAAGGCAAGATCTTTGTTGCCAAGAACGGGTCCTTTCTGGAGAAAGAGTTTCTCTCGAAAGAAGTAAGTGGGAGGAAAGTGGAACTTGATGAAGTACTACCTCTTGAACCGATAAGTAGCGCAGCTCAAGAAGATGTTCCTGTGGTGCCAGGACCGACTGGAGAGGAAGTTAATGATGATGATCAAGGTACTTCAGATCAAGTTACTACTGAACTTCGTAGGTCCACAAGGACACGTTCCACACCAGAGTGGTAGGGCAAACCTGTCCTGGAAATCATGTTGTTAGACAACGGTGAACCTTCGAACTATGAAGAAGCAATGGCGGGCCCAGATTCCAACAAATGGCTTGAAGCCATGCAATCCGAGATAGGATCCATGTATGAAAACAAAGTGTGGACTTTGACAGACTTGCCCGATGATCAGCGAGCGATAGAAAACAAATGGATCTTTAAGAAGAAGACGGACGCGGATGGTAATGTTACCATCTATAAAGCTCGACTTGTCGCTAAGGGTTATCGACAAGTTCAAGGGGTTGACTACAATGAGACTTTCTCTCCGTGGCGAAGGCTGAAGTCCGTCCGAATCATGTTAGCAATTGCCGCATACTATGATTATGAGATATGGCAAATGGACGTCAAAACGGCATTCCTTAACGGCTATCTTAAGGAAGAACTGTATATGATGCAGCCGGAAGGTTTTGTCGATCCTAAGAATGCTAACAAGGTATGCAAGCTCCAGTGCTCCATCTATGGGCTGGTGCAAGCATCTCGGAGTTGGAACATTCTCTTTAATGAAATGATCAAAGCGTTTGGGTTTATGCAGACTTATGGAGAAGCCTGCGTTTACAAGAAAGTGAGTGGGAGCTCTGTAGCATTTCTCATATTATATGTGGATGACATACTTTTGATGGGAAATGATATAGAACTTTTGGACAGCATTAAGGCCTACTTGAATAAGTGTTTTTCAATGAAGGACCTTGGAGAAGCTGCTTACATATTAGGCATCAAGATCTATAGAGATAGATCGAGACGCCTCATTGGTCTTTCACAAAGCACATACCTTGATAAGATATTGAAGAAGTTCAATATGGATCAGTCCAAGAAGGGGTTCTTGCTCAGTATTGCAAGGTGTGAAATTGAGCTCGGCTCAATGTCCCACCACATGCAGGAGATAGAGAAAAGATGAGTGTCGTCCCCTATGCCTCAGCCATAGGGTCTATCATGTATGCCATGCTGTGTACGGACCTAATGTAAACCTTGCCGTAAGTTTGGTAGGAAGGTACCAAAGTATTCCCGGCATGGAACACCGGATGGTGGTCAAGAATATCCTGAAGTACCAAAAGGACTAAGGATATGTTTCGTTTATGGAGGTGACGAAGAGCTCGTCAGAAGGGTTACGTCGACGCTTAGCTTCGACACAGATCCGATGACTCTAAGTCACAAACCGGATACGTGTATATTTCGAATGGAGGGCGATAGCTGGTGCGATTTGCAAGCAAAGCGTCGTGGCGGGATCTACATGTGAAGCGGAGTACATGGCAGCCTCGGAGGCAGCGCATGAAGCAATCTGGATGAAGGAGTTCATCACCGATCTAGGAGTCATACCCAATGCGTGGGGCCAATCACCCTCTTCGCGTGACAACACCGGAGCTATTGCCCTTGCCAAGGAGCCGGGTTTCACAAGAAGACCAGTACATCAAGCGTGCCGCTTCAACTCCATTCGTGAAAATGTTCAAGATGGAGACATAGATATTTGCAAAGTGCATACAGATCTGAATGTCGCAGATCCATTGACTAAACCTCTTCCATGAAAGCAAAACATGATCAACACCAGAACTCTATGGGTGTTCGATTCATCACAATGCAACTAGATTATTGACTCTAGTGCAAGTGGGAGACTGTTGGAAATATGCCCTAGAGGCAATAATAAAATGATTATTATTATATTTCCTTGTTAATGATAATTGTCTATTATTCATGCTATAATTGTGTTATCCGGAAATCGTAATACATGTGTGAATAAATAGACCACAACATGTCCCTAATAAGCCTCTAGTTGACTAGCTCGTTGATCAACAAATAGTCATGGTTTCCTGACTATGGACATTGGATGTCGTTGATAACGGGATCACATCATTAGGAGAATGATGTGATGGACAAGACCCAATCTTAAGCATAGCACAAGATCGTGTAGTTCGTTTGCTAGAGCTTTTCCAATGTCAAGTATCATTTCCTTAGACCATGAGATCGTGTAACTCTCGGATGCCGAGAGGAGTGCTTTGGGTGTACCAAGCGACGTAACGTGAATCGGGTGACTATAAAGGTATACTACAGGTATCCCGAAAGTGTCTGTTGGGTTGACACGGATCAAGACTGGGATTTGTCACTCTATATGACGGAGAGGTATCTCTGGGCCCACTCGGTAATGCATCATCATAATAAGCTCAAAGTTACTAAGTGGTTGGTCACGGGATCATGCATTACGGTACGAGTAAAGTGACTTGCCGGTAACAAGATTGAACGAGGTATTGGGATACTGACGATCGAATCTCGGGCAAGTAACGTACCGATTGACAAAGGGAATTGTATACGGGATTACTTGAATCCTCTAAATCGTGGTTCATTCGATGAGATCATCGTGGAACACGTGGGAGCCAACATGGGTATCCAGATCCCGCTGTTGGTTATTGGCGATGAGTCGTCTCGGTCATGTCTCAAGGTCTCCCGAACCCAGAGGGTCTACACACTTAAGGTTAAGTGACGCTAGGGTTTTAGAGATATTAGTATGCGGTAACCAGAAAGTTGTTCGGAGTCCCGGATGAGATCCCGGACGTCACGAGGAGTTTCGGAATGGTCCGGAGGTAAAGAATTGTATATAGGAAGTCCAGTTTCGGCCACCGGGAAAGTTTCGGGGTCACCGGCATTGTACCGGGACCACCGGAAGGGTCCCGGGGGTCCATCGGGTGGGGCCACCTATCCTGGAGGGCCCCATGGGCTGAAGTGGGGAAGGGAACCAGCCCCTGGTGGGCTGGTGCGCCCCCCTTGGGCCTCCCCTGCGCCTAGGGTTGGAAACCGTAGGGGTGGGGGGGCGCCCCACTTGGCTTGGGGGGCAAGCCACCCCCCTTGGCCGCTGCCCCCCCTTGAGATCCAATATCTAGGGGTCCGGCACCACCCCAGGGCCCCTATATAAAGAGGGGGAGGAGGGCTGCACCCCTACTCCCCGGCACCTCCCTCTCCTCCGCACCACCTCTCCTCTCGCTGAGCTTAGAAGCCCTGCCGAGATCACCGCTACTTCCACCACCACGCCGTTGTGCTGCGGATCTCCATCAACCTCTCCCTCCCCTTGCTGGATCAAGAAGGAGGAGACGCCTTCCCCAACCGACGTGTGTTGAATGCGGAGGTGCCGTCTGCTCGGCGCTAGGATCTCCGGTGATTTGGATCACGACGAGTACGACTCCTCAACCCCGTTCTCTTGAACGCTTCCGCCATGATCTACAAGGGATGTAGATGCACTCCTCTCTCTCGTTGCTAGATAACTCCATAGATTGATCTTGGTGAAGCGTAGAAAATTTTTATTTTCTGCAACGTTCCCCAACACACAAGTCTCATGTCGCTGCAAGCATGCACCATGACACTTGGGGGCTAATGCAAAGTCATTTTTTTGCTCACCTCATTGAGGACCCGACTCATCACATCATAATGAGCCGGCCCTTGGGGGCTACCAATTGCTCCTGTCAACAATTCAAGGTACATAAATTTTCATCTATCATGGAAGGGACCACTGCTCAAGTGATAAAGCACAAGGCTATTGACCTTGTGGACGGGAATTCAAACCCCATGATGGGGGTTACATCATACTATGTTATTTTCATTGAAGTATATATCAAAGTCTCAGCTCAATATTATCTTACTGAGCCAGCCCTTGGGGGCTACACGTTGCTGTTCAAAGTTTACAAGATTATATTTACAAAGTCCCTGCTCATTATTGCATAATGACCCAGCCCTTGGGGGCTACACTGGTTGAAGTTTTTATGAGCATAAGGAAATTACAAGTCCCAGGTTGCTGCAAGCATGACAACCCGGCACTTGGGGGCTACATATGTGGAATACTCAATTCTGACTAGTGATTGAGATGAACAACTTGGATTTCTTCAACATTGTGATATTTATTGAAGCAAGTCTTAAGCTGTTGCTATGCTACCTTCTTAAGACTTGGGGGCTACAAGTGATAGGCATATAAGAGGTATATTTTCAAGCTGGATGTTAACTACAAGTATAACCCGGTGCTATCAATATTTATAAACCGATGATCTTGGCAATGTTAAACCGGCAAGTTCTACGTCCTTAAACCGACTGAAGATCATATGAGTATTTCAAAGACCAATATTTTTGTTAAGCATTGGGAGCTGAGTCAAAGAAGTTATTCTTCACAATATTTCTCTGTGACAAACCAATGTCAGCAAATTGATTATGAAGCTGGGCTATTAAACGAGATTTTCTAGAAGAAGGAAGTGACAAGGACTTAAGGATGATCAGGATCAGTTTAACATGGATAACTCCAAATTAAACTGGGGGCTAATGTCGGGGATATACCGCGCGATATGACCCGGCCGGAGTCATAATCCGGCTGGGACTTGATAAACCGGCGAGTGTTGAACCGGCAGATAGTTAAGACAGATGGCTAAGACAGACGGTAAACCGGCGAGTGTTAAACCGGCAGAGTTAAGACAGATGGTAGCACCGGCAGGTGTTAAGTCAATCATAACCGGCAGACCATGTTAAACCGGGCAGACAATGTTAAACCGCACACACAATGTTAAACCGCAGACGTTAAGAAGCCCAGGAAAGGAAGTCAAAATAGTTTAAGTCTTAGTCCGAGATGGACTCTACATGTAACCCGCCCCTTCAACTTATATAAGGAGGGGAAGGGCTCCCCAAAGAGGGACGAGCAAGAAAAAATCTCTAGGGCTAGACACAACTAGAGGAGAGCCGGTTTACGGAGACTCCCTCGTGATGATAATGAGATCTAGCCTCAAACAGCATGTAGGGTTGTTACCGGATGATGTTTCCCGGGGCTCAAAGCTATCTAAATCCTTGTCTTGTGTTGCGTCTCTCGATTCCGCTCAACCCCTCTCAAGCTACCACATAGATGCGTTGGCCTCGCGACTAAGTCCTCACACTAAGGACATCTGACGTGTTAATTCCACGACAGTCACCATATCAACTATGCCGTCTCACTGAGGCCACCAACACGAGACCTGGAGGGAGGACGAGGAGACACCGGGCTCAGGGGCACCTGCAACGCAGCCGACAGGAGGGGACAACCCCACCGCCGAGCGGAGCCGACTGGACCTAGCGACAGGGACCTACGAAGCCTCCACAGGCCCGACTGGACGTAGCTGCAATAACCACATTGTTGAAGATATAAATTCCAATTGGCTCACTATGTTCGGCATGGTGTCCTGGAGGCCTGACTAAAGGAATAGAAGAACTCAACTCACCTGCCGCAACCTTCTCAACATCCTAGTTGTAAAATGAGTCATTTTTGCAGCACTCGGGATCAATGGAAGTAGAACTATTGTATAACACAAAGCAATGCATATGTTAAGTGTAGGAAAAGTACACACTAAATTACCTCGATGATAGAACCAGCTGCAAGAAAAGCAGACTCTGAGGAGCCTTTGTTGAATTAAACGTAATTCAATTTCTGAGCAGTGTCGTTTCGATAGTAATTGTCCTTCGAGTTGATATTCCTTATTTGATTTACATGGTGGATGCATGGATAGTATATGATTCTTAGCAGTACTCAAAGCTTCCTCCTAGAGTACATCAAGAACTAGCTACAAAATCTTCACAGTGATGCCTACAAGAAGGTAATGTATGCTCGAAGGCATCACCAACATCGATGTCGACCAAGTCTACATTAGGCTTTCCCTAGAAGCATCGATTGTCATGAGGTGGTAAGGTACCATACCAACTCAACCAGGTTATTAATTAAAAGAAATACAAACCAACTACACTGATCCAAATATTACTTTTATTTCTTGTTTACTTCATGTCACCCAATGACAATCAATACTATTGCATAAAAATGGAGAATCGGCAAGTGAATTCTTATAAGATGTTGCATGGTAAGCTTAATTTAGGGTAATCTATCAATGGGTTTGGAGCTGGTTTACCAATTTTGTTTATTTGGTCCTTTGGGGTGTGGATTACATATTCCGTCCAATAAATACTTGATTACATATGAACATCAATTTATGAACAACAATGAGTAAATGTTCAATATATTAATGTATTATACTTATTGGCTATGATTTGAGTACATAGCTCAATTGTAGTTCTTTCCTGAGCAACTTGGTACTGATTTCATTTTCATACTATTTCTCGAGCAGTTGATATTGATACTAATGTCATGCCAATGTTCGAAATCATGATGGGAGTCATACGATTTAAGACATTATTAGATGCAACAAGCACATTGTTTTACTAGAAAAATCCAATTGGCTAACTATATTTGCATTGTGGCTTGGATGCCTGACTAGAGTAATAGCGTAACTCAACTCACCAAGCGCAACCTTCTCAACAACCGAATTGCCAAATGAGTCATTTTTTCAGCACTCAGGAATAATGGAACCAACACTATTTTATAAGACTAGGGAATGTAGATATGCAATGTAGGAGAAGTACACACTAAATTACCTTGATGACAGAACTAGCTGCAAAGACAAAAAACTTTGAGAAGCCTTTGTTGAAGTAAACATAATCGTTTTCTCGGCGGTGTTGTATTGATGGTAATTATCCTCAAAGCTGATATTCCTTGTTAGATTTACATTGATCATGGCATCAAAGAGGCTATATTCTCAGCAGTGCTCAAGGCTTTCAACCGAAGCACAAGAGCGAGCTATAATACCATCACAATGATGCCTTGAAGAAGGTAATTTATGCCCGACCGTCATCGTCGTCCTTACTAACCAAGTCATCATTTGGCTTTCGAGGGAAGCGTTGATTTTGTGATGTGGTATGGTACCATACCATCTCATCCAGGTTGATGAATAAACTAAGTAGAAACCTACCGTAGTGCTCCAAATATTGTTGTTAGCTTTGCTTTACATCACATCACTCCATGAAAATCAATTATGTTGCATAATTATAGAGACTGGCAAGTGAATTCTTCCAAAATGTTGCAGGGTAAGCTTCATTTATGGTATTCTATAATTGGTATCTGAGATAGCATACCAGTTTTGTCAATTTGGGCCTTAAGTGTGCGGATTACATATTCCTTGCAATAAAAGCGTGTATTACATATGAACTGCAGTTTATGAACAACAATGAGTGAATGCTCAATATATTAATGGATTATACAACTTGGCTATGATTTGAATACAAATTTCCTTACATGGAGTTCTTTCCTAAGAAATTTGGTGCTGACTATATTTTCATACTATTTCTACAACCATTGAGATGGATACTAATTTCATGCCAATGTTTAGAAATCATGATGGAAATCCTATGATTTAAGAGATAATTAGCTGCAATAGCCACATTGTTGAAGAAAAAAAATCCAGTTGGCTACCTATGTTCTGCATGGTGGAGTGGAGGCCCGACTAAAGCAATAGCAGAACTGAACTCACGAGTCGCAACCTTATTAGCAACCTAATTGTATAATGAGTCATTATTTTAGCACTTGGGATCAACGGAATATAACTGTAGTATAACACCAGGGAATGCATACATGAAGCGTAGGAAAATTACACACTAAATTACCTCAATGAAAAAACCAGCTACGAGGAAAGCCCAATTTGAGGAGCCTTTGTTGAAGTAAACGTAATGGAATTTCTTAGTAGTGTGGTTTTGATAGTAATTATCCTTCAAGCTGATATTATTTATCAGATTTACATGGTTCGTTGCATGCACAGATGCTATATATTTCTCAACAATGCTCAAGGCTTTCTCCTGGAGCACATCAAGAACAAGATACAGAATATTCACAATGATGCCTTCAAAAAGGTAACTTGCCTGAAGGAGTCACCATCATCACTGCCTACCAATTTGGTATTAGGTTTTCCCCAGAAGCATCGAATTTAATGCGGTGGTACGGTACCGAACGATCTCTTACAGGTTGTTGATTAAAAGAAGTACAAACGAACTACAATGATGTAGACATTACTGTTAGCTTTGGCTTACATCACAACGCCATATGAAAATCAATACAATTGCATAAAGATGGAGAACTAACAAGCGAATTCTTACAAGATGTTGTATGGTAAGCTTCATTCAGGGCAATCTATCTGGGATTGGAGCTGGCCTACAAATTTTGTCTATGTGGGCCTTCAGTGTGTGCATTACATATTCCCTTCAATAAAAGTGTGGATTATATATGAGCTTCAATTCATGAACAACAATGAGTGCATTCTTAATTTTTTTATTCCACTTCTCGGCTATGATATTCCTTGTTAGATTTACATGGTTTGGAGCCTTTGTCGAAGTAAACATAATTGAATCTCTCAACGGTGTTGTTTCAATGGTAATTATCCTTCGAGCTATTATTCCTTGTTGGATTTACATGGTTTGGGGCATGCATAGAGGCTATATATTTCTCAGCCGTGCTCAAGGTTTTCGCCTAGAGCACATTTAGAATGAGCTACCAAAGCTTCACAATGACGCCTTAAAGAAGGTAATTTACACCCAAAAGGTGTCACCATCAATGACGACCAATTCAACATTAGGTTTTAGACGGAAGCTTCGACTATCATTATGTGGTATGGTACCGTCCATGTAATCTAGGTTGATGATTAAAAGAAGTAGAAAGTGACCGCAGTGATCCAAATATTGTTGTTAGCTTTGGTTTACATCACAACAACACGTAAGAATCAATACTGTTGCATAAGGATGCAGAGCCGCCAAGTGAATTCTTACAAGATGTTGCATGCTAAGCTTCATTTACAACATGTTTGATTGGGGGTAACTAGAGCCAGAGGAAGGGAATTGAAGGGGTATGAGACTTCAAATTTGTTTGGTTAGGGAGATTGGGAGTTCATAAGGGAATAGTCATGGGACTTGAGATTCCAGCTTCCACCATTTTATTAACAGGGGAGGGCAGAAGTTGGAAGGGGATTGTTTTAGTGAGCCAATCTTAACCCTTCATCATAATTCTCACATATAATTCCCATCATGCGCCAAGCAGAGGAATGGAAATAAAACAACTCATCCCATGTCTAATGTCAATACAACTCCCTACTCTAAACTCCCATTCCCCTTCCCAAATATTTCCAAACACGCTGTTAATGTAACCTTTCAATGGGATTGGATTTAGCATACCGATTTTCTCAATTCGGGTCTTTAGTGTGCTGACTACATATTCCCTGCAATAAAGGTGTTGATTACATATGAAATTTAGTTTATGAACAACAATGAGTGAATGCTCATTATATTAATGTAATATACCACTTAGCTACTATTTGAATAGAAGTTTCCTCTACTGGTGTTTTTTCTTTAGCAACTAGCTCCCACTTTTACTTTCATACTATTTTTGGAGCCGTTGAGATGGATACTAATGTCATGGAAATGTTCAAAAATCATGATAGAAATCCTATGATTTAAGATATAATTAGCCACAATAACCACATTATTGAACAGACAAAATCCAATTGGCTCGTTACGTTTTCCATGGTGGCCCGGAAGCTTTACCAAAGAAATAGAAAAACTCAACTCACCAGCCGCAACCTTCTCAACAACCTAATTGCATAATGAGTCATTTTTTAAGAACTACAGATCAATGTAATGAGAACTGTTGTATAACACAAGGGAATACATATATGAAGTGTAGGAAACATACACACTAAATTACCTCGATGACAAACCAGTTTCAAGGAAACCAGACTTTGATGAGCCACTGTTGAAGTAAACATAATTGTATTTCTTATGAGTATCATTTTGGTAGTAATTATCCTTCAAGCTAATATTCATTATCATATCTACATGTTTAGGTTCTAGCATAAACACTATATATTTCTTAGTAGTGTTTAAGGCTTTCGCTTGATGCACATTAAGAACGAGCTACAAAAGCTTCATAGTGATGTCCTCAAGAAGCTAATTAATGCCCAATGGTGTTACAATCATTGATGTTGACCAAGTCAACATTAGGCTTTCACCTGAAGCACTGACTAATGTGGTGTGGTATGACACCATACCATCTCATCCTGGTTGATGATTAAAACATGTAGAAACTAACTGAAGTGATGCAAATATTGTCTGTTAGCTTTGGTTTACATCACATCACAATATGAAAGTCAATGTCGTTGCATAAGGATGGAGAGCCGTCAAGTGAATTCTTACAAGATGTTACATGGTAAGCCTCATTTAGGGCAATCTATCAATGGGATTGGATCTAGCCTACTATTTTTGTCAGTTTGGGCCTTCAGCGTGTGGATTACATATTCCCTACAATAAAAGTGTGGATTACATATCAACTTAAATTTATGAACAACAATGAGTGAATCCTCAATATATTAATGTATTGTACCACTTAGCAATTATTTGAATACAAATATCGTTGACTGTAGTTTCTTTCTAAGAAACTTGGTGTTGACTTTATTTTAATACTATTTCTGGAGCCATCGAGATGCACACTAATGTCATGGCAATGTACAAAAATCATGATTGATTTCCTATGATTTAAGAGATAATTAGCTGCAATAGCCACATTGTTGAAGACAGAAAATCCAGCTGGCTCACTATGTTCAACATGGTGGTGTTGGGGAACATAGTAATTTCAAAAAAATTCCTACGCACACGCAAGATCATGGTGATGCATAGCAACGAGAGGGGAAAGTGTTTTCCACGCACTGTGAGACCGAAGCGAAGCGTTAGCACAACGCGGTTGATGTAGTAAATCGTCTTCACGATCCGACCGATCAAGTACCGAACGCACGGCACCTCCGAGTTCAGCACACGTTCAGCCCGATGACGTCCCTCAAACTCTGATCCAGCTGAGTGTTGAGGGAGAGTTTCGTCAGGACGACGGCGTAGTGACGATGTTGATGTTCTATCGACGCAGGGCTTCGCCTAAGCACCGCTATAGTATTATCGAGGTGGACTATGGTGGAGGGGGGCACCGCACACGGTTGGGAGAGATCAACTGATCAACTTGTGTGTCTAGAGGTGCCCTCCTGCCCCCTTATATAAAGGAGCAAGGGGGGTGCGGCCGGCCAAGGGGAGGGCGCGCCAGGAGGAGTCCTACTCCCACCGGGAGTAGGACTCCCGCCCCCTTTCCTAGTTGGAATGGGATTCAGGAGGGTGAAAGAGGAGGGAGAGAAGGAAGGGGGGCGCCGCCCCCCTCTCCTTGTCCTATTCAGACTAGGGGGTGAGGGGTGCGTGGCCCAGCCCTGGCCGCCTCTCCTCTTCTCCGTAAAGGCCCACTAAGGCCCATTTACCTCCCGGGGGGTTCCGGTAACCTCCCGGTACTCCGGTAAAATCCCGATTTCACCCGGAACACTTCCGATATCCAAACATAGGCTTCCAATATATCAATCTTCATGTCTCGACCATTTCAGGACTCCTCGTCATGTCCATTATCACATTCGGGACTCTGAACAACCTTCAGTACATCAAAACATATAAACTCATAATATAACTGTGATCGTAACGTTAAGCATGCGGACCCTACGGGTTCGAGAACTATGTAGACATGACCGAGACACGTCTCCGGTCAATAACCAATAGCGGAAACTGGATGCTCATATAGGCTCCCACATATTCTACGAAGATCTTTATCGGTCAGACCGCATAACAACATACGTTGTTCCCTTTGTCATCGGTATGTTACTTGCGCGAGATTCGATCGTCGGTATCTCAATACCTAGTTTAATCTCGCTATCGGCAAGTCTCTTTACTCGCATTGTAATACATCATCCCGCAACTAACTCATTAGTTGCAATGCTTGCAAGGCTTAAGTGATGTGCATTACCGAGAGGGCTCAGAGATACCTCTCCGACAATCGGAGTGACAAATCCTAATCTCAAATACGCCAACCCAACAAGTACCTTTGGAGACACCTGTAGAGCTCCTTTATAATCACCCATTTACGCTAGACATTTGGTAGCACACAAAGTGTTCCTCCGGTAAACGGGAGTTGCATAATCTCATAGTCATAGGAACATGTATAAGTCATGAAGAAAGCAATAGCAACATACTAAACGATCGTGTGCTAAGCTAACGGAATGGGTCATTTCAATCACATCATTCTCCTAATGATGTGATCCCTTAATCAAATGACAACTCATGTCTATGGCTAGGAAACATAACCATCTTTGATCAACGAGCTAGTCAAGTAGAGGCATACTAGTGACAATCTGTTTGTCTATGTATTCACACATGTATTATGTTTCCGGTTAATACAATTCTAGCATGAATAACAATCATTTATCATGATATAAGGAAATAAATAATAACTTTATTATTGCCTCTAGGGCATATTTCCTTCAGGTGGCCTAACTAAAGCAATAGCAGAACTCACTTCACCATCCGCAACCTTCTCAGCAACCTTATTACAAATCGAGACATTTTCCAGCACTTGACTCAATGGTACAAGAGCTTTTGTATAGCACAATAGAATGCATATATGTAGTGTAGGAAAAATATAAATTACCTCAATGACAGAGCAAGTTGCAAGGAAAGCTGGCTCTGAGGAGCCTTTGTTGAAGTAAAGATAGTTGAATTTTCTCAGCGGTGATATGTTGATTGTAATTATCCTCCAACTGATAGTCCTTATCCAATTTACATGTATCGGGGCATGGACAAATGGTATATATTTCTCAATAGTGCTCAAGGCTTTTGCGTGGAGCACATCAATAATGAGCTATGAAAACTCCATGATGATGCCTTCAAGAAGGTTAAGTATGCCTAAAGGCATGAACATCATCGATGCCGGCCAAGTTGGCTTTATGCTTTCACCGAAAGCAACGATTGTCATGTGTTGGTATGGTACCGTACCATCTCATCTAAGTTGTTGATTAAACAAAGTAGAAACCAACTGCAATGATCCAAATATTATTGTTAGCTTTGGTTTACATGACATCGTCATATGACAATCAATACTATTGCATAAAGATTGAGAACCACCAAGTGAATTCTTAAAATATGTTCCATGGTAAACTTGATTGAGGGTAATCATAATTGGGATTGGCGCTAGCCTACCAAATTTGTTAATTTGGGCCTTCGGTATGTGGATTACATATTCCCTACGATAAAAGCTGTGATTATATATGAAGTTCAATTTATGAACAACAATGAGTAAATACTCAATATATTAATGTATTGTACTTCCTAGCTATGATTTGAGTACACATTTTCTTGTTTGTAGTTTCCTAAGCAACTTGGTACTGATTTATTTTCATACTATTTCTCAAGTAGTTGAGATGGATACTATTATCATTGCACAGTTCAAAAATCATGAAGGGAATCCTATGATTTAAGAGATAATTAGCTACATAGCTATATTGTTGTGGAGATAAAATCTAATCGAGTCACTATGGTCAGTATGATGCATAAGGATGGAGAGCCACCAAGTGAATTCTCACTAAAGGTTGCATATGGTAAACTTCATTTAGGGTAATATATAATTGGGCTTGGACCTAGCCTACCAATTTGGCCAATTTGGGCCTTCAGTGTTTGGATTACATATTCCCTCTCATAAAATTGTGGATTACATATGAACTGTAGTTTATGAACAACAATGAGTGTTCAATATCTTAACATATTATGCGACATGGCTATGATTTGAATACAAATTTCCTCAACTGGTGTTATTTCCTAAGCAACTTGTTGCTGATTTTATTTTCGTACTATTTCTCGAGCCGTTGAGGTGGATACCAATGTCGTGGTTATGTTAAAAAACTTGGTGTGGGAATCCTATAATTTCAGAGATAATTAGCTGCAATAGACACATTGTTGAAGAGACAAATTCCTGTTGGCTCACTATGTTTGGCATGGTGGACTGGTGGCCTGATACGTCCATTTTGCATCATGCTTTTATATCGATATTTATTGCATTTTGGGCTGTTATTACACGTTATGTCACAATACTTATGCTTATTCTCTCTTATTTTACAAGGTTTACATGAAGAGGGAGAATGCCGGCAGCTGGAATTCTGGGCTGGAAAAGGAGCAAATATTAGAGACCTATTCTGCACAGCTCCAAAAGTCCTGAAACTTCATGGAAGTTATTTTTGGAATTAATAAAAAATACTGGCGAAAGAATCCACCAGAGGGGGCCCACACCCTGGCCACGAGGGTGGGGGGCGCGCCCTACCCCTTTGGGCGCCCCCTGCTTCGTGGGCCCCCTAGCAGGCCTCCGGTGCCCATCTTCTGCTATATGAAGTCTTTTACCCTGGAAAACTCAGGAGCAAGCTTTCCGGAAGAAACTCCGCCGCCACGAGGCGGAACCTTGGCGGAACCAATCTAGGGCTCCGGCGGAGCTGTTCTGCCGGGAAACTTCCCTCCGGGAGGGGGAAATCATTGCCATCGTTGAGGGAGTCCCGGACTAGGGGGTGTCCGGATAGCCGGACTCCAAGACTATGAAGATACAAGATTGAAGACTTCGTCCCGTGTCCGGATGGGACTTTCCTTGGCGTGGAAGGCAAGCTTGGCGATACGGATATGTAGATCTCCTACCATTGTAACCGACTCTATGTAACCCTAACCTATCCGGTGTCTATATAAACCGGAGGGTTTTAGTCCGTAGGACGAACAACAATCATACCATAGGGTAGCTTCTAGGGTTTAGCCTCCTTGATCTCGTGGTAGATCTACTCTTGTACTACCCATATCATCAATATTAATCAAGCGGGAGTAGGGTATTACCTCCATCGAGAGGGCCCAAACATGGGTAAAAACATTGTGTCCCTTGTCTCCTGTTACCATCCGCCTAGACGCACAGATTCGGGACCCCTACGAGATCCGCCGGTTTTGACACCGACATTGGTGCTTTCATTGAGAGTTCCTCTGCGTCGCCGTCGGGGTAGGATGCCTCGCCTCGTCTTTAAAGACGATACCATCGCCAAAGAAGCCTTGGCCATCGGGTCGAACTCTTCGCTAGGCGGTTTTCTCATGACCGCTAGTTTGGTCAGTTGCAATGACGATGACCTCTCGAGTCATCGAAACCAATCTCCATGTTAGTTCGGAACTTGCCGAACAGCTTAGATCCGATCGAGATCTCCTGCATAAACGAGCTCTTGGATCGCGCCATCGCATACAGGAGTCGCCACAGTTACGACCGGATCGGGCCTAAAACCGATCTGAGAGATCAGCTCTCCTGGCTACCCATCATGTTGCTGTGATAGAGGAGCAATGCGGCGATTCTTCTTCTACCTTAAGGACTAGCTACGTCCGATTCCCGATCCCTCCATGCCGGATTCTGTGGAGGGACGGATGTCAATCAAGCCCTGAACCTAAAGTCAAAGGCGGGTCGGACTCATTGATTGCACTCAAAAATCCAAATTTCCGAAGTTCGAAACTTCGGCCCTTGAGTCCTAAATTGACGGGGTTCCGGATTTAGTGCCACCCGCCCACCCAAACATTGGCGATCTCTCGAATTCGGCAAGAGCCTGCTGAAACAGTACATCATTCTTGGGCAGATTCCTCCACAGTTATGAACAGGATAAAGGACTGCCGAGAGGAGGACGTAATCCCAATTTTGCAACAATTGCACGGACAAGGAATCCTAAACGCCATAAGTCGTCATAAATTACACGCTTTGCTAACTTGGCGACCATAGTACAAAAAGTACTTGTGTGATGGAGAGCGCCTGGAAAACAAAAGTAAATTTTGGGATAATCCGGCCCCGAATACATCCCTAGTCCGGAACAAAAGGGTGCATCATTATCAAGCACCTGGGTTAAATACCAAAAAACCAAAACCCCCTAAAGGGTACGGAACCGTACTGGAGGGTTGGCTAAACGGACCCTGCAAAATTCATAGCACATAGGGCGCCACTCCAACTCATAGCCTTCGAGCATGTTGGATACTACGGCTGGTGGCCAAAAGTGGCGAAGAGCTTCTAGCTTCAGAATCCCAGCCCAGCAACACCAGTACGGTGTTAACAGTCTTCAAGACTTTCGCATCAAATAAAATGTGAAAACGACAACTCCGCAACCTCGTCGAAGTCTACCAAGTAGCAACAAGAAATCCATGGAGTGACACGGCTATTACCTTCAATGCCAGTGACGAACCTAAATTCCGAACTACCCGGGCACCAGCCGCATTGGTTCTCAACCCGATAGTAGACAGCTTTCGCCTTACTAAGGTACTCATGGATGGCGGCAGCGGACTAAACCTCATCTATGAGGAAACCCTCCGAAAAATGGAAATAGATTGGAACCGCATTGAGCGAAGCAGCACAACCTTTAAAGGAATAATCCTCACCGGGAAGCATGCACAGGAAAAATCACATTTGGACGTAGTGTTCGGCTCGCCGGACAATTACAGGTCCGAGGAGGTCACATTTCAAGTGGCCCTGTTCAACAGCGGATATCATGCTTTACTAGGACGAGAGGCATTCACAATTTTTCAAGCTATACCCCATTATGGGTACATGAAGCTTAAAATGCCCGGTCCCAAGCGGAATCATCACTCTCGCTAGTGATCCGAACATAGCACTGCTACCGAAAATAAGACAGCCGCACTAGCCCTCGAGGCACTATCCGAAGCCCTAGCGGCCCAGAACTCACCGCGATGCGCTCCACGGTGAACAGAGACGACGTGATACTTGATAAAAGATCCAAGTCCACCTCTTTTAAACCAGCGGATGAAATAGTCAAATTCCAAGTCCACCCAACGGACCCTGCAAAGACGACCTCCATCGGGGCACAATTAAACCCTGATGTAGACGCCGCACTACGAGAATTTCTATAAGAAAACTGGGACATCTTTTCCTGGCACCCTTCAGATATGCCAGGAATCCCACGTCAGCTGGCCGAGCACAGACTAAATATCCTCAAAGGATTCAAGCCAGTCAAACAGGCTCTTCGGCGCTTTTCTGAACCCAAGAGACAGGCCATGGGTGTTGGAAATATGCCCTAGAGGCAATAATAAAAGTATTATTATTACATTTCCTTGTTCATGATAATTGTCTTTTATTCATGCTATAATTGTATTATCCGGAAATCGTAATACACGTGTGAATACATAGACCACAATATGTCCCTAGTGAGCCTCTAGTTGACTAGCTCGTGGATCAACAGATAGTCATGGTTTCACGACTATGGACATTGGATGTCGTTGATAACGAGGATCACATCATTAGGAGAATGATGTGATGGACAAGACCCAATCCTAAGCATAGCACAAGATCGTGTAGTTCGCTTTTGCTAGAGCTTTTACAATGTCAAGTATCTCTTCCTTAGACCATGAGATCGTGTAACTCCCGGATACCGTGAGGAGTGCTTTGGGTGTACCAAACGTCACAACGTAACTGGTTGACTATAAAGGTGCATTACGGTATCTCGAAAGTGTCTGTTGGGTTGACACGGATCGAGATCGGATTTGTCACTCCGTATGACAGAGAGGTATCATTGGGCCCACTCGGTAGTGCATCATCATAATGAGCTCAAAGTGACCAAGTGTTTGGTCACGGGATCATGCATTACAGTGCGAGTAAAGTGACTTGTCGGTAACGGATTGAACGAGGTATTGGGATACCGACGGTCGAATCTCGGGCAAGTAAAATACCGATTGACAAAGGGAATTGTATACGGGTTGTTTGAATCCTCGACATCGTGGTTCATCCGATGAGATCATCGAGGAGCATGTGGGAGCCAACATGGGTATCCAGATCCCGCTGTTGGTTATTGCCCGAGAGCCTTCTCGGTCATGTTCGCATGTCTCCAACCCGTAGGGTCTACACACTTAAGGTTCGGTGACGCTTAGGTTGTATGAATATGAGTATGCAGCAAACCAAATGTTGTTCGAGTCCGGATGAGATCCCGGACGTCACGAGGAGTTCCGGAATGGTCCGGAGGTAAAGATTTATATATGGGAAGTCTTATTTTGGTCGCCAGAAAAGTTTCGCACGTTATCGGTATTGTACCGGGAGTGCCGAAAGGGGTCCAGGTGGTCCACCAGGGGTCCACCTGCCCCGGGGGGGGGGGGGGGCACATGGGGGGGAGGGGGTGCGCCTTGGCCTATATGGGTCAAGGGAACCAGCCCCAAGAGGCCCGTGCGCCAAGGAGACAAGGAGAGGGAGAGTCCTAAGAGGGAAGGCACCTCCGAGGTGCCTTGGGAGGATGGACTCCTCCCCCCCCCGGTGGCCGCACCCTTCCTGGGAGGAAGGGGCAAGGCTGCGCCCCCCTCTCTCTTGCACCTATATAAAGGGAGGGGAGGGAGGGGCAGGCACACCCCTCAAGGCTTGGCGCCTCCCTCCTCCCTGCTACACCTCCTCCTCCTCCCGTAGTTGCTTAGCGAAGCCCTGCCGGAGTTCTGCTGCATCCACCACCACGCCGTCGTGCTGGATCATCATCAACCTCTCCTTCCCCCTTGCTGGATCAAGAAGGAGGAGACGTCATCCACTCCGTACGTGTGTTGAACGCGGAGGTGCTGTCCGTTCAGCACTAGGTCATCGGTGATCTGAATCACGACGAGTACGACTCCATCATCCCCGTTCCATTGAACGCTTCCGCACGCGATCTACAAGTGGTATGTAGATGCAATCACTCTCCCATGACTCGTTGCTAGATGAACTCATAGATGGATCTTGGTGAAACCGTAGGAAAAATTTTAATTTTCTGCAACGTTCCCCAACAGTGGCATCATGAGCTAGGTCTATGCGTAGTTCTCTATTGCACGAGTAGAACACAATTTGTTGTGGGCATAGATGTTGTCAACTTTCTTGCCGCTACTAGTCTTATCTTGCTTCAGCGGTATTGTGGGATGAAGCGGCCGGACCGACCTTACACGCACGCTTACGTGAGATTGGTTCCACCGGTGACATGCACTAGTTGCATAAGGTGGCTAGCGGGTGTCTGTCTCTCCCACTTTAGTTGGAGCGGATTCGATGAAAAGGGTCCTTATGAAGGGTAAATAGAAGTTGACAAATCACGTTGTGGCTTTCACATAGGTAAGAAAACGTTCTTGCTAGAACCCTATTGCAGCCACGTAAAACTTCCAACAACAATTAGAGGACGTCTAACTTGTTTTTGCAGCAAGTGTTTTGTGATGTGATATGGCCAAAGTTGTGATGAATGATGAATGATATATGTGATGTATGAGATCATGTTCTTGTAATAGGAATCACGACTTGCATGTCGATGAGTATGACAACGGCGGGAGCCATAGGAGTTGTCTTTATTTTTTGTATGACCAGCGTGTCATTGAAGAACGCCATGTAAATTACTTTACTTTATTGCTAAACACGTTAGCCATAGAAGTAGAAGTAGTCGTTGGCGTGACAACTTCATGAAGACATCGATGATGGAGATCATGATGATGGAGATCATGGTGTCATGCCGGTGATAGGATGATCATGGAGCCTCAAGATGGAGATCAAAGGAGCTATATGATATTGGCCATATCATGTCACTACTATATAATTGCATGTGATGTTTATTATGTTTATGCATCTTGTTTACTTAGAGCGACGGTAGTAAATAAGATGATCCCTCATAACAATTTCAAGAAAGTGTTCTCCCTAACGTGCACCGTTGCTAAAGTTCGTCGTTTCAAGCACCACGTGATGATCGGGTGTGATAGATCCTTACGTTCACATACAACGGGTGTAAGACAGTTTTACACATGCAATACACTTAGGTTAAATTGACGAGCCTAGCATGTACAGACATGGCCTCGGAACACAAGAGACCGAAAGGTCGAACATGAGTCGTATGGAAGATACGATCAACATGGAGATGTTCACCGACGATGACTAGTCCGTCTCACGTGATGATCGGACACGGCCTAGTCGACTCGGATCATGTAACACTTAGATGACTAGAGGGATGTCAAATCTGAGTGGGAGTTCATTAAATAATTTGATTAGATCAACTTTATTATCATGAACAATAGTCTAAAATCTTTGCAAAATGTCTTGTAGATCAAATGGCCAACGCTCATGTCACCATGAACTTCAACGTTCCTAGAGAAAACCAAGTTGAAAGATGATGGCAAAGCAACTATACGGACTGGGTCCGGAACCAGAGGATCATCCTTAAAGCTGCCAAGTAAAAATATGTCCTAGAAGCACCAATAGGTGATGCACCCATCGAAGAACCAAGACGTTATGAACGCTTGGCGGTCTCATCTTGATGATTACTCCCTCGCTTGGTGCGGCATGCTTTACAGCTTAGAACCGTGGCTCCAAAAGCGTTTTGAGCGACACGGAGCATATGGAGATGTTCGAGGAGCTGAATCTAGTTTTCCAAGCTCATGCCCGAGTCGAGAGATATGAAGTCTCCGACAAGTTCTACAGATTGTAAGATGGAGGAAAATAGTTAAAGGAGCACATACTCAAAATGTGCAGGTTGCACAACCGCCTGTCCCAGTTGGACATCAACCTCCTTGACGAGGCGGTCATTGACAGAATCCTTGATCGCTCCACCGAGCTACAAGAGCTTTGTGATGAACTACAATATGCAGGGGATGGTGAAAACTATTCTCAAGTATTTTCAATGCTGAAGTCAACAGAGGTAGAAATCAAGAAGGAACATCAAGTGTTGATGGTCAATAAAACCACTAAGTTCAAGAAAGGCAAGGGTAAGAAGAACTTCAAGAAGGACGGCAAGGATGTTGCCGCGCCGTAAGCCGATTGCCGTGAAGAAGTCAAAGAATGGACCCAAGCCTGAGACTGAATGCTTTTATTGCAAAGGGAAGGGTCACTGGAAGCGAAACTGCCCCAAATACTTAGCAGACAAGAAGGCCGGCAACACTAAAGGTATATTTGATATAGAGGTAATTGATGTGTACCTTACCAAGATCGTAGTAACTCCTCGGTATTTGATACCGGTGCCGTTGCTCATATATGTAACTCATGCAGAGCTGCGGAATAAACGGAGGCTGGCGAAGGGCGAGGTGACGATGCGCGCGTCGGGAATGGTTCCAAGGTCGATGTGATCGCCGTCGGCACGCTACCTCTACATTTACCTACGGGATTAGTTTTAAACCTCAATAATTGTTATTTAGTGCCAAGTTTGAGCATGAACATTGTATCACGATCCCGTTTAATACGAGATGGCTACTCATTTAAATCCGAGAATAATGGTTGTTCTATTTATAAGAGAGAAATGTTTTATGGTCATGCTCCGATGGTCAATGGTTTATTCTTAATGAATCTCGAACGTAATGTTACACATATTCATAGTATGAATACCAAAAGATGTAAAGTTGATAACGATAGTCCCACATACTTGTGGCCTCGCCGCCTTTGGTCACATTGGTGTCAAGCGCATGAAGAAGCTCCATGCTGATGGACTTTTAGAGTCTCTCGATTATGAATCATTTGACACATGCGAACCATGCCTCATGGGCAAGATGACCAAGACTCCGTTCTCCGGAACAATGGTGCGAGCAACCAACTTATTGGAAATCATACATACCGATGGGTGCGGTCCAATGAGCGTGGAGGCTCGCGGAGGATATCGTTATGTTCTCACTCTCACCGATGATATGGGTATGTCTACTTAATGAAACACAAGTCCGAGACCTTTGAAAAGTTCAAGGAATTTCAGAATGAAGTAGAGAATCAACGTGACCGAAAGATAAAATTCTTACGATCGGATCGTGGAGGAGAATATTGAAGTCACGAATTTGGTACACACTTAAGGAAATGTGGAATCGTTTCACAACTCACGCCGCCGAACACCTCAGCGTAACGGTGTGTCCGAACGTCAGAATCGCACTCTATTGGATATGGTGCGATCTATGATGTCTCTTCTTGATTTACCGCTATCATTTTGGGGATACGCTCTAGAGACAGCTACATTCACTTTAAATAGGGCACCGTCTAAATCCGTTGAGACGACACCGTATGTATGGTTTGGGAAGAAACAATTTATCGTTTCTAAAAGTTTGGGGATGCGATGCTTATGTCAAGAAACTTCAACCAAAAAGCTCGAACCCAAGTCGGAAAAAGCGTCTTCATAGGATACCCTAAGGAAACCATTGGGTATACCTTCTACCTTAGGTCCCAAGGCAAGATCTTTGTTGCCAAGAACGGATCCTTTCTGGGAAAAGAGTTTCTCTCGAAAGGAGTAAGTGGGAGGAAAGTAGAACTCGATGAAGTACTAACTCTTGAACCGGAAAGTAGTGCAGCTCAGGAAAATGTTCCTGTGGTGCCTATACCGACTGGAGAGGAAATTAATGATGATGATAAAGGTACTTCGGATCAAGTTGCTACTGAACTTTGTAGGTCCACTAGGACACGTTCCGCACCAGAGTGGTACGGCAACCCTGTCCTAGAAATCATGTTGTTAGACAACGGTGAACCTTTGAACTATGAAGAAGCGATGGCGGGCCCAGATTCCAATAAATGGCTTGAAGCCATGCAATCCGAGATAGGATCCATGTATGAAAACAAAGTATGGACTTTGACAGACTTGCCCGATGATCGGCGAGCGATAGAAAACAAATGGATCTTTAAGAAGAAGACGGACGCGGATGGTAATGTTACCATCTATAAAGCTCGACTTGTCGCTAAGGGTTATCGACAAATTCAAGGGATTGACTACGATGAGACTTTCTCTCCGTAGCGAAAGCTTAAGTCCGTCTGAATCATGTTAGCAATTGCCGCATACTATGATTATGAGATATGGCAGATGGACGTCAAAACGGCATTCCTTAACGGTTATCTTAAGGAAGAACTGCATATGATGCAGCCGGAAGGTTTTGTCGATCCTAAGAATGCTAACAAGGTGTGCAAGCTCCAGCGATCCATTTATGGGCTGGTGCAAGCATCTCGGAGTTGGGACATTCGCTTTGATGAGATGATCAAAGCGTTTGGGTTTTATGCGACTTATGGAGAAGCCTGCGTTTACAAGAAAGTGAGTGGGAGCTCAGAAAGCATTTCTCATATTATATGTAGATGACATACTTTTGATGGGAAATGATATAGAACTTTTGGACAGCATTAAGGCCTACTTGAATAAGAGTTTTTCAATGAAGGACCTTGGAGAAGCTGCTTACATATTAGGCATCAAAATCTATAGGGATAGATCGAGACGCCTCATAGGTCTTTCACAAAGCACATACCTTGATAAGATTTTGAAGAAGTTCAAAATGGATCAGTCCAAGAAAGGGTTCTTGCCTGTTTTCCAAGGTGTGAAATTGAGCTCAGCTCAATGCCCGACCACGGCAAAAGATAAACAAGTGATGAGTGTCATCCCCTATGCCTCAGCCATAGGATCTATTATGTATGCCATGCTGTGTACTGCACTGATGTAAACCTTTTGCCGTAAGTTTGGTAGGAAGGTACCAAAGAAATCCCGGCAAGGAACACCGGACAGCGGTCAAGAATATCCTGAAGCACGAAAAGGACAAAGGACATGTTTCTCGTCTATGGAGGTGACGAAGAGCTGCGTCAGAAGGGTTACGTCGACGCTTAGCTTCGACACAGATCTGGATGACTCAAAGTCACAAACCGGATACGTGTATATGTTGAATGGTGGAGCGATGGCTAAAGGTGCATTGCAAGCGAGAAGCGTCGTGGCGGGATCTACATGTGAAGCGGGTACATGGCAGCCCTGAGGCAGCACATGAAGCAATTTGGGTGAAGGAGTTCATCACCGACCTAGGAGTCATACCCAATGCGTCGGAGCTGATCAAACTCTTCTCGTGACAACACTGGAGCTATTGCACTTGCCAAGGAGCCCAGGTTTCACAAGAAGACCAGGCACATCAAGCGTCGCTTCAACTCCATGCGTGAAAATGTTCAAGATGGGGACATAGAAATTTGCAAAGTGCATACGGATCTGAATGTCGCAGATCCATTGACTAAACTCTTCCGCGGGCAAAACATGATCAACACCAGAACTCTATGGGTGTTCGATTCATCACAATGTAACTAGATTATTGACTCTAGTGCAAGTGGGAGACTATTGGAAATATGCCCTAGAGGCAATAATAAAAGTATTATTATTATATTTCCTTGTTCATGATAATTGTCTTTTATTCATGCTATAATTGTATTATCCGGAAATCATAATACACGTGTGAATACATAGACCACAATATGTCCCTAGTGAGCCTCTAGTTGACTAGCTCGTTGATCAACAGATAGTCATGGTTTCCTGACTATGGACATTGGATGTCGTTGATAACAGGATCACATCATTAGGAGAATGATGTGATGGACAAGACCCAATCCTAAGCATAGCACAAGATCGTGTAGTTCGTTTGCTAGAGCTTTTACAATGTCAAGTATCTCTTCCTTAGACCATGAGATCGTGCAACTCCCGGGATACCGTAGGAGTGCTTTGGGTGTACCAAACGTCACAACGTGAATCGGTTGACTATAAAGGTGCATTACAGGTATCTCCGAAAGTGTCATTGGGTTGACACGGATCGAGATCGATTTGTCACCCGTATGACGGAGAGGTATCATCGGGCCCACTCGGTAATGCATCATCATAATGAGCTCAAAGTGACCAAGTGTTTGGTCACGGATCATGCATTACGGTATGAGTAAAGTGACTTGCCGGTAACGAGATTGAACGAGGTATTGGGATACCGACGATCGAATCTCGGGCAAGTAAAATACCGATTGACAAAGGGAATTGTATACGGGTTGCTTGAATCCTCGACATCGTGGTTCATCCGATGAGATCAACGAGGAGCATGTGGGAGCCAACATGGGTATCCAGATCCCGCTGTTGGTTATTGCCCGAGGGGCCGCCTCGGTCATGTCTGCATGTCTCCGAACCCGTAGGGTCTACACACTTAAGGTTCGGTGGACGCTTAGGGTTGTATGAATATGAGTATGCAGCAAACCGAATGTTGTTCGGAGTCTGGATGAGATCCGGGACGCCACGAGGAGTTCCGGAATGGTTCTGGAGGTAAAGATTTATATATGGGAAGTCTTATTTTGGTCGTAGGAAAAGTTTCAGACGTTATCAGTATTGTACGGGAGTGCCGAAAGGGGTCCGGGGGGTCCACCAGGGGTCCACCTGCCCCGGGGGGGCCACATGGGCTGTAGGGGGTGCTCCTTGGCCTATATGGGTCAAGGGCACCAGCCCCAAGAGGCCCATGCACCAAGGAGACAAGGAGAGGGGAGAGTCCTAAGAGGGGAAGGCACCTCAGGGTGCCTTGGGAGGATGGACTCCTCCCCTTTAGCCACACCCTTCCTTAGAGGAAGGGGCAAGGCTGCACGCCCCTATCTCTTGCACCTATATAAAGGGAGGGAGGGAGGGCAGCCGCACCCCTCAAGGCTTGGCGCCTCCCTCCTCCCTGCTACACCTCCTCCCCCTCCCGTAGTTGGTTAGCGAAGCCCTGCCGGAGTTCTGCTGCATCCACCACCACGCCGTCGTGCTGCTGGATCATCATCAACCTCTCCTTACCCCTTGCTGGATCAAGAAGGAGGAGACGCCATCCGCCTCCGCACGTGTGTTGAACGCGAGGTGCTGTCCGTTCAAAGCACTAGGTCACCGGTGATCTCGAGATCACGGTAGCACGACTCCATCATCCCCTGCTCCATTGAACGCTTCCACACGCCGATCTACAAGTGGTATGTAGATGCAATCACTCTCCCATGACTCGTTGCTAGATGAACTCATAGATGGATCTTGGTGAAACCGTAGGAAAAATTTTAATTTTCTGCAACGTTCCCCAACAATGGGAGAGGAGTTAGCCAAACTTTTGGAGGCCGGATTCATCAGAGATATAAAACATCCGGACTGGCTAGCGAACCTGGTGATTGTACCAAAGAAGGATAAATCCTGGCGCCTATGTGTTGATTTCAAAGAACTTAATAAGGCTTGCCCAAAGGATCCCTTCCCCCTCCCTCGAATTGATCAAATCACTGACGCTACAAAGAGGACACGACTCATTGTGCTTCCTCGACGCTGCACTGCTACCACCAAATCAAGATGGCGGAGCCGCACCAAGCTGCAACAACATTCATCACTCCATACGGCCCGCTCGCTTCAACACAATGCCCTTTGGGCTCAAAAATGCCGGGCGCAACATATCAGCCGCATGATCCATAAGCATGTCCGCAAACCAGATCGGCAAAACAGGTGGAAGCATATGTAGATGACGTGGTCGTCAAAACCAAACATGTCGAAACTCTAGTAGACGACTTGAGGCTCACATTCGACAATCTTCGAAAATTTGACATCAAGCTCAATCCGGAAAAATGCGTCTTCGGCGTTCCAGCCGGAAAGCTCCTGGGCTTCATTGTGTCCGATAGAGGAATTGAAGCAAACCCAGCCAAGATTCGAGCTCGTCCACAATTGGATATTCCAAAAGATCTCAAACAAATACAAAACTGACGGGTGCGTGGCGGCTCTAAGCCACTTTATCTCCCGCTTAGGAGAAAAGGCATTACCTCTTTACCGCCTCCGCCAAGACCGAACACTTCGAGTGGACGGATGCCGCCACGGCCGGACTCGAAGAAATAAAGGCCATTCTCGCAACAAATCCGGTCCTGGCCGCCTAACGGGCGTAACCAATGCTATTATATATCGCCGCAACACATCAAGTTGTCGGCGGTGCTCGTTGTCGAAGTAGAACGGACGGAGACCGGTTCCTGTTCAAAACCGGTTTATTATGTGTCCACCGTCCTAACTCCATGCAAGTCCCGGTACCCACACTAACAAAAGATAAGCGTATGCAGTGTTCATGGCATCCCGAAGCTGCGACACTACTTTCAAGAGTGTTCGATAACGGTAGCCTCCAAGTACCTCTTAACGACATTATAAACAACCGCATGACGCGACGGGCGGATTGCTAAATGGGCCATAGAGCTCCTTCCATTCGACATAACTTATAAGACACGACGAGCTATTAAGTCGCAGGTTTTGGCCGACTTCGTGGCCGAATGGACTGAAGCCGAACTCCCTAAAGAGTACGGCGCATACTCCAATTGGATCATGCACTTTGACGGCTCCAAAATGTTGGCTGGCGTGGGGGCTGGCGTCGTCCTGATGTCCCCAACTTGGGACACAGTCCAATACGTCCTTCAGATAATGTATACGGACTCCAACAACGCAGCCGAATACGAGGCCCTTCGCACTGACCTCCGGATGGCAGTCTCCATGGGCATTCAACGCCTAGAGGTGCGCGGGGATTCAAACCTCGCAATATCTCAAATAAACGGAGACTTTGACGCCAAAGATCCAAAAATGGCAGCATACCGCAATGCGGTCCTAAAAATGTCAGCACGGTTCAAAGGGCTCGAATTTCATCATATAGCCCGGGATAACAACCAGGCGGCGGATATATTGGCACGCATCGGGGCAAAACGCGATGCCGTCCCACCCAATATCTTTTTGGAACGGCTGTTCAAGCCATCTGTACTATGGGAAGGGAGTCCGCAATAACAATCCGGACCCAACCACACCGCCGACGTCGAACACTCGACACAACCCGGAAGCTCCGCCCAGAGATAACACCCTCTGCTCACGAAATAATGGCGGTTATCGCCCGTGGGCAGAACCATTCCTAGCCTACCTAACTAGGCAGAGAACTCCCAAGACCAAAATGAGGCTCGCTGCATAGTACGGCGCTCTAAAGCCTATAAAGTCCATGAGGGAGAGCTTTATAAGAAAAGCACTACCGGAGTCCTTCAAAGGTGTATCTCCGAAGAGGAAGGGCGAAACCTCCTGGCTGAAATTCATGTCGGACTGGGTGGGCACCACGCCGCAGCCCGGCCCCTTGTAGGCAAGGCCTTCCAGACAGGATTTTATTGGCCGACCCCGGCAGATGTGCAGGACTTAGTCCAACGATGCGTCGGTTGCCAGCTTTTTGCTAACCAAAGCCACATGCCACCCACCGCCCTTAAAACTATACCCATCACCTGGCCGTTCATGGTCCGGGGCTTGACATGGTTGGACCCTCAAGGGAGGAACCCACAAGCAAAAATACCTATTGGTCATGGTGGACAAATTCACCAAATGGATAGAGGCCAAACCAGTTAAAACGGCCGAATCCGGACCAGATGATAGACTTCATATCAGGGGTAGTGCACCGTTCACGGTGTCCCCACAGATATCATGACTGACAATGGCACCAATTTCACGGCCGATGAGGTCAAATCATGGTGCAAAAACATGGGCATCAAGCTCGATTACGCCTCAGTCTATCACCCTCAAACCAACGGCCAAGTCGAACGGGCAAACGGTCTAATCATGAGCGGCATTAAACCAAGACTAGTGCGGTCCCTCAAGGAATCTAACACGCACTGGGTCGAGGAGCTCGACTCAGACTGGGGGCTGCCGGACCACGCCGAATCGTACTACGGATTTACACCATTCTTCATGGTGTACGCAGCAGAGGCGATCTTGCCTGCGACATAATACATGACTCCACCTCGGCAGACGCATGTATGAAGAACGCGAAGCCGAGCTCGATCGGCAGGACAGTTTGGACACATTGGAGGAGGAGCGACGTGGCAAAAGCTCGTTCCGCATTCTATCAATAGTAGGCTCGAAGATATCAAAGCAGGGAATGCACGGGCCAAAGCTTATAACGTTGGCGAACTAGTTCTCGCTGCTTAGGACAAGAAAAAGGACAAACTCAAGCCCAAATGGGAAGGTCCCTTCATCATCGACCAGGTCCCGACCGGCGGAGCATACCGTCTGCGAAAAGCATCGGACAACCGACTCGAGCCGAACCCATGGAACGCAGCCCGTCTACGAAGATTCTACGCCTAAGTGCCGGACTCCAAGTTCGTATCCTTCCTCCGTCCGCATTCTTTATTTTTGCTTTGTGCTATCTTTTATTTCTCTCCTTCCTCCTTCTTCTTCTTGTAGCCTTTAGAGGCTCGTTTGCGCTTTCTCCGCATTTTTACACTTGACGCGCTTATCCGCTACCATTATACTGGGGCTTCTTTAATGTAAGCTTATTTATACGGGCTTCATGCCCAGTACATGTGTTAAACTTCCGCATGTACCTTTTATTCACCATTATATGCATCGATATGACTTAAGTTTTGGCCAAGCTGGGTTGCCTGGCTCCTGTGCTTACCCCTACATTCCCGATTGTTCGGCTAGGTGGTAAAGGGAGCACCTCTGCGATTATTCTTGCGGGTCACCGGATGTGTACCTCGGTGGGTGAAGCCGAAAGCTAAGCGTTCTTAAGGGAATATTCGGTCGGTGAATTGAAAGATGATTTTAACTTTTTACCCATCTGCCCCCAGATGATTTTCTGCTTTCATAGCAGCTTTGACATGCACTTTAGGGCATGCATCCCAGCGAAAGGAACCCTTAACGGAACTATTCTCCCTGGAAGATGTTTCTTACTACCCATGTAATATAACATAACTAGTTGGGCACTTGTCTGATACAGCAACAATGACCCCTACGCCTTGTCTCCATGCATACCACGGTTCTTATATAACCACGAAGGTATTGGACACACTCGGACTATTGGGTCCGGAGGTTGAAGCGAAAAGGTCCGCACGACAAACGATCTAACATCCGGCTATTAGACATTTCTTTCATGTCATATTTTTACATAGTCAACTTGACTCATTGTATTCCTCCTCAATGCCATCTAATAGGCTATCTAATCTACAATCTTAGGAATACTTGGCGGCCAATTCTACTTGGCCGTACACTAAGCTTACAGGGATCTCCATCCCATCCGGCCCACAGGTCCGACCTCGGCCATGTGGTTTGGGTCAGCCTTTGTGTACTGCGTCTTCACCATGGCCCAGGCCTCCCTGGCGCCTTGACGGCAGGCCGATATCTTCCATAGCTGGAAGCGCGTCGTGCCCCTTGAAGCCGCTCCGCCACTCCCCAATGCCTTCGGCGGGGAGATAGATGGCCACATGGCTTGGCCGATGCCTTTCATCACTTGCCGGACTCGTTCGTGCAGCTGACGCAATTTGGGAAGGAGATCACCCGAAGAATTGGGCATCTCCTCCTCAGGATGACCTGTGAGCAAACCTACATACATGCTTATGTTAGTCGCCTTCCTCGCCGAACTCTTTCAAAGTTTGCTCAAGCACTTCTCGAAAATGCCGCGACGAAGCCGCCGATTCTCCTTTACGGAGTCAGATAACTGGGCACGAACGTCCTTCAGTTCCTCCCCCAGCTTGGTGTTGGTGTCTTGGAGGTTATTCTTCTCCTGCCGCACCGTCGTAAGCACGCTCTCGCCAGCCTTTAACTGGCGTAAGAGCTGTTGCATGTCCGGATCTAGTCCGGCGCCATCTGCAATGTTTTTGTCAGCTTTACACACCCGCCGCACTCCCTAAATTATTTATCTTTTGAAGTGTATATTACCAGCGGGGGCCTCTGTAGGTCCCCCATGGCGGCTAGTCTTGACCTCAAGTTGGGCTTTGCACTCTTCAAGCTCTGGGACAGTCGGGTATCCTTTTTTGTAAGATCCTCGCATAACAAATGATCCTTAAATCAGTTATTCTAACTATTTTAAGTCTCGGGACTCTTGGCATATATAATCGTCAAATTTACTTACCCATATGTCCTTCACATCTGCTCATGGCTCTGGCTAGTCCATCTTGGCGGCACGGAGGTGCGCATCTCGAATCAAAGGCATTCAAGGCCTCTTGGGAGAAACATGCGCCACGAAGAACTGTCGTGGCGCTTTGTGGTTCAAGGCGCTCTCCACCTCGGAGTTGGTGGCGGACAACCTGTCGGCATCCTCTGCCGGAGGAGCATCCGACGACGCGTCCGTGCTTTCGCCTCGACCTCCGGACCCGGCTTTGAAGCTTGTCCGGTGAAGGTTCGATCGGCAACCTCTCCGGACTCAGTCCGGCGAGCGCTCTTTTTCCTGAAAAGGGTATCAGCATTAGTACGCCTTCCAGGAATCAATCCTGGGAGTATGGTGACATGCCATACCGTTGCGGCGGAGTTTCGATCCGGACCGCACTTCTTTTTAGCCTGCGGGGCCGCACTGCCCTTTGTTGGCCAGCCGCCGCAGGCTCGGCTTCCTGCCTCAAAGGTATACGGTGATCAAAAATAAGCATGGATGGGTCGTTATCAGGGTTTTGGGATCTCGGTCTCGTTTACCTGTGAGGCTGGAAGTATTCCGAGGTAATCAGCCGTAATGGCGACCAATGCATTGTCGATGCTAAGTTGGTAGAATACCCCGTCGATCAACTCCACCTTTATATCCGGATCCTCTTCGGAGGTCGGATCGAGGGACCGTTCCGGATCCTCGGGTTGTGGGGGCGGGCTGTGTATCTTCTCCACAGTCCGGCGCAGTTCCTGCGCAAAAACCATGAAATGAGATATTTAACTACGGGAACATGGATCGGACAGGTCACAAAGATGTTTGCTTACCCAGCTTCGAGGATTATTCGAAGAAAACTCCTTCAGTGGGTTGAGACGGAGGAAATCCTCCTCCTCTCCTTTGTACATGGCAGATAAGATCTTCACCAGTTCGGTGACCGATCCTGGCCCTTTTTTGACCATGGCGGGTGGCATCGTCCTCCCGTTGAAGTCCCACATGGGGTGGCCCTGTATTGAAGCGGTGCCTCCTCTCATAATGCAGATTGCCATGACTCCTATCATGGTCAATCCGGCATGAGCCAAGAACCTTATTCGGCTCATCAAATAACGGACATCGGTCATCTTCTCTCCGGGCTCCGAGGGCGCCAGCTTAGGCGCTTCTTCAGAGGAGCATTGCTGAACTCCGGAAGGCCGATCCGAACAGGATCCGGCAGCGGACGTCCTCCATGTAAAACCATTAGAAGGCCGGTCTTGGACGCCTTCTTGAGGTTCCGGATAGGTATCCGGTCCGGCGATGCGCCATAGCTCGGCTCCGCCCACTTGATATATTGACCCCTCATGAGAACGGGGTACTAGGCAGAATATTCTCTTCCACGATCCAAATGAGCCTCGACGCCCAAGAATAGTTCGCAAAGGGCCACGAAGCCCGCGATGTGCGTGATGGAGGCAGGGAGTAAGGTGGTGCAATTGGAGGTCAGTAGAACTCCAGGAGCCCCGGAGAAAGCGGATGGATGGGAAATCCGAGGCCTCTTACTAGATAAGAGATGAAGCATACCCGCTCTCCTTCGAGGGATTGGGGACGCTCTCCGCTTGCTTTCCGCTCTTGTAGGTGGCAAGTCCGCTCGAACCCGGAACCAAGAAGGCCGGGGAGAAATCCCTTGGTTTGGAGTATAACTAGCTCGTTATATGGGGTGAGCATCTCTCCCAATTTCTGGCCGAGGGCTGGGAGCGCGAGAAGAGGAGCCGTCGACCGTCCATGATGGAATGGGCTTTGGTCGAAGCGCCCGATGAAAACTTGCAAAGGGGGATGGTGTGACTCAGATCTAGATCCTTGCCTTTTATAGGCGGCTCATTTTATGCGGCTAGGGGGTAATTGTAAAAATACCCTGGCTGTTCGCATTCATTCAAACATGTGGAAGATGGCCATTATTGGGCGTAGAAGCCGAGGCGCAGCATTTATCGAGCCGGGACACTATTCGACAAGTATATGGAATTTGGAGAAGAACCCGCCTCGCAATGCCGAAGAAAATCAACTCGCCGTACTCATCGTCATTGAAGCCTGGTTCGGGAGCTACTGAGGGAGTCCCGAACTAGGGGGTGTCCGGATAGCCTGACTATCGTCACGGCCGTACTCCAAGACTATGAAGATACAAGATTGAAGACTTCGTCCCGTGTCCGGATGGGACTTTCCTTGGCGTGGAAGGCAATCTTGGCGATACGGATATGTAGATCTCCTACCATTGTAACCGACTACATGTAACCCTAACCTATCCGTTGTCTATATAAGCGGAGGGTTTTAGTCCGCATGAGACGTAACAACAATCATACCATAGGCTAGCTTCTAGGGTTTAGCCTCCTTGATCTCGTGGTAGATCTACTCTTGTACTACCCATATCATCAATATTAATCAAGCAGGAGTAGGGTATTACCTCCATCGAGAGGGCCTCACACAGGTAAAAACATCGTGTCCCTTGTCTCCTGTTACCATCCGCCTAGACGCACAGTTCGGGACCCCCTACCCGAGATCCGCCGGTTTTGACACCGACAATCGTCATCACCAACGATCCTCTCATCGGGAGGGGGTCAATCTCCATCAACATCTTCACCAGCACCATCTCATCTCAAACCCTAGTTCATCTCTTGTATCCAATCTTTGTCCCAAAGCCTCAGATTGGTACCTGTGGGTTGCTAGTAGTGTTGATTACTCCTTGTAGTTGATGCTAGTTGGTTTACTTGGTGGAAGATCATATGTTCTGATCCTTTATGCATATTAATACCCCTCTGATTATGAACATGAATATGATTTGTGAGTAGTTATGTTTGTTCCTGAGGACATGGGAGAAGTCTTGCTATTAGTAGTCATGTGAATTTGGTATTAGATTCGATATTTTGATGAGATGTATGTTGTCTTTCCTCTAGTGGTGTTATGTGAACGTCGACTACATGACACTTCACCATTGTTTGGGCCTAGAGGAAGGCATTGAGAAGTAATAAGTATATGATGGGTTGCTAGAGTAACAGAAGCTTAAGCCCTAGTTTATGAGTTGCTTCGTAAGGGGCTGATTTGGATCCATATGTTTCATGGTTAGGTTTACCTTAATACTTCTTTTGTAGTTGCAGATGCTTGCAATAGGGGTTAATCATAAGTGGGATGCTTGTCCAAAAAAGGACAGCACCCAAGCACTGGTCCACCCACATACCAAATTATCAAAGTAACGAATGCGAATCATATGAGCGTGATGAAAACTAGCTTGACGATAATTCCCATGTGTCCTCGGGAGCGCTTTTCTCTATACAAGAGTTTGTCCAGGCTTGTCCTTTGCTACAAAAAGTATTGGGCCATCTTGCTGCACCTTATTTACTTTCATTACTTGTTACGCGTTATAAATTACCTTATCACAAAACTATCTGTTGCCGATAATTTCAGTGCTTGCAGAGAATACCTTATTGAAAACCGCTTGTCATTTCCTCCTGCTCCTCGTTGGGTTCGACACTCTTACTTATCGAAAGGACTGCGATAGATCCCCTATACTTGTGGGTCATCAAGACTCTTTACTGGCGCTTTTGCCGGGGAGTGAAGCGCCTTTGGTAGGTGGAATTTGGCAAGGAAAAATTTATATAGTGTGCTGAAATTTACTGTCACTTGTTACTATGGAACATAATCCTTTGAGGGGCTTGTTCACGGTATCTTCACCCCGACCAGTAGAGCAAAGAGTTGCTCCTCAACCTACTGAACCTACTCAAAATGTTTACTTTGAAATTCCTTCGGGTATGATAGAGAAACTGAGGAGATGGGACATTACATCTTGATTTGCACCTAATCTATGTGGATGAAGTTTGTGGATTATTTAAGCTTGCAGGTATGCCCGAGGATGTTATCAAGAGGAAGGTCTTCCCTTTATCTTTTAAGGGAGAGGCATTGACATGGTTTAGGCTATGTGATGATATGGGATCATGGAACTACAACCGATTGAAATTGGAATTTCATCAGAAGTTTTATCCTATGCATCTTGTTCATCGTGATCGTAATTATATATATAATGTTTGGCCTCGTGAAGGAGAAAGCATCGCTCAAGCTTGGGGGAGGCTTAATTCAATGCTATATTCATGCCCCAATCATGAGCTCCCAAGAGAAATGATTATTCAGAATTTTTATGCTCGGCTTTCTCTCAATAATCGCTCCATGCTCGATACTTCTTGTACTGGTTCTTTTATGATGAAGACTATTGAATTCAAATGGGATTTATTGGAAAGAATTAAATGCAACTCTGAAGATTGGGATCTCGACGAAGGTAAGGAGTCAGGTATAACACCTAAGTTTGATTGTGTTAAATCTTTTATGGATACCGATGTTTTCCGTGAATTTAGCACTAAATATGGACTTGACTACGAGATAGTAGCTTCTTTACGTGAATCCTTTGCTACTCATGTTGATCTCCCTAAGGAGAAGTGGTTTAAATATAATCCTCCCATTGAAGTAAAAGTAGTTGCACCTATTAAAGTTGAAGAAAAGACTATCACTTATAATGATCCTGTCGTTCCTACTGCTTATATTGAGAAACACCTTTCCCTGTTAGAATAAAGGATCATGCTAAAGCTTCAATGTGGTCAACAAAAGTAACATTAAGACACCCAAACCCCCTGAGAAAATTAAAGTTGAACCTAGTGTTGCTATGGTTAAAGATCTCTTGGCTGATAATATTGATGGGCATGTTATTTACTTCTGCAATGAAGCTGCTAGAATTGCTAGACCTGATGCTAAAAATAAACATAGACCTGTTGTAGGCATGCCTGTTATTTCCGTTACGATAGGAGATCATTGTTATCATGGCTTATGTGATACGGGTGCTAATGCAAGTGCAATACCTCATTCCTTATACAAAGAAATTATGCATGATATTGCACCTGCTGAGATAGAAGAAATTGATGTTACAATTAAGCTTGCCAATAGAGACACTATTTCACCAGTTGGGATTGTTAGAGATGTTGAATTCTTGTGTGGGAAAGTTAAATATCCTGCTGATTTTCTTGTACTTGGTTCCCCACAAGATAGTTTTTGTCCCATCATATTTGGTAGACCCTTCTTAAATACTGTTAATGCTAGGATAGACTGCGAAAAGGATGTTGTTACTATTGGTTTGGGGGGTATGTCTCATGAGTTTAACTTTTCTAAATTTCGTAGACAACCCCATGACGAGGAATTGCCTAGTAAAGATGAAATTATTGGTCTTGCTTCTATTGTCGTGCCTCCTAGTGCTCCTTTAGAACAATATTTGCTAGACCATGAAAATGATATGTTTATGAATGAAACGAGGGAAATAGATGAAGTATTCTTTAAACAGGGACCTATTTTGAAACACAACTTGCTGTTGAAATCCTAGGGATCCTCCTCCACCTAAGGGTGATCCGTGTTTGAGCTTAAACCTTTACGATACTCTTAAATATGCTTATCTTGATGAAAAGAAGATATATCCTGTTATTATTAGTGCTAACCTCTCAGGAGCATGAAGAAAATAAATTATTGAAAACTACGAAGAAGCACCGTCTTTGCTATTGGATATACTCTTGATGATCTTAAGGGCATTAGTCCCACTTTATGCCAACACAAAATAAAATTGGAGGAAGACGCTAAACCAGTTGTTGATCACTAACGACGGTTAAATCCTAAGATGAAAGAAGTGGTAAGAAAAGAAATACTAAAGCTTCTGGAGGCAGGTATAATTTATCCCGTTGCTGATAGTCAGTGGGTAAGTCCTCTCCATTGTGTCCCTAAGAAGGGAGGTATTACTGTTGTTCCTAATGATAAAGATGAATTGATCCCACAAAGAATTATTACAGGTTATAGAATGGTAATTGATTTCCGCAAATTAAATAAAGCTACTAAAAAGTTACCTTTTATTGATCAAATGCTAGAAAGATTATCCAAACATACGCATTTTTGCTTTCTAGATGGTTATTCTGGTTTCTCTCAAATACCTGTGTCAAAAGAGGATCAAGAAAAGACCACTTTTACTTGCCCTTTCGGTACCTTTGCTTATAGACGTATGCCTTTTGGTTTATGTAATGCACCTGCTACCTTTCAAAGATGCATGATGGCTATATTCTCTGACTTTTGTGAAAAGATTGTTGAGGTTTTCATGGATGATTTGTCCGTATGTGGAACTTCTTTTGATGATTGCTTGAGCAACCTTGATCGAGTTTTGCAGAGATGTGAAGAAACTAACCTTGTCTTGAATTGGATAAGTGCCACTTTATGGTTAATGAAGGTATTGTCTTGGGGCATAAATTTCTGAAAGAGGTATTGAAGTTGGCAAAGCTAAAGTTGATGTTGTTGAAGAGATGTTGTGTCCCAAGGACATTAAAGGTATAAGAAGTCTCCTTGGTCATGCCGGTTTTATAGGAGGTTCATTAAGGACTTCTCTAAAATCTCCAGGCCTCTGAGTAATCTCTTACAAAAAGATATTCCTTTTGTCTTTGATGATGATTGTGTAGAAGCATTTGAAATACTTAAGAAAGCCTTGATTTCTTCACCTATTGTTCAGCCACCTGATTGGAATTTACCATTTGAAATCATGTGTGATGCTAGTGATTATGATGTAGGTGCTGTTCTAGGACAAAGAGTTGATAAGAAATTAAATGTTATACAATATGCTAGTAAAACTCTAGACAATGCTCAGAGAAATTATGCTACTACTGAAAAAGAATTTTTAGCAGTTGTATTTGCTTGTGATAAGTTCAGACCTTATATTGTAGACTCTAAAGTAACTGTTCACATTGATCATGCTGCTATTAAATATCTTATGGAAAAGAAAGATGCTAAACCTTGACTTATTAGATGGGTTCTCTTGCTACAAGAATTTGATTTGCATATTATTGATAGAAAGGGAGCTGAGAACCCCCTTGTAGACAACTTGTCTAGGTTAGAGAATGTTCTTGATGACCCACTACCTATTGATGATAGCTTTCCTGATGAACAATTGGCTGTCATAAATGCTTCTCGTACTGCTCCATGGTATGATGATTATGCTAATTACATTGTTGCTAAATTTATACCACCTAGTTTCACAAACCAGCAAAAGAAAAAGTTTTTCTATGATTTAAGACATTACTTCTAGGATGACCCACACCTTTCTAAAGAAGGAGTAGATGGTGTTATTAGACATTATATACCTGAGCATGAACAAGAACAGATCCTACGCAAGTGTCACTCCGAGGCTTACGGAGGACACCACGCTGGAGATAGAACTGCACATAAGGTATTGCAATCCGGTTTTTATTGGCCTACTCTCTTCAAAGATGCCCGTAAGTTTGTCTTATCTTGTGATGAATGTCAAAGAATTGGTAATATTAGCAGACGTCAAGAAATGCCTATGAATTATTCACTTGTTATTGAACCATTTGATGTTTGGGGCTTAGATTATATGGGACCATTTCCTTCCTTTAAGGGGTATACACATATTTTAGTTGTTGTTGATTACGTTACTAAGTGGGTAGAAGCTATTCCAACTAGTAGTGCTGATCATAACACCTCTATTAAGATGCTTAAAGAAGTTATTTTTCTGAGGTTTGTATTCCCTAGATATGTAATGACTGATGGTGGTTCATTTTATTCATGGTGCTTTTAAGTAAAATGCTTGCTAAGTATGATGTTAATCATAGTATTGCATCCCCTTATCACCCACAGTCTAGTGGTCAAGTAGAATTGAGTAATAGAGATCTCAAATTAATTTTGCAAAAGACCGTTAATAGATCTAGAAAGAATTGGTCCAAGAAACTTGATGATGCATTATGGGCCTATAGAACTACATATAAAAATCCTATGGGTATGTCTCTGTATAAAATGGTTTATGGAAAAGCATGTCACTTACCTCTTGAACTAGAACATAAGGCATATCGGGCCATTAAAGAGCTCAATTATGATTTCAAACTTGCCGGTGAGAAGAGGCTATTTAACATTAGCTCACTTGATGAATGGAGAACTCAAGCCTATGAGAATGCCAAACTATTTAAAGAAAAAGTTAAAAGATGGCATGACAAAATGATACAAAAGCGTGAGTTTAATGTAGGTGATTATGTGTTGCTATTCAACTCTCATTTAAGATTTTTTGCAGGAAAACTTCTCTCTAAATGGGAAGGTCCTTACGTTATCGAGGAGGTCTATCGTTAGGTGCCATAAAATCAACAACTTGAAGGCACAAATCCGAAGGTGGTGAACGGTCAAAGAATCAAACATTATATCTCGGGTAATCCTATAAATGTTGAAACTAATGTTATTGAAACCATAACCCCGGAGGAATACATAAGGGACACTTTCCAGAATGTTTCAGACTCCGAAAAGGAATAGGTATGTGGTACGGTAAGTAAAACGACTGCAAACCAGTTCTAATGGAAAATTTTCTCCGTTTTGGAATATTTAGAAAAATAGGAAAACAAGAAGTAGTCCGGAAAGGACATGAGGCGTCCACGAGGGTGGAGGGAGCGCCCCCTGCCTCCTGGGCACCTCGTGTGCTCTCCGGGCTCCGTTTTCTTGCACGATAATTCTTTTGGTCGGTAAAAATTCATTATATAATCTCCCTAAGGTTTTGACCACCGTACCACGCAAATATCCTCTGTTTTTGTTTCGAGCTGTTTCTGCCGCAGATTAGAGCAAGATGTCTTCTCAAGAGTCAGTCGGGGAGAGTCGGGTGTCTCATCCAACACCGGGTCCAGGAGCAAACAATGATGCCTATCACTTTGGGCCATCAACGGAGGAAGAAATGGAAGCCGACTTGAAAAGGATGGATGCCATGGAGGAGGATCAAGAAGTTACTTCTCGTTTCCGAGCCGGAATCATGATGGGGGAACTACAGAGCTCAGCTATTCCAAACTCGTTCATCCCTTCCAATATTAAATTTCTCTCTTATGAAAATATGAAAAAGAGTGTTACTTGTTGTCCCGCAACTATGCAACATCCATGTGTGAAAGGAGCTTTAACCGTCACGGGTAAGCTCTGTAAGGAAATAATGGATCTCAAGCAGCAAGTCAACAAGCTTGAGGAGGAGAATCGTATCCTGAGGGGCATCAGCGCCAAGAATATCACCTCACCACCTCCGAAGAAGGAGATATAATCACATGGGTATGGGCACTCCCCTTGGCAACTACAAAGCTTGGGGGAGGTGCCCCGGTATCGTATCACCATCGCACTCCTATCTTTACCATTTTTCTTAGTTTGATCCTTTTGGTAATATCTTGATCTAGTAGAATAAAGTATTAGTATGATTTAACTTTGAGTTTTGCTTTATGATCCTTCTATGTAATCGAGTCCGTGAGCTATATATAATAAAGATTAGTGTTGAGTCAAGGGCTTGATTATCTTGGTATGATCTTGAGAGAAAAGATAAAGAATAAAAAGAAATAAAGAGATCATATTGATCTTATGGAGAGTAATGACTTCACATATAAATAGTATGATGAATAAAAGTTGTTGAGAGTTGACAAACATAGTTTTGGTCATCGTTGCAATTAATAGGAAGTAGTAAATAAAGAGGGGTTTTCACATATAAATATACTATCTTGGACATCTTTTATGATTGTGAGCACTCATTAAAAGATGACATGCTAAAGAGTTGATGTTGGACAAGGAAGACAATGTAATGGGTTATGTTTTCTTATATCCTAAATAAAGTATAATGTCATTGATCATCCAACATGTTGAGCTTGCCTTTCCCTCTCATGCTAGCCAAATTCTTTGCACCAAGCAGAGATACTACTTGTGCTTCCAAATATCCTTAAACCCAGTTTTGCCATGAGAGTCCACCATACCTACCTATGGATTGAGTAAGATCCTTCAAGTAAGTTGTCATCGTTGCATGCAATAAAAATTGCTCTCTAAATATGTATGATTTATTAGTGTGGAGAAAATAAGCTTTATACGATCTTGTGATGTGGAAGCAATAAAAGCGACGGACTACATAACAAAGGTCCATATCACAAGTGGCAATATAAAGTGACGTTCTTTTGCATTAAGATTTCATGCATCCAAACAGAAAAGCACATGATAACCTCTGCTTCCCTCTGCGAAGGGCCTATCTTTTACTTTTGTCTTATTCCTTATGCAAGAGTCATGGTGATCTTCACCTTTCCTTTTTACATTTTATCCTTTGGCAAGCACCTTGTGTTGGAAAGATCCTGATATATATATATATATCCAATTGGATGTAAGTTAGCATGAGCTATTATTGTTGACATTACCCTTGAGGTAAAAGGTTGGGAGGCAATACTATAAGCCCCTATCTTTCTTTGTGTCCGATTAAAACTCCAAACCCATAAGTATTGCATGAGTGTTAGCAATTGTGAAAGACTAAATGATAGTTGAGTATGTGGACTTGCTGAAAAGCTCTTATATTGACTCTTTCTGATGTTATGATAAATTGCAATTGCTTCAATGACTGAGATTATAGTTTGTTAGTTCTCAATGAAGTTTACATTTCATACTTTACATTGTGAATTGATTATTACTTGAGCATAAGAAATCATATGACAATATATATATATATATATATATATATATATATATATATATATATATATATATATATATATATATATATATATATATATATATATATATATATAGGGTAGCACTAATACGATCGGGATCGAGAATAGCTATTCGGATCACGTCGCGCCATATAAGGAGCCGCGGAGCTGTTCCAGAATCTGAAAAGACAAACCCACCCGAACTTCCCGTAAAAAAACAATCTCTCGGCTCCCACCTTATCCACTCCCCCGCATCCACCCACGAACCCCCCGACAAACCCCCCTTGTTGTCTCCTGGCTCGCCCCCGCCTCGGCTCATGCGCCTCCCTAGCTCGGCGCACCCGCCGCCGCCTTGCCTCCGCCGTGGCGCCTCCTGCTGCCTCCCTCCACTGCTTGACGATGGCGCCGGCCACCGCTACCTTCTTCCACCACGGCAGCCACCCCTCCTTTTCCACCATGGCGCAGCCACCCCTCCTTCTTCCACCATGGTGCCGGATACCCCTCCTTCTTCCACCACCTCCGTGTCCACTCTTCGCCCCAGCCACCACCGCCCTCGCCTCCAACCACCGCCCGACCACCTCCACCACCGCCCTCTGCCCCGACCACCTCCATTCCACCCGCCCCCAACTTCCCCTCCGGCGTGATCTTCCCCGCACCTCGCCGCGACCTTCCCTACCCTCTGACGCGGCCAGCCCTCTGCCCCTGTTTCTTGCACCGTGCCGCTGTCCCCACTCGCAGGTCGAGCCATGGCTGTCGAGATCCATCATGGCTCCCCTGCAGCGTCCTGTCCTTCCTCGTCCTCGTCACCTACTTCTGCTCCTGGGTGGTGCTGCGCTCTCCTTACTTAGCCATCGTGGAGAGCCTCCTGGATGGAGCTCGCGCACCTCACCAACTGCAGCATCACTGATCTGTACCATCCCGATACCCGACCTTCAGGGGGTGCCCGTGGTGGCCTTCATCGCTGCGCTCCACTGACGCGGGCTATCTCCCGACCCGCTATCGTGCACAACCCGAGCGACGGCGGGACCATCACACCCAGCTACTGTCAACGACTAGGGCCAGTGCTAGTGGGGCCTCCACTGCTCCAGGGACATCTAGGCACAGCCTGACGCTTCACTGCATGTGACAAAACAGAGAAATGTCACTGTCCAAGTTGTGTTCTTCGCCATTTCTGTACCGAATCACTTGGGTTCATTGTTTTGCTTTAGGAGTCAATATGAAAGTAATTTATTTTTGATCTGGTCGTTTATGCACTGCACATCACCTGTTTTGTTTTTATGCCTATGTAAACTATTAATTTTGTTCATCTCAATTCGGACGTAGCATGGCTGCAATTAATTACAAAAAAATCAAGAAAAGCATTATAGAGTAGAAAAAAAGAATATGGTCGAGAAGTTCCACTTCATCTTCTGCGATAGTTCAAAGGCGGACGTCCGAGGAATTCAAAGGGTTTGTTCAATCAAAATGGTGAAGTGCGTGAAATAAATAGCCAAAATTATTTCACATATTAAAACCTAGTGATTTCGTAGGAGAGAAGATGTTCACAATTTTTCTAGTGCTTTACGATCACTTTCTTTCTCTAGTCCTCACATGGGAATCATGTGAGAAATTCAAAAAATAAAAATAAGGAAAGTTCACATATAGTAAAATTAGTGCCAAGTAGAAAATGAAGTGAGCTTATTCATGATTTTTATTAATCTTGGATATTTCCTTTAATTAAAAGGGGTTCAAATTTAAAAGATGAAGAAGTTCAATGTCTTTTACAAATCCAAGAAGGTCAAATTAAAAACTATGAAGTTCAAATTTAAATAACACATTAGTTTGATGTCATAAAAAAAATAGTTTCCCTATTTCTAAAGGGTAAAATCAAGAAGGTCAAATTAAAATAACAGAGCCGTTAGATTCTCATTAAAATTTTGGACTTTTCTCGTTTCTAAACAATAACCAATTTTTATAACAGTTGGATTTTCCTCGTTTCTAAAAAATAAGAGAGAAGGACAATTCAACATAACACAGCAGTTCATAATTTTTTTATAAGAAATGGATTTAAGAAAAACTAGAAAATTTGAAATAACTGAGAAGGTTAAAAAAACTTAGAAGTTCAAATTTGAAAACCCTAGAAGTTCAATTTGAAAATAACCGAGAAGGTCAAAAAACATAGAAGGTCAAATTTTAAAAACCTTGAAAATTGTTTTCTTATTTAAAACCATATTTTTCTAAGAAGTTCAGGGTAAAAAAGAGAGAAGTTTGAAGGTTGAAAAAACTTAGATGTTTTCTCGTAACTAAATACTAAAATGAAGAAGATCAAATTTTAAAAAGGAAAAACTGAAAAAGTTTTATTTTTTTCTCATTTAAACAACAGAAGTTCAAATTGAAGTTCGATGTTTCTAAAAAACCTCCAATTTTCACATTTCTGAAAATACACAATGAAGTTCAAATAAAAAGGGTAGAGAGGTTCAGTGTCTATGAAAAACTCAAATATTTTCATGTAACCGAGAGGAGTTCAGATTGATAACTGCTAGTGTGCATTTTGTATGAAAAAAGAATAAAAAGGCAAAGACTAAAACTTTTGTTTTTATAAGTTCAAGTCCTCGGTCGGATAAAGTTAAAAAATATATTGTGAGAGAGGTTTATACAAAACGAATATCATTTGTGCAACACTGATGAATGGATTAGAAAATTACAAACGAAAATATGTCACAGAAGTTCAACGTGAAAACAACAGGAAGTTCAACTACTACAATGAATGAATTTTAATGCTTGTTACAAACCCAAAGAAGGTCATTAAAAAAGCATCTCAAACAATTTTATAACAAAGATTTTCTCTCTTAAAATAAACCTAGAAGTTAAAATTTAAAAACGGAGCGGCTCGATGTCTATCAAAAAGTAGGATTTTTTTCTGTTACTAAAAGAAATAAAACCAGGAAGTTTAATTTAAAAATATGGAGAAGTTCGATGATTATAAAAAAATTAGAATTTCGACGTTATTAAAGAAATACAAGTTCAAAAATTAAATAACAAGAAGTTCAACTTTTAAAAATAGAGCGCTTCAAAATTTCATAAAAAATATTAAGAAAAAAACCAGGAAGTCCATATTAAAAAGATGGAGAAGTTCGATGATTATAGAAAACTCAGAATTTCCCTCGTTATTAAAGAATGGAAACAAGAAGTTCAAAAATAAAATAACAAGAAGTTCAACTTTTAAAAATAGAGAGCTTCAAAATTCATAAAAAAGGATTAAAAATCAGAGTAAAAATTCATAAAAAAACTCAGATATTTTCACGTAACCGAGAGAAGTTCAGATTGATAACTGCTAGAAGTTCACGTACTACACGGTGTGCATTTGTATTAAAAAAAGAATAAAAATGAAAAGACTATTTTTTTGTTATTATAAGTTCGAGTCCTCCGTCGGAGAAAGTTAAAAAATAATTGTGAAAAAGGTTTGTACAAACAGAATATCATTTGTGCAACTCCGACGAACGGGTGAGAAAATTACAAACAAAACTATGTGATAGAAATTCAACGTGAAAACAGCAGGAAGTTTAACTACTACACGAAATGCGTTTCCGATAGGAATTTAGGAATGGAAAACAAAAAGTTTAAAAGTTTTGTTGTAAGAAGTTCAAGTGCTCCTCCCGGTGAAGTTCAAGATCTCTAGTGCGAGACGTCCGACCTTCAATTACATCTAAAAAATAGGTAAACAAGGACGTTGTTTTTGCCATTTTTAAACTGCTCTCAAACGACAAAATGTTGTAACGTCTGTCTAAACTAAAAAGATTCTCCTATTCATAAGCTTTCCAACGGTATATTATATGCTATATTCTGATGAATGATTTAAAAGTTTTATGTATACCGTTAAAAACACATTTTTACGCATTCAAAAAAATATTTTGAACCGTTGCAAGTATGAAAAACTGATCAACACGAAAAAGTTGCGTGTTTTCAAAAGCTTTCCATCGGTATATCATTTTCTCAATTCCGGTACATGGTTTGGGAGTTACGTGCAAAAAACAGTACGTCAAAAACAGAGTGAAGTTCAAAACAGATCTGTCACAGAAGTTTAACTACTACACTGAATGAAATTCAGATGAAAAACTTTTAAAACCGTCGCGAGTATGACAAAATGATCAACACGGGAAAGTTGTGTGTTTACATCAGCTTTCGATCGGTATATTACTTGCTCCATTCCGGTGAGTGGATGGAGAGCTGCGAGCAAAAAAAAGCACGTGAAAATAGAGTGAAGTTCAAGTACACGTGCCCAGAGGTTCAGGTTCTTCACGCGGTGCATTTTGGAAGAATCTGTTTCGCGATAAAGGCAGAACGAATGATCTCGCCATTCTCTCAATTACTTGAAAACGGCTAGGAATAAGAGAAAACCATCAACATGAAATAGTTTCGCATTTTCCGTAGCTTTTGAATGGTATATTATTTGCCTCATTCCGATAAAGTGTGTAGAAAATACAGTGAAAATACGTTTTTCGCCATTTTCAAAACTGACTTAAAACCATAAAGAATTTGGAGAAATAATACATACCAGAATGTTTTGCATTTGTTCAAGCTTTCCAATGCCATATCATTTGCTGCATTCGCACGCACGGTTAAAAAATGAGCTCGAAAATACGAACTCGGTAGGACTTGTACCGTTTTCTAAATTACTCTTAAACCATTCAAAATTATAAACAACTTCCAACATAAAAAAGTAGCGAATTTTCATATGCTTTCCAACGCCATATCATATGCCTCAATTGGATTAGCCGTTTAGAAATGACATCGAAAATACGAACTCGGCAGTTTGGCTTGCAAAATTTTACGTTTTTCCAAATTACTCTTTAACCACATGGAATTAGAGAAAACTTTCAACATGTGGAAGGAGCGGTTTTGCAGCAGCTTTCCAACGCCATATTATATGCCTCATTCCGATAAATGGTTTAGAAATATGATCGAAAATACGATTCACATTTTTTGTGTAAAGAAAAAACGGTTTTCAAAACAGCTCTTAAACCGCTTACATTTTGACAAAAGTTTAAGTTGGGTCTTGATATTGGTGTTCATAGCTTTCCAACGGTATATCGCAAGCCCTGTTTGGGCAATGTTGGCAGAAGTTCAACCTAGTTCATAGGGAGGTTCAGGTCAAACAACTCACACAGTAAAATTGTAAAAACTGTGAGTTCATCACGACTCGAGAGCAAAATCCGCCTATAAGCGAGATTCCTATTTAAAATGGGCATTTAGTTTCTACAAACCGTTTGCAGATTAGACTTACATCATATAGAACACGACTAACCTAAAAAATCCACGGGGAGATACACGGTTGCGAAGATAGCCCGAAGGTCGGGTTCCTACAGAGGGAAGTTCAGGCGTGTAACTCAGGAAGTTCATGTTGTGATCAGAATAATATTCTGATCCCGTGATCAGAATAGTGTTTATGTATATATATATATATATATGTTGCTGTTATAAGAATGATCATGATGCCCTCATGTCCGTATTTTATTTTATCGACACCTCTATCTCTAAACATGTGGACATATTTATCGTTATCGGCTTCGCTTGAGTACAAGCGAGGTCTAAGCTTGGGGAGTTGATCGTCCATTTTGCATCATGCTTTTATATCGATATTTATTGCATTTTTGTCTGTTATTACATGTTATGTCACAATACTTATGCTTATTCTCTCTTATTTTACAAGGTTTACATGAAGAGGGAGAATGCGGCAATTTGGAATGCAGGGTGGAAAAGGAGCAAATATTAGAGACCTATTACGCACGACTCAAAAGTCCTGAAACTTCATGGAAGTTATTTTTGGAATTAATAAAAAATACTGGCGAAAGAATCCACCAGAGGGGGCCCATGTCGGTGTCAAAACCGGCGGATCTCGGGTAGGGGGTCCCGAACTGTGCGTCAAGGATCGATGGTAATAGGAGACGAGGGACACATTGTTTACCCAGGTTCGGGCCCTCTCTATGGAGGTAATACCCTACTTCCTGCTTGATTGATCTTGAGGAATATGAGTGTTTACAAGAGTTGATCTACCACGAGATCGTAATGGCTAAACCCTAGAAGTCTAGCCTATGAGTATATGGTAATGAATCTCTCCTATCCGGACTATGCCCTCCAGTTTAGATACACAAGGCGAGATCTAGGGTTACATGGAGTCGGTTACATAGGAGGAAATCTTCATAATCGGCCGCCTAGCTTGCCTTCCACGCCAAGTAGAGTCCAATCCGGACACGGGTATAGTCTTCGGTCTTCATGTCTTCATAGCCCATCGATTCGCCCAACAGATAAGCGGCCGGGACGCCTTAAGGACCCTTAGTCCAGACTCCTCGGTAGCCCCGAACCAGGCTTCAATGACGAGGTGTTCGGCGTTTCGGATTGCCTACGGCATTCCAAGGCGGGTTCCCTTCTCCAAGTAATGTATTAGGCTGTTGACTCAATATAGTTCCCGTCGGCTTCAGCGCGCTAATAACTTCGCCTTCCACGTGTCGAGCGAATGCGGAAAGTCAGGGTATTTTTGCAAATAACACCCCGTCCACGCAAGGGAGCGCGCCTATTAAAGATATTGGATCTCAGATCCATGCGACACCACACCGAGAAGATCCCCGGAGACTGCTAGGAGAAAACCATTCCAGCATGGCTAGCATCCCTGGCTCCTCCTCCCGCTCCAGCTCAAAGAAAAGCGAGTGGGAGAAGTGCTTTGTGTCTCATAGTCAATTAGCAAAGTTGCAAACGCAGGGATTTCTTCCTCCCGCGGATCTGGTCCCTGTTCGAGCAGGGCTGGCTTCCTTCAGTGGTGTCACTCAGGCGGAGGACTTCCCTAATCCGTTCGGGGGGAGCGAGTGTGCTTCGTCCCCTATCTGATAAGAGGCGTCGGATTTCCAGTCCATCCATTCCTCCGAGGGCTTTCTGGAATATTATGGCCTTCAGCTACATAACTTCACCCCCCGCCTCTATCCTGCACATCGCAGGCTATGTTGCTTTATGCGAGCTATTTCTGGGTGTTGAAGCCCATTTTGAACTATGGAGAAAATTGTTCTACCTTGTCCCGCGTAACCATGAGGGGTCAATATTTGAAGTGGGCGGAGCTGAAGTGTGGGGCATTGCCGATACCGGATACCCCTCCGGCACACCAAGGAAGGCATCTGAAGAATGGCCTTCCGAATGGTTCTACATCGAGGACGTTGCGCTTCCTGACCTAGTTCGAAAGGGTATCCCTGAGTTTCCAAGCGTTCCACTAAAGAAACGCCACAGTTGGCGCCCCCGGAGCCTTCAGGAGGACGATGGTGCGGAGGTTCGTCAACTCTTGGGCAAGATAAAGACGCCCGCATAGTCCAGATTAACAATGGTCGAGGTAATGGCGACCTCCATAACACGAGGGGTTCAGCCGCTTCAATATAGAGGGCTCCCAATGTGGCACTACAACGGGAGGGCAGCGCCTCCGACTCGGCCGAAAAGATGCAGGTACCCCGCGCTCTGGCCAAAATCTTGGCCGAGCTGTTCAAAGGAGGACTAGGAATTTCTTAGCATCAATCGCAGAGATGGATATTCTATGTATAATCCTCCCGGTTGGGTAAGTCCCCATCATACGCTTTACTCATTCCAAGGCGTCCGGATTACCTTTATAAATTTCTAATCTGCTTATAACAGCATTGGCGAAGAATCACCGAGGGTTTACAGCCCCACAGCCTCGGGACCTGGCAACCGGAGCTGGATCCCGGGTCCGAAGAAGATCTGGACCTATTCGTGGTACTCACGGAAGGGTGTTTTACCAGGCGAGCTACGATGGCACGGAAGTGGCCAATATCGCCGATTATCCTGGTCTTCTCCCTGCTTCCCACGTAAGTCGTCGAGAAAAAATCTCTCTCGAAAAGAGCTTCTTCGCAGTGCCTCACCCATCGCACTGTCTCGTGCTCCACAGGGGAGACGTTCAGCACGTCACGCTACTCCAGGGGCGGCTCCAAAGAGAGTGGCTCCGGCGCCGAGCAAGGCTTCTAAAAAGAAGGTCGGTGAAGTCACGACCGGTCCCTCGTCAAAGAGGTAGGGATACAAAGGTATACTTTAGCAGTCACATCCAACTGTAACTTGTACGCTTGTTTGACACCAGGAAAAAGGTTCACCGGACTAAATACGAGGGTCCGGCCAGCCGTACTCCCAGCGCCCAGGATTTAGACCCTGTTGGAAAGGCGGGAGCCGACGTAGGAACAGTGCCGGACTGTCCTTCGGCCGAGGGTTCGAAGAATATGTTCGTTACCAACTCGGAAGTGGAGAGCGCCATAAATCATCGGCGCTACAGGGCTGTTTTACGAGACCCTGAGTTCTCGGAAGAGGCATTTAATGCCTTCAGCTCGGCTGATGCGTACATCCGTACTGCTCAAAACAGGCTTAGTAGAGCCACGAAGCAGTATTTAGCAGATGTGTGGGTAAGTTTTCTTTGTCCGAATAGGATAACCATATGCCAGTAGCCCCCGGGACTGAAAGCAGTTGGTACAACTGACTTAAATACCGTTGTATGACCAGGTTCTTACAGAGAAGAACAACCTGCTATCCCAAGAGCTGGAACAATGTCGGACGCAGCTAAATGCTCCTACCGTCGAACTGGAAAAGTCCAAGTAGGCGTCACCTGGTAATATTCCCTTCCAAAGAGAAAATATACTTATATGCCCTCAATATTAACAGTCTTGCCTATACCATGACATAATGGTCGTGGGGACTCAAAGAGGCGTTGGAAGTCACATAGCGAATGAGCGAGAAGCCAAAAGCCTACAAGCTACAAAGCGATCGTGGTAATCAAGGCACCATTATTGAGAAAAACCAGCTCCAGGATTGCAAGACCCAGCTAGGCAAAGAGCTGAAAGATGTGCGGGCCCAGCTAGTCGATTTTGTGAAGGAGAACAAACAGCTGCGGGGCGGCATATTCAGTATGTATCTGAACTATTTTGAAAGTAGTTTGGCGATAGGAGAAACTGATATAGCTATGATTGCAGGTATATTAACGGGTCGTCCTGAAGAGGAGGTGTCCGGATCATCGAGTGATCTGCTGCAAAAGATCTCGCAAGTGCACGAACAAGCGCGGGTGGCGATGCGGAGTGTTGCCAAGGCTCTATGGCCATCCGCCTCCCCTCTAGGAAGTATGCAGGAGCTTGTAGAGCGGTTCAAAGGAGCACGGCGGTGTATCCGGCTATGGAAGATATCGGCTTGTCGAGAGGGTGTGCGAGAGGCTTGGGCCATGGTGAAGACTCGGTATACCAAGCTTGATCCTAATTACATGCCGCGGGTCGGTCCGGTAGGGCCGAATGGGGAAGAAATTCCCGTTCGTTTGGTGTATGACCAAGTAGGAGTGGCCGCCAAATATTCCCAACAGGATTGTAAGTTAGATCGCATGTTGGACGGTATAGAGGAGGAAGTGTTTGAGTCCAAGTGACTATGTACTTGCCTCACCGTATGGAATTCTAGCTTAATTGTATATCATTTGTCATGGCAGACCTTTTCGCTTCAACCTCCGGACCCAAAGGTGCGGAGTGTTTTCGAATACAGTCAGCGGCGAATAGGTCAGTATGCGTGGAAAACTAAGCGTAGGGGTCATAGTTGCTTGAACAGACAAGTTGTATCCGGCTGGTTATGTTATATTCTGATGAGATTGTAAGAAACATCTTCCGGGAGAATAGTTCCGTTAAGGGTTCCTTTCCGTGGTATGCATGCATTAGTAGACATGTCGAATTGTGATGTGAAAATCACGGTGTGTACGACCACGGGGTTCACAATAGAGTGAGTGCAAAAAGTACTTTTCATCCACCGACCGAATATTCCCTTAAGAACGCTAGCTTTGGCTTCACCGGTTGAGGTACACATCCGGATGACCCGCGGTAACAATAATCGGCAGAGGTGCTCCCTTTACCACCTAGCCGAACAATCAGGAACGTAAAGGGTAAGCACAGGAGCCAGGCAACCCAGCTTGGCCAAAACTTAAGTCATATCGATGCATATAATGGTGAAGAAAATACATACGGAAAAAAACGCGTATGTGTGATGAGCTTAATGCTCGGCAAGTAATATTAACAAGCTACATTAAAAGAAGCCCTCAGGTATAGTGAGCGTACGTTTGTAAAAATGTGTACGTCAGAAGTATTCGATCAAGCCGAATGAGAGCTTTAAAGCAAAAAAATTGTGTAAAAAGGGGGAAAGAGTTATGGAAACTATAAGGGAGAAGGAGACTAACAAAGTGTTCGTCTCTAGGCATAGAACCTTCGGAGTCTAGCCGCATTCTAGGGGTTCGGCTCTAGACGATTGTCTGATGCGTCATGAAGACGGTACGCTCCTCCGGTAAGAACTTCGTCAATAATGAAGGGACCCTCCCATTTGGGCTTGTGTTTGTCCTTTTTCTTCTCCGGCAAGCGTAGAATGAGTTCGCCAACGTTGTAAGTCTTGGCCCGTACTTCTCTGCTTTGATATCTTCGAGCGTGTTGTTGATAAAATGCTGAACAGGCTTTGGCTGACGTCGCGCTCTTCCTCTGTAGCGTCTAGGCTGTCTGCCGATCCAACTTCGGCCTCTTTCTCTTCGATACATACGCTTTTCGAGGTGAGTCATGTATAATATCCTTGAGGTAATACAGCCTCTGCACCATACACCATGAAGAAAGGTGTGTATCCGGTAGTATGGTTGGGCGTGGTCTGCGGCCCAGTCGGAGTCGAGCTCCTCGACCCAGTGTTTGTCTGATTCTTTCAAAGATCGCACTAGTCTGGGTTTGATGCCTCTCATAATAAGACCATTAGCTCGCTCGACTTGACCGTTGGTTTGCGGGTGGTAGACAGAGGCGTAATCGAGCTTAATGCCCAGATTAGCACACCAAGTTTTCACCTCGTCAGCTGTGAAATTCGAACCGTTATCGGTGATGATGCTGTGCGGTACACCATAACAGTGTACCACATTGGATATAAATGCAATCACCAGTCCGGACTCGGCCGTTTTAGCTGGTCGAGCCTCTATCCACTTGGTGAATTTGTCCACCATGACTAGCAGATATTTTTTCTTATGGCTTCCCCCTTTAAGGGTCAGGCCATGTCCAAACCCTGCACCGCAAAAGGGCCATGTAATGGGGATTGTTTGTAGAAGCGGTTGGGGGCATATGGCTTTGGTTGGCAAAAAGTTGGCATCCGACACGGTATTGGGCGAGGTCCCGTAGGTTCCGCTGCGGAGCCATAGGCGATAAAATCTGTCTGGAAGGCCTTAGCGACAAGTGCCCTGACTGCGGCGTGGTGCCCACCGAGACCGGCGTGAATTTCTGCCAAGAGTTCCGCCCCTCCTCCTCGGAGATACACCTTTGAAGGACTCTGGTAGTGCTTTTCTTGTAGAGCTCTCCTTCGTGAACTTTATAGGCCTTCGAACGCCGGATGATGCGGCGAGCCTCGTTCTGATCTTCTGGGAGCTTCTTCCTATTAAAGTAGGCCAAGAAGTGACGCCCGGATAATTAAGCTACAGTAATTCTCTGCTAATGATGCCATGTCACTTCGATTACTATCGCTAATCTCGTGTTAGTTCGAAACCGATTCAAATTCAAATTCAATTAAAGGAAAATAATAAAAGTTTTCAAACAATGAAACCAAAATGTTCGAGGTGGGTTAGATAAATCATGTGTAAATACGATGGAGAAACCAAACCTTGGTAAAATGTTTAAGGGCTCTAAACTAAATAAAACAGTAGTGAAAACAATTAAACAAATACTTATCGGATTTTATAAAATATTAAAAATATTTTATTATGGGTTAAGAATTGATGTGACAGCAGTTTGTTTATAAATACTACTTTAGGTACTAGTGGTGACTTTTGTAAAAGCTAAAAATTAAAAGAAACTAGAAATGAAATAGAAAAGAAAATAAGAAAAAGAATCAAAACAGAAACAGAACTAACACACACACACACAAAAGGAAAGAACCCCGATTGCTCCGGCCCAAAGAGCCTCAGCCCAATCGGGCCATGTCCGCCAGTCGGCCCACCCCCATGGCCCCTTAACCCCCACCCCGACCGGAACCCTAACCGGTCCACTCCCCACGTTCCCCACTCCCCCCCCCCGACCTCTCCCCCTCGCTCCCTCTGTAACATCCCAAATTTCCTATTTGGAATGTTTTACAATTATAGCTAAGCATCCTATGCATCCTGTTTGAATTTGAATGCCATTTGAAGTTTCAGGAATTTTGAGTTTTGAATTTGACTTTCAAACTTTGGCATGTGGGAAACATTTCAAAAACTAAGCACGATAAATACTTGATCAAAAGTATGAGAGGAGCAAACATGACACTCCAAAAATATCGGAGGAAACAAAGCCAAAAGATTTGGATTCAAATCTGAATTTTATTTGAATTTGAAAAAATGGATTTTTATAAAGTTTGGATTTTGCCTTTGGAAAAATGTTCAAATGAAAGGGAATATTCCCCTGATCATTTTGGTATATATATACCCTATATAAAATATTTATAGATATGGTTTTATTTGTGTTTTAGTTTAATTTTAAAAATAAACTTTAAAAAAACCCCAGGCTACCCGAACCACCCCCAGCCCAATGAGGCCAAGACTCACACTGGCCCGGCCCACCAAGTACCCACTGGCTGCCGAGCCGAGCGTGGCCCAATTACCCCTCGCCGAAACCCCTGTGCCTCGGCCACCCGCCGCCCCCTCTCTCTCTCTCTTCACTGGCCCCGCCCATCTTCTTCCTCGCCCACGACGCCGTCATTGGAGATCGCTGGGATCCCGAAGGATCCGGGATCCCGATCGATCCGCCTGATCGACCCTCGAAGACGCCCGAGGCCTGGCTATAAAAGCCGAGCCCTCCGCACCCCAGTCCCCCCCTCGCCTCGCCGGAGCCCCTCTCCCTCGCTCTCCCGAAGCACGCTGGAGTTCAAGCTCTCCCTCACGCCAAAGTCACCGCCGTGGCCGCCCAGCCCTCCCGACCACCCCGACCCCATGAACCACTCCCGACCACGTCGCATCCTCCAAGCGACTTCATGGGACCTCCCAGGCCACTGGAAGCCCAGACGCACTCTCGCCCGCCGCCGCATGATGTCAGCCGGGACTCCGATAAGCAGGGAAAACATCCCCCGTCAGATCCTAGATGAGCGGCTAAGATTAGAACTCAGAAGGTAAGTTTTATTTAGAAAACCGGCCGGTTCAATCGGTTTATTTATTAGGTTAGGTCTATTTCTTTTAGGCCAGTTCGTTTTAGTTAACCCTAGGGCCCGTTTAGACTATTTAACGCAAAGGGCACGCTTTTAGGCCCATTTGGCCTTTTTCTTTTATTTTGATTTTCTCGTTTTAGCAGAATAGTTTACATTTTCAAAATTGATATCTTTTATTCTGTTTATTATTTTTAGATGATTCTTTTTTGTTGGATTGCAAATTTTATGTAGTTTCTGTAGAATATATATTTAGCTATGTTAAAAATAATTAAAAATGCTTTAATTTAGTTTTAGTCAGAATAGTAAATCTGCTATAACTTGAGTTAGAAAAAATTATTTTTGCATGATTCTTTTTGTCCCAACTTTATTTTGACATTGCCAAACCATAGAAATTAATTTGGGTATTTTAGGATTATTAAAAAAATTAGTTTGAGCAGAATCTTGTTAATCCTAATTAATTAGCTAGATGCTGTTTTCTTATTAATTTAAATAGCAAATAAATTTATTTTTAACTTGTGATTGATTATTCTAGGATAGTTTCTGCCACTCCATTAGATGAACTTTTATTTATAATTAATAAAAGTTTTAATTTATTTTTCTTAATAGGAATTGAATTAGGCCTATTAGGAGTTTTATAATAGCTTTTAAATTAATTCTTTTTGCTCCTAGTTGCTTAGTGAATCCTTTTCTGTTAAGTTAACTTAAAACCATGATTAGGTTATATTAAGGAATTTTTGTTATATAAAAACTATTTTAGTTATTGTTTGGAGTAGGGAAAAACTTTGAGTTGTTTTCTTTGAGTTTTCCTTTTGGATTTGGTTTTGGTTGTTTTGTTGTGTTATGTTACTTTTGTTATGTTGTGTGATCCTATTGCTTTGTGCTTATTGTGTTATTGTTTGTCTCGGTAGAGTTTCCGGAGTGAGAAGCTTGCTACTCTGACTCTTTAGCTTACGAGGATCATCGGCAAGGCAAGTCTTGATCATGTTATTTCTATACCTATGTTTTTGTGCATTAGTAGTTGTCACCACCCCACCATGCATGCGATAGTGAAATCTTGAAGTCATTAAACTTGAGTAGTATCATGTGGTAGGATAGAACCAATCCTTGCATGACCCGGGACGTAGTAGTTACTTTGCTATGCTCGTGAAGCGGGTTTTGGGTATGAGTGATATTCATAAGCAAGATGTGAGAGTCAATGATGATGACAACCCCATGAACTACAATGATCAAGATGGACTTGGAAAATCACTCTTTGGGTGGAGGATTTGGCCGACGAGCACCTGGAGCACCAGTGGTGGCGGGATGCATGGAGAAGCGCCATGACATCCTGTGGAAAGCTTCACCCAGCCACAAAGAGAAGGATGGATGCCCCATGACCGGAAGCTTACTGTGCAGCCGCAAGCCATTATGGGCTCTGGCTGGGTTGACCCTAATGGTAATGACTGGCTGGACGGTACTACGAGAAGTAGAAGAACGGTAGGATTGGATGGTACGGCGGTGGCGGAAGAACTCTTTGGAAGACCCTGTTTCATCCGTCCGTCTTCAAACACCATGAAGTGCTAAGACTTTAAAGGAGGAATGATTCTTATGGGAAAGTGCGCAAACCTCTCAGAGAGTTAAAGATCTAATCGATTAGCTGTGTCCCGATTACGGACATTTGAGCCTCTGGAACTTGGAAGTATTCGGATATCTCAACACTTTGAAACTAATGAATTAATTTGAGGGTTTATGACTTAATAATTTGGGAGCGAGATTTTGGTTGGCGGAACCATCTCAATAACTACCAACAATTTGTAGTAAATTGCAAACAAGTCCACCGTAGTAGGATAAAATTGGCTTTACGCAAAATGATGAAACTTAGAGCTCCACGGCCAAAATGCATATAGTGTTAGTAAGTTTATTATTGTTGTTCTTCATGACTTGCCGACTTATTCAAAAGCTGACCTACATGGCTGCAACGTCTTATGTTGCAAGTAGGTATATTCCGATCAGAGGTGAGGCTACGCTCGCTTGGCGATTGCCCTTTGGAGTCGGATGGACTCGCTTTACCTTCGACGCCTTCCGTAGCATTAGTAGTTTATTTCTCATGAGTTGGCCTTTGAGCCAAATTTATTCTCTTGTAATAAAGACTCTATATGAGAATCGTGTAATAATATTCAGGTGTGATTGAACTTTTGATTACTATATCGATGTACCGTGAGTACCAGCATGATCTTGGGATGGTATGCATACGTAGATTTGACCGATTTTGGGTCAGGTCGCTCTGAGATGGTATCAGAGCACACGCCCAATGACCGTCAGAGATCGTAACCCCTAGGATCGGAAAGCCATTAGCAGAGACCATTTACTTTAACTCCTTTTCATTCCGTAAATTCTCCCCTGTTCAATTCTGACTCTTCTCCTAATTTTCAACATTCTAGATGGCCGTCGAGTTCACCCCAGTTTTGCTACCGGAGTTTTGCCAGCCCGATGAGACGATGCCCTTCGGAAGAAAGCTGGTCCAGATGGTGAAGCGGTGAAGATAGCACTACCCTCGATCACCGGAAACCCACTAATGCACTTCAGCGGACACCCGCTACAGTGATTGAAGTGCATATCCCAGGAGAACCTTTGGAGGACACACGGAGCCTATCAACTTTGAGTTCACCGAGTTCAAACTGGATCATCGGAAGGACGTGGCGATCTATCGAGCACTTGGACATCTCCGAGAGGAGTACAGGCCGAGCTTCGATCACTCGTGACTCTCGCCATGGTTTCTCGCAGGGCAAGGAATGGAGATATCATCCGTACCATTGAGGACGATTCCACTCTCTCAGACATCCAGGACTTGGAGTGTCTTCTCAGAAACGAGAGATTCAGACTCGCCGTAACTGAAGACACACTGGAAGCTTTTGTTCCGCGAATCGAACTGGAGGAGAAGGCACGCGAGACTTCCTTGGCCATGAGGAAGAAATCACGGACTTCATGGAGATAGTCGACGACACGAAGATGAAGCTTGCCGCGATAGAGGAAAAGATGGACTTGGGAGAGGACCTTTATCCGAGTGGAGATGAAGGACCCCTCGTGAGCAATGATCAGGGGATTTTGAAGGAGTACCACTAAAGGAAACCCCAAGAGGAGGCGCCCACCGATGAAGACTTTTTAGTCGACCACCATGTTATCTTTTATTTTTTCGTCGATCGCTTAGGCCGATGTTTTTCCTTCGATTAGTCATGAGCTTTTGTAATCGAGTTTTGAACCATGTTTGAGTGGAATGAATAAATGATTGGTGTGTTATATGATTGTGCATTCATATGGGTAGTGTTATTCCTCATAGACCATTGTTCTATTCTAATTTCTCATCCACTCCAAAACACGGATGCCTCCGAGACGTGACCTCGGTTTTCCGCCGAGCTCACCAGCTGCTCCAGCAGCGAATGCAATCGATGCAACTGCTTATCCGGAATCGTAACAACAACACCAACAATCCACCGCCACCACCCACTGTGGACAACTTGACTCGATTTACGAGGTTGAATCCGCCCGGTGTTCTCTAGCAAAGACCGAGCCAATTATGGCTGTTGATTGGCTCCGCTATATCGGATGTGAGCTAGTCTCCGTTGGATGCACTGATGCTGAGAAGGTGCGCTTTGCCGCGCATCAACTTGATGGACCAGCAGCTTCTTGGTGGGAGAACTACACCGCCACTTTTCCCATTGGTGCCATCACATGGGACCAATTCCAGCAGGCCTTCCGCACCTCTCATGTCTCAGCTGGAGCCATTAGTCTGTAGAAGCTTGATTTCCGCAACTTACGCCTGGGGAACCGTCTTGTGGCACGATGCGTGGATGAATTCAGCAAGCTTGCTCGCTATGCCCCGATGATGTGGCCACAGATGCCGCCAAGCAGGAGAAGTTCCTTGAGGGACTCAATGATGAAGCCCGAGCATGCAGCTCATTGTGGCTACCTTCAACAACTACCGGGAGCTGGTAGACAAGGCCACCATTCTTGAAGGCAAGCAGCAGCAGATAGAAAGTCTAAGCGGAAGTACAGCTAGGGGAAGCACAACTCGGGAGCTCAGCAGAAGCCCCGCTATGCACCATACTCAGGAGGGCACACCCATCATAACCATGGAGGTCATAACCATGGAGGAAATGGGAACAACCGCAGCCAGGACAACAAGTCAGGCCATGGCAATGGCAATGGCAACGGTAATGGCAGTCAGCACCGTTCTGCCCCGGCTCCGAAGGATCTGAGCCACATCACCTGCTTCAAGTGCCAGAAGACAGGGCACTATGCCACCGACTGCCCGGAGGCCAAGCGGAGGAATGGAAATGGCAATGGAGGCTCAGCGAAGAAGCCCAATCCGTTCCCTCGTGCTCAGGTGAACCACATCGACGTGGAGGACGTCTATGATCAGCCGGACACTGTGGTTGGTAAGTTTTTATTGAATTCACGTTCGGTTTTGGTTCTCTTTGATTCGGGTGCAACGCATTCATTCATATCAAGGGTAGTTGTGGAAAAGTACGGATTGCCCACTAGAACCCTTAGAAGCCCCCTTCGCGTCGATTCTGCAGGAGGAGAAATGATGGCGAGTTTAAGCTGTCATGCAACCCTCAACATCGGGAACCATAAATTTCCTTGAGACCTCCACGATGTTGGAAACCCAGACCTTGGATGTAATCCTAGGCATGGATTGGTCGACGAAGTTTGAAGGGAACATAGACTGTGCCTCAGAAGTCCATTCTGCGCTCACCACCGGAGCGTAAGAGGATCAAGTATGTAGCCAGCATGCCCAGATGAAGAACAGTGCATTCCCTCACGGGAGTTGTTCAGGAGGAAGTGCCGATGGTGCAAGACTTTCCGATGTTTTCCGGAGGAATTACCAGGAATGCCACCGGACAGGACATTGAATTTCTGATTGAGTTGTTGCCCGGCACAGCCCCAATATCCAAGAGACCTTATCGGATGCCACCGAGCGATTTGAAGGAGATCAAGAACCAAATTAATGAGCTATTGGAGAAGGGATATATTCGCCAAGCTTCATCACCTTGGGGAGCCCCAGTTCTTTTGGTAGAGAAGAAGGATGGAACCTTGAGAATGGTTGTTGATTATCGTTCGTTGAACGACGTGACCATCAAGAACAAGTACCCTCTACCGATGATTAATGATTTATTTGATCAGCTAGTTGGAGCCAAGGTATTCTCCAAGATCGATCTTCGATCGAGGTATCATCGATTGAAGATCCATGAAAAGGATATACCCAAAACAGCATTCACTACGGTATGGTTTATATGAGTATACCGTCATGTCGCTTTGGATTGACTAATGCTCCCGCATACTTCATGAATTTGATGAACAAGGTATTTATGGAATATCTGGACAAGTTTGTCGTGGTGTTCATCGATGATATACCGATTTTCTCCAAGAGCGAGGAAGAGCATAAGGAACATTTGCGTCTAGTTACGGAGAAACTTCGAACTGTCGGTTGTATGCCAAGTTGGTAAATGTGAATTCTCGGCTGAAGGAAGTCGGATTCCTCGGACATGTTATTTCAGGAGAAGGAATAGCGATTGACCCCACCAAGGTTGTATCGGTCACCGATTGGCAGTCACCCACCCGCGGTCAAGGAGATCCATGATTTTCTCGGACTCGCGAGGATATTATCGGAGGTTTATTGAGAATTTCTCAAGATTGCCAAGCCCATGATCGAGCTGTTGAAGAAGGAAGCCAAGTATGTTTGGACCGAGGCTTGTGAAGCCAGCTTTTCAGGAATTGAAGAAAGCGTTTGGTTACAGCCTAGTACTGATTTTGCGGACATACACAAGGATTACGGGTATATTGTGACGCTTCTCGTCGGGGACTCGGAGGAGTACTCATGCGAGGAAGGAAAGTTGTAGCTTATACCTCCGCATAGCCATTCGACCACACGAGCTGAATTATGCCACACATGATTTGGAGTTAGCAGTCAGTAGTGCATGCACTCAAGACACAGAGACATTTCCTCATCGGAAACCGTTGTGATGTTTACACAGATCACGAGAGCTTGAAGTATATTTTCACATGAAGGAATTGAACCTCGAGCGGAGGAGATGGCTAGAATTGATAAAGGACTATGACATGAGATTGCATTACCACCGGTAAAGCTAATGTTGTAGCAGATGCTTTGAGTCGTAAGAGTTATGTGAATACTCTTACGGGAGGATTACCCCAGGAGTTAGTCGATGACCTCAGAGATCTCCGACTGGAGATAGTTCCGAGAGGATTTGTGGCAACTCTGGAAGTTCAGTCCACTTTGGCCGAAAGGATTCGTGAAGCCCAGAAGTCGGACAAGGAAATTAATGAGATAAAGCGAAAGATGGAGGAAGGAAAAGCTAAAGGATTCCGTAAGGATGAACATGGTACTAAATTGTTTGAGGAGGCGTATTTATGTGCCCAATGATCCCGAGCTCGAGAAGCTAATTCTTGGGAGGCTCATGATTCACCGTACTCGATTCACCCAGCAACACCAAGATGTACCTCGGATTTGAAGCAAAGTTTCTGGTGGGCAGGTATGAAGAAGGATATTGCCGAGTATGTAGCCGTATGCGATGTTTGTCAACGCGTGTAAAGCCGAACATCGAAGCCAAGAGGGTTACTTCAACCTTTGCCGATTCGATTGGAAATGGGAGAAACTTGGAATGGATTTCATCACAGGATTACCCAGGACCCGTTCGAGTTATGATTCTATCCGGGTAGTAGTTGATCGTTTGACTAAGGTAGCTCACTTCATTCCGTGAAGACTACCTATACGGTGCCAAGTTGGCCAGGATATACATGACCAGGATCGTATATGCGCATGGAGTTCCGAGGAAAATCGTGTCGATAGAGGAACGGTTTACCTCAAAGTTTTGGAAGCAGTTGCATGAAACTTTGGAGTGCGAGGCTGGAATTGATGCGACTTTTCATCCGCAGCAGATGGATGACCGAGAGAGTCAATCAGATTACGGAGGACATGTTGAGAGCTTGTGTACTAGACTATGGGTCTAGCTGGGATGATAATTTGCGTCACGCAGAGTTCTCATACAACAACAGTTATCAATCCGGTTTGAAGATGGCCCCTTCGAGGGCTCTATCACGGAAGGAGGTGCGTAACACCATTCTTTGTGGGATAGTGTTGGAGATCGATCACTTTTCGTTCCGACCTTATCAAGGATTCGAAGAAAGTCAAGCTGATTCGAGACAGGCTCAAGATAGCACAGTCAAGACAGAAGAGTTATGCCGACAAGAAGCTTAAGGAAGTGACTTACGAAGTGGGAGACCGAGCATACCTTCGTGTGTCTCCACTTCGTGGAATCAAGAGGTTTGGTGTCAAGGAAAGTTAGCACCCGATTCATTGGCCCCTACAAAATCCTCGAGCGTCGTGGAGAAGTTGCATACAAGTTGGAATTGCGGAAGGATTGTCCGGAGTTCATGATGTCTTCCACGTTTCTCGGTTGAAGAAGTGCCATGCCGACATGGCCGATGTTCCGTTGAGAGACACCGGTGCCCCTAGAGGCCATACAACTTGACACTGATCTCGACTTACAAGGAGAAACCCGTCCGTATTCTCGAGGCCGCAAAGCGAGTCACCCGCAGCAAGGTCATCAAATTTTGCAAAGGTGCTGTGGAGTCACCACAGGAGGAAGAAGCCACACAGGAGCGCGAAGAAGACCTTCTTGAGACCACCGCACCTATTTGCTAGTTAACCCGAATCTCGAGGCGAGATTCATCTTAAGATGGAGTAGGTTTGTAACATCCCAAATTTCCTATTTGGAATGTTTTACAATTATAGCTAAGCATCCTATGCATCCTATTTGAATTTGAATGCCATTTGAAGTTTCAGGGAATTTTGAGTTTTGAATTTGAATTTCAAACTTTAGCATGTGGGAAACATTTCAAAAACTAAGCACGATAAATACTTGATCAAAAGTATGAGAGGAGCAAACATGACACTCCAAAATATTAGAGGAAACAATGCCGAAAGATTTGGATTCAAATCTGAATTTTATTTGAATTTGAAAAAATGGATTTTTATAAAGTTTGGATTTTGCCTTTGGAAAAATGTTCAAATGAAAGGGAATATTCCCCGATCATTTTGGTATATATATACCCTATATAAAATATTTATAGATATGGTTTTATTTCTGTTTTAGTTTAATTTAAAAAATAAACTTAAAAAAAAGAAACCCCTGGTGTGACCAGGCCACCCAGTGCCCGGCCAACGCACCGCGCTGGCCCGGCCACAATGCCCACACAGCCCACTGCCAAAGCCAGCCGAGCGAGCCAGCCCAGCTCACCCACCCCCTGAAACCCCAGGCCTCGGCCACCCGCCACCGCCTCTCTCTCTCTCGACTCGTGGGCCCCGCCCATCTTCTTCCCTCACGACGCATCGCCATGGAGATCACCGATCCTGATCGACTTCGAAGACGCCCGAGGCCACGGCTATAAAGCCGAGCCCTCCGCACCCCATTCCCCCCTAGCCTCACGGGAGCCCCTCTCCCTCACTCTCTCCAAGCACGCCGGAGCGAAGCTCTCCTCACGCCAAAGTCGCCGCTTGTCGGCCTTGACCCTCCCAGACCACCCCCGACCCCCCAGAACCACTCCCCGACCTCGTCGCATCCTCCCGACGACTCATGGGACCTCCCAAGCCTTTGGAAGCCCCGAGGCACTCTCGCCACTTGCACATGCCCGTCATGGGACTCCGTAAGTCAGGAAAACATCCTCCGTCCGATCCTAGATGAGCGGCTAGGATTAGAACCCCAGAAGGGGTAAGTTTTATTTAGAAAACCGGCCGGTTCAATCGGTTTATTTATTAGGTTAGGTTTATTTCTTTTAGGCTGGTTCATTTTAGTTAACCCTAGGGCCCGTTTAGACTATTTAACGCACAGGGCACAGTTTAGGCCCATTTGGCCTTTTTCTTTTATTTTGATTTTGCTTTTAGCGTAATAGTTTGCTTTCAAAAATTGATATCTTTTATTCTGTTTATTATTTTAGATGATTCTTTTTTTGTTGGATTGCAAATTTTATGTAGTTTCTGTAGAATATATATTTAGCTATGTTAAAAATAATTAAAATGCTTTAATTTAGTTTTAATCAGAATAGTAAATCTGCTATAACTTGAGTTAGAAAAAATTATTTTTGCATGATTCTTTTTGTCCCAACTTTATTTTGACATTGCCAAACCATAGAAATTAATTTGGGTATTTTAGGATTATTAAAAAATTAGTTTGAGCAGAATCTTGTTAATCCTAATTAATTAGCTAGATGCTGTTTTCTTATTAATTTAAATAGCAAATAAATTTATTTTTAACTTGTGATTGATTATTCTAGGATAGTTTCTGCCACTCCATTAGATGAACTTTTATTTATAATTAATAAAAGTTTTAATTTATTTTCTTAATAGGAATATAATTAGGCCTATTAGGAGTTTTATAATAGCTTTTAAATTAATTCTTTTTGCTCCTAGTTGCTTAGTGAATCCTTTTATGTTAAGTTAACTTAAAACCATGATTAGGTTATATTAAGGAATTTTTGTTATATAAAAACTATTTTAGTTATTGTTTGGAGTAGGGAAAAACTTTGAGTTGTTTTCTTTGAGTTTTCCTTTTGGATTTGGTTTTGGTTGTTTTGTTGTGTTATGTTACTTTTTGTTATGTTGTGTGATCCTATTGCTTTGTGCTTATTGTGTTATTGTTTGTCTCGGTAGAGTTTCCGGAGTCTTGAAGCTTGCTACTACGACTCTTTAGCTTACGAGGATCATCACCAAGGCAAGTCTTGATCATGTTATTTCTATACCTATGTTTTTGTGCATTAGTAGTTGTCACCACCCCACCATGCATGCAGTAGTGAAATCTTGAAGTCATTAAACTTGAGTAGTATCATGTGGTAGGATGAACCAATCCCCTTGCATGTCCCCGTGACGTAGTAGTTACTTTGCTATGCTCGTGAGACGGGTTTTGGGTATGAGTGATATTCATAAGCAAGATGTGAGAGTCAATGATGATGACAACCCCATGAACTACAATGATCAAGATGGACTTCGGAAAATCACTCTTGGGTGGAGGACGGTTGACGGGCACCTGGAGCACCCAGTGGTGGCGGGATGCATGGAGAAGCGCCATGACATCCTGCGGAAAGCTTCACCCAGCCACAAAGAGAAGGATGGATGCCCCATGACCGAAGCTTACTGTGCAGCCGCAAGCCATTATGGGCTCTGCTGGGTTGACCCTAGTAGTGACTGGTACGGACGGTACCACGAGAAGTAGAAGAACGGTAGGATTGGATGGGTACCGCAAAGGTGGCGAAGAACTCTTTGGAAGACCTCCTCGTTTATCTGGCCCCGCCTTCAAACACCATGAAGTGCGAAGACTTTAAAGGAGGGAATGATTCTTATGGGAAAGTGCGCAAACCTCTGCAGAGTTAAAGATCTAATCGATTAGCCGTGTCCCGATTCACGGACATTTGAGCCTCGGAACTTGGAAGTATTCGGATATCTCAACAATCAAACTAATGAATTAATTTGAGGGGTTTATGACTTAATAATTTGGGAGCGAGATTTTGGTTGGCGGAACCATCTCAATAACTACCAACAATTTGTAGTAAATTGCAAACAAGTCCACTTTGTAGTAGGATAAAATTGGCTTTACATAAAATGATGAAACTTAGAGCTCCTGACCAAAATGCATATAGTGTTAGTAAGTTTATTATTGTTGTTCTTCATGACTTGCCACTTATTCCAAAAGTCGACCAACATGGCTGCAACGTCTTATGTTCTTGAGAGGTATATTCCATCGGGAGTGAGGCTACGCTTTCCGTAGCTTGGCGATTGCCCTTTGGAGTCGGATGGACTCGCTTTACCTTCTGACGCTTCAAGCAGCATTAGTAGTTTATTTCTCATGAGTTGGCCTTGAACCAAATTTATTCTCTTGTAATAAAGACTCTATATGAGAATCGTGTAATAATATTCAGGTGTGATTGAACTTTGATTACTATATCGATGTCTTGTGAGTACCGGCATGATCTTGGGATGAATGCAGAACCACGTAGATTTGACCGATTTTTTGGGTCAGGTCGCTACACCTCGTCTCTCCTCGATCCAATACGGATCGAGGGCACGCAACCAACAGGCTGTGCACGGAGGACCTCGTGTAAGCCCATCGCCGCTTACGGAACCCCGCCGTCACGGATTCTCACGGTTGCTCGTCACAAACTCTTCCCTTGGCACCATCAAGCCACGCCGCCTCTTCTTCCCCGACAACGAACGTGAGCTGCGCCTTCTCCTCTCCCCACGTCACTTTGTCCGTCCGCCAGATGACCGACTTCCCTCGCCACCGCTAAATGCTGGCGCCTCGGGCCTCCTCGCCTCGTGCCCTTGGCCGTGCCCAGCATAAGTTCCCCCTCCCTCCGCCTGCGGTTGCCACGTCAGGCGCCCCTCCGCCGCGGCCTCGCCTGCAACCCCCGCCTCCGTTAAATGCCGTCAGACCACCCGCCCTGCCTGGGACCACGCCTCTGTGCCCCTCGTGCCCCATTGCGGCAACCCCGCCCGTGTGCCACCGCCACTTCGCCACGGGCAGGCTATGGGCGCCCGTCCTTGCACACGCCTTGGCCACGTTAAGCCGCACTCATGCAATTAGGCCCCTAAGGGCAATGACAAGGGGGCAAAGCTGAGCCATTTAAAAAAAGATTATAATAAATATAATTAAATACTAAATAATAAATTAATTAACTAAATAATTAACTTAATTAATTCTGTTTAAACTAATTAATTAAATTAGTTAACCTAATTAATTGTAGTTAATAAACCTAATCATTTTAGTTAGCCTAATTAAATCTGATTAGTTAGTCTTAGACAATGACAACCGGGACCCACGCGTCAGTTTGACCCAGTCAACCAATCATTGTTCACTATGACATCAGCATGACATCATGCTGATGTCATAAATCCAATTTCGAATTAAATTAAATAATTAATTAAAATTCCAGAAATTAATAAAATCTTTAGAAAATCATATCTTTTAATCCGTAACTCGGATTAAATTATTTTCAAAATGAAAGTTGCTCAGAACGACGAGACGATTCCGGATACGCATCCCGTTCGTCCGACACACCCCCCTAACCTATCGAACTCGCAACTTTCCCGCTCCGGCTGCTATGCCCGAAAACGCGAAACACTGGGAATACTTTCCCGGATGTTTCCCCCCTTCACTGGTATCACCTCATACCGCGTTAGAACACGTCTAGCTCTGCTTGTTGTCCTATTATGCCCTTGCTTGCTATGTATTTACTGTTTCTCCCCTCTTCTCTCCGGTAGACCCTGGCGATTTTGATGCCCACGTGATGCGACTCGTCACGCGACGCCACCCTCCTTGTCTGAGCAACCAGGCAAGCCCCCTCCTTGATCACCGTGATATCGCCCTACTCCCTCTATCTTGCTTGCATTAGAGTAGTGTAGCATGTTCTTGCCTGCTATGCCTATCCCGATGCATAGCACATCTTTGCTACTACATTGATACCTTTACACGCATTCCTACTTGCCTAGTATAGGATGCTAGTATTTCCATACGTGGCCCTACATCCTTGTCCGTCTGCTGTGCTATACTTTTTGGGCCGTGATCACCGGGAGGTGATCACGGGTATATACTATATTTATACATGATACATGTGGTGACTAAAGTCGGGTCGGTTTGTGGAGCACCATGAGTGATTCACGGATTGGGGGCTGAAAGGACCTTTGTCCCAACGGCCCCTCTGTGTGGATCTTTGTGGCGGAGCGTCGGGCAGGTTGAGACTACAGGTGAGAGGTGGGCACAGCCTGGTCGGCGTTCAGCGGATACTTAACACGCTTAACGAGATCTTGGTATTTGATGCAGGTTGGGTGAATTGACCTTATCACGCACTAACCGCCACGTGGGACAAGATATGGGCAACCGGTGTCATGGTATCAGCAAAGCATTTCTTGACGCTGTCGAGGAGCGGGCGGCCTTGGCAGATTGGACTAGAACGCACACTAGGCTAGAGTGCGCTTTGGCCGCCCTACATAGCGTCTGCGGGTGTGCTAGAGGCGATGGGCCTGCACCCTGTGCGCGCTTAGGTTTAGACCGCGTGCGACCTCTATTATGCCTAGGTGGGGCTGCGGCGTGTTGATCTTGGCGGCCGGGCATGACCGAGAAAAGTGTGTCGACCAAATGGGATCGAGCGTGTCGGGTAATGTGGTGCACCCCTGCAGTGAAGTTAATCTATTGAATAGCCGTGATCTTGATAGCAGACGACTTGGAGTTGTACCTTGACCTTATGATAACTAGAACCGGATACTTAATAAAACACACCCTTCCAAGTGCGGATACAACCCGGTGGTCGCTCTCTAACGGGGCATTGAGGAGGGATCGCTGGTAGGATTATGCTATGCGATGCTACTTGGAGGACTTCAGTCTACTCTCTTCTACATCTTTGCAAGGCGGAGGCTGCGAGCGTAGTCTTCGACGGGATTAGCTATCCCCCTCTTATTACGGCATTCTGCGATTCAGTCCTTGATATGGCCCTTTACACATATATCCATGCATATGTAGTGTAGCTCCTTGCTTGCAGTACTTTGGATGAGTACTCACGGTTGCCTTGTTCCCCTTTTCCCCTTTCTTTACCCGATTGCTGCAACCCGACGATGGAGCCTGTGAGCGACGCCACAGTCGATGACTCCTACTACTGGAGGTGCCTACTACTACGTGCAGCCCAGCGGCGACCGAGAGTAGTTAGGAGGATCGAGCAGGGAGGCCTGCGCCTCTTCGATCTGTGTCCCGGTTTGTGCTAGCCTTCTTAAGGCAACTTGTTTAACTTATGTCCGTACTCGGATATTGTTGCTTCCATGACTTCGTCTATGATCGAGCACTTGTATTCGAGCCCTCGAGGCCCCTGGCTTGTATTATGATGCTTGTATGACTTATTTATGTTTTAGAGTTGTGTTGTGATATCTTCCCGTGAGTCCTCGATCTTGATCATACACGTTTATGCGTGCATGATTAGTGTACGATTGAATCGGGGCGTCACAAGTTGGTATCGAGCCCATCGCCTATAGGAATCCCCTTCCACACTCCTTGGCCAAGTCGAGTCTAGACTTTACAAAACTTTTACTAACATGGCTGTATGCGGCCCATGGGCCCACGTCGCCATTGGGTGGTATTAGGATCTTTTACTCCTCGTCTATACTCTGGGACTACGATCTCTCTTCTATTCGGGTTTAATGAATTTACGAAAATCTAACTTTAGGATCTCGTTATTACTTCCTCCCGGAGAACCCTCACTCCAGGATGATTACTCCGTGAAATGTAAGAATTCGGGTTACTCTCCAATATTCTCTCGAGACCTTGTGCACATCGCTTTTGCAATTCCCTACCACCAAAACATCCCTATGGATAAATACTTACACCTGTCGTTCTTACTTTTATTCCCAGTTGATCTTGTTATTACAAGATATCTCGAAATTCTCTCTATTGTTCCGAGAATCCTTTTGTGCCTACTGCCTTGTAGTTCCTTGTCGCTTGAATACCCCTACGGATAATTTCTCGCACTTACCGAGTATCCACTCATCCCAGCTTGATGCATGTATGTCACGAATCCTCGAAATATCATTCGATCTTCCGATAATCTTGAGCATCCTATTGCTCTTGAAATTCTTGATTGCTTGCATTATGGTTAATCCCATAAGTCTGGTAATCTTGTTGACATCCATTGTCATTGACATTTTGAGTCCGTTGATTCGATTTATTGCGAATGTTTGCAATCCTCAAACAGATCCTAGAATTCATCCTTAGAAGCTCCGGGCGTCGTTTTAATCATGAGTCGTTCTCGCCAATTAAATTGTCGTCGATTGTGCCCCTAAGTATTGAACTTATCCATCCTTGATCGGGCCTGCTTCTGATCCTTCGCTTTGTAAATCATAATTCCTTAGCAATTGCGCTCTAAGTTATTCAGTTGTTTCTATAATCCAATGTCTTTGCCTTGCTTCTTCCTCTGGTTGTGTGCCGATACTCACCCCAGATCCTTGTTGGATTTTATCCGACAATGTCCTTCATATTCAATAACCTTGAGACTTTCGTAGGATATATACCGCCTTTGGTAAATTGTATCATCTGCTTTTGAACAATGCTCTACTTTCGAGCTTGTATTATTTACCCCGAAGTTTGTGGTATATGTTCCTAAGAGGCCCCGATGGGTTGGACATATGGCTTCTCTAAACTGTGTGACCCCGGAAACTACTACGGGTCATAGTCCACTAGTGTTATGTCAGATAAAATTTCAACACACAAATTCGTTGAAGGCGAGAAGTGAATGAAAGGTTATGCATTAAAGAAGTGGGAGTCGACCTTGAACTTTGTGTTCATGCCCATGGACACGATGTAGATCCTATCATAGAAGCTTCTTGTAATAATAACTATTTCCTTGATATGAAATCAGCTGGTATCTATGTATTGATCATTTGCAGTCGTGGTCCCGACCACATTTTCTCTTTGATTCCATTTATCGGACAAGTTAAAGTACTTGCCTTTTGCAGATCAATACGCTTGCCCAACCTCTATTTTTGGTCTTCCTCGAGTATTAACCTCTGGTATCTCGAGAACTATGTTGCTTCCTGCGAGTCTTCATCTAGTATTGCTTCTCACCGATCTCGGATCCCCCCCAGGTTCTGAGTTATTAGTCACTCGAGAACACCGATAAGTGAATCGATTCCGCACTCCGATTCAATAACTCTAAGTAATTCTTGTTGCTTATGAAGTTTAATAATCCTTCAAGTCATTCCTAGCCTTATCGGCTATATCATTATCGTGCAAACTTCTAAGCTGTGCTACCTGGTCCTTCTTCCCGAGCACAAAATTTTCGACGATATGAGCTAAGCTTACGTCGATCTTCCTCGTCCTATCAGTTCGCCTTGAACAACAATCTTGATTTCAAGTTTGTGTCCTACCCATGGTTCCAATAACCTTCCGCTACCTCATTCCTTTGACTTGATGTCGTCGCTGATTGATTACATCTTATTGAAATCTCTCGACAAATTTGTCGTGGTCATCGTCAACATTTTGACTCCTTCCAGGATACCAATCAAATTCATGATGATGAGTACCACCCTCGTCCCTTGGTAATTTGAGTTACCATCGACAACATCCTTGCCTTCCTTCCGTCACAAACTTATTCCTCCTTATGGATGCAACTTGCAATCCAGCTTGTCTTATGTTCTACCTTGAAGTATTACTATCTCTAATGTCGAGGATGTTGTGAGAATTTCACCACCTCTTAAGAAATTCTTGTTGCAGCGATGCGTCTCGCCATCACCATTCTTTCTTGGTCCTCGTGTTGGTTCTAACCAGGATACCAACAGATGAATGGTGCTATTTGGATTCTGCCCTTCTAGCAACCCTATTGCTTTGAAGTTAATGGTTGGCCGTTCATTCTTAGACATTTGATTATTGAATCACCATTCCGACGTTGGTTGTGCAACCCAGCCCATATTTCGGGTGCACCTTTCAACCCATGTTTAATTGTGTATGTTTTCCTCGAGCATACCTCATTATGTCATCTGATCGACAAAATGTTATCTCCTTATTCACATAGTTGTGGAAATCCATCCTTTGGAAATCTCGAGGAATTGTCGCTGATTCCATCAGCCACCTCCTCGTCCTCTCCTTGGTTAAATGATGAACTCTTGTTTTGGAACTTCGCTTCCATAGTTCATATCCCGAGAATCTTGAAATGACATCTCGTCAATTTGTGTTGCACCTTTTCTTCTCGGGCATCCCGAGTGTGAGGCATCTCGGCACCAATCATATCCTGGATCTTGATCGATATGATGATTGGGACATATGTCCATGAGTTATAACATTGGTCTTTATATGACCCGTAAGATGATGTCATGCCTAGCACACCTGACCCGGAGGACCTAGTGTTATAGTTTCCTTTTTAACAAGGTTAAGCATTTTTCCATGAGGAAATCGTAAGACTTATTTTATAAGTTGTTCTGATGGATCCTTTTTGTTTCCAAAGTCTGATTTTCACACATTGACCATGTCAATGCTATCTCGAAGCATGTCTATGGTACTCCGTTCTTCAACAAGAACATTTGAAGCCCAATGCTAAAAGTTTCCTGCTCAATTATCCAAACACCGTTGTATGGGTAAGGTCATGAAATTTCTCTCCCCCTTATCTAAAGGGTTTTCTACTTTATATCCTGCTCTTGGATATCATCCTCTGCTTGACTTTGGGAAGGATATACCTGATATATGTGTTTAAACACATTTTCCTTTTCCGTTGTTTTGTTCAAACTTTCTTATAATCTACTTAATGAGCAGTGGTAATTCCACCTTAGGTAAGCACCTCGTGGTACAACTCTGCCAAGAAGACCTGTTACTATTGTTGGTGACATTTCGGTAACCCACCGATGGGCGAGAACTTTGCCTGTTAATTTAGCCTCGTTGCAGCGAAAGCGAGGAAAATGGTTCTCTTCGTCCCTCGCCCTTGGTACCAACGTTGTTGCGAGACATAAGCGACATGGTACTCTACGACATGCCTTGCTATCATGACCGTGGCAAGATGTCCTTTGCTCCTATTAAAAAAAAACCACATGGTGGGCCCATAACCCACAGTCCCACAGGATCGAAACCTGACTGTCCTGTACACCCCCTATTCCCAAAGTTATTCCTCGCGCGTGGCCTCGTATGTAATTCACGGGCCACCGTCCTAGTGATCTATTCTGGTATCAGACGCAATACTTACTCTCGCTACTCTGAACCCCTGTCTCACTCTGGTTCAGACTTGAGCAACTATCTATCCGCTTGGAACCTCTTATTGTACCTCGTACCTTACTCTCGATGTATTTCATATGTTCAACTCGAGAGATAATATTATACTCATTCATGGGTTAACCCGGATTGTTTCCCTCAAAAAGCATTATGTCGTAGTGAGCTGCCCCTTATCCTTTCATAAGTACGATGGAGTTCCCGAAGAAATGATGACAAGTTTATCATGATGCATTGGAACAAAGAATTGAAGACATCAACGAAAGGGATTAACTTCGAGAAGATCTGTTAGAATATCGTAACCAGAACTTTCCCCCTTACTCCCCTCTTAAATCTCGGGACGAGATTTCTTGTAGTGTAGGAGAATTGTGACGCCCGGATAATTAAGCTACAGTAATTCTCTGCTAATGATGCCACGTCCACCGATTACTATCGCTAATCTCGTGTTAGTTCAAACCGATTCAAATTCAAATTCGATTAAAGGCAAATAATAAAAGTTTTCAAACAATGAAACCAAAATGTTAGAGGTGGGTTAGATAAATCATGTGTAAATACGATGGAGAAACCAAACCATGGTAAAATGTTTAAGGGCTCTAAACTAAATAAAACAGTAGTGAAAACAATTAAACAAATACCTATTGGATTTTATAAAATATTAAATATATTTTATTATGGGTTAAGAATTGATGTGACAGAAGTTTGTTTATAAATACTACTTTAGGTACTAGTGGTGATTTTTGTAAAAGCTAAAAATTAAAAGAAACTAGAAATGAAATGTAAAAGAAAATAAGAAAAAGAATCAAAATGTAAATGTAACTAACACACACAAAAAAGGAAATAACCCCCTGTGTTCGCTACCAGCTGCTCGGCCCAACTGGGCCATGTCCCTGCCAGGCTGGCCCACCCCCATGGCCCCTTAACCCCCACCCCGACCGGAACCCTAACCGGTCCACTCCCCACGTTCCCCACTCCCCCCCGACCTCTCGCCCTCGCTCCCTCGTCTCCTCCCCCCGATCCAATCTGGATTGGGGCATGTCCAGCCTTGAGTCATGGGAGGACCTCGGCCGCCCATCGCCGCCAAGGAACCCACCGTCCATTGGACCTCCCAGCCGGACTGCTCCTCCCCGACTCTTCCCACGCCGCCCCATCAAGCCACGCCGCCCTCTTCCCGACCACGAACGTGAGCCGCGACCCTCTCCTCTCCCCACGGGTGCTTACGCTTTGTCCAGCGGCCGACTTCCCCTCGCCACCGCTCGTCGCCCGCGCCTAGGGCCTCCCTCGTTCGTGCCCCGCTTGGCCCGTGCCCGCGCAAGTCCCCCCCCCTCCGCATGCGGTTGCCACGTCCGGCGCCTCTGTAGTGGCCTGTGCGCCCCCACCACTCCGGTTAAATCGCCCGCACCAACCGCCCTCATGGCGCCCGGGACCACGCCTCCCCGGTGCCCCTCGTGCCTCATTGCGGCAACCCTCGCCGTGGCCATGGCCACGCCGTGGCAGCTACAGGCGCCCGTGCCAGATGTGCCTTGCGCCCATTGCCCAGATTAAGCGCCCTTGTCGGCCCCTTAAAGAGCAAATGACAAGGGGGACCCAACGCATGAAACGCATTTAAAAAAGATAATAATAAGTATAATTAAATACTAAATAATCAATTAATTAACTAAATAATTAACTGAATTAATGCTTAAATTAATTAATTAAATTAGTTAACCTAATTAATTGTAGTTAATAAACCTAATCATTTTAGTTAGCCTAATTAAATCGATTAGTTAGTCTTAGACAATGACAACCGGGACCCACGCTGTCGGTTTGACCCGATCGACCAACCACTGTTGACTGGCCGACATCAAAGATGACATCATCTTGATGTCATAAATCCAATTTCGGATTAAATTAAATAATTAATTAAAATTCCAGAAATTAATAAAATCTTTAGAAAATCATATCTTTTAATCAAGTAACTCGGATTAAATTATTTTCAAAATGAAAGTTGCTCGTAACGACGAGGCGATTAGGATCACGCAACTAGTTCGTCCGCCACCCCCCCTAACCTACCGAACTCGCAACTTTCCCCCTCCGGCTCCTATGCCCGAAAACGCGAAACACCGGGAAGACTTTCCCGGATGTTTCCCCCCTTCACCGGTATCACCTCATACCGCGTTAGAACACGTCTAGCTCTGCTTGTTGTCCTGTTATGCACTTGCTTGCTATGTATTTACTGTTTCTCCCCCCTCTTCTCTCCGATAGACCCTGCGGATTTCGATGCCCTGTGGTCGACTACGCCACCGAGCGACCCCTCCTTGTCGCGAGCAACCCGTGCAAGCCCCCCCCTTGATCATCAGATATCGCTTACTCTCCTCTATACCGCTTGCATTAGAGTAGTGTAGCATGTTATCGCTTCCGTTATGCCTATCCCGATGCATAGCCTTTGTCTTTGCTACTTCATTGATACCTTTACCTCGCATTCCTACTTGCCTAGTATAGGATGCTAGTATTTCCATCTGTGGCCCTACATTACTCGTCCGCTGTGCTATACTATCGGGCCGTGATCACTCAGAGGTGATCACGGGTATATACTATATACTTTATACATGATACATGTGGTGACTAAAGTCGGGCCGGCTTGTGGAGCACCCGCGAGTGATTCACGGATTGGGGGCCGAAAGGACCTTTGTCCCAACGGCCCTCTGTGTGGATCTTTGTGGCGGAGCGACAGGGCAGGTTGAGACTACACAGGTGAGAGGTGGGCCTGGCTCGGTCGGCGTCAGCGGATACTTAACACGCTTAACGAGATCTTGGTATTTGATCTCGAGTTGGGTCGTTGACCTTATATGCACTAACCGCCACGTGGGACAAGATATGGGCAACCGGCGTCGTGGTATCAGCCGAAGCATATCTTGACGTCAGCGACGGAGCGGAGCGCGCCGGATTGGACTAGAACGCCTGCTAGGCTAGGTCTGCTTTCGGCCGCTCTCGCAACGTGCAGGTGCGCTAAGGGCGATGGGCCCAGACCCCTATGCGCTTAGGTTTAGACCGGCATGCTGACCTCTCTGTTATGCCTAGGTGGGGCTGCGACGTGTTGATCTTCCGTGACGGTCATGACCCAGAAAAAGTGTGTCCGCCAAATGGGATCGAGCATGTCGGGTAATGTGGTGCACCCCGCAGGGAAGTTAATCTATTGAATAGCCCTGATCTTGATAGCAGGACGACTTGGAGTTGTACCTTTGACCTTATGACAACTAGAACCGGATACTTAATAAAACACACCCTTCCAAGTGCGGATACAACCCGGTGGTCGCTCTCTAATGGGGCATTGAGGAGGGGATCACGGGTAGGATTATGCTATGCGATGCTACTTGGAGGACTTGATCTACTCTCTTCTACATCTTGCAAGACGGAGGCTGCCGAAGCGTTTAGTCTTCGACTGTGATTAGCTATCCCCTCTTATTACGGCATTCTGCAGTTCAGTCCATGATATGGCCCTTTGCACATATATACATGCATATGTAGTGTAGCTCCTTGCTTATGCAGTACTTTGGATGAGTACTCACGGTTGCCTTGTTCCCCTTTTCCCCTTTCTTTACCCGATTGCTGCAACCAGACGATGGAGCCTGTGGAGCCAGACGCATCGTCGATGACTCCTAATTACTGAGGTGCTTTACTACTACGCAGCACCATTACCGACGCATTTCCACTGTGAGTAGTTAGGAGGATCCTGTGCAGGAGGGCCCATACTTCTTCTCGATTCAGATCCCGGCTTGTGCTAGCCTTCTTAAGGCAACCTGCTTAACTTATGTCCGTACTTTCAGATATTGTTGCTTCCGCTGACTCGTCTATGATCGAGCACTTGTATTCGAGCCCTCGAGGCCCCTGGCTTGTATTATGATGCTTGTATGACTTATTTATGTTTTAGAGTTGTGTTGTGATATCTTCCCACGAGTCCCTGATCTTGATCGTACGCGTTTGCGTGCATGATTAGTGTACGACTGAATCGGGGGCGTCACAAGAATGGTTTGGTCCACGGGGCGATTACTGCCATTATGAGGTGGGCCGATGGCGTTACTTCGGTCGTCGAGCCTCCGATGATATCGGTGTGTTCGTTATCTACGTTTGTGTTCAGAACGGGACTGTCGTTGCTATCTTCCCCTTTCCATACCACGGATGGCTTGAAGAGCCTTTCGAGGAAGATGTTAGGTGGGACGGGGTCGCGCTTAGCACCGATGCAAGCAAGGGCGCTCGCCGCCGTTACTTCGGGGCGATGTGATGAAATTTGAGTCCCTCGAACCGAGCCGACATCTTCAAAGTGGCATTGCGATAAGCTGCCATCTTTGAATCTTTGGCATCAAAGTCTCAATTAATTTGGCATATTGCGAGGTTTGAGTCCCCGCGCACCTCCAGGCGTTGTCTGCCCATTGATACGGCCATCCGGAGGCCATGTAGCAAGGCCTCGTATTCGGCTGCGTTGTTGAGTCTGCGCATAATATTTGGAGTACGTGATCGACGGCGATATCTCCCTGTGGGGATGTTAATACAACGCCCGCCTTTAGCCCCCTCGCCAACATCTTGGAGCCCGTCAAAATGCATCACCCGATTAGAATACGCGTCGTACTCTTTAGGGAGTTCGGCTTCTGTCCATTTGGCAACGAAGTCAGCCAGAACCTGGGATTTGATGGCTCGATGTGGTTTGTACGTGATGTCGAATGGCAGGAGCTCAATGGCCCATTTGGCAATCCGGCCCGTTGCATCCCGATTGTTAATTATATCATTGAGGGGCACTTCGGAGGCCACCGTGATAGAGCACTCCTGAAAGTAGTGTCGCAATTTTCGAGATGCCATGAAAACTGCAGATGCTATTTTTTGATAATGAGGGTACCGGGATTTGCATGGTGTGAGGACGGTGGATACATAGTATACCGGCTTATGGAGCGGAAATTTGTGTCCGTCCTGTTCTCGTTCGATGACGAGTACGTCGCTCACTGATACGTCTCCAACGTATCTATAATTTTTGATTGCTCCATGCTATATTATCTACTGTTTTGGGCAATATTGGGCTTTATTATCCACTTTTATATTATTTTTGGGACTAACCTATTAACCGGAGGCCCAGCCTGCATTTCTTGCTTTTATGCCTATTTTAGTGTTTCGAGGAAAAGGAATATCAGACGGAGTCGAAACGGAATGAAATCAACTGGAGAAGTTATTTTTGGAAGGAAAGCCACCGGATAGAGTTGGACTCTACATCAGAAGATACGGGAGCTGGCCACGAGGGTGGGGGGCGCGCCCACCCCCCTAGGGCGTGCCCCCCTGCCTCGTGGGCCCCCCGAAGCTCCACCGACGTACCCCTTGCACCCATATATACCTACGTATCGTAAAACTTCCAGAACAGAAGATAGATCGGGAGTTCCTCCGCCGCAAGCCTCTGTAGCCACCAAAAACCTCTCGGGAGTCCTGCTCAAGACTCACGGAGGGGGGGGAACCTCACTGTGGCCATCTTCATCATCCAGGCGCTCTCCATGACGAGGAGGGAGTAGTTCACCCTCGGGGCTGAGGGTATGTACCAAAGAGCTATGTGTTTGATCTCTCTCTCTCTCGTGTTCTTGGTTTGGCACGATCTTGATGTATCACGAGCTTTGCTATTATAGTTGGATCTTATGTTTCTCCTCCCCTCTACTCTCTTGTAATGCATTGAGTTTTCCCTTTGAGTAATCTTATCGGATTGAGTCTTTAAAGATTTGAGAACACTTGATGTATGTCTTGCCGTATGCGTATCTGTGGGTGACAATGGGATATCACGTGATTCACTTGATGTATGTTTTGGTGATCAACTTATGGGTTCCGCCCATGAACCTATCCATAGGGGTTGGCACACGTTTTTGTCGTGATTCTCCGGTAGAAACTTTGGGGCACTCTTTGAGGTTCTATGTGTTGGTTTGAATAGATGAATTGAGATTGTGTGATGCATATCATATAATCATGCCCACGGATACTTGAGGTGACATTGGAGTATCTAGGTGATATTAGGGTTTTGGTTGATTTGTATCTTAAGGTGTTATTCTAGTATGAACTCTAGGGCTGTTTGTGACACTTATAGGAATAGCCCAATGGATTGATTGGAAAGAATAACTTTGAGGTGGTTTCGTACCCTAACATAATCTCTTCGTTTGTTCTCCACTATTTGTGACTTTGGAGTGACTCTTTGTTGCATGTTGAGGGATAGTTATATGATCCAACTATGTTATTATTGTTGAGAGGACTTCCACTAGTGAAAGTATGAACCCTAGGCCTTGTTTCCTATCATTGCAATACCGTTTACGCTCACTTTTTACCACTTGCTACCTTGCTGTTTTTATATTTTCAGATTACAAAAACCTTTATCTACTATCCATATTGCACTTGTATCACCATCTCTTGGCGAACTAGTGCACCTATACAATTTACCATTGTATTGGGTGTGTTGGGGACACAAGAGACTCTTTGTTATTTGGTTGCAGGTTGCTTGAGAGAGACCATCTTCATCCCACGCCTCCACGGATTGATAAACCTTAGGTCATCCACTTGAGGGAAATTTGCTTCTGTCCTACAAACCTGTGCACTTTTAGGCCCAACAACATCTACAAGAAGAAGATTGTGTAGTAGACATCACTCACCACCTGGTGTGTTGCTGATATGTATAAGAGCATTGGTTCGCTGACATTTGGTGCGGACAGGATTGGGTTGCTTGCCAGAAGGGCTTTTATTTCTTCCAGTCCGGCCGTCGCCACGTCTGTCCACTCGAAGTTATCGGTGCGCCGTAGAAGGCGATAGAGCGGCAGCGCCTTTTCTCCCAACCTGGAGATGAAGTGGCTTAAAGATGCCATGCACCCAGCGAGTTTTTGGACCTGCTTGAGTTCAGTTGGTGTAGCCAGTTGTGACAGAGCTCGGATTTTGGCTGGATTTGCCTCAATCCCTCTATTGGAAACGATGAAGCCCAATAGTTTACCGGCAGGGACACCGAAGACGCACTTTTCCGGGTTAAGCTTGATGTCGAGCAAATGCGGAGGTTGTCGAATGTGAGATGCAAGTCGTCTATCAGTGTTTCGACGTGTCTAGTTTTGATGACGACGTCGTCCACATAGGCCTCCACTGTTTTGCCGATCTGTTTCTCGAGGCATGTTTGGATCATGCGCTGGTAGGTGGCGCCGGGCGTTCTTGAGCCTGAAAGGCATGGTGTTGAAGCAAAACGGCTCGAATGGTGTAATGAATGCTGTTGCGGCTTGATCGGACTCCTTCATTTTGATTTGATGTTATCCATAATATGCATCAAGGAAGCACAGCGAGTCGTGACCTACGGTAGCGTCAATGATTTGGTCAATGCGGGGAAGAGGGAAGGCATCCTTAGGGCAAGCACTACTAGGGAAAACCCTAGCAGTAGCGCTGGTTTTGTGCTCACTAGTAGCGCGGGTAGGCGCTACTAATAAGGCGCTTCAGCTATTGCTTAGCGATAGCAGCGTCTTGGTAGCGGCCATCGCTAGGACAAATAGTTGTAGCGTTTGTTCATCCCCACGCTGCTAATGAAACTAGTGGCAGCTGGGTTTTCTGTCCATCGCTACTAGTATTCATTTTTATTTTTTTTTTTTTTAGTGTATTTATGCGGTTTTCTCTCCATCGCACAAATATTGGTACAATACCAGTTATGAGGTTTACATCATTATGTCCATAATAAATCAAATGAAGGTGGATTAGGTTCAAGTGGAGGCAATATGGTGCATGTCAAAGTATACTACTAATCCAAACTTGATCTAGTTTGGACTAGTAGTACTTCGATGTTCACCACATGTTGCCTCCACTTGAATCTAATCCGCCAGCACAAGCTATTTAATCATCATCATAGTAATTACCACCAAAATTATTTATTTAATCACCACTAACACTAGCTAATAATAATCATCATAGTCATTACCACCAACACTAGCTATTTTATCATAGTAAATGTGTAGCACATCATCATCCTCAAACTCATTTCTAGCTAGCTAATCACTCTTGCTGCTCTCTCTTAGGTAAAACAACATAAAACATGTGTAGCTCTTCTCCTTGATCAAATTGGAGCATGCAGATGAACCTGTCTCCTAATCGTGGGTAGCGCCTCATTTCCTGCCCCTAGTACTTCTCTGCGCTTCCCCATCACATATTTGGTCCAGTCTTGCACTATTAAGCATCTGTCGCTAATCTTGAATGCACTAAAGTAATCAGAGGATATCGTGGCCGTAGAAGTCGATAATACTCATGGTACCTTTAGTCTCGATCCCATAAGGCACAACACTCATCGAGTCCCTGTTAAAGAACATCGTATGGTAACACAGTTAGCAATGAAGTTTAGCTTCAAAAATAATGTATGGAAAAGATGCAATCGAGGACAAATAGTAAAAATCTTACCATCCTTCCTAAATAGATGTGACTGTAGTTCAATACGAACACTATTGGTCGACGCTTTCAGTACTAACATTTCTAAATCCAGGAAGAAAATTTTTCTTGACAAAGATCAAGATCCTCAAGCCATGAAACATAATGACTTAGCTCCTACTTAATTTAGTTCAGCCTCGGGACGGTAGTAGGTCCCGTCTACCAAGTTACTGGACATGTTTGCTTTGCACCAAATAAGCTGACAATACAAATTAGTTGTCAACTATTTTTGAATAAACAATATCAAAGACATAAATATGGTTGAGAAACTTACATAATGGTATAACTGAGGCGTCTTCACATCGACCCGGATGTCGGTATTACCTTCAATATCATCTTCCTGGACGAATATCAAAGGTGATAACCATATCAGGGCTCAAATGCATAAGTCTTGCATAGTGCTCGCCATGTTTTGCATCCAAAATAGGTGTAGTCGTCTGAATTGTATAATTTTGCATGGAAAATATAACCATGCTCGGTCTTCAAATAAACTTTCTTTACCTCCGTAGTATGAAGAAACCTATCTTATCCAATACAAAAATTCTTGCATGGCGGTGGGATACGCTAGTAGAATAGTAAAAAAATATAAGTTGAAGCAAATGAAGCGGATGTCATGCTTAATTAAGAAAAAAGACTTGTTGTTATGACTTATCATGTATCCACTTCAAGTTCTCGTCCAGCTTGATGTCGAGCGCCTATCATCATCTAGGAAGATTCAAAGACAAATTTGCGCTGCCTTCGCAGATTTGCAAATACCGAAATCCTTTTCGTAAATCGACATTTCCTATGTTCATAGTTAAAACATTAATTGAAAATCGATCAAGACAACTACCAGGATACTCAACACACAAATCCGGGGCACTCGATATTTCCTACATATTACGGCACAAGTCATGCCAAAATTCACGGAAAAATCCGGCATGACCTTTGCTAAAATAGGACATATCGAAGCGCCTGAAATTTGGAGCAACGGAAATGAATCAACACTCCGCAAAACATAGGCCACTCGGAGGTGTAACTGCAAACATGACCCGAAGCCACTTGGATATTGAGCAACACAAGATATACATTTCAAAATATCTTATAGGACTCAAATTAGCATGCATTCAATAAGCAAAAGTAAATCATCTCATGCGTCCGTACATCGTCAAATATTATCACTAATACATCAGAATAGTGTCATACATATAACATCACTAATACAACTAAAACCCTAGAACACGACGGGTATCGGTAGCGGCGGTGGACACCCACAGAGAAGGAACCATCACGGGATCATAGCTCCAAAGTGAGATCCTCGAGAACCTGCCGGTATTGGAGAACTCGTGCTCCAACGCAAACAAGTAGCGATGGACGGCGCGCGTCCTCCTCATCGACACGGTGACGCACCACCTCCGTGGAGTCCTCTAGCCTCTAGACCGTCACAGCCCACGCGACCGCCACCAAAGAAGGTTCGGGTCAACGACAGTGGCTCCTCACCAACCTGCGCCCCCGGTAGGTAGCACCTCCCAAGACATTTCACCTCGCAGAGACCGGTCCCGGACATGGCCCATCTGGTGGCGCAGGGTGTCCTCCGCCGACTCGGCAGCAGGGGATGCAGGATAGGCATCGTCGGCGTCGATCACGGGAACTACTATAAATAAAATAAACTTACTATAAATAAAATTACTATAAATAAAAATTAGTACCTAGTTCTTACTAACTAATTAGTACCTAGGAACTACTGCTAAGGGTTCATACTAACTAACTAACTAACTAACACTAAATTAACTAACTAACACTAAAAATAGCCTAGGGTTCATACTAACTAGCACAAAATAGCTAGGGTTATACTAAGCAAATTAACAAGAGGGACCGGAAGGGGAGAGTGCTTACAGAGGGCGGGGAGAGAGATGGGGTCGGGGGAGACGGCGGCGAGGCGGGGTCGGGGGAGACGGCGGCGAGGCGGAGGCGACGAGGGGGAGAAGAAGAGAGTGGTGAATTGGGGGAGGAAGATCGAGGAAGGGAATCAGGCCGCGCGGGGGGTTAGGTGAGAATAGATATAACACTAGCGTGCGAGGGGAAAATGCGCTGCTGCTAAAATCGGTAGTAGTAGCGCCATTTCTAGAAGGGCGCTACTACTATACCTAGCACGTCGGGAACGGTGTGGCAATTATAGTAGTAGTAGCGTTGGATTCCTCTGTGGCGCTCTTTGCTAAGGGGGTAACAGCAGCGCGGTTTTGGTAGACGCACTACTGCTAATTAGCAGTAGCGCCTCATTTTAACACGCGCTACTGGTAAGATTCTGTGTATAAGGTTTTCCCTAGTAGTGAAGCCTTGTTAAGATCTTTGAAATCGACGCATAGGCGCCAGGATTTATCTTTCTTTGGTATCGTTACCAAGTTTGCCAACTAGTCCGGATGTTTGATGTCTTTGATGAATCCGGCCTCGATGAGTTTGGCTAGCTCCTCCCCATAGCTTGTCGTTTGGGTTCTAAAAGCGCATGAGTTTGCTTGATCGGCTTATATCCCTTTAGTATTTGAGGCTATGTTCGCCAACTTCATGGGATTCTGCATATCGGAAGGATGCCAGGTGAATATATCCTAGTTTTCGCGCAGGAAGTCTCGTAGTGCGGCGTCGACTACAGGGCTGAGTTGCGCTCTGATAGACGCTGTCTTCTTCGGGTCTGTTGGATGGACCTGAAATTTGACTATTTCTTCTGCTGGCTTGAAGGAAGTGGATTTGGGTCGTTTGTCCAGGATCACATCGTCTTTATCCACGATGGAGCGAAATGCGATTAGTTCTTGGCTGCAGGGCCTCGCATAATGCCTCGAGGGCCAATGATGCGGTATTATTCTCGGCGCGGAGGGCTATGTCCGGATCGCTGACGAGGGTGATTATTCCATTAGGCCCGGGCATTTTTAGCTTCATATACCCATAATGAGGTATGGCTTGAAAGCGCATGAAGGCCTCTCGCCCTAACAGGGCGTGGTACCCACTGTTGAAAGGGGACACCTGGAAAGATATTTCTTCGGACCGACAATTCTCCGGCTTGCCGAACACTACATCAAGTGTAATTTTTCCTGCACACCGAGCTTCCCGGCTGGGAATGATACCTCAAAAGGTTGTGTTGATTTTCTCGATGCGGCTCCTGTCTATTTCCATCTTGTGGAGCGTGTCCTTGTAAATGAGGTTTAGTCCACTGCCGCCGTCCATGAGGACTTTCAGATTTCGAAAACCGCCCACGATGGGATCGAGGACTAGGGCGGTGGCGCTCGGACTGTTTCTCAGATTTAGGTTCATCCTTTGGCGTTGAAGGTTATGGCCGTGTCATTCCACGGGTCAATTGCAGCGACACAGCAAACTTCGGCGAGATCGCGCATGGCTCTTTTACGCTTGTTGTTTGAAGCGAATGTCTCAAAGACTGCCACTACTCTATTGTCGTTGTTTGCTGGAGGGTGTTTTTCTGGGGTGTCCTTGGTAAGGATGTCCTCACCGCTCTTGGCCTCCTGCTGAAGTATCCAACATGCTCTAAGGCTGTGAGTTGCTACAGTATCTGGCGTCGTGTGTATTTTGCATGGGCCATTGAGCCATCCCTCCAGAACGGTGCCGTGCAACGTAATAGGTTTATGTTTTTTGACTGTTCGGCTGGGCGTGCAACGGGGAGCGCCCTTTTTACCCGTAGGGGGAGCTGGATGGTTCCCAAAGAAGCTGCCCAAGTTTTCTGAGCGCTTTCCATCGCGCTGTACTTTTTGTACGATAGTTGCTAGGTCAGCGAACTTTGGTATCTTGACGGCGATTGATGGCGCGTTAAGGATACCTTCGTCCGCGCAGCTTGTTGGAGAATGCTTTGCTATCGCGTCTTCGTCGCTGTGAGTCTTTTACCTTGTTTTTTAACAAGGAGGAATCTGCCCGAAGTGGTGGACCGCTTCACGAGGCTGTTGTTTGATGCTCCCGAGAGCATCTATGTCCAGTGGGTGGGTGGAATTGGATCCGAACCCTGACCCGATTTTTGATCTGGAGTTTGGAGGTCTACCGGGCCGGACAGTTCAGGCTCCGGGATATCGGCTGATTTTTTAGGCTCGTCGTCCGACTTTATGTTCGGAGGAAGAGGCATGCTTTTGTGCCGGAGAGTGTCCGGTTCTTCGAGATCGGCGATCCGAACATAGTTCGTCCTCAGTATAGTAGAAGAGTTGCTCCGCTCCTCGACTACCGCTATCTGATGGGTGATCGGTGGAGTTTTAAATTCTCTCTCGTCCGGTTTAAGCCCGACCTGATCGTAGTCTGTAGCGACCCCCAAGGTGGCCATGCGATCCAGGAGTTCGTTCAACGACGATAACTCCATTTGATCCATGCGGGCTGAGTATTCGGAATCAACGCGGAGGCGATTTTCGATGACTTGAGAGGTCATCGTCGCCTTAAGGGCCGAGCCGGCGGCCATGACGAAGCCGCCGAGCCGGAGGGTCTGGCCCGGGGCCAGGGCTCCTCCGGAGATGATATTATCCTTGACAACAAGGCGAGCCATCGACCCTCTCGGGCCATTTACACGTTGGAACTCTCAATGAAAGCACCAATGTCGGTGTCAAAACCGGCGGATCTCGGGTAGGGGGTTCCGAACTGTGCGTCTAGGATCGATGGTAACAGGAGACGGGGGACACAATGTTTACCCAGGTTCGGGCCTTCTCTATGGAGGTAATACCCTACTTCATGCTTGATTGATCTTGATGAATATGAGTGTTTACAAGAGTTGATCTACCACGAGATCGTAATGGCTAAACCCTAGAAGTCTAGCCTATGAGTATATGGTAATGAATCTCTCCTATCCGGACTATGCCCTCCGGTTTATATAGACAGTGGAGAGATCTAGGGTTACATGGAGTCGGTTACATAGGAGGAAATCTTCATAATCGGTCGCCTAGCTTGCCTTCCATGCCAAGTAGAGTCCAATCCGGACACGGGTATAGTCTTCGGTCTTCATGTCTTCATAGCCCACCAGTCCGGCCCAACAGATAAATGGCCGAATGCCCGAGGACCCCTTAGTCCAGGACTCCCTCAGCCCACACCCTGGCCACAAGGGTGGGGCGCGCTTCTACCCCTGGCGCGCCCGCCTCGTGGGCCCTGTGGGCAGGCCTTTCGGTGCCCAACCACGCTATCTGTAAGTCTTTTACCTCGAACAAATCATAAGCAAGCTGAAGAAACTCGCTAGGGCTCCGTGGAGCTGCTCATTGGGAAACTTCCCTCCGGGAGGGGGAAATCATTGCCATCGTCATTAGCAATGATCCTCTCATTGTGAGGGGGTCAATCTCCATCAACATCTTCACCAGCACCATCTCACCTCAAACCCTAGTTCATATCTTGTATCCAATCTTTGTCCCAAAGCCTCAGATTGGTACCTGTGGGTTGCTAGTAGTGTTGATTACTCCTTGTAGTTGATGCTAGTTGGTTTATTTCGTGGAAGATCATATGTTCAGATCCTTTATGCATATTAATACCCCTCTGATTATGAACATGAATATGATTTGTGAGTAGTTACGTTTGTTCCTGAGGACATGGGAGAAGTCTTGCTATAAGTAGTCATGTGAATTTGGTGTTTGTTCAATATTTTGATGAGATGTATGTTGTATTTCCTCTAGTGGTGTTATGTGAACGTCGACTACATGACACTTAACCATTTTTTGGGCCTAGAGGAAGGCATTGGGAAGTAATAAGTAGATGATGGGTTGCTAGAGTGACAGAAGCTTAAACCCTAGTTTATGAGTTGCTTCGTAAGGGGCTGATTTGGATCCATATGTTTCATGCTATGGTTAGGTTTACCTTAATACTTATTTTGTATCTGCGGATGCTTGCAATAGGGGTTAATCATAAGTGGGATGCTTGTCCAAGAAAGGACAGCACCCAAGCACCGGTCCACCCACATACCAAATTATCAAAGTAACTAACGAATCATATGAGCGTGATGAAAACTAGCTTGACGATAATTCCCATGTGTCCTCGGGAGCGCTTTTCTCTATATAAGAGTTTGTCCAGGCTTGTCCTTTGTTACAAAAAGGATTGGGAAATCTTGATGCACCTTATTTACTTTCATTACTTGTTACCCGTTATAAATTACCTTATCACAAAACTATCTGTTACCGATAATTTCAGTGCTTGCAGAGAATACCTTACTGAAAACCGCTTGTCATTTCCTTCTGCTCCTCGTTGGGTTCGACACTCTTACTTATCGAAAGGACTACGATAGATCCCCTATACTTGTGGGTCATCATGGCCTGACTAAAGCAATAGCAAAACTCAACTCACCAGCCGCAACCTTCTCGACAACCTAATTATAAAATGAGTCATTTTTAGCACGTGGGATAAATGGAATTAGAATTGTTTTATAACACAAGAGAATGCATCTATGAATTGTAGGAAAAGTACACACTAAATTACCTTGATGATAGAACCGACTGCAAGGAAAGCATACTTGGAGGAGACTTTGTTAATGTAATCATAGTTGAATTTCTTAACAGCGACATTTCGATAGTAAATATCCCGTGAGCTGATATTCCTTATTAGATTTACATGGTGATGTGCATGCGTAGATGCTACATATTTATCAGTTGTGTTCAAGGCTTTCACATGGAGCACATCAAGAATGAGCTAAAAAATCTTCACAATGATTCCTTCAAGAAGGTAGTAGACGTCCGAAGGCATCATCGTCATCGCTATCGACCAAGTCGGCATTAGGCTTACCCTGGAAACATTGAATGTTGTGAGGTGGTACTGTACCATTCCGTCTCTTCTAGGTTGTTGTTTAAAAGAAGTAGAAACCAATTGAAGTGATGCTCTTATTACCGTTGGCTTTGGTTACATCATATCGCTCAATGACAATCAATACGATTGCATAAAGATGGAGAACCACCAAGTGAATCCCTACAAGATGTTGCATGACAAGCTTCATCTAGGGTAATCTATTAATGGGATTGGATCTGGCCTACCAATTTTGTTATCTAGGCCTTCAGTGTATGGATTACATATTCCCTACAATAGAAGTATGGATTAATATGCACTTCAATTTTTGAGCAACATAGAGTGAATGCTCAATATATTAATATATTAATTCTACTTCTAGGCGAGGATTTGAGTATAATTTTTCTCGATTACAGTTCTTTCCAAGCAATTGGTTCCTATTTCATTTTCATACTATTTATCGAGCACTTTATATTAATAATAATATCATGGCAATGTTAAAAATCACGATGGGAATCATATGGTTTAAGAGATATTTTCAATTCTGCTACTCAGCACAAAAGTTTCTGTTTTTTCACAGAACCAAATCAACTATCATCCAAATCATCCCAAAGCTTTACTTGGCACAAACACTAACTTAAACACAAAAACACAATCATAACAGTAGAATAATTATGTGCACATAAAAAATAGAAAAGATAAATATTGGGTTGTCTCCCAACAAGCTTTTTCTTTATAGCCATTAAGATACGTTTGGGATATTAATGATGCTCGCATAAAAGACAAGAATTGAAGCACATAACATCATAAAACATGTGACAGACACATTTAAATCTAACATACTTCCTATGCATAGGCATTTTATAGGAAAACTAATTATCAAGACAAGCAATTTCTAGCATATGCAAAGGAGAAGAATAGAACAATGACGATTTCAACATAACGAGAGGTAGTTTAGTAACATGAAGATTTTTACAACCATATTTTCCTCTCTCATAATAATTACATGTAGGATCATAATCAGATTCAACAATATAGCTATCATATAAAATTTTCTCTTCCTGATCCACATGCATAAAAGTCTTATAATCTTGTAAGATAGTTGGATTAACATTAACTAAAGTCATGACCTCTCCAAACCCACTTTTATCAATAATTTCATAAGATTGAACACTCTCCAAATATGTGGGATTCTTTTTTTTCTAAAGTTGACACTATTCCAAACCCAATTTGAATATTATTGCAAACATTATTATCAGTTTCATATTCATCATGAGGTTTAAATAAATTTTCAAGATCATAAGAAGCATTATCACCCGAATCATGATGATTGCAATAAGTACTGGACATAACAAAATCATCATCCCAAGCTTGTAGCTTTGCATATGATTAGCACAATTGACATTATTAGAATTTATAATAAAATCATTGCAATCATGCTTTCCATTCAAGGAGCTATCAAGTGTGGGTGCAATGGCAATACTTTCATTTTTAACATAAGGAACTATAGCAAGTTCATCTCCATAAGCATCATTAATATTTGTATCGTGGCCATAAGAATAGCGAGCATCAAATTCATCAAAGAGGGATATTTCAAGCGAATCAATGGGATCATAATTATCTATAGATTCCTGCATATCATTATTCTCTTCCAAAGGAGTAGAAATTCTCCCAATGAATTCACTGACAAAGGCATTAGAAGCATAGTTTTCATATCAATATTAAGTATGGCAAAATTTTTAGATTTATGGAGAGCAGCATCATACTTTTCAATAAAAGAAGCAACTTCATAAGCACCCTTAAAAGCAACAAATTCTTCAATTTATTCGATATCATAGTAACTATAAACCCCTTTGGCATAAGAAGATAAGATTTCATTATCATTAAACTCATAGGTAGGGAAGGTGTTTTTTAGGGTTCTCAGAGCAACAAGTAAAATCATGAATTTCAAATATATTCCAAGAATAGCATAGCAAACAATTTATTTGATTCCATAAGGGTCTCCCTTTTTGAGACAAATGGTGACGCACAAAATGAGCATGCTCATCTAATGATTTTCCCTCAACCAAACTAGTTGGGGTTTGAGCACAAGCACAAATGGATCGAAGATGATCCAAGTAGAAAATTTAAGTGGATCCATATATCTTTACTTTTCCTTTTTATTTTATGTTTTTGGTCAGTTGACATGAAGGCAAAAAGCAAGCAAACAAACAAAAAGGAAAACCAAAAATATGTTTGTGTTTTTGTGAAAAGGTTTTAGAAGTGGGGGAGATGAAAACGAGAGGCAAATGGTAAATAATGTAAATGCAAGGAGATGAAAGTTTATGCGATGGTACTTGATAGATGTTGATGATGTCTCCCCGGCAACGGCGCTAGAAATTCTTCCTGCCACTTGTGAACTGCGTTGAGATTTCATTGAAGAGGAGAGGATGATGTAGTATAGTATAGATAAGTACTTCCCTAAGTTAAGAATCAAGGTTATCAGTCCAGTAGGAGAACAACGCAACACCTCATGAACAACACATACACACAAAATAAGAAATACTTGCACCCAACGCAAACAAGGGGTTGTCAATCCCTTGGCGGTTAATCGCAAGGATAAAATCTCGTACTGATAGATAGATAAAAACACAAAATAAAAATAAAGGTAAATAAATTGCAGCAAGGTATTTTTGGATTTTTTATATGATTAAAATAGACCCGGGGGCCATAGTTTTCACTAGAGGCTTCTCTCTTAAAAATAGCACACAGTGGGTGAACAAATTACTGTTGGGCAATTGATAGAAAAGTGAATAATCATGACGATATCCAAGGCAATGATCATGTATATAGGCATCACGTCCGAGACAAGTAGACCGACTCATGTCTGCATCTACTATTACTCAACACATCGACCGCTATCCAGCATGCATCTAGAGTATTAAGTTCATAAAGAACGGAGTAACGCCTTAAGCAAGATGACATGATGTAGACAAAGTAAACTCAATCAATATGAATAAACCCCATCATTTTACTCTTAATGGCAACAATACAAATACGTGTCTTCTCCCCTTTTTTTCACTGGGATATAGATCACCGCAATATTGAAACCATCACAAAGCACCTCTCCCGTTGCAAGATAAATCAATCTAGTTGGCCAAACCAAATCAATAGATCGGAGAGAAATACTTAGCTATAATAATCATGCATAAAAGAGTTCGGAGAAGAGTCAAATAATATTCATAGATAATCTGATCATAAACCCACAATTCATCGCATCCCAACAAACACACCGCAAAAAAGGATTACATCGAATAGATCTCAAGAACATCGAGGAGAACATTGTATTGAAGATCAAAAAGAGAGAAGAAGCCATCTAGCTACTACCTATGGACCCGTAGCTCTGTGGTAAACTACTCACATATTATCAAAAGGGTAGCAAGGTTGATGTAATGCCCCTCCGTGGTCGATTCCCCCTCCGGCAGAGTGCTAGAAAAGGCCTCCAGATGGGATCTCATGAGAACAGAAACTTGCGGCGGCGAAAAAAGTATTTCAGTGGCTCTCTGATGTATGGGGAATATTTGAGAATTTATGGAGGTGGAATTAGGTGAAGAGGTGCCACGAGGAGCCCACAAGCCTAGGGGCACCCCCTAGGGCACGCCTTCCGAGCTGCTCGCTCCCTCGTGGCTCGTCAGGTCTTCTCCCAAACCTTCTAGGGTCCCTTCTGGTCCAGAAAAAATTAATACAAAGTTGTTTCTCCATTTGGACTATGTTTGATATTTATTTCCTAAAAAGCCAAAAACAAGAAAAAAAACAACTGGCACTATGCACTAGGTTAATAGGTTAGTCCCAAAAAATGATATATAATTTCATATAATTGCATAATAAACATCCAAGATTGATATTACAATAGCATGGAACAATCAAATATTATAGGTACGTTGGAGACATATCAATCGTCCACCTGTACAACTTTTATTAAAGGGGCCCCATCGAAATGTCAATAGAACGATGAACACGAAAGCCAAAACCTCTTCATGATCATGTTCATCCAAAAATCCAAGATGCCGCCATTTCCGTCTCCAAAGTCATCTCCACCACCATAGTGCTCTCTGATCTAGTTCATACTTGTAATCGTGCATCGCACAAGGCATACATTGTAAGAGATATTGCAATCAATCAATCTCAAGATGTGTTCTTCAATGTTTTCTTCTCATGATCTGATCTCCATGCGTGAGTAGTTTGGTAAGGTATGGGTTGAGGCATGAGCAACCCAAGGTATATTTGTTGAGGGAGTCAATGGAAGACTTTGACATAACGTCATGTATGTATCAAATAGAATTGTTCCCTGCAGACGTCTCTTGTCTGCCATCATAATCCCTGAAGGTACCCAGGATGATGGAGATCGAGCACCCGTGAGGCTAGGAGCAAGGAGATCGTGAAGTGTTATACCGAACACTGGTGATAGTAAGGTTCAGTAGGGTAACATGGATCATATCCTTGGGGATAAATGAGGTGTAGTCATTAAACGCCCAAAGCTCTTGTCTGATTATCGAGGCAACCCCACACGATGTATATGGCCTCCGGTAGGATAACTGATTCTTGATGCAGGACTCATGTCGGTCAAGATGTTATTTAGACACATCCCCCACTTTGACTTACAACACACAAATTAGTATCCTATTTGATCCCAGCACAAATACAAGGTTGTAAGCATTAAGACCTCATACCCATACCTCTTTTTATTATAAGTGTATGAATCACTATTTGCTCCCTGATCCGGTCAAAAGATGCATTTGACACTTTGACAAAAGCTTGCTAGAGAACATTGCTTCAAGGGAATCTTCCTCTCAAGGGTTCGATAACCTAGGGTCACCTCTGGGGAAATGGGTGCGGGATACTCTTTTTTGTTCCAATACCGGATCAATAAAAGGAGGTACCATTTACTCACACATGGGGAAAACAATTGTCATGACAAAAGTGATGACATACATGGATGAACGATTCAAATGATACACAAGATGATCCACTAGAGTTCTTGATGTTACAGACAATAAGGATGTGGATGATGCTGGTGATGATGATGATGATGGGGTGGATGATGATGATGATGATGGCAGTGGCGATGATGTTTGTATCTCTCCCGTGTGCTGTGAGGAAGATCCCCTTCTTCCTCTTTCCAATCCCTTCTTCGAATGAACTTTGGAAGCTGGAGTTCTTCCTTGGGGACGATTTTCTGGTCTCTCTGGGCGTCTGATCCACAATCTGATTCGACAGGGTGAAAGTAGTCGATCTGGCGATGGTGGTGACACTCCATACGACCTGCCATACGAGCGGGTCCGGTCGTATGGAACGGCGTCTTTTGCTCTGGATGCGTGGTGACGACTACGTCTTTGGCCATCTTGCTTGGTTCTTTTATGGTAGGTGATTATCATTTTAAATACGTGATTCCACTACCATTTCTGAGAATTTCTTCCATTATATGATAATTAGTCCAAAAGATGTTACCTGGGGATTATCAACAAAAACAAGTGCACATACGCGGTAAATTTCCACAAAGCTTACCATGTAGGCATAAAATACTTATAAAAATCATCACATAAATTGGACTCATCAATAACAACAATACAACCATAAATCCCGCAAAAGAAAACAACAATACAACCATAAGAGGCAGGATTGAACATACCACAAAGCACCTCTCCCACTTAAGATAAACCAATATAGTTGGCCAAACTAAACAAATAGATTTAAGAGAAATACAAATCTATAGAAATCACACATAATAAAGCTTAGAAAAGACTCAATTACTTTCAATGAATAACCTGATCATAAACCCTCAATTCATCGGATCCCAACAAATGCATCGCAAAAGGATTACATTGAATTGATCTCTAAAGAAAAACATTGTATTGAAGAACACACACACACACACACACACACACACACAGAGAGAGAGAGAGAGATAGAGACATCTAGCTACTGCTATGGACCCTTAGGACCTATGGGGACTACTCATGCATCATCATGGAGGCAGCAAGGTTGGTGAAGACGGCCTCCATGATTGATTCCCCCTTCTGCAGAGTACCAGAAAAGGCCTCCTGATGGGATCGCGGAAGAATAGAGGCTTGAGGCGGCAGAAGAATTGTTTCGGTCTCGCCTGGGCTTTTGGAATATATGTGAATTTATAGGCTAGGAATTAGGTCAATCGGAGTAACATGGGGCCCACAAGGGGCAGGGTGCCTTGTCGCTTCCTCATGCATCGTTTGGTCTGCCCCCGAATCTTCTAGGGTCTCTTTTGGTTCAAAAAAAATCATCAATTTTTTTATCGTGTTTGGACTTCGTTTGGTAGGGATTTCTGTAAAACCAAAAACAAGCAGAAAACAACCACTGGCACTGGGCACTGGGTTAACAGGTTAGTTCCCAAATATGATATAAAATGGTGTATAAAGCATACAAGATTGACAATATAATAGCATGAAACAATAAAAAATTATAGATATGTGTCAGCATCCCCAAGCTTAATTCCTGCTCGTCTTCGAGTAGGTAAATGATAAAAACATAATTTTTATGTTGAATGCTACCTAACATGTCTTATCATGTAATCTCTTTTACAGTATGAATATTGAGAAGGAATAATGTAATTAATGTCAACATAATAATATCCATGAATACTAGAAAATAATCATTACTTTTCGAAATATACGATGCTTAACGAATGTTACCCCTACTCATTGAATTATGTAAGCATGTCATGACTCCATCTTCCTAACATAAGTACAAATTATGAGCACCCCGGTGCCAAATCAAGCAATTACATCGTATCTTTTCTTGCTTCAACATTTTTCAACTTCACTCAATATATGAGGGTGAGACATGGACTTAACACTATGTGTGGAATAGAGTATTTTGGTAGAGGGAAGACAAAAAGTGAAGAAAATCTTGCATCAACTCGGTGGATCGTTAGGCAATGGAGAGGCATGACAATCGATATCAGTGCGAGGAGTAGGGATTGCCATTCAACAAATGCACTAGAGCTATAAATGTATGAAAGCTCGTTATGGAAACTAAGTGGGTGCGAATCCAACTTGCTTGCTCATGAAGACCTCGGGCATTCGAGGAAGCCCATCATCAAAATATACAAGCCAAGTTCTATAATGTAAAAATTCGCACTAGTATATGAAAGTGATAAATCATGGAGACTCCCTATATGAAGAACATGGTGCTACTTTGAAGCACAAGCATGGTAAAAGGATAGTAGAATTTTCCCTTCTCTCTTTTTCTCTCATTTTTAGAGCAATATCATGAACCTCATCCCCACTTTTTCGAGGACTCATCAGTCTCCATCATTCTTTACCTCACCAGAACAATGTTGATGATCATCACACTTCTTTTAACTTACAACTCGATAAACTGAATCATATGACTATATGAATGTCTCTGGCAGTGTACCAGGACGTGCAGTTATCTGGCGTAACATGTATTACGATGATGAACAGTGGCTTTGCCACAAATATCATGTCGGCTCTATATTATCATGTAAAGCAATATGGTGATGAACACACAAGTCATGTAAATAGTAACTGTGGAAGTTGCATGTCAGTATATCTCGAAATGGAAATGTCATGATAGGTAGGTATGGTGGTTGTTTTGAGGAACGATATAATAAGGTTTATGTGTGATAGAGCATGTCATATCACAGGGTTTGGATGCACCGATGAAGTTTGTGCCAATTCTTTAGGTGAAAATGGGCAATGCACGACACCGAAGAGGCTAGCAAATATGGATAGATGGAAGTGCCATATTAGTCCATGAAGTCACATTAGTCACAAAGAACTCATATAGTTATTGCGAAAGTTTTATTAGCACTCGAAGAAAAGTACTACTCGCATGCTCCAAGGGAGGAGGTTGTGAGGAGTTCACTATCGCGCGCCCCTAATCCAGACAACACAAAGGATTTCAACGAGAATAAATATGCTCCAACATCCCAGTCATGCCATGAACGACACATAAATGAGTAGTACATAACTGTAGCGACCCGACCTCAGACGGTCAAGCCTCTGTGTTGCTGTGCCATCCCTGGATCAGTATGCTGGCACACACAGTACATCAATGTATATATCAAAGTGCAATCACATGTATAATTAACGTAAAACTGATATATACCTCATAAGTCACAATGAAACAAATAGTCGGGTGTGGAGTCCCATCAACGCCATCGGCAGGTTGAGTGTAGACCGTAACCTGTATCATACTCTTACTCGTCGGAAGAAAGTATACGCAACATGATACGTTGCAGCCCGTGTAGGTCAGTACATTGAATGTACCGCAAGATCACAACATGAGAAAAGCAGATGATAAAACTATACTATATGCTATATGGCTTTGTGGCTCGTGGTCTCGAGTTTTGTTTGCGCAAAAGCTGATTTATTTCCCCTACATCAAAGGAATAAATGAAGCCTGTACTATGGAGTTTTCTATCATGACATGGTTCCGCCAACCGATGTCTCATAGCCCAAAATCATCATAAGTTGCCCACAATTAAGTTATCAATCCGGTGTTGAGAGTTCTGAGATAGATCCAAGTCCAGATGCTCAAATTGTCCGTGAATCGGGACACGGCTAATCGATTAGGTTTTAACCCTCTGCAGAGGTTTGTACACTTTACCCGCAAGATTCGATCCTCTCTTTACGTTCTCGCACTTCGGGTGTTTGAGAACAAGACGATCGAAACATGGTCTTCAGAAGAGTTCCACGACCGTCCGGTGCTCATCCAATCCTACCGTAGTTCTACATCTGCTAGCACCGCCCCAGCCAGAGTCACCACTAAGGTCAACCAAGCGAGCCCATAATGACTTGCGGTTGCATGTAAGCTTAGGGCATGAAGTATTCTTCCGTCTCTTTGAGTCTTGGTGAAGCTTTCCGCAAGATGTCATGGCGCTTCTCCATGCATCCCGCCAACCACTGGATTCTCCAGGGTGCCCACAACCATCCTTCACCCAGTAGTGTGTTTTGAATTCTTGTCTTGAGTCTTGAAGTCTTGAGGCCTTGAAAATGCAGTCCTTGCAGATGCCATCATGGAGTTGTCGTCATTGACGTAGAGTCCTCCTTCTTCACACCACTCTCGAGCACTCATACCAACCCCGTCTACTATAGCGTAGCATTAAAATAAATGACGCCCCTGTGCTTGGTAACAGGGTGATGGGTTCCTACCTCATGCATACTACTCAACTACAAGAATTCAGTATCACTACTGGAGAGTTGTTGCAAAGATGCCACTAAATGCAATAAAACATAGGTATGAAAGCATGGTCAAAGTGAACTTGCCTGGTATGTTGATGAAGATATAAACGCTCTCGGAAACTTGATAAAACTATTCGTCACTCCGATGTAAATCTATATAGTCAAACATAGCATTCATATAAGCAAACATCCTAGCAAATAATTCTAACACTCATAATAAAACCAACAAATAAAAATGCAAATCAAGGGACACCAAATAAAAACAAAGGAAAACCACACAACAAAACTTTTCTTAACAGAACCTAAGCATGGGTTTTGCTAACAAACAGAAGAGAAAACATCATGCGAACTAGAAGCAAAAAGAATCACATCAAAAGCTATTGTAGAACTCCTATTATGCCTATAACAATCCTAGCAAGAAAAAAATAAAATAAAAATTTTATTTATTGTAAATAAAAGTTCATGTTCTAAAACTACAGAAACTAATCTAAAATAAACTATGACATAGGTAAAATAAAATTATTTACTAAATAAAACAATAGGAAAACAGTAGCTAGTTAAATAATTAAGAACCACATGATTTTGATTAAAACTATTTTTTATTAAATCTAAAATGCCCAAATAAATTCCTACGGTTTGGCAATGTCAAAACAAAGTTGTGACAAAAGAATCACTAAAAAATAATATTCCTAACTCATTTTATAGCAGATTTACTATTCTGACTAAAACTAAATTAAAGCAATTTAAAATAATTTTAACATAGCTAATAATATTTTCTACAGAAACTATAGAAAATTTGCAACCCAACAAAAAAAAGAATCACCTAAAAATATTAAACAGAATAAAAGATATGAATTTTTCAAAACAGGAACTATTCTGTTAAAACAGAAAACGAAAATAAATGAAAAATGGCCTAATGGGCCTAAACTACGCACTGAGCGTAATATAAACTAAACGGGCCTAGGGTTAAACGAGTCGGGCCGGCTAAATAAAATAAAACCCTAACTAAAAACTAAACAACCGGTCGAACCGGGTTTTTGTATAAAGAACATACCCCTTCGGGGGTGTTCTAATCTACGCCGTAGATGGGAGATCGGACGGCGGGGTGGAGTTCCGGCGACTCACCGGAGTTTGGACGGCGGCGGCGGCTCGGTGGAGCAGTGTGCCGACGGCTTCCTGGCTGCCGGGAGGTCGTGGAGAGCTCCTGTGGTGACGAGCTCGGGAGGTGTTTGGTGGAGTCGGTGGAGGTCGGGGAGGTGTAGGCGACGGCGTAGGGAAATGGCGGCGGTCGGCTCGGCTCCGCGACGGCGTGAGAGAGGAGGAGGGGTTCAGGGGGGCGAGGGGAATGGGGTGCGGGGAGGGTATAAATAGGGGGGGCCTCGGCGTGGCAAGGGAGGTGATCGAGGGGGATCGGATCCGGATCTCACGGGATCCGGCGATCATGGGCCTTGGCATTGAGTGGGCGGGGGTTGAAGGAGGTGGGGTCACTTTGGCAAGTGGGGAGAGGGGCTCGGTCTCGGTCGATCGAGCCGGAGAGGTTTCGGTGAGGAGGAGGTCGGTCGGCTCGGCTGCTGGCTGGCTGGGCCACGCCTGGTGGCTGAGTGCGGGCAGTCTGGCCGCGATTATTTGTTGGCGCTGGTATTTTTTTTTTTTCTTTTCTATTTTTTTTTGAAAAAATTAAAAACAGAGATATAATTTAAAATATAAATATTTTATATAGGACATATATATATCAAAATGATCAGGGGAAAATTCCCTACAATTTGAACATTTTTCCAGGGGCAAAACTCAAACTTAAAAAAAATCATTTTCTAGAAATCCCAAATAAAAATCAAATTTGAATTCAAACTTTTGGCAAAGTTTTTCATCTGACATTTTGGAGTGTCATGTTTACTCCTCTCATACTTTTTCTCAGGTATTTGTCACCTATAGTTTTGAAATAAATTTCAACCGCCAATTTGAATTCAAATCCCATCAACTCAAAAATCTTCCAAACTTCAAATGTCACTCGAATTCACTCAATCAATCAAACAAACAATCAAACAACAAGCATAGTTATTTATCTAATATAACATTCCAAAATTTAGAATTTTGGGATGTTACAAACCTACCACACTTAAAATGAATCTCGTCCTCGAGATTCGAAGAGGCTAGCAAGAAAAGGTTAGGGGTTGGGGGTCTTCTAGCAAATCTTTTGGCCGGAAAGGTCAGGGGTGCTACCACACTTAAAAGCAAGGTTACAGTTCCAATAAATTCAGATACTTCCTCTGGAGTGCCGACAGTACCTGTCTCTTCACATATCTTACAATAGCTCCTTCATTAACGCTCTTCAGAAGCATATCGTTTTCCTCAAAATCTTGGGTCACTTCGCCAAAGATGAAGTTCGTCCGAGACTGGATCTTAGCTATTAGGTCTGCGTCCATTCTAGACAACTATCGAAATACTCATGGTGGTCTACCATTAATGGTTTCTGCAGAAAAAGGGCCTTGGCTTCATTCTCACCGTATAATCTACGATTGGCAACAGCTGCCATGTACATGGGTTTATCATCATACCATTATAAGGCTTAAGCAAGGCTTCAACGGCGTCGCCACTTTACTATGGGTAAGTCTCTCAGATTTACCATTCCAAATAGCAAGAGTGAATGATACGAGTAAGTCGGTATGGTGATCAATCCATTCCGCACCCAGTCATTACCTCAGATAAGGTTTAGCGAATCTCGTATTTCTAACACTCGGGCATTCTCACAAGCATTGCAGAATTTCTCCTGTATTGAACAGGGATCGGGTAAATCCTTTTGGTTACGCAAGCCAAACAAAACATCTATCGTTACTTAACAACTCTCGTGTTTTATGTAAACTCCTATAGAATCGCCGGTTGATCAAATCGTAGTCTATTCCCAAAATTTCTTTCTCCAAAGGGTACTTGATCCTTATTAATTCTTGGGCCTGTGGGTTATGGCCCACTTCAACACTAGTGCAGCTTTAACTCATCCTTGGGGTAACTCTCTTGTTCCATATTACACCTCCTTTAAATCGATGAGTACTCTGTTTCTTCACACCATCATATCAAAAGCAAAACTCCAACTTTTTTTCCTTCAACTACAAATTCGTGGAATATTTTTTCCTATTCATTAGTCTAGTCTTCTTCACAGGGTACTACCACCCTTAAAATGAAATTCACAAATCCATCCATAGACCATATTTCTCATATCCTCGAAAATGGTCAAAATCTTTGTTCACAGAGTAACAACTCCTACAATTAAACATATGAAAACATGTCACCTTAACTTTATTGATTTCATGAATCCATTACAAACTCTGAGCACCCATTACATAACTCAACTTATTGTACTCATAAACATGAAATTGCTTTCTATTACTCTTGTTTCCAATATCAAAATTCCAACTACTCAACTCCAGCTTTTCATCTTGTTGGGACATTTAGTAGCATAATGTCCTGCTTCCTTGCAAATGAAAACAAAAGACTTCCGACATGTCTCGGGGCTTCTTTGTGATTATGTAGGCTCCTTGGATTCTTGGCTTCTTTTCTCGGACATTTACTAGCGTAATGACCTAAATCCTTGCACCTGTAACAAGTGATATGACTCGGGTCCTTCTCTGCGAAAATTGTGTTGTTCAGGGTTGCCTTTTTTTCTCTTCTGGATTTCTCTGTAATGATCGAGCTTCTATTTCGAGGGTCAAACTTCACTTCCGTCGGGAAATATCCGGATACTCTTTTCTTTCCTTGGTGCAATCTTGAAAAATGTCCTTCTTCTCCACATGAATAGCAGGCATTGGAGTAAAATCTGTTGAGGCCTTCTCCATCGGGGTCTTCAACACATTCCTTCATCACAGAGTTCTTTCATAACTTCTGGAGGGCTTCTTTCATTCCTTCTTCCTGCTCCTGAATAGTTTGTTGCACCATGGAGTAAATGTGACACTAAGTCGGGTAGTGGGTGGTTCCTTCACACAAGAAACAAGTAACCTGCCCAGTCGGGCATTCTTCCACTGGGTGATTTTCCTCACAATGAGGGCATCCATCCTTGTGTTCCTCCTGGGTGTGTCCTATTTCTTCGCAAATCTTGCAGGCACAAGGTTTATTTCTTGGTGTATAATGGTGCTTCCGGATGAGACGTGATCTCAACAGGGTCTTCTTGAATTCCTCCCAAGTTCTTGCTCCATTAAATCCTTGTATGGCTTGATGCATTTTCCACCAGGTTACAGCACTTCCTTCAAAGAATCGAAGAGCGTACAATACTTCATTCTTCCTTGAAACCAAATTGCTCGAAGTGATTCTCCATGTTCAATCCATAGCTGGCCTCCGGCTGGGTTTTCGGTCCAGAGAATACTGGTCCAACTTCATTCATCATCTACTGGGTCCAAAAGTTTTGGGATGAGATATGAGAGAGGTGGGGAGGGATATACACACAATACAAACAATAGTTTTTTTGAACAAACAAGTTTTACTTTGTGGCTGTTGGAAAACATCAAACAAATGACAGCTCACAAATCGTCGCATCTAACGTAAGTGTGTAACAGGGGTTTGGTCTTCTAAAGGTCAAATAATTCTTCAGATTCTTCAAATTCTTCTAGTCTTCGGAGTCTTCAATTGTTGCAGCTTCAACTCTTCTAATGCATGGTCAAATCCTCTTTACTCAAGAGGCCATCGGTTATCCGATATCTTGTCCTTCTTGGAGCGGCTTGATTAATTCTTCATGTGATCAAAAGGGAAAAGGGGTATATTCTAACTATTTGAGGTGAGAGTGTCTATTTGATAAAATCAGAAGAGATGAGAAGTAAGAGTCTTTTGAAAATAAAGTTTTAGAGATTTTCGGTCCTAGGGGCTTTCCGGTTTCTAGGGTCACGTCCTCTGATCAACATGTGCTCGATACCATTTCAGAGCGACCCGACCTCAGACGGTCAAGCCTACGTGTTCTTGTAATGCCATCCTCGGATCGATATCTTTGGCACACAGTACATCAATGTATATATCAAAGTGCAATCACATGTATAATTAACGAAAACTGATATATACCTCATAAGTCACAATGAAACAAATAGTCGGGTGTGGAGTCCCATCAATGCCATCGGCGGGTTGAGTGTAGACCGTAACCTGTATCGTACTCTTGCTCGTCGGAAGAAAGTATACGCAACATGATACGTTGCAGCCGTGTAGGTCGATTACATTGAATGTACCGCAAGATCACAACATGAGAAAACAGATGATAAAACTATACTATATGCTATATGGCTTTGTGGCTCACGTATCCGAGTTTTGTTTGCATAAAAGCTGATTTATTTCCCCTACATCAAAGGAATAAATGAAGTCTGTACTATGGAGTTTCTATCATGACATGGTTCCGCCAACCGATGTCTCATAGCCCAAAATCATCATAAGTTGCCCACAATTAAGTTATCAATCCGGTGTTGAGAGTTCCGAGATAGATCCAAGTCCAGATGCTCAAATTGTCCGTAATCGGGACACGGCTAATCGATTAGGTTTTAACCCTCCGCAGAGGTTTGTACACTTTACCCGCAAGATTCGATCCCTCTCTTTACGTTCTCGCACTTCGGGTGTTTGAGAACAAGACGATCGAAACATGGTCTTCGAAGAGTTCCCGACCCTTTGTCCGGTGCTCATCCAATCCTACCGTAGTTCTACATCTGCTAGCACCGTCCCAGCCAGAGTCACCACTAAGGTCAACCAAGCCGAGCCCATAATGACTTGCGGTTGCACAGGTAAGCTTAGGGCATGAAGTATTCTTCCGTCTCTTTGAGTCTGGGTGAAGCTTTCCGCAAGATGTCATGGCGCTTCTCCATGCATCCCGCCAACCACTGGATTCTCCGGGTGCCCGTCAACCATCCTTCACCCAAGAGTGTGTTTTGAATTCTTGTCTTGAGTCTTGAAGTCTTGAGGCCTTGAAAATGCAGTCCTTGCAGATGCCATCATGGAGTTGTGCGTCATTGACGTAGAGTCCTCCTTCTTCACACCACTTCGAGCACTCATACCAACCCGTCTACTATAGTGTAGCATTAAAATAAATGACGTCCGGGCTTGGTAACAGGGTGATGGGTTCCTACCTCATGCATACTACTCAACTACAAGAATTCAGTATCACTCTTTGGAGAGTTGTTGCAAAGATGCCACTAAATGCAATAAAACATAGGTATGAAAGCATGGTCAAAGTGAACTTGCCTGGTATGTTGATGAAGATATAAACGCTCTCGGAAACTTGATAAAACTATTCGTCACTCCGATGTAAATCTATATAGTCAAACATAGCATTCATATAAGCAAACATCCTAGCAAATAATTCTAACACTCATAATAAAACCAACAAATAAAAATGCAAATCAAGGGACACCAAATAAAAACAAAGGAAAACCACACAACAAAACTTTTCTTAACAGAACCTAAGCATGGGTTTTGCTAACAAACAGAAGAGAAAACATCATGCCAACTAGAAGCAAAAAAGAATCACATCAAAAGCTATTGTAGAACTCCTATTATGCCTATAACAATCCTAGCAAGAAAAAAAATAAAATAAAAATTTTATTTATTGTAAATAAAAGTTCATGTTCTAAAACTACAGAGACTAATCTAAAATAAACTACGACATAGGTAAAATAAAATTATTTACTAAATAAAACAATAGGAAAACAGTAGCTAGTTAAATAATTAAGAACCACATGATTTTGATTAAAACTATTTTTTATTAAATCTAAAATGCCCAAATAAATTCCTTTACGGTTTGGCAATGTCAAAACAAAGTTGTGACAAAAAGAATCACTAAAAATAATATTCCTAACTCATTTTATAGCAGATTTACTATTCTGACTAAAACTAAATTAAAGCAATTTAAAATAATTTTAACATAGCTAATAATATTTTCTGCAGAAACTATAGAAAATTTGCAACCCAAAAAAAAAAGAATCACCTAAAAATATTAAACAGAATAAAAGATATGAATTTTTCAAAACAGGAACTATTCTGTTAAAACAGAAAACGAAAATAAATGAAAACTGGCCTAATGGGCCTAAACTACGCACTGAGCGTAATATAAACTAAACGGGCCTAGGGTTAAACAGAGTCGGGCGGCTAAATAAAATAAAACCCTAACTAAAAAGTAAACTGGACTAAACCGGTCGAACTGGTTTTTGTATAAGAACATACCCTTCTGGGTGTTCTAATCACGCCAGTAGATGGGAGATCGGACGGCGGGGTGGAGCTCCCATGACTCACCGGAGTTTGGACGGCGGCAGCTCGGTGGCGAAGTGTGCCGACGGCTTGGTCGTCCCGGGGAGGTCGGCGGAGAAACTCCGCGGTGCGGACGAGCTCGGGAGGTGTTTGGTGGAGTCGGTGGAGGTCGGGAGGTGTAGGGCGACGGCGTAGGGAAATGGCGGCGCGGTCGGCCTGGCTCCCATGACGGCGTGAGAGAGGAGGAGGGGTTCCGGCGAGGGGGCGAGGGGGGGAATGGGGTGCGGGGAAGGGTATAAATAGGGGGGGCCTCGGCGTGGCAAGGGAGGCGATCGGGAGGGGGATCGGATCCCGGATCTCACGGGATCCCGGCGATCGGCGGGCTGGCGTTGCGTGGGCGGGGGTTGAAGGAGGTGGGGTCCGCTGGCAGTGGGGAGAGGGCGGTCTCGGTCGGTCGACCGAGCCGAGAGGTTTCGGTGAGGAGAGGTCGGTCCCGGCTGGCTCATTGCTGGCCAGCTGGGCCGCCTGGGGTGCAAGGCCGGGTCGGGCCACTGGTTCGGGCGCCTGGGTATTTTTTTTCTTTTTTCTTTTTTTTTGAAAAAATTAAAAACAGAGATATAATTTAAAATATAAATATTTTATATAGGACATATATATATCAAAATGATCAGGGGAAAATTCCCTACAATTTGAACATTTTTCCAGGGGCAAAACTCAAACCTTAAAAAACATTTTCTAAAAATCCCAAATAAAAATCAAATTTGAATTCAAACTTTTTGGCAAAATTTTTCATCTGACATTTTGGAGTGTCATGTTTACTCCTCTCATACTTTTCTCAAGTATTTGTCAGGCATAGTTTTGAAATAAATTTCAACTGCCAATTTGAATTCGAATCCCATCAACTCAAAATCTTCTGAAACTTCAAATGCCACTCAAATTCACTCAATCAATCAAACAAACAATCAAACAACAAGCATAGTTATTTATCTAATATAACATTCCAAAATTTAGAATTTTGGGATGTTACAATAACAAGCTTTAATATCGATATTTATATAAACTAATTATTATGAACTAGTACTCTTTCATATTACTACATCAATATCATTTAAATCACACGCTTCATATTCAGCGATCTACATGAATTTTTTTTATTATACCACTCTTGTATACCTATCATTTTTGAACTAGTCATATAACCCATGCAAATTATTACTTGTTATTTAACTCCCAGTAAGATATAAGTGAAGCATGAGAGTGCAAATGATTTCTATAAAATATATCTACCGTCATGCTCTAAAGATATAAGTGAATTAATGAGCAACTACCCAACTCAAAAGATTTAAGTGAAGCACATAGAGCATTCTAACAAATCATGATGAATACATGTCTCTCTCAATAGTTGTATATATCAAAGAATGATTGTAGAAAACTAACAAACAAAATAAAACTATAGCACACGACGCTCCAAGCAAAACTCATGTCATGTGGTGAATAAAACTATAGCTCCGAGTAATATTGTCGATAGATTAAAGACGAAAGAGGGGATGCCATACGGGGAATCCCCAAGCTTATATGCTTGAGTCTTCCTTGAATATTACCTTGGGTGCCTTGCACATCCCCAAGATTAGGGTCTTGTCACTCCTTATTCCTTTATCCATCGTGATCTCACTCAAAACTTGAAAACTTCAGCACATAAAACTCAACAGAAACTTCATGAGATCCGTTAGTATAATAAAACAATCGTCCACTTTAGGTACTTTATAAACAGATTCATAATTCACCTTGCATAGTACCTACTATATTCTAACATCTCTAGGACTTATACCCCTCGATTTAATCCATAGCATCATCAAAACAAACACACTATGCAATAAAAATAGAATCTGTCTAAAACATGACAGTACGTAATGCTAGAATTATTATCCATGCTTATGTAAATCCAAAAAATTTGAACAATTAGTACAAAGTAAAATATTTATATCACAGTAATGTGTAAAAAAAATCAGGAATGGACCACGTTCCAGTAAACAGGAACAATTCACGCATTGGACGCTAAAGTTTTGTTTCTATGTAGTACCAATTTCAACAATCACTCAAATCATCCTAAAGGCTTTACTTGGCACAAAAATCAAAATAAAGGATACAAACATAATCATTACAGTAGAAATAACCATGTTTACTCAATAAAATAAAATGAAAGCAAAAATATAACTACTGGGTTGCTCCCGACAAGCGTTATTGTTTAATGCCCCTAGCTAGGCATAATGCATAGTTTCAACTGTTACCATCCTTGTCCAAATCCTCAATTATGCATCCGGATTTCCTAGAAGGTTTAGCGAACATGTTTTTAATAACGACACTCCTAGGAACAAAATTAAGGAATTTTTTTTCAATCATAGGCTCCTTTATCATTTTAATGAAGTTGGGGTGAACGTTAATCTTTTTAGATCTTCTTTCTCTCTACTAGATGAAGCACCCTGTTTTTAGGAACATACATAAGCTTAGAATTCTTACTTGTAGGAGTCCTTTCAATGGTTTTAAGGAAATAAAAAGCTGATCCTAAGTTACTAATGGTCTCTTTCAGTTTATCAATTCTAGCAGGACTTTGTTCTACTCTCTCGGTTGGTTCTCTATCCTTTGATAACTTTAATGTGGTTCCCACCGAAGAGACAAATTTAGTAACTTGGTTACGCACCTTTTTATCAAGATTTTCAATGTGTTCAATAGTTGGCATTTTGTTCTCAATAATTTCCAATCTTCGCATAACATGTTTCAGAGTTAGTGTCGTTTCATTAATAGTGATAGGTGATGATCCCACTAAATTACCCATAGCATTGAAAGCATCCAAAGGGTGACTACTTGGGAAATTTCCACCGGTAATTGTGTCAAGCACAAATCTAAACCAAGTAGTAACACCCACTTAAAAGTTCTGAAGAAGAACAGTGGTGGATAGCTTACGAGTAGATCTATTTTGAGCATTGCAAATCATATACCAACCATCTTTTAAACTTTCTCCTCCCCTTAGTTTGAAGAACTTCATTTTTAGGGGTAGAACCAACAAGCCAAGAGCTAGCCATAGCAACGAGCAAATAAAGCACACGAGATATTTTTGGTATTTTTGATTTTTTAACGGAAACTAATAAAGAAAAATAAAAGCAAACAAAAAGTAGAACAAGTAAATGGTAAATGTGTGTGAAGGGACCTGCTTTGTTTGATGAAGTATCCCCAACAACGGCGTCAGAAATTTTCTGCTACTTGTGATAGGCGTTGGGATTACCCTGAAGAGGAAGGCTGATGTAGTATAGTAGCAGAAAGTATTTTCCTCGGTAGAGAACCAAGTTTATCGAAATAGTAGGAGATTCACGTAAAAAAGGTAAATGATGCCTGCACACATACACAAAACAAATAATTGCACCCAACACAAGCAAGGGGGTTGTCAATCCCCTTGTACTCGTTAATTGCAAGGATTAATTCTGATGGTGATAGATAGATAAATTGCAAAAAAGGAAAAAAAATGCAACAAAGTATATAGGGGTTTAGCAATATGATGTAAATGAACCCGGGGACCATAGCTTTCACTAGAGGCATCTCTCTCATGAACATAGCAATGGTGGGTAGAGAAAATACTGTTGGGCAATTGATAAAAAAGCGCACAGTTATTATGTTATTCTATGGCATGATCAATACATAGGCATTACGTCCGTGACAAGTAGGCCGTTAAACTTACTGACACCTACTACTATTACTCCACCTGTTGATCGCTATCCAACATGCACCTTAAGGTTTTAAGTTCATAATAAATAGAGTAATGCTTGGAGCATGATGCCATAATGTAGACAAAGTAAGACCAATCAATATGATCGAACCCCATCGTTTTACCCTCAGTAGCAACAATACAAATACGTGTCTTGCTACCCCTTCTGTCACGAGGTGAAGACACCATAAGATTGAACCTACCAGAAAGCACATCTCCCACTTAAGATAAATCAATCTAGTTGGCCAAACTAAGCGGATAGATCAGAGAGAAATACAAAGCTATGGAAATCACACATAATAAAGTTTAGAAAAGACTCAATTACTTTCAATGAATAATTTGATCATAAACCCTCAATTCATCGGACCTCAACAGACGCACCACCAAAGGATTACATCTAATCGATGTGCGAAGAGAACATTGTATTGAAGATCATATATATATATATATATATATATATATATATATATATATATATATAGAGAGAGAGAGAGAGAGAGAGAGAGAGAGAGGGGGGATCTAGCTACTCACGCATCATCATGGAGGCAACAAGGTTGATGAAAACGGCCTCCACAATCGATTCCCCTGCGACAGAGTACCGGAAAAGGCCTTCATGGGATCGCGGAAGAACATAGGCTTGCGGCGACGGAAGGATTGTTTCGGGTCTTGCTCTATGGGTTTTGGAATATATGAGTTTATAGGCAAGGAATTAGGTCAATGTCGTATTTGGACGTCGTTTGGTACGGATTTTCTATAAACCAAAAACAATCAGAAAACAACATTGGCACTGGGCACTGGGTTAATACATTAGTTCCCAAAAGGAAAACGATCTTTTTCAACCGGATGATAACAACCAAACGTAAACCGCGTCCAATGACTGCCACGTGTCCTTGCATGGATGCAGGCACAATTCTTCCTCTGCTGCCTTATCTCCACCGCTCCACGCACGACGTAGCTAAAAGCATGGGCCTTGCCTATCAGTTTCTCCGTCGCTGCTGCCAGCCCTGCTGTAGGCACCTATGTCGCCACTGCAAACCGATATTGTGTGCTGCTGCCAAGAGCTCGGCGCCGGTTTCGCGTTCTGGCGCTCACAGCGTCGCGCTACTGGGCCGGCCCAGGTGAGCTTCGACCACGACGCGAAAAAAGTGAACATGAAGAAAAAGTGCAAAAGAGAACATTGTATTGAAGATCATATATATATATATATATATATATATATATATATAGAGAGAGAGAGAGAGAGAGAGAGAGAGAGGGTTCTAGCTACTCACGCATCATCATGGAGGCAACAAGGTTGATGAAAACGGCCTCCACAATTGATTCCCCTGCGACAGAGTACAGGAAAAGGCCTTCATGGGATCGCGGAAGAACATAGGCTGGCGGCGACGGAAGGATTGTTTCGGGTCTTGCTCTATGGGTTTTGGAATATATGAGTTTATAGGCAAGGAATTAGGTCAATGTCGTATTTGGACGTCGTTTGGTACGGATTTTCTATAAACCAAAAACAATCGTAAAACAACATTGGCACTGGCAATCGGGTTAATACATTAGTTCCCAAAAGGAAAACGATCTTTTTCAACCGGATGATAACAACCAAACGTAAACCGCGGCCCAATGATCGCCACGTGTCCTTGCATGGATGCAGGCACAATTCTTCCTCTGCTGCCTTATCTCCACCGCTCCACGCACGACGTAGCTAAAAGCATGGGCCTTGCCTATCGGTTTCTCCGTCGCTTGCCATGACCCTACTTGTGGCACCTATGTCGCCATCGCAAACCGATATTGTCTGCTGCTGCCAAGAGCTCGGCGCGGTTTGGCTCAAGGCGCTCACGTCAGCGCATCTGGGCCGGCCTGTGAGCTTCGACCACGACGCGAAAAAAGTGAACATGAAGAAAAAGTGCAAAAGATGGGTATCGAACTCAAGACCGCAGGTATTTTTCTCCACTAACACGGCAACCAGTAGACCAACCACGTTCTTTTGTTCTTTAACTAGGAAAACTTTCTACTTAACCATTTTTAGTTAAACATTAACATAAATCTGAAAATTAGTTGAAAAGTTCATTGATTTTGAAAACTAGTTCACCATTTTTTTTAAAGTTCACAAAATTTTAAAAAGTTTCACGATTTTGAAAAAAGATTCATCGCTTTTGAAAAAAAGTTCATGGAATTCGAAAAAAACTTCATCAAATTCGAAAAAAGTTCATCGAAAATGAAAAAAGTTCATCAAATTTGAAATAAAGTTCATAATTTTGAAAAAATAGTTCATCAAATTTGAAAAATGTTCATCAATTTTGAAAAAAAGTTCATCAAATTTGGAAAAAGTTCAACGAAAATGAAAAAAGTTCATCGGATTTGGAAAAGGTTCATTGATTTGAAAAAATAGTTCATCGAATTTGAAAAAAGTTCATCGATTTGATAAAAACTTTGCACGTTTAAGGAAAGAAAAAAAGTAAATGAGAAAATAAAAAGGAAAAAGGAACAAGAAAAAAACATCCAGAAACTAACCAGCGAACAACCTAGATAAAGACTAAAAGGGAGGAAAGAAGGTTAGTTGCAGAAGCGTGTCGTTATCCTGGTGGTGAGTGCGTTGCACTCTCAATCCAGTGATCCTGTGTTCGATCCCTCCCTCGCGCACGGTAATTTTTTGATTCGATGATATTATCCAAGATCCCCTGTTGCTACCCGTGCTCAAACGACCCACCGTTGCCAGCCGAAGTCCCCGGTCATCGTTGCTGCAAGGCCCATCGGAATGAGGACCAACATTTCAAGGGGGGTGACGCCGATATTATTAAAAAACGGGCCGACCCAGGGCAGCGAGGGGGTGCGGCGGGGGGTGTGCGCCCGTTTGCACCAATGCCTATAACGGGTGCAACGGGCGCCGTTTAGGAAATGCAGCTGGTGCCCCTGCTGCAAACGGCCCCGCCATTACAAGCCGGACTCGCTGGTCACCGCCGATGCAGCAGCCACGCTGCCGCTCATGTCTCTCGTCTCTCTCTCTCTCTCTCTCTCTCTCTCTCTCTCTCTCTCTCCCCCACTCAGTTCCCGCCGCCGCTGCCCCATCCCTACTGCAAGCATCGATCTCACCACCGCAAACCAAGATCCCCTGCTGCTACCCGTGTTCAAACGACCCACCGTTGCCAGCCGAAGTCCCCGATCATCGTTGCTGCAAGGCCACATCGGGATGAGGCCCAACGTTTCAAGGGGGTGATGCCGAAGGTGCTGCACGGCCTCGCTGGAGCACAAACCACTGATGTGATGCAGAGCTTTGAGACTCGTCGGCGCAACAAGTGGGCGCCACCAGGGTGCTGCAAAGGCAGCCAACGGATGTGCCTCGCTGCTGCAAAGGCGTGAGAGTCGGCAACACTCCCGTGAGTCATCGGTGTTGCCATGGAGCTTCGCCAGGCCGAGTTGCTGCGGTGGAGCATTGCTGGGCCGCTGGAGACATGGTCGGGCCGCCAAAGTATGGCGACGGCGCGATGGAGCATCGACGAGCCACCGGAGCATCGTCGGGCTGCTGGAGCATGGTGACCTTGCGATGGAGCATCGAAGAGCCACCGGAGCATCGTCGGGCCGCTGGAGCATGGCGACGTTGTGATGCAGCATAGTCAGGCCGCCGGAGCATGGCGACACCATGATGGAGCATCGACGAGCCACCAGAGCATCATCAAGACCTGGGGGCATGGCGATGCCGCGATGGAGCATCTGTTGGGGAACGTAGCAGAAATTCAAAAAAATTCTACGCATCACCAAGATCAATCCATGGAGTAATCTAGCAATGAGGGAAAGGGGAGTGCATCTACATACCCTTGTAGATCGCTAAGCAGAAGCGTTGCAAGAACGCTGATGAAGGAGTCGTACTCGTAGGGATTCAGATCGCGGTTGATTCCGATCTAAGCGCCGAACGACGGCGCCTCCGCTGCTCAACACACATGCAGCTCCGGTGGCGCCTCCCATGCCTTGATCCAGCAAGGAGAGAGGGAGAGGTTGGGAAAGACTCCGTCCCAAAGAAGCAGCACGACGGGCATGGTGGTGGTGGAGGAGCGCGGTACTCCAAAGCAGGCTTCGCCAAGCACTACGAGAGACGAGGAGGGAGAGAGGTAGGGCTGCGCCAAGAGGGAGATGTTCTCGTGTTAGGAAGCCCCAAAACCTCCACTATATATAGGGGCAAAGGGAGGGAGGCGCCTAGGGTTTCCCCTAGGGGGCGGCGGCAGGCAGATGGGATCTCCCTTGGGTGACTTGGCCCCAAGCCGGGAGGTGGGAAACCTAGATGGGCGCCCCAAACCGCCTGGTCACGTGGGAATAGGTGAGGGGGCTGACAGCCCTTAGTGGGCTGGTTTGCCCCTTCCCTTGGCCCATGAAGCCCCTAACACTTGCCGGGGCTCCCAAACACCTTTCGGTCATGTCGGTCATCACCCGCACTCTCCTAACACTTCCGGACTCCAAAACCTTCGGCCCAATATATCAATATTTACCTCGGACCATTCCGAACTCCTCGTGACGTCCGGGACCTCATCCGGGACTCCGAACAACATTCGGTAACCACGTATATCTATTGCCTATAACCCTAGCGCCACCGAACCTTATGTGTAGACCTCACGGGTTCGCGGAACTATGCATACATGACCGAGACGTTCTACGGTCAATAACCAACAGCCGGATCCGGATACCCATGTTGGCTCCCACATGTTCTCGATGATCTCATCGGATGAACCACGATGTCGAGGATTCAATCAATCCTCAGATTCAATTCCCTTTGTCTAGCGGTATAGTACTTGCCTCGAGATTCGATCGTCGGTATCCCGATACCTTGTTCAATCTCAATCGGCAAGTCTCTTTACTCATTCCATAACACATCATCCCATGATCAACCCCTTGGTCACATTGTGCACACTATGATGATGTCCTACCGAAAGTGGGCCCAGAGATACCTCTCCGTCACACGGAGTGACAAATCCCAGCCTCGATTCGTACAACCCAATGCACACTTTCGGAGATACCCGTAGTGCACCTTTATAGCCACCCAGTTACGTTGTGACGTTTGGTACACCCAAATCATTCCTACGGTATCCGGGAGTTGCACAATCTCATGGTCTAAGGAAATGATACTTGACATTAGAAAAGCTTTAGCATATGAACTACACGATCTTTGTGCTAGGCTTAGGATTGGGTCTTGTCCATCACATCATTCTCCTAATGATGTGATCCCGTTATCAACGACATCCAATGTCCATGGTCAGGAAACCGTAACCATCTATTGATCAACGAGCTAGTCTACTAGAGGCTTACTAGGGACATGGTGTTGTCTATGTATCCACACATGTATCTGAGTTTCCTATCAATACAATTATAGCATGGATAATAAACGATTATCATGAACAAGGAAATATAATAATAACAACTAATTTATTATTGCCTCTTGGGCATATTTCCAATAGTCTCCCACTTGCACTAGAGTCAATAATCTAGTTCACATCGCCATGTGATTAACACTCACAGGTCACATCGCCATGTGACCAACATCCAAAGAGTTTACTAGTGTCACTAAACTAGTTCACATCATCATGTGATTAAGACTCAATGAGTTACGGGTTTGATCATGTTTTGCTTGTGAGAGAGGTTTTAGTCAACGGGTCTGCAACATTTAGATCCGTATGTACTTCGCAAATCTCTAGGTCATATTGTAAATGTTGCTTCCACGCTCCACTTGGAGCTATTCCAAATGGTTGCTCCACTATAATTATCGGTTTGCTACTCGAGTCATTCGGATAGGTTTTAAAGCTTGCATCGACGTAACCCTTTATGCCGAACTCTTTATCACCTCCATAATCGAGAAACATGTCCTTATTTTCTCCAAGGACAATTTTGACCGATGTCTGGTGATCCACTCCTTGATCACCTTTGTACCCTCTTGCCGTATATGTGTCAAGGCACACATCAAAGTGTACACAAGATACAATACTATGGAGCCTATGTCTAAGCATAGGGACGATCTTCGCCCTTTCTCTATTCCGCCGTGGTCGAGCTTTAAGTCTTAACTTCATACCTTACAACTCGTGCAAGAGCTCCTTCTTTGATCGATCCATCTTGAACAACTTCAAGATCATGTCAAGGTATGTGCTCATTTGAAAGTACCATTTAGCGTTTTTGATCTATCCTCATAGATCTTGATGCTCAATGTTCAAGCAGCTTAATCAAGGTTTTCCATTGAAAAACACCTTTCAAACAACCCTATATGCTTTCTAGAAATTCTACATCATTTCCGATCAACAATATGTCAACAACATATACTCATCAGAAATTCTATAGTGCTCCCACTCACTTCTTTGGAAATACAAGTTTCTCATAAACTTCGTATAAACCCAAAATCTTTGATCATCTCATCAAAGCGTACATTCCAACTCCGAGATGCTTACTCCAGTCCTTAGAAGGATTGCTGGAGCTTTGCATACTTGTTAGCGTCTTTCAGGATTGTCAAAACCTTCTGGTTGTATCACATACAACCTTTCCTCAAGAAAATTGTCAAGGAAACAATGTTTTTTGACATCCTATCGCAAGATTTCATAACGCAAAGAATCGCTAATCCAATTCCAACAGACTCTTAGCATCGCTACGAAAGTGAGAAAGCCTCACCGTAGTCAACTCCTTGAACTTGTCGGAAAACATCTTAACGACAAGTCGAGCTTTCTTAATGGTGATACTTACCATCATGGTCTGTCTTCCTTTTAAAATCCATCTGTACTCAACAGCCTTACGACCATCGAGTAGTTCTGCCAAAGTCTACACTTTGTTTTCACACATGGATCCTCTCTCGAATTTTATGGCCTCGAGCCATTCATCGGAATCCGGGCCCACCATTGCTTCTCCATAGCTCGTAGGTTCATTGTTGTCTAGCAACATGACCTCCAAGACAGGAGTACGTACCACTCAAGTAGCACGCATCCTTGTCGACCTCACGAGGTTTGGTAGTGACTTGATCCGAAGTTTCATGATCACTATCATAAGCTTCTACTTCAATTGGTGTAAGCGCCATAGGAACAACTTCCTGTGCCCTGCTACACACTAGTTGAAGTGACGGTTTAATGACCTCATCAAGTCTCCACCATCCTCCCACTCAACTTTCCGAGACAAACTTTTCCTCGAGAAAGGACCCGATTCAAGAAACAATCCCTATTGCTTTCGGATCTGAATTAGGAGGTATACCCAACTGTTTTGGGTGTCCTATGAAGATGCATTTTATCCGCTTTGGGTTCGAGCTTATCAACCTGAAACTTTTTCACATAAGCCGCCGCAACCCCAAACTTTAAGAAACGACAACTTAGGTTTCTCCAAACCATAGTTCAAACGGTGTCGCCTCAACGAAATTACGTGGTGCCCTATTAAAGTGAGTGCGGTTGTCTCTAATGCCTAACCCATGAACGATAGTGGTAATTCGATAAGAGACATCATGGTACGCACCATATCCAATAGGGTGCAACTATGATGTTCGGACACACCATCACGCTATGGTGTTCCAGGCGGTGTTAGTTGTGAAACAATTTCCACAATGTCTTAATTATGCGTACAAACTCAGAACTCAGATACTCATCTCTATGATCATATCATAGACATTTTATCCTCTTGTCACGATGATCTTCAACTTCACTCCGAAATTACTTGAACCATTTAATAATTCAGACTTGTGTTTCATCAAGTAATATACTCAGTATCTACTCAAATCATCTGTGAAGTAAGAACATAACAATATCCACTGCGTGCCTCAGCACTCATTGGACTACACACATCAAAATGTATTACTTCCAACAAGTTGCTTTCTTGTTCCATTTTATCAAAACGAGGCTTTCAAATATCTTGCCCATGTGGTATGATTTGCATGTCTCAAGTGATTCAAAATCGAGTGAGTCCAAACGATCCATCGGCATGGAGCTTCTTCATGCTTTTATACCAATATGACTCAAATGGCGGTGCCACAAGTAGGTGGTACTATCATTACTATCTTATATCTTTGACATGAACATGTGTATCACTACAATCGAGATTCAATAAACCATTCATTTTAGGTGCAAGACCATTGAAGGTATTATTCAAATAAACAGAGTAACTATTATTCTCCTTAAATGAATGACCGTATTGTGATAGACATAATCCAATCATGTCTATGCTCAACGCAAACACCAAATAACAATTATTTAGGTCTAACACCAATCTCGATGGTAGAGGGAGTATGCGATGCTTGATCACATCAAGCTTGGAAACACTTCCAACACATATCATCATCTCCCCTTAGCTAGTCTCCATTTGTTCCGTAGCTTTTATTTCGAGTTACTAACACTTAGCAACCGAACCGTATCTAATACCTTCGGTGCTACTAGGAGTACTAGTAAAGTACACATTAACATAATGTATATCCAATATACTTCTATCGGCCTTGCCAGCCTTCTCATCTACCAAGTATCTAGGGTAGTTCTGCTTCAGTGACCGTTCCCCTCATTTCAGAAGCACTTAGTCTCGGGTTTGGGTTCAACCTTGGGTTTCTTCACTAGAGCAGCAACTGAATTCCCGTTTCATGAAGTATCCCTTCTTGCCCTTGCCCTTCTTGAAACTAGTGGTTTTATTAACCATCAACAATTGATGCTCCTACTTGATTTCTACTTTCATGTGTCAAACATCGCGAATAGCTCAAGGATCATCATATCTATCCCCGTTATGTTATAGTTCATCATGAAGCTCTAGTAGCTTGGTGGCAATGACTTTGGAGAAACATCACTATCTCATCTGGAAGATCAACTCGCACTCGACTCAAGTGATTGTTGTACTCAGACAATCTGAGCACAAGCTCAACGATTGAGCTTTTCTCCCTTAGTTTGCTGGCTAAGAAAATTGTCGAAGGTCTTATACCTCTTAACGTGGGCATGAGCCTGAAATCCCAATTTCAGCCCTCGAAACATCTCATATGTTCCATGACGTTTCAAATCGCCTTTGGTGCCTTCAACTCTAAACCGCTTAACTGAACTATCACATAGTTATCAAAACGTGTATGTCGATGTTCGCAACATCCACAGACGACGTTCGAGGTTCAAAGACACATCGAGCGGTGCATTATGACATAAGCCTTCTACGAAGCAACAAGGACAATCCTCGCCATTTACGGACCTATTTCGCATAATCGCTACTAACAACTTTCAACTAAATTTTCTCTAGGAACATATCTAAACAAGAGAACCGAAGCGCGAGCTATGACATAATTTGCAAAAACCTTTTGACTATGTTCAGGATAATTGAGTTCATCTTATGAACTCCCACTCGACAGACATTCCTCTAGTCATCTAAGTGATTACATGATCCGAGTCAACTAGGCCGTGGTCCCATCATCACGTGAGACGGACTAGTCATCATCGCTGAACATCTTCATGTTGATCGTATCTACCATACGACTCATGCTCGACCTTTCGGTCTCTTGTGTTCCGAGGCCATGTCTGTACATGCTAGGCTCGCCAAGTCAACCTAAGTGTTTCATGGTGTAAATCTGGCTTACACCATTGTATGTGAACGTTAGAATCTATCACACCCGATCATCACGTGGTGCTTCAAACAAAGAACTTTCGAACGGTGCATGTTAGGGGGAACACTTTCTTGAAATTTTAATGAGGATCATCTTATTTACTACCGTCGTTCTAAGCAAATAAGATGCATAAACATGATAAACATCACATGCAATCAAATAGTGACATGATATGGCCAATATCATTTTGCTCCTTTTGATCTCCATCTTCGGGGCTCCATGATCATCATCGTCACCGGCATGACACCATGATCTCCATCATCATGATCTCCATCATCGTGTCTTCATGTAGTTGTCTCATCCACTATTACTTCTACTACTATGGCTAACGGTTAGCAATAAAGTAAAGTAATTACATGACGTTTATGTTGACACGCAGGTCATAAATAAATTATGACAACTCCTATGGCTCCTGCCAGTTGTCATACTCATCGACATGCAAGTCGTGATTCCTATTACAAGAACATGATCAATCTCATACATCACATATCATTCATCACATTCTTTTGGCCATATCACATCACATAGCATACCCTCGCAAAAACAAGTTAGACGTCCTCTAATTGTTGTTTGCATGTTTTACGTGGCTGCTATGGGTTTCTAGCAAGAACGTTTCTTACCTACGCAAAACCACAACGTGATATGTCAGTTGCTATTTACCCTTCATAAGGACCTTTTCATCGAATCCGATCCGACTAAAGTGGGAGAGACTGGCACCCGCTAGCCACCTTATGCAACAAGTGCATGTCACCGGTGGAACCTGCCTCACGTAAGTGTACGTAAGGTCGGTCCGGCCGCTTCATCCCACAATACCGTCAAACAAGATTGGACTAGTAACGGTAAGCATATTGAACAAAATCAACGCCCACAACACCTTGTGTTCTACTCGTGCATAGAAACTACGCATAGACCTAGCTCATGATGCCATTGTTGGGGAAACGAGCGTAAATTCAAAATTTTTCTACGCATCACCAAGATCAATCCATGGAGTAATCTAGCAACGAGGGAAAGGGCAGTGCATCTACATACCCTTGTAGATCGCTAAGCGGAAGCATTGCAAGAACGCGGATGAAGGAGTCAGACTCATAGCGATTCAGATCGCGATTGATTCCGGATCTAAGCGCCAACCACGGCGCCCGCTGCTCAACACACACATGCAGCTCGGTGACATCTCCCATGCCTTGATCCAGCAAGGAGAGAGGGAGAGGTTAGAAGACTCCGGCCCAGCAGCAAAGATGACGGCATGGTGGTGGTGGAGGAGCGCCGGCATTCCAAAGCAGGCTTCGCCAAGCACTCACGAGAGACGCAGGAGGGAGAGAGGTAGGACTGCGCCAAGAGGGAGATGTTCTCGTGTGTTAGGCAGCCCCAAAACCTCCACTATATATAGGGGCAAAGGGGAGGGGAGGCGCCCTAGGGTTTCCCTTAGGGGGGGGGGCGGCGGCGAGGGCAGATGGGATCTCCCCCTTGGGTGACTTGACCCCCAAGCCAGGAGGTGGGAAACCTAGATGGGGCGCCCCAAACCCCCTGGTCACGTGGGAATAGGTGAGGGGGGGCGCACAGCCCCTTAGTGGGCTGGTTTGCCCCCTTCCCTTGGCCCATGAAGCCCCCTCAACACTTGCCGGGCTCCCAAACACCTTTCGGTCATCTTCGAGTCATCACCGGTACCTCCGGAACACTTCTGCACTCCAAAACCCTTCATCCAATATATCAATCTTTACCTCCGACCATTCCGGAACTCCTCGTGACGTCCGGGACCTCATCCGGGACTCAACAACATTCGGTAACCACGTATATCTATTGCCTATAACCCTAGCGCCACCGAACCTTATGTGTAGACCCTACGGGTTCGGGAACTATGCGCACATGACCGAGACGTTCTCGGTCAATAACCAACAGCGGATCTGGATACCCATGTTGGCTCCCACATGTTCCACGATGATCTCATCGGATGAACCACGATGTCGAGGATTCAATCAATCCCGTATTCAATTCCCTTTGTCTAGCGGTATAGTACTTGCCCGAGATTCGATCGCTTGTGCATCCCGATACCTTGTTCAATCTCGCTATCGGCAAGTCTCTTTACTCGTTCCGAACACATCATCCTGTGATCAACACCTTGGTCACATTGTGCACATTATGATGATGTCCTACCGAGTGGGCCCAGAGATACCTCTCCGCCACACGGAGTGACAAATCCCCGCCTCGATTCGTGCCAACCCAATGTACACTTTCGGAGATACCCGTAGTGCACCTTTATAGCCACCCAGTTACGTTGCCAGGACGCTTTGGTACACCCAAAGCATTCCTACGGTATCCGGAGTTGCACAATCTCATGGTCTAAGGAAATGATACTTGACATTAGAAAAGCTTTAGCATATGAACTACACGATCTTTGTGCTAGGCTTAGGATTGTCTTGTCCATCACATCATTCTCCTAATGATGTGATCCCGTTATCAATGACATCCAATGTCCATGGTCGTGAAACCGTAACCATCTATTGATCAACGAGCTAGTCTACTAGAGGCTTACTAGGGACATGGTGTTGTCTATATATCCACACATGTATCTGAGTTTCCTATCAATACAATTATAGCATGGATAATAAACGATTATCATGAAGAAGGAAATATAATAATAACAACTAATTTATTATTTCCTCTAGGGCATATTTCCAACAGCATCAAAGCTGCAATGGCGCATCGATGAGCCACTGGAGCATGGCGATGCCGCGTTGGAGCATCGACGCTGCAATGGAGCATGAACGAACCACCGGAGCATCGTCGAGCCGCCGGAGCATGGCGACACCATGGTGGAGCATCAAGGAGCCACCGGAGCATCGTCGGGCCGCCGGAGCATGGCGACGCCGTGATGGAGCATCGACGAGCCACGGGAGCATCGTCGGGCCACGGGAGCATGGGGACGCCGAGATGGAGCATCAACGCTGCAATGGGGATCGACGAGTCACCGGAGCATCGTCGAGTAGCCGGAGCATGGTGACATCACGATGGAGCATCAACGCTGAAATGGAGCATCGATAAGCCACCGGAGCATGGTGACACTGCAATGGAGCATCGCCAGGCCGCCAGAGCATGGCGACGCCTTGATGGAGTATCGACGCTGCTATGGAGCATCAACGAGCCACCGAAGCATCGTCGGGCCTCCGGAACTTGGCGACGCTGCAATGGAGCACGAGTAGGTGTTCTGGTGGAGCATCGACGAGCCCCCGGAGCATTGCCAGTGAAGCGATGGAGCATCGCGTGCAGACGTCGGCGCTACGGTGCAGCGTCGCCGGCTCTCCGACCGCCAATGCAGATGTCGCCGAGGGTTGCTCTCCGTCGTTTCTACGAGCTGACCCGGCTCGGCTACTGCATGGAGTCACCTGGATCTTTGCGTTGCAGCATACTTGCTCGTGGCGAGCTCGCCGGCGTTTTTTCTATGAGCTGGTCGCGCTTGGCTACTCGCCGGAGTCACATGGTGTGTGTGCAGCATGCTTAGTTGGAGTTGGAGCACTTCAGCGACGAGGCCCAGACGTTGAACGTAGCGCCGGCAGTGCTTCCCAGCAGAGTGCTTGCTGTATTGTGATCTACACCACGCTAGCGCTCGTGAATTCTCCACTAGTGCGTTGACTAAATTAGGTGGCCACGCTGCATCCAGATCACAGCGATCGGATGGCCCCGCACCCGACTGATTTCCCCGTCGGGTGATGCGTAGCAGGAGCCTTCCCAAAAATGATATTAAATGATGTATAAAGCAAACAAGATTGATAATATAATAGCATGAACTAGAGCCAGGGCTCCGCCTCCTCCAAGAAAGAAAGTTAGGGTTCGTGCCTCTAGCCGGCGCCGGCGCAGGTCCGCCTCGTCTCTGGTGGCCCTAGGGACATGGAGGCGCGGTGGATCCTAGCAAGGGTCGGCGGGAGGGGCCATTTTTAGTCGTGTTTTTCAATCTTGCTAGGGTTTGTGTCCTACTCATGAAAGGCGAGACGGCGGCGGCTCCCTGAAGATGGAATAAAGGTCTCCCCGCCTAGCCCCCTGCGGTCAAAAGGCCTAGCATCGCTGGTGGGTGTGTGTGGAGGTGTGTCTTTGGCAGATCTATCTTTGGTGGATTTGCTCGGATCTCGTCGTTGTTCGTCTACGTTCGTGTGTATTCGGTTTGGATCCTTCTGATCTACGATATTTTTCATTGGCGGCGGTTGCTGTTCTAGGGTGCTGGTCCTATAGGGCCTTAGCACGACGACTTCCCGACTGTCTACTATAACAAGTTGTGCCCGGCTCCGGCAATGGAGGGGCGATGACGGCGGCGCGCCTTCGGCTCACTTCAGTGCTTGTAGTCGTCGCTAGGTGGTCTACGGATCTGGATGTAATTTTTATTTCTGGTGTTCGTTGTACTGCTATGATTGCAGATGAATACATTGGAAGTCTTCCCGCAAAAAAATATATATAATAGCATGAAACAATCAAAAAATTACAGATACATCGAAGACATATCAGCGAGCTGCTTTCTGGCGCGGATCTGGCGCCTGACAGTAGCTGGTGGCGCGGGCCAGCGGCTGCCGTGATGCATGGACAGTGGTGACGGCCGGTGGTGGTGGTCCGGTAGTGCTTGCTCGTGGTGGCGTGGGTGCTGGTGGCTAGTTTCTGACGGGGCTCTGCCTTTCTCAGCGGGTGCGTGGGGCGTGGGAAGATGGAGTGATGGTGGCTCATGGTGGGTTACGATGGGGGCTAGCATGGGGGTGGAGGGTCGGAGGCTCCGACGGTCGGCACTGCCGAGGCTTCACGATGACCAGAGATGCCACTCCTGGGCTGCTCCTCGTTGAGATCTAGAGTGATTAGATCTGACAGGGCGCTGACTATTGTGTCCTTCAGAGGTGTTGCCGGCAGGTGGCTGGTGGCGCGATCCCGAGTGCGAGGGCTTTTTCCAACCCCGTGGTCTAGTGCTTGCTCGCCAGCCAGCCGTGGTGGCGATGTTACCCGGCTATGGCCGGCCTCCGGCTGGCCGTGAGGTGGGACCTCGAGGGTTGGTGGGAGGTGCCTACCTCCCCGGGCGGTGGCATCTCAAGTGTTATGGCGCTGCAGTGAGAGGTTCAGAGGTGATGTCGGGCGGGGCCTTGGGTGGCGCGCTACTCGGTCGGCTATCCGATAGGTCATCAAGTAGCGGTGGTGGCGATGCTCCTCGGTCGTGTGGACGGCTAGGAGTGTTGCGTTGGGAGGCCTTGGCGTCCTCCGAGTCACAGCATGGGAGGTGATACGTCTCCAACGTATCTATAATTTTTGATTGCTCCATGCTACTTCATCTATTGTTTTGGACTATAATGGGCTTTATTTTCCACTTTTATATTATTTTTGGGACTAACCTATCAACCGGAGGCCCAGCCTGTAATTGTTGTTTTCATTTTTTTCAAGATTTCAAGAAATGTAATATCAAACGGAGTCCAAACGGAATGAAATCTTCGAAAACGTGATTTTCTCATCAGATAAGACCCACGAGACTTGGACCCTCCGTCAAGAAAGCCACGAGGCGGTCACGAGGGTGGAGGCGCGCCCTAGGGGCGCCGCCACGTGGCCCCTCAAGCTCCACCGACGCATTCTTCCTCCTATATATACCCCACGCACTTCAAACGACGTAACATGAACCAAAACCTAATTCCACCGCCGCAACTTCCTGTATCCACGAGATCCCATCTTAGGGCTTGTTCCGGAGCTCCGCCGGAGGGGGCATCCACCACGGAGGGCTTCTACATCATCATCAAAGCCTCTCCGATGAAGTGTGAGTAGTTTACTTCAGACCTTCGGGTCCATAGTTAGTAGCTAGATGGCTTCTTCTCTCTTTTTTGGATCTCAATACAATGTTCTCCCCTCTCTCGTGGAGATCTATTCGATGTAATCTTCTTTTTGCGGTGTGTTTGTTGAGACCGATGAATTGTGGGTTTATGATCCAGCTTAGTTATGAATAATATTTGAATCTTCTCTGAATTCTTTTATGTGTGATTGAGTTATCTTTGCAAGTCTCTTCAAATTATCTGTTTGGTTTGGCCAACTAGATTGGTAGTTCTTGCAATGGGAGAAGTGCTTGGCTTTAGGTTCAATCTTGCGGTGTCCTTACCCAAAGGATGTAAAGGGTTGCAAGGCACGTATTGTATTGTTGCCATCGAGGATAACAATATGGGGTATTTACCATATTACATGAATTTATTCCTCTACATCATGTCATCTTGCTTAAGGGGTTACTCTGTTTTTAACTTAATACTCTAGATGCATGCTGGATAGCGGTCGATGAGTGGAGTAATAGTAGTAGATGCAGAATAATTTCGATCTACTTGTCACGAACGTGATGCCTATATACATGATCATACCTAGATAACCTCATAACTATGCTCAATTCTCACAATTGCTCAACAGTAATTTGTTCACCCACCGTAGAATACTTATGCTCTTGAGAGAAGCCACTAGTGAAACCTATGGCCCCGGTCTATTCTCATCATATCAATCTCCATCACTTTTATACTTGCTTTGTTTTACTTTTGCCTTTTACTTTTCACTTTGCATCTTTATACCGAAAATACCAAAAATATTATCTCTATCGGATCTCACTCGTAAGTGACCGTGAAGGGATTGACAACCCCTAATCGCGTTGGTTGCGAGTAGCTATCGCTTTGTGCAGGCACGAGGGACTTGCGCGTGGCCTCCTACTGGATTGATACCTTGGTTCTCAAAACCGAGGGAAATACTTACGCCATCAGGTTGCATCATCCTCTCCTCTTCGGGAAAACCAACGCAAGCTCAAGACGTAGCAAGAAGGATTTCTGGCTCCGCTGTGTGAGTCTACGTAAAAGTCAACCATACCAAGTACCCATCACAATCCCTATCTCTCGTGATTACATTATTTGCCATTTGCCTCTCCTTTTCCTCTCCCCCACTTCACCCTTGCCATTTTGTTCGCCTCTCTTTCCCAATCTCCTCATCTTTTTTCCCTTTGCCTTTTGTTTGCTCGCAGTGTTAGTTCGCTTGCTTGTCGTTATGTCGAATTCCTTATCCGCCTCCTATGTCTCCCGAGTTTGAAGTTCTTCACTTCAAGCAAAGGCAAGGAGAAAACTTAAAAGATGCTTGGTATAGGATGATGGAATCTTATCGTAAGTGCACCCTAGAGGTGAACTTTAGAATTCTTCTTCATAATTTTATGTTGGGTTAAATATGACGCATAGACAACTCTTGGATTGCATTGCCAAGGGAAATTTCATTGAGATTGATCCCAGATGTGCGCATGAGATTATAGAGGGAATAGTGGTAACACTACCCCAAAAGGGAGGATCTCATCCTACCTGTGAAGAAACCCAAGTGTTTGAGAAGATTTGCGAAGTAACAATTTTTTTACAAAAGTCTCTTGAGCCTCTTAAAAGTGTTAGCGGAAATCTTCACCGCATGAATATGTTGATTACTCTTGGTAATAAGTGGTTGGATTCTTTAGATCTAAAAATTTCCGAGTATGAAGGGAAGCGAGAAGAACCACCCGGATTCGAGCATGACTCCACTAAAAAAACTGAAAATCAATGGCAACACTTAGATCTATCCTTGCTTTTATGCCTAGCTAGGGGCGTTAAACGATAGCGCTTGTTGGGAGGCAACCCCAATTTTTTTTTGCTTCTGTTTAGGAATAAATAATCCATCTAGCCTCTGTTTAGATGTGGTTTTATCTTTTAATTAGTGTTTGTGCCAAGCTAGACCTATTGGATATTCTTGGATGATAGTTATTTGATCTTGCTGTAATTTCCGTAAACTTTGCGCAAAGGTCTTAATTGTTAAAAATCACCAGAACGTGATAAAATACTGATTCCAATTGCTGCTGATCAATAAACAAATTGTCCAGGTCGTCTCATTTTGGTAAGTAGTTGAGTTCCAGAAGTTTGCGTTAGTTACAGATTACTACAGACTGTTCTGTTTTTGACAGATTCTGTTTTGCGTGTGTTGTTTGCTTATTTTGATGAATCTATGGCTAGTAAAATAGTTTATAATCCATAGAGAAGTTGGAATACAGTAGGTTTAACACCAATATAAATAAATAATGAGTTCATTACAGTACCTTAAAGTAGTCTTTTGTTTTCTTTCTCTAACGGAGCTCACGAGATTTCTATTGAGTTTTGTGTTGTGAAGTTTTCAAGTTTTGGGTGAATTCTTTTGATGGATTATGGAACAAGGAGTGGCAAGAGTTTCAACCTTGGGGATGCCCATGGCACCCCCAATATAATCCAAGGACACCAAAAGTCAAAGCTTGGGGATGTCCTGAAGGCATCCCTCTTTCATTCCCACTTCCATCGGTAATTTACTTGGAGCTATATTTTATTCACCACATGATAAGTGTTTTGCTTGGAGCTGCCTTGTATTATTTATGCCTTTGCTTGTTAGTTTACTACAATCATCCTTGCTGTACACACCTTTTGAGAGAGCCATACATGAATTGGAATTTGATAGAATGCTCATAGTGCTTCACTTATATTTTTTGAGTTTGATAGTTATGCTCATAGTGCTTCACTTATATCTTTTGAGCGTGATAAATTTTGCTCTAGTGCTTCACTTAGATCTTTTAGAGCACGGTGGTGGATTTATTTTAAAGAAACTATTGATCTCTCATGCTTCACTTAGATTATTTTGAGAGTCGTTAATAGCATGGTAATTTGCTTAAAGTTAATATACTTGGTATTCAAGATATGTGGAACTTTCTTTTGAGTGCGTTGAATACTAAGATATGTTTGATGCTTGATAATTGTTTTGAGATATGGAGGTGATAATATCAAAGTCGTGCTAGTTGAGTAGTTGTGAATTTCAGAAATGCTTGTGTTGAAGTTAGCAAATCCCGTAGCATGCACGTATGGTTAAAGTTGTGTAACAAATTTGAAACATGAAGTGTACCGGCTTGTGCATCCTTATGAGTGGCGGTCGGGGACGAGCGATGGTCTTTTCCTACCAATCTATCCCCTAGGAGCATGCTGTAGTACTTGATTTTTGATGACTTCTAAATTTTTGCAATAAGTATATGAGTTCTTTTGACTAATGTTGAGTCCATGGATTATACGCACTTTTACCTTTCCGCCTTTGCTAGCCTCTTCGCATGCACTGCATTGCCCTTTCCGACCTTGAGAGTTGGTGCAAACTTCACCGGTGCATCCAAACCCGTGATATAATACGCTCTTTCACACATAAACCTCCTTATATCTTCCTCAAAACAGCCATCATACCTACCTATTATGGCATTTCCATAGCCATTCTCGAGATATATTGCCATGCAACTTTCCACCGCTCTGCTCATCATCATCATCATCATGACATACCTTACTTTTGTCATATTGCCATTGCATGATCATGTAGTTGATATCGTATTTGTGGCAAAGCCACCATGCATTATTTTTCATACATGTCACTCTTGATTCATTGCACCATCCCGGTACACCGCCGGAGGCATTCATATAGAGTCATACCTTGTTCTAGTTTCGAGTTGTAATCCTTATGTTGTAATCAATAGAAGTGTGATGATCATCATTATTAGAGCATTGCCCCCAAAAAAAGAGAAAGGCCAAAAAGAAAAAAAAGTCCCAAAAAAAAGAAAATAAATAAAAAGGGCAATGCTACTATCTCTTTTTCCACACTTGTGCTTCAAAGTAGCACCATGTTTTTCATATAGTGAGTCTCATAAGTTGTCTTTTTTATACTAGTGGGAATTTTTCGTTATAGAACTTGGCTTGTATATTCCTACGATGGGCTTCCTCAAAATTCTCTAGGTCTTCATGAGCAAGCAAGTTGGATGCACACCCACTAGTTTTCTTTTGTTGAGCATTCATAGCTCCCCATCAAGATCCGCTGCATGGCAATCCCTACTCCTCATGTTGACATCAATTGATGGGCATCTCCATAGCCCGCTGATAATCCTCGCCAATGTGAGACTTTCTCCTTTTTGTCTTCTCCACACAATCCCCATCATCATATTCTATTCCACCCATAGTGCTATATCCATGGCTCACGCCATGTATTGCGTGAAGGTTGAAAAGTTTGAGATTATTTAAGTATGAAACAATTGCTTGGCTTGTCATCTGGGGTATAGAAGTTGGGAACATCTTTGTGTGACGAAAATGAAGCATAGCCTAACTATATGATTTTGTAGGATGAACTTTCTTTGCCATGCTATTTTGAGAAGACATAATTACTTTGATTAGTATGCTTGAAGTATTATTATTTTTATGTCAATATGAACTTTTGTCTTGAATCTTTCGGATCTGAATATTCATACCATGATTAAGAAGATTAACATTGAAATTATGCCAAAGTATCACTCCGCATCAAAAATTCTTTTTATCATTTACCTACCGAGGACGAAAGCAGGAATTAAGCTTAGATGCCGATACGCCTCCAACGTATCTATAATTTTGATTGCTCCATGCTACTTTATCTATTGTTTTGGACTATAATGGGCTTTAGTTTCCTCTTTTCATATTATTTTTGGGACTAACCTATTAACCGGAGGCCCAGCCTGTAATTGCTTTTTTGCCTTTTTCAAGATTTCAAGAAATGAATATCAAACGGAGTCCAAACGGAATGAAATCTTCGAAACGTGATTTTCTCATCGATAAGACCCAGGAGACTTGGACCCTCCGTCAAGAAAGCCATGAGGCGGTTATGAGGGTGGAGGGCGCCTCTAGGGCGCGCCTCACCTCGTGGGCCCCTCAAGCTCCACCGACGTACTCCTTCCTCCTATATATACCTATGTACCCCCAAACGATCAGAACAGGAGCCAAAAACCTAATTCCACCACTCCAACTTCCTGTATCCACGAGATCCCATCTTGGGGCCTGTTTCGGTGCTCCGCCGGAGGGGGGATCCACCACGGAGGGCTTATACATCATCATCAAAGCCTCTCCGATGAAGTGTGAGTAGTTTACTTCAGACCTTCGGGTCCATAGTTAGTAGCTAGATGGCTTCTTCTCTCTTTTGGATCTCAATACAATGTTCTCCCCTCTCGTGGAGATCTATTCGATGTAATCTTCTTTTGCGGTGTGTTTGTTGAGACCGATGAATTGTGGGTTTATGATCCAGCTTATCTATGAATAATATTTGAATCTTCTCTGAATTCTTTTATGTATGATTGAGTTATCTTTGCAAGTCTCTTCAATTATCCGCTTGGTTTGGCCAACTAGATTGGTAGTTCTTGCAATGGGAGAAGTGCTTGGCTTTGGGTTCAATCTTTATGTGTCCTTACCCAAAGGATGTAAAGGGTTGCAAGGCACATATTATATTGTTGCCATCGAGGATAACAAGATGGGGTATTTATCATATTGCATGAATTTATTCCTCTACATCATGTCATCTTGCTTAAGGCGTTACTGCTTTTTAACTTAATACTCTAGATGCATGCTTGGATAGCGGTCGATGAGTGGAGTAATAGTAGTAGATGCAGAATCGCTTTGATCTACTAGTCATGGACGTGATGCCTATATACATGATGATACCTAGATAACCTCATAACTATGCTCAATTACGCCAATTGCTCAACAAAGTAATTTGTTCACCCACCGTAGAATACTTATGCTCTTGAGAGAAGCCACTAGTGAAACCTATGGCCCCCGGGTCTATTCTCATCATATCAATCTCCATCACTTTTATACTTGCTTTGTTTTACTTTGCCTTTTACTTTTCACTTTGCATCTTTATACCGAAAAATACCAAAAATATTATCTCTATCAGATCTCACTCTCGCAAGTGACCGTGAAGGGATTGACAACCCCTAATCACGTTGGTTGCGAGTAGCTATCGTTTTGTGCAGGTATGAGGGACTTGGCGCTGTGGCCTCCTACCGCATTGATACCTTGGTTCTCAAAAACTGAGGGAAATACTTACGCTACTGTGCTGCATCATCCTCTCCTCTTTTGGGAAAACCAACGCAAGCTCAAGACGTAGCAGGAGGTGCCCAGATCTGGCTCTGGTGATCTTGGCTTCGTGGCGGCTGGCTCAAATCTTGTATGGCTCGGGGAAGCGACTGGGTTAAAGCTCTGTGCTTCGGCACCAACAACGGTGACACACGCAGGTGCCGCTTTCCTCATGAGGACGTTGCGTAGCTCACTTCCCCTGTCAGAGCTCCTGGTGAAAACCTTGGTCCGTGCCGTCGGACACGGCAATGGTGACGCTTTGCACCGCTCTCCCTCTTGAGTTGCCGAGGAGCCCATGTGTCGTTGGTCGTTGCTAGTGTTGTCTTTAGGTCCTCCGTTTTTCTTGCTTGGTGTCGTAGTCATGTTTCAACCATGTATCGTGTCCCTTTTTCCGAGTTCTGCTTTGTTTGTGGGTTTCCTCACCACCATGTATGGTTCCCTGTGTACACGTGATCTTAGCTTTACCTATAAAGCGGGGCGAAAGCCTGTTTCTAAGAGGGAACAGAAACTCCTTGACCCGTGACAATACCACCTTTTCTGCGCAAATATATGCTTCAAACTCAGTCATCAATTTGTATCAGAAGTTTTGAACTTTTGGAATCAAGGGTGGTGTAGAGGTTAGCGACGCAAGGCTCTCGTGATTTTACAAGAGGGCGGTTAGATGCAAGTGCTTAGGTAGTAGCGTGTTATTTTCTGCCCTTCTTGCAATTGGTTTATGCTTACTCCTACATGCAAAAATAATAATAATGTCAGGACCAACAGACATAGTATATTAGGGTGAGACAGACATATGCCAAACATGTGATGAGATGCAGGCGTTCATATGCAGATTTTTGGTCTAAGTTAGCTGCGTGTCATATGATGGCCATGCCGTGGATTTCCCTCCTGTCACCAGGGGAAACTGTGCAAGGTGATTTAGTGTGGTGTCATACCTTGAAAGATATTTCCTCCGTCCCATAATATAAGAGTGTTTAGAGAGTATTTAGAAAGAAGCATAACAGAAAGATAAAGTTACAGTGGTTATAAACCGCACTTCCGGATTTAGTCATATGCTTTCATTTTCTAATAAGATCCAGTCGAACCGAGGTTGGAGCAGCCGGACCGGTATAGCTTAATATTTCAGTCACTAGTGTGAGTAGTCAGTAGTGACAGTGGCATTCCTAATCTACATGGACAACTGAGAAGTTAACTCAATCCAGCATACTGTCAACTGCTCCAATACAAAAAACTTTGCATTACCGAGCCATCTGCTTCCGCAATCGAACATGTGGCCAAGGCTGGAATGAGTCCTCCTTGTTTGCCAATGCATTCTATGCTTGTGAGTTGTGACCAAGGCTACATATAGCCGACACCAGCAGCATCAATAGCACATTAGCATGGGAGTATGATTTCTTGAATAAATAGGCACTTTTTCGACTAATTTAATCCAAGAATATATCACTAGCATGACACTGACAGAATTAACAACATGCTGAATTGGATCACGAAAGCACATACTGCGCTAATAGTAGATACATCTACGCATAACGCTAGTATGGTTAAGACAGTACTAAACAGGAGTGGGATAAATGAGTTATACACTCCGATGGGCCAGGCAGAAACCGCGGCGGTGGTGGCGGCAGCCGCGGCGTTCTCAGCGGCCTTCTTGTCGGCTTCAACTTTCTCGGCGGCGGCACGTTCGGCGTCGGTGGAAATGGTGATGATGAGGGTGACACGAACGTAGAGGCACTAGTAGAAAAAGGGTCAAATGTGAAGCACATTAGTGCCGGTTTGATTTTGAGCCGGCACTAATGTGTGCATTAGTGCTGGTTCCAACGACTAGCCGGCCGCTCTCAATAGTACCGGTTCGTGGCGAACCTTTAGCATCGGTTCGTGCCACGAACCAGTACTAAAGTGAGTGGTGGCAGGATGTTGTCAGTCTGGGGCCCCTCAAGCACCGTTAGTACCGGTTCGTATCACGAACCGGTACTAAAGGTCGTCCTACATAAACCCTTCGTCCACCCAAGCTCGCTCTGTTCTTCCCCTTTCCCCTCTCCTCTCTGTTCTTCCCCTCTTCCTCTCAAGCTCATCACACATTTTTCCCAAAATTTGTCAAGATTTGGAGGCCCCCATCCATTCAAACACAAAGGTTAGCAACTTTGTCCTTTGATCTCTCATTGCTAGATTAGCTCTTGCAATGCTTTATACAGTGATTGATTTGTGACTTTAGTAATTTGGGAGGAATTATATGTGCTAGTATTTGATTTATATACAATTTGAGGTCAAAAATAACACTTAGTTTGCATATGTAGGTGTGGTTTACTTAGTGCCTTCTAAATCTCCGTCGTAACCACCGTCGGTCATCCGCACCGTCCCGTCGCCGGCACCACCTTGTGGTGAGCCTCTTGTTCATGAATGTTTTACATTACCAAATTGATGTTTGTGTGATTTGGATATATAGTTACTCGTATAATTATCTTACCCGTACGTTGTTTGTTATACATAGTGCCATGGTTTTGATATCCGTCCCCGTCGGCCCTCGTCCTTGTTATGATTCGGATGTGGTATATTCTCTTTTAAAACTAGTTGCATTTCGTGTTTATGACAAATTATGCCCATCAAGTTGACATAGATATTTTTATCTAGGAGGTATGTGAACCGGAAATTCCAACCGACCCTATTGTCGAGAGGTAAAATTTAGTTGAAATAGAAAACGAGTATTTGAAAGAAAAATTGAAAAGAATTGAGGGGAGAAGATGGAATTGAGTTGCATGTTGCCTATGTCATCGATGATCACAAGATCAAGATGGAGAAAATGCGCTTGAAGATTAGAAAGATTAGAAAATATGTCATTGATAGTGAGGCTTGGTATCATTATGCTGTTGGATCAATTGTTACCTTAGTTGCTATCTTGATCGCATTTGTTGTTGCATTTAAATGCTTTAGCTAGAGAGTTATTTGTTTGTTGCATTTAAGTGTTGTATGAACTTTATGTATGAACTTGTATTAATTTGGTCTTTTCAGTGTTGTGTAATGAAGATAAGCCGACAATGGATGTACGATGACCGATGCTCTCCCGAGTTCATTAATGGCATGCAAACTTTTCGGTCGGATTTCGGGTTCCGCAGACCCTCTAGGTTCGAACACTGGGGTGCGCGCGGAGATTTCGCCCTCTACCTACCTGCACCTCGCCGCCTCGCTAGGATCTAAGCTATGAAAAGAAAAACGCAAGAGATACACGGTTTATACTAGTTCGGGCCACCATTGTGGTGTAATACCCTACTCTAGTTTGTGGTGTGGTGGATTGCCTCTTGGGCTGATGGTGATGAACAATACAAGGAAGAACAGCCTCGCAGGGTCTGTTCCTGGCTGGTGCGATGAACAATACAAGGAAGAACAGCCTCGCAGGGGGAGTTCAATCGCTCTCTCTCTCTTCTCTCTAGGTTTCCTGCTCAAGCCCCTACCCTGTGGGTGGCTAGTCCTATTTATAGGCAAAGGCCCTGGGCCTCTCCCCAAAAATTGAGCGGGAAGGGCGCCAACAATTGGCCATTTTGAAGGGGAACATCTGGTACACTTATCCCGACTAAAGTTGGTCCTCGCTTTGTCAAAGGCTCGGTGGTGATGCCTGCTTGGGCTCCACAATGACTTCCTTCCTGCCGCTATGACGGTCTTGGTCTCGTGCACCAAAATGGATGCCTTTGCTTGATGCTCTCACTGGCGCTTGCTCTCTTTTCACCAAAGAGGAAAGGAGGATCGCCTGCTGGCTGGCGCCCGCCTGGCGCCCTTGGTCGTCATGGCTTGCGTCACGGGCACCTCGTGAGGTACCCCGCCTTGATCTCTCCGACTCCTCGCGAGCCAGCCTGACGAGGCCTTGCCTGAGGAAGCTTCCTGTCGTCCGCCCCGCGAGGCTTGGCCCCTCACGAGGGTCTTGAGCTTATGTTGATGAAGATGGGCCGTGCTGGGCCTCCCCTTGAGCCACTCCAGGTCAGCAGGCAGTGCAAGTCTGGGGACCCCTGTTTCGAGAACGCCGACAGTAGCCCCCGGGCCCAAGGCGCGCCTGGACTTGGCTGAGCAGAGAAGCGAAGGGGCAAGTGCGAAGCGCCGCGGGCCCTAACAGCCTGCGGCCTTGGGCGCCGCGTGGTGGTTGATTGGACGTGGGCGGCTCCGCTCCCCCACGACGCCTCTGCTGCCGCGCGAACTGACCAGTCCCTGCGCGCAAAGCGGGCCATGATTACCTGCGATCGTGGAGGTCGGCGGTTGGCCTCCTCTGGCTTTAAGTACGGAACGGCGTGCGCCCTTCCAGTCTATCCCCTCTTGCTTCTCCTTCTCCTTCATGGCTCTGTCAAAGAAGTTCTTGGCCGCAGAGAAAGGGAAGGCCCGCCAGGTTGAGCCTGACTCTCCCCCGCCCAAGCGTGGCCGAGGCCGTCCTCGCAAACATCCTGTGGCTCCCGTGGTGACTCCCCGCAGCCGCGGAGGTGACCTCCCGCGTGGTGACGGGCGGCAGGCCGCTGCTGTGGGCGTGGCTCTGCCGTGCGACCCCTAGGCCGTCAGGCTTCTCCGACAGCAGAGGTGCTGCCGGAGTTCGTTGTGTGGTCGGGCGGAGCCGACCAGCACCAACTCCAGCTTCCTCGCTTCCTCCCAGGCGAAGCTCCCTGGTGCCCCTGTGGCCTCTCCGGCTTCAGCCGGATGGTTGCTGCAGCGGGCCTCCCAGGCTTATTGGAGGTCTCGGCAGCCGGAGCCCGCCCTAACCCGTGGTCGGCAGACGCTTGCCTTGCTACAAGGGCTCGAGCCGGCGGTGCACCCTGCACTTCAAGTTCGACGGCGATGCCACCCTCTACGTGAGGGTGTTCGGGGAGGATAGTGGCCGCGCTGGGTGCTGCCCTGAGGATGACGACCGCGGCCGTGGGTCCAGCCCCGGCGGTGATAAATATGACAGCGCGCGCGTGGTTGGCGGCGCTCGGGGTTCCTCGAGCTTCAGCGGCTCTTCCTCGGGCAGCGGCTCTTCCAGCGGCCGCGCGATCGACCTCCAGCGCATGGCGCCGCTTGGAGGGGAGGCAGGGTCCGCCGATCGCCGCACCTCGGTGAAGCACGAAGGAGTCCGCTGAGCTACGGAGGCAGCTTGAGTCCCCCTGCAGGCTGGTGTCGGGCCGAGTCGCGCTGCTTTTGTTCTTTTCCTTTTCCTCCGTAAAGAGACAGTAGTGTAGGGCCCCGTGGGGGCGTGCTTGGACTATTGTCGTTAGTTATCGTACTGTTTCTGCTATTTCGGTGTTGTGCCTTTGCGCTACACGCCTACGCGTTGGTAGTTCTCGGCCTCAGCCATGGAGGCGACCGACCCAAGTCCTGTGTTTGTGTTGCGGTGCCCGTGAGGCACGGACCGGAGGGGTGCTCCTGTAGTGGACCCAGGTGGGGAAGCCTTGACCGATAAGGGCAGAAAACACTCGCGAGGGTGCTCGCATTGCTCCCTCGCGAGTGTTTGCGCGAGAGAAATCGAGGCAGGAGAGCGAAAAAGGCAAAGAGTCACAAGCCAAAGACGGCATCAACTTCAATAAAATTTCAAATGGGGATGAACAAGGAAACTGCAGAAAGCAAACGAGAAAAGCCGCGTCCGGCACCTAGTCTAGTCTTCGACGTCTTCTCACCAGTGCGGAGCTAAGTGCTGCCATCAGGCGTGGGAAGGGAGCCCCAGGGCCTGAGGTCGGCGCTCCTGAGACTCCGGGGCATGTACAGCCCCAACTCATTATTACGTGAGAGTGTCACGGGCGGCGAGCTTCACAGGCATTGGCCGTCTTCACAGGCTCTGGGCCTTTCTTAGAAATATAAACTTCACAGGCGTTTGCCCTCTTCACAGGCACCGGGCCTTTTTCCAAAACGCGACAGCTTAACAGGCATTGGCCCTCTTCACAGGCACCGGGCCTTTTCCAAAACGCGGCTGCTTCACAGCCATTCGCCTTCTTCACAGGCTCTGGGCCTTTTCCAAAACGCGACAGCTTCACAGGCATTCGCCTTCTTCACAGGCTCTGGGCCTTTCCAAAACGCGGCAGCTTCACAGGCATTCGCCTTCTTCACAGGCTCTGGGCCTTTTCCAAAACGCGGCAGCTTCACAGGCATTCGCCTTCTTCACAGGCACCGGGCCTTTTTAGGGGTAAAACCTTCGGAGGTGTTGGATGTTCCACGCGTTCTGGACGGGCACCCCCTCCTGAGTTTCCAAGCGCACGGAGCCGGGCCTGGAAACATGAACAACCTTGAACGGGCCCTCTCACATGGGAGAGAGCTTATGCACCGCCTGAGTACGAGGTCCCCTACCTCGAGAGTCCTGGGGCGGATGTTGCGGCAGTGGTATCCGCAGGGCCTGTTGGTATCTCGCCGCTCACAGCGCGGCTTTCCGACGACGTTCCTCCCCCAGCGCGAGGTCCGTCCCCCGCATGGCATCCTGCTGCACCTCGTCGAACGCCAGGACCCGTGTGGAACGACGTCTGACCTCGTGAGGGAGGACTGCTTCAGCCCCATAAACCAGGAAAAACGGGGTCTCGCCAGTTGGCTTGGTCGCGGTCGTGCGGATGGACCATAACACGGATTGAAGCTCGTCGTGCCACCCTCGGCCGCAGCCCTCAAACCTTTTCTTCTTGAACGCCCTAGTCTTGAGGCCTCTCAGACCTCCGCGTTAACCCTTCGGCTGGCTCGATCAAGGTTGCTCGGGTGCGCCAATCAAGCGTAGCATATCTCGCGCCCCAAGGTTAGAACAGTATGTTTTGAAGAGGTTACTGGTGAACTTCGAGCCGTTGTCGGTGATGATGCGGTTCAGCACCCCGAACCGGCTTACGATGCCCCTGATGAACTTAACCGCGGAACCTGCGGGGATGGTGCAGACGGCTTCCACCTCCGCCCACTTGGTGAACTTGTCCACGGCGACGTATAGGTAGCGGTAGCCCCCGGGCGCCCGAGGAAATGGGCCCAGGATATCCAGCCCTGCATCATGAACGGCCACGTAGAGGGGTATAGTTTGCGCACCTCCCGCCGGGCCGATGGATCTGCTTGGCATGGAATTGGCAGGCTTCGCAAGCCTTCACTAGCTTCGACAAAGCATCATTGAGCGCAGAGGCCAATAGAAACCGCCATGAACGCTTCTTGCCCACGAAGGTCCGCGATGATGAGTGATGCCCACGGTCTCCACCGTGTATATCTCGCTGCCAGATTCCTTCCTTGCTCCTCGGAGATGCATCGTAGGGACACATCATTTGGTCGCTTCGATAGAGTTCCCCATCCTCGATGCAAGATGCGGTGGCTTGCCGTGCCACACGCCCGCTTCCTCCTCCTTCTCCGGCAGGTCCCTTGCGTCAAGTAACTCCGAGACTCTGTGATCCAGCACCCCTCCCGAGGCTCCATCACAAGAGCAGGCGCGCTCGAGGCCGGGCCACGCACCGGGCTCCGTGGCTGGTGGCCGGGGAGCTCCCCTAGGCTGCGCCGCTTGATAGTGATGGCATGGCCGAGGGCTTGAAGAGCCGCCTCAAGACGCCAGCCTCGAGGTAGCCGCTGGATGCTCGCTTTGGCGATGTCGCCGGCCTCTGATTGGTGCCTCGGGGCACATGGTGCAACTCCAACCCCTGTAATCGCTTCTCCATCCTGCGGACCTCTGCAAGGTAGGCTTCCATGTGCTCATCCCTGGGCTCGTACACCTTGTTGGAGAAGTTGACGAGGAGTTGCGAGTCGCCCTTGATGGTAAGGCGCTTCACCCCCAGGGCAGCTGCGACCTTCAGGCCCGCTATCAGACATTCATATTCTGCTATGTTGTTGGAGACCTTTTCTCCCTGCTGGAAACAGAGCTGCACGGCGTAGTAGAGCTTGTCCCGAGTGGGAGATATGAGCACTGCCCAGCCCCGGCCAGTGCGTTCGAGAACGCCCGTCAAGTACATGACCCAGCCTTCCGGCGCCTCGCTTCGGGAGAGGGATCGATCCTCATCAGCCTCGAGGCTCGGCGCCTCCGTCCATTCTCGCCACGAAATCCGCTAATGCGGCCCCTTGATGACTCTGGTTGTGCTGAATTCGAGCTGAAACGCTTGCAGCTCAATGTTCCACTCGGCGACTCTTCCGACTGAGTTAGGGCTACTGAGCACCCTTTCCAAGGGGTACGCTGAGACAACCTTGATGGGGTGACCCTGGAAATAATGCCGCAGCTTGCGCGTGGCCACCAATAGCGCGAGGAGGAGTTTCTGAGGGATGGGGTACCGTGCCCTTGCATCCCGCAACACCGTGCTGACGAAGTACACAGGGTGCTCAACGAGGTTTGGAGTGATGATGTCGATGCCACCCTCCGGTGACCGTGGCGCCTCCTGAGGCAATGGAGCCTCCAGAGGCCGGTCGTCGGGGGGAGGGGTCTCTTCCGTCCCGAGTGTGCTTTCCTGTGGCGGCTGATCCTTCTCGACTGTGGTAGTGGTTTCTGTGGGTCTTCCTCGATCCCGCTTCGCCTTGATCCGGGCTGCCGCCGCAGTTTTGGTCTGACGCTCCTCCCTAACCGCCACCGGGCTTGTTGGCAAGGAGTAGGGAGTGGCTGCAGGTAGAGCACCAGGGGTTCTTGAGGGCGCGGGGCCACCATTACCGGAAGGCTGGTGAGGTACCTCTTGAGATCTTGGAATGCCCTGTCGGCCTCCTCAGTCCATTCAAAGGGCCCCTTTTTCTTCATCAACTAGAAGAAAGGCAGCGCTCGCTCCCCCAACTTGGAGATGAAGCGTCCTAGTGCTGTCACGCGCCTAGTGAGCTTTTGCATTTCTCTGAGGGTCTTCGGCGGGCTCATGTCCTCGACCGCCTTGACCTTTTCTGGGTTAGCTTCGATGCCCCGGTGGGATACGAGGAAACCCAAGAGCTTGCCTGAGGGGACCCCAAACACACACTTCTCTGGGTTGAGCCGCAGGCTCACTGCGTCAAGGCTCGCGAAGGTTTCTTCCAGGTTTTGTATCAGGGTCTTGGCCTCGCGAGACTTGACCACAATGTCATCGACGTAAGCTTCCACATTCTTCCTGAGCTGCGGGCCCAAGGTGATGTGCATCACCAAATGAAAGGTCGCTTCTGCGTTAAGCAGCCCGAACGGCATGCACGTGTAGCAAGATACCCCGACGGGTCAGGAAAGCCGTCTTTTCCACGTCTTCTACCGCCATCTTGATCTGATGATACCCGGAGAAGGCATCCAGGAAGCATAACAGGTCGCACTCGGCGGTGGAATCGACGATCTGATCGATGCGAGGGAGTGGGAATGGATCTTGCGGGCAGGCTTTATTGAGGTTGGTGAAATCGACACACATGCGCCCCGGCCCCCCCCCCCCCCCTCTTCGGCACAACACCCGGGTTGGCCAGCCAATCTGGATATCGGACCTCGCGACTGACCCCTGCAGCTTCGAGTTTGCGGGTCTCCTGGACGATGAAAGCTTGTTTTTCGATGGATCGCCGTCTCGCTTCGCTTCACAGTATGCACGTTGGGGCACACGTTGAGGTGATGCTCGACACGCCTCTAGGGATCCCCGCCATTGATCGTGCCCTGTGCGAATACCTTCTTGTTTGCGCCAGTAGGGAACTTGACCGTGGCTTCCTCCCGCCGGGCTCGAGGTTGGCGCCTATGGTGAAGGTGGCGTTAGTGGATCCATCCTCGTCGACCGGTATCTGCTTGGTTTCTGCCTTGCCTTGGGTGAACAACTGCTTCTTCTTGGTTGGCGCATCCCCCTTGGGCTTGGGGGCATCCGAGTCGGCGGGCTGCACCGACGCCGCCGTCTTGAAGGCAAGCTTGAGCACTTGCAACGCATCCCCGGTATCCCCGGGCACGGAGAGGACGCCGTTGCTCCCGGGCATCTTCATGAGGTTGTACGTTGGGTGACTCGCGGCCATGAGTCGGGCCAGTGCCGGATAGCCGAGGAAGGCGTTGTATGGGAGGCCGATGGGGGCGATGTCGAAATCGACCAGCTCCATGCGGAAGTTGTCGTAGGTGCCGAAGGTTACCGGGAGTCGGATCTGCCCCAGGGAGCTAGACGATCCGCCCCCGACGCCCAAGAAGGGCTGGCTGGGCTGAAGCCGCCCGAGGGTATGTGGAGGAGGTCAAGGCTTCAACCGAGAGCACGCCGAGACCAGCGCGCCGTTGATGAGAGTCCCGGTGACGGCCGCTCGCAGATGGTGGGGGTGCACAAGATTGGGAGCGCGCCAAGGTGCTGAGTTGGAGGGTGATCCTCCGAGCTGAAGGTCGACCGATTTTGGCGCCGACCGCCTGGGGAGCCTCGCCATGCAGAGGCGGCGCCAATCGGCGGACGAATGGCTTGACGCGGGCGGCTTGAAGGCGGCGCTGCGAAGCCGCCCAGAGGGCTGCGGCGACGACCGAAGCGCCAAGACGTCTGGCGAGGAAGAGGCCGCGCAGCTCTTCCCAGAAGGCTACGGAAGCGCGGCCGGTAGGTGGAGCAGCCATATGCGCAGAGCGTCGGTGAGGGCCATGGGAAGCCAGTTGGCCATGGCTCTGTCGTCCCCTCCTGCTTCGAGGACGGCATCCTCGTACGCCAACAGGAAGGCTAGCGGATCGGTTGTGCCGTTGTAGCACGGCGGCGTCGCCGGCTTGAACTTGTCCGGCCATCGCACCTGTTGCAAGGCTTGGGCCAGGGCTCAGAGCCCCCAGCCCCTCAAGCTACTGCACCGGGCGCATCGGAGCGGGCAAGGCGCGCCGCTCATCGTAGGCGGGCAGCGGTGTCGGCGGAGAGCGGGTCGGCGGAAGGGAAGACTCGGCGCACTTTACCGGCGCGCTAAATGTCGGATTTCGGGTTCGGCACCTCTAGGTTCAACACCGGGTGCGACGGAGATTTCGCCCTACCTACCCTGCACCTCGCCGCCTCGCTAGGATCTAAGCTATGAAAAGAACAACGCAAGAGACACAGGGTATATACTAGTTCGGGCCACCATTGTGGTGTAATACTCTACTCTAGTTTGTGGTGTGGTGGATTACCTCTTGGGCTGATGGTGATGAACAATACAAGGAAGAACAGCCTCGCGAGGGTCTGTTCATGGCTGGTGCGATGAACTGCTAGGGGGAGTTCAGTCGCTCTCTCTCTCTTCTCTCTAGGCTTCCTGCTCATGCCCCGACCCTGTGGGTGGCTAGTCCTATTTATAGGAAAAGGCCCTGGGCCTCTCCCCAAATATTGAGTGGGAAGGGCGCCAACAATTGGCCATTTTGAAGGGGAACATTTGGTACACTTATCCTGACTAAAGTTGGTCCTCTCCTGTCAAAGGCTCTGGTGGTGACGCCTTTGCTTGGGCTCCACAATGACTTCCTTCCTGCCACGTTGCTGACGGTCTTGGTCTCGTTGCAGGAAATGGATGCCTTTGCTTGATGCTCTCGCCATGCGCTTGCTCCCTTTGCACCAAAGAGGAAAGGAGGACATCATGCTGGCCGGGCGCTCACTGCTCCCTTTGTTCGTCATGGCTTGCGTCACGGGCACCTCGTGAGGTTCCCCGCCTTTGATTTCTCCGCCTCCTCACGAGCCAGCCTGACGAGGCTGTGCCTGAGGAAGCTTCCTGTCGTCCGCCCCGCGAGGCTTGGCCCCTCCCGAGGGTCTTGAGCTTGTGTTGATGAAGATGGGCCGTGCTGGGCCTCCCCTTGAGGCACGCCGCAAGCCGCACGTAGGCAAGTCTGGGGACCCCCGTTCCCAGAACGCCGACATTTTCTGCTTGCGGCTGAGGCAAACAAGCGGGCGGATGGTTTTATGCCTTGTCCATTTGCTGGCTGTAAGAATGATCACAATTATTCTAAGTCAAGAACCATTCACGTCCACCTGTTTGAGTCCGGTTTCAAGCCCCACTATAATGTTTGGACCAAGCACGGAGAAAGAGGGGTTATGATGGAAGACAATGAAGAAGAAGAGGACGACGATAGCTATCCCCGGCCATGGGTTCCCTGAATACGATGATACAACAATGGGGAAGAAGTTGAGCCGGCAATGCGGGAAGAAGCTGAAGAAGAGGCATCAGATGAGCCCGCTGATGATCTAGATCGGGCCATTGCCGATGCAAAGTGAAACTACGCAAGTGATCTGGAGAAGAAGAAGTTGCAGCTCATGTTAGAGGATGTAGCGACCCGACCTCAGACGGTCAAGCCTACGTGTTCAGTGCCATCCTCGGATCAAGATATCTTTGGCACACACGATTACATCAATGTATATATCAAAGTGCAATCACATGCATAAATAACGTAAACTGATATATACCTCATAATACTCGGCTGGAAACAATCAAACGGGTGTGGAGTCCCATCAACGCCATCGGCAGGTTGAGTGTAGACCGTAACCTCAGATCGTAACTCTTACTCGTCGAGTAAATATTCGCAACATGATACGTTGTAGCCGTAGGTAGTCGATTACATTGAATGTACCGGCAAGATCACAATAAGATAAAGCGAGATGATAAACTATACTATATGCAATATGGCTTTATGGCTCAGATTCGAGTTTTGTTTATGCGTAAAAGCTGGTTTTATTTTCCCTACATCAAAGGCATAAATGAAGTCTGCACTATGGAATTTTCTATCATGACATGGTTCCGCCAACCGATGTCTCATAGCCCAAATCATCATAAGTTGCCCACAATTAAGTTATCAGTCCGGTGTTGAGAGTTCGAGATAGATCCAAGTCCAGATGCTCAAATTGTCCGTGAATCGGGACACGGCTAATCGATTAGGTTTTAAACCTCTCGCAGAGGTTTGTACACTTTACCCGCAAGATTCGATCCCTCTTTACGCTTCGCACTTCAGAGTGTTTGAGAACAAGATGACCAAACATGGTCTTCCAAAGAGTTCCTCGACCACCGTCTGCACCCATCCGATCCTACCGTTCTTCTACATCTGCTAGTACCGCCCCAGCCAGAGTCACAACCAAGGTCAACCAAGCCAGAGCCCATAATGACTTGCGGTTGCACGTAAGCTTCCGGGCGTGAAGTATTCTTCCGCCTCTTTGAGTCACGGGTGAAGCTTTCCGCGAGATGTCATGGCGCTTTCTCCATGCATCCCGCCAACCACCGGTTTCTCCAGGGCTGCCGTCAACCGTCCTTCACCCAAGTAGTGTGTATTGAAATCCTGCCTCAGTCTTGAAGTCTTGAGGTCTTGAAGATGCAGTCCTTGCAGATTTCCATCACGGAGTTGTCGTCATTGACGAGAGCCTCCATTCTCACACCACTCCCGAGCACTCATACCAAACCCCGTCTACTATAGCGTAGCATTAAAATGAATAACGTCCCGGGCTTGGTAATGTGGTGGTGGGTTCCTACCTCATGCATACTACTCAACTACAAGGATTCAATAACACTACTGAGGGGTGGTTGCAAAGATGCCACTAAATGCAATAAAAACATAGGTATGAAAAGCATGGTCAAAGTGAACTTGCTCGTTGACGATCTTGAAAAGAAACTAGGGTTTCAGTAGTAGTAATCTTCGCACTCGGAAATTCTACCGAGGCAAACAATAACTATAATAAGCCCATAGCAATAGGATCACAAAACACAACATAACAAAAGTAACATACCACAACAAAACAATCAAAACCAAATCCAAAAAGAAAAAATTCAAAGAAAATCCAATTCAAAGTTTTTCCCTACTCCAAACAATAGCAAAAAATAGTTTTTATATAACAAAAATTTCTTAAAATAACCTAATCATGGTTTTAGGTTAACTTAATAGAAAAGGATTAACTAAGCAACTAGGAGCAAAAAGAATTAATTTAAAAGCTATTATAAAACTCATTTTAGGCCTAATCCAATTCCATTAAGAAAATTAATTTAAAACTTTTATTAATTATAAATAAAAGTTCATCTAATGGAGTAACAGAAACTAACCTAGAATAACTAATCACAAGTTAAAAAATAAATTAATTTACTAATTAATTAATTAGGAAAACAGGAACTAGTTAATTAATTAGGATTAATAGGATTCTGTCTAAAATTAATTATTTATTAATCCTAAAATACCCAAATTAATTTCTAGGGTTTGGCAATGTCAAAATAAAGTGGTGACAAAAAGAATCATGCAAAAATAATTTTTCTAACTAAAGTTATAGCAGATTTGCTATTCTGACTAAAACAATATTAAAGCATTTTTAATTATTTTTAACATAGCTAAATATATGTTTTTCAGAAACTACATAAAATTTGCAATCAAAAAAAAATGAATCACTCAAAAATATTAAACAGAATAAAAGATATACATTTTGAAAATTGAAACTATTCGGCTAAAACAGAAAATCAAAATAAAAGAAAAAGGCCTAATGGGCCTAAAGCGTATACTGTCGTTAGATAGGCTAAACGGGCCCTAGGTTTAAACTAACGAACCGGCCTAATAAAATAAAACCTAAACTAAAATAAAACCGATCGGGCGGCCGGTTTTCTAACTAAAACCTACCCCTTGGGGCTTCTAATCCTAACCGTCTAAGATGGATCTGGACGGGGAGGATGGTTCGTGGCTTACCGGACTCGGCGACGGCGGCGGCGGCGAGAAAGGCGTCGGGAGCTTCGAGCTGGGAGCTCCGCTGAGTCGCCGTCTTGGTCTTGAGGGAGGCAGTGAGGAGTTCGGTGGGGTCGGGGGTGTTCGAGGAGGACCAGGCGTCGATGGCGTGGCGATAATGGCGGGCGGGCTTCGCGACCCGAAAGCACGAAACCTGGCGGGAGGGAGAGTGGAAGTCGGCGAGGGGAAAGCAGGTGCGGAGGAGGGGCTTTATAGAGGCGGGGCCTCGTCGGGAAGGAAGGGATCGGGGAAGCGATCGGGGATCTCGATCTTCCGGGATCCAGCGATCTCCGGCGAGGTCTGCGTGGCGTGGGCGGGGAAGAAAGAGGCGGGGCCCAGGTCGATGAGGGGAGAGAGAGGCGAGGTCGGCCGTGGCGCCAAGGCGCCTTCATGACAGGCGAGGTGTGGCGTTAGGCGGCTCGGCTCGGCTGCCTTTGGCTTGATTAGACGGCTTGTTGGAACTGGCTTTGGGCTGAGGGGTGAGGCGGCGTTGGCTGGGCCTGGGGTGGCCTGGCTGGCGCCCCGGGGGGGGGTTTTCTTTTATTTTTTTAAATAAAACTAAAACAAAAATAAAGCCAAATCTAAAAATAATTTATATAGGGTATATATATACCAAAATGATCAGGGGAATATTCCCTTTCATTTGAACATTTTTCCAAAAGCAAAATCAAACTTCATAAAAATCTATTTTTTTTTTAAATTCAAATAAATTTCAGATTTGAATCCAAACCTTTTGGCATTGTTTCCTCTGATATTTTTGGAGTGTCATGTTTGCTCCTCTCATACTTTTGATCAAGTATTTATCAGGCTTAGTTTTTGAAATGTTTCCCACATGCCAAGTTTGAAATTCAAATTCAAAACTCAAAATTTGAAAGAGGGTTTCAAAGCACTTTCAAATGATTTTCAACTTGATTCATTATAACTTCCAACTCCTATTTCATATAATTGAAGAAGTCATTTTATCTTCCCTCATGAAAATCATTGAGTTGCATAAAGCTTTGGATTTGAAAACTTCCCAAATGAAATTCAATTCTTTTTCCAAAACCCTATTCATTTCAAAATGGAAGAAGTCATGTCATCTTCACTTCTAGGTTTTTGGTGTTGCAATGAACTTGAGTTCAATTGGGATCCAAAAATGCAAGATGGAAAGTTTGGGAAAGTCATTTCATTCCCTCTCATTCAACTTTCAAAAGTTTCAATTTCCACTCAATTCCATTCAATCAATCAGTCAAACAATCAGACAACAACCATAGCTATTTATTTATTATAACATTCCAAAATTTAGAATTTTGGGATGTTACAAACCTACCACACTTGAAATGAATCTCGTCCTCGAGATTGAAGAAACTAGCAAGAAAAGGTTAGGGGTTGGGGGTCTCCTAGCAAATGTTCTGGTCAGAAAGGTCAGGTGGGCTACCACACTTAAAATCAAGGTTACGGTTCCAATAAACTCAGATACTTCCTCTGGAGTGCTGACAATGTATGTATCTTCACATATCTTACAATAACTCCTTCATTAACGCTCTTCTGTTAGGAGCGTAAAGTTTTCCTCGAAACCTTGGGTCGGTTCTTCAAAGTTGTGGTTAAATCGGTGGATCTTCTTAGGCGATAGGTCCGTGTCCATTCTAGACAGCTATCGAAATACTCATGGTGGTCTGCAATTTATGGTTTCTCTTGCGGAAAGCAGTGCAGGTTGAACCTCACCGTATAACCTACGTTTGGCAACAAGCGCCATGTATATGGGTTTATCATCATACCACTCTAAGGCTTAAGCAAGGCTTCAACGGCGTCGTCACTTTACTATGGGTAAGTCTCTCAGATTTACCATTCCAAATAGCAGGAAGCGAAAGATACGAGTAAGTCGGTATGGTGATCAATCCATTCCGCACCAGATCATTACCTCAGTATAAGGTTTAGCGAATCTCGTATTCTAACACTCGGTCGTACTCCACGGGCATTGCAGAATTTCTCTTGTTCTCGAGCTGGGTTCGAGTAAATCCATAGTTTCGCAAGCTGAACAAACATCTATCGTTACTTCACCACTCTCGTGTTTTGCGTAACCTCCTCGAAGCGATATGCCGATTGAATGCTGATTCTTCCAATTTATTCCTTCATCAAGGTTACAACGGTTCCTTCTCGAAATCCTGGGCCTGTGGGTTATGGCCCACTTCAACACTAGTGCAGCTTTAACTCATCCTTGGAGTAACTCTTTTGTTACACCTCCTTAAATCCAGTAGTACTCTGTTTCTTACGATACCATCATATCAAAACAAAACTCCAATTTATTTTGTCCAGCTTCCTTCTATGGCCGTCATGAATAACACGTTTCTTTCTTCATTGATCCACGTGGCTTTCTGAGTACTATGACCAAAAGAATGCACAAGTTTATCCATAAAATCTCATTATTCTCATATCAATCTTTCATTACATCCTTAACCATTTTCGTAAATTCAAATTCCAAAAAGTACTTTGTTTACAAATGCTGCCACCCACATGATTTGGTATGGTCAGACATTACTTCCAACTTTATTCATTTATCCTCCTCGAGGATTCTTGATCTAATCGGAATTGTGCGACATGTGTCTTGAATTCTACAATCTTACGGTTCATTGTGGTGGCCTTGAGCTTCACCTCCATCATCTCCGTATGCACTTCACTTAGGTATTCCCGAGTATGACGGAGTCTTGCTTCAAGTATTTCTCGATCGGACGTATGGCTTCCATGGCTGCTTCACGAACAGCATCGAAGAAAGTTGCTTGTGGCACACGTGAAATGAAGAAGTAATGCCCCATCCTCTTTGGGCAAACTCCTTTCACACGGTGGAGGTGTACCTCCACATACCAAAATTCCACTCCCTCATGCATAAAGGGGTAGCCTTTGTAGACGCATCTCCTTCAAGGTGAATATGCTTCATCATGTCCTTCAGGATCTTGGGTAATCATGATCACTTGTCGAGTCATGAGGGTTTCGGACCTTTAAGGAAGGACTCGTAAAGGGTCGTCATCTGCGGTTGTAGAAACGAAATGATGCTCGTAATTAAGGTTACTTATCTCCTGGGCACACATTCATATCATCCAAACAAAACTTCAATCTCAATTCCAATTTCCTGTTTATGCTTCACAACTCACTTTCTTCCATGTTCATCCGAATATTAATTTCCAAGATAAAATATGACAACTCCTTAAAGCTTTCTGACATGTGACATTACAATTTCATTGAGTCATGATCTAGTAAAATCTCAGGGTACTCTATAACATCAATCAAATCATTGAGCTGATCAAAAGGAAGTTTCTTTCTACTACTCTAAATATCAATAATTAAAATTCCAACTACTCAGCTCCAGCTTTCGTCTTGTTGGAACATTTAGTAGCATAATGTCCTGCTTCCTTGCAGCGAAAACAGATGACTTTCGATAAGTTTTTGGGCTTCTTGGAGATGGTGCCTGCTCCTTGAGTTCCTTGCTTCCTTTCGGGACATTGATTGGCATAATGCCCGATGTCCTTACATTCAAAACAGGTGATATGACTCTTGTCCCTATTTGCAGAAATTGGGTTGTTACGAGGTGTCTTTGTTTTCTCTTTACGGGTTTCCTCGTTACGATCAATCCTTCTATTCCCTGTGGGTCAAACTCTATTGCTTCGCCGGGAAGTATCCGGATACTCTTTTCTTTCCTTGGTGCAATCTTTGTGAAAAATGTCCTTCTTCTCCACATGAATAGCGGTGCATTGGAGAAAATCTGTGAGACCTTCTCCATCCAGGTCTTCAACACTTTCACTCATCTTGATTCTTCTAGATCTTCCTTGAGGGCTTCTTTCATTCCATCTTCACCTTGGAATAGTTTGTTGCACCGTGGAGTAAATGTGACACTGCACGGGTAGTGGGTGGTTCCTTCACACAGGAAGCAAGTCACACGACTAGTTGGGCATTCCTCACTGGGTGTTTCTCCTCACAATGAGGGCATCCATCCTTGTGTTCCTCCTGGGTGTGTCCTATTTCTCCACAAATCCTGCAGGCACAAGGTTTAATTCCTGGTGTATCATGGTGCTTCCGGATAAGACGTGATCTCAACAGGGTCTTCTTGAAATCCTCCCAAGTTCTTGCTCCATTAAATCCCCTGTATGGCTTGATGCATTTTCCACCAGGTTGCAGCACTTTATGTAAAGTACTGAAGAGCGTATTGGACCTCATACTTCCTTGAAACCAAATTGTTCCCGAAGTGACTCTCCATGTTCTGCATCCATAGCTACGCCTCGGGTGAGTCTTGATCGAAGAATATCAGTCCAACTTCATTCATCATCTATGGGGTTCAAGGGTTTTAGGGTGAGGTGAGAGAGATGGGGGGATATACACAATACAACCAATAGTTTTGAAGAAACAAGTTTTTATTTTGGGGCTGTCGGAAAAACATCAAACAAATGACAGCTCACAAAATCATCGCATCTAACGTAGATGTATAGCAGGGGTTTGGTCTTCTAAAGGTCGAATAATTCTTCAGATCCTTCAAGTCTTCGGAGTCTTCAACTGTTGTAGATTCTAATGGAGAAATCCTCTTTACTCTGAAGGGGTCATCAGTTCTCCGATATCAAATCCTTCTTGGAGCGTCTTCAGTTGATCCTCCGGGTGATCAAAGGATAAGGGGTATATTCTAACTATTTGAGGGTCTATCTGATAAAATCAGAAAAAGATGAGAAGTAAGAGTCTTTTTGTAAATAAAGTTTTGAGATATCCTGTCCTAGGTTTTTCCGGTTTCTAGGGTCACGTCCCCGATCAACATGTGCTCGATACCATATTCATAGCGACCCGACCTCAGACGGTCAAGCCTACATGTTCTTGTGCCATCCTCGGATCAGTATCTTTGGCACACACAGTACATCAATGTATATATCAAAGTGCAATCACATGCATAAATAACGTAAAACTGATATATACCTCATAATACTCGGCGGAAACAATCAAGCGGGTGTGGAGTCCCATCAACGCCATCGGCAGGTTGAGTGTAGACCGTAACCCTGTATCGTAACTCTTACTGCGTCGAGTAAATATCTGCAACATGATACGTTGCAGCCGTAGGTCAAGATTACATTGAATGTACCGGCAAGATCACAATAAGATAAAGCAGATGATAAACTATACTATATGCAATATGGCTTTATGGCTCTGTATTCGAGTTTTGTTTGCGTAAAGCTGGTTTTATTTTCCCTACATCAAAGGCATAAATGAAGTCTGCACTATGGAATTTTCTATCATGACATGGTTCCAGCCAACCGATGTCTCATAGCCCAAATCATCATAAGTTGCCCACAATTAAGTTATCAGTCCGGTGTTGAGAGTTAGAGATAGATCCAAGTCGGATGCTCAAATTGTCCGTAAGGGACACGGCTAATCGATTAGGTTTTAAACCCTCTGCAGAGGTTTGTACACTTTACCCGCAAGATTCGATCCCTCTTTTTACGTTCTCGCACTTCGTGAGTGTTTGAGAACAAGATGATCAAACATGGTCTTCCAAAGAGTTCCTCGACCCTTTGTCCGGTACCCATCCGATCCTACCGTTCTTCTACATCTGCTAGTACCGTCCCAGCCAGTCACAACCAAGGTCAACCAAGCGAGCCCATAATGACTTGCGGTTGCAGGTAAGCTTCCGGCGTGAAGTATTCTTCCGTCTCTTTGAGTGCAGGTGAAGCTTTCCATGCGAGATGTCATGGCGCTTCTCCATGCATCCCGGCCAACCACTGGTTTCTCCAGGGCTGCCCGTCAACCGTCCTTCACCCAGTAGTGTGTATTGAAATCCTGTCTCGAGTCTTGAAGTCTTGAGGTCTTGAAGATGCTGATCCTTGCAGATTTCCATCACGGAGTTGTCGTCATTGACGTAGAGCCTCCATTCTCACACCACTCCGAGCACTCATACCAAACCCCGTCTACTATAGCGTAGCATTAAAATGAATAACGTCCGGGCTTGGTAACAGGGTGGTGGGTTCCTACCTCATGCATACTACTCAACTACAAGGATTCAATAACACTCTTTGAGGGTGGTTGCAAAGATGCCACTAAATGCAATAAAAACATAGGTATGAAAAGCATGGTCAAAGTGAACTTGCACAGTTGACGATCTTCGAAAGAAACTAGGGTTTCGTAGTAGTAATCTTCGCACTCCAGGAAATTCTACCGAGGCAAACAATAACTATAATAAGCCCATAGCAATAGGATCACAAAACACAACATAACAAAAGTAACATACCACAACAAAACAATCAAAACCAAATCCAAAAAGAAAAATTCAAAGAAAATCCAATTCAAAGTTTTTCCCTACTCCAAACAATAGCAAAAAATAGTTTTTATATAACAAAAATTTCTTAAAATAACCTAATCATGGTTTTAGGTTAACTTAATAGAAAAGGATTAACTAAGCAACTAGGAGCAAAAAAGAATTAATTTAAAAGCTATTATAAAACTCATTTTAGGCCTAATCCAATTCCAATAAGAAAATTAATTAAAAACTTATATTAATTATAAATAAAAGTTCATCTAATGGAGTAACAGAAAATAACATAGAATAACTAATCACAAGTTAAAAAATAAATTAATTTACTAATTAATTAATTAGGAAAAGCAGGAACTAGTTAATTAATTAGGATTAATAGGATTCTGTCTAAAATTAATTATTTATTAATCCTAAAATACCCAAATTAATTTCTAGGGTTTGGCAATGTCAAAATAAAGTGGTGACAAAAAGAATCATGCAAAATAATTTTTCTAACTAAAGTTATAGCAGATTTGCTATTCTGACTAAAACAATATTAAAGCATTTTTAATTATTTTTAACATAGCTAAATATATGTTTTTCAGAAACTACATAAAATTTGCAATCCAACAAAAAAAGAATCACTCAAAAATATTAAACAGAATAAAAGATATACATTTTTGAAAATTGAAACTATTCGGCTAAAACAGAAAATCAAAATAAAAAGAAAAAGGCCTAATGGGCCTAAACTGTGCCCTGTGCGTTAGATAGGCTAAACGGGCCCTAGGTTTAAACTAACGAACCGGCCTAATAAAATAAAACCTAAACTAAAATAAAAACCGATCGGGCCGGGCGGTTGTCTAACTAAAACCTACCTTCGGGGCTTCTAATCCTAACCGTCTAAGATGGATCGGACGGGGAGGATGGTTCCGGTGGCTTACCGGACTCCGGCGACGGCGTGGCGGCGGCGGAATCGTCAGGAGCTTGAAGGCCGGGGAGCTCAAGTCGCCGTCTTAGTGCGGGGAGGCAGTGAGGAGTTCGGTGGGTCGGGGTGTTCGGGAGGACCAGGCGTCGATGATGGCGACAATGGCGGCGGTGCGGGCTTCGCGACAGCGAGCACGAGCGGAGGGAGAGTAGGTCCGCGAGGGGCGTAGGGAGAAAGCAGGGTGCGGGAGGGGGGCTTTATAGGCGGGGGCCTCGTCGGGAAGGAAGGGATCGGGGCGATCGGGATCCCGGATCTTCCGGGATCCGCGATCTCCCATGAGGTCGGCGTGGCGTGGGGCGGGGAAGAAGAGGCGGGCCCACGGGTCAGTGAGGGGAGAGAGAGGCGAGGGTCGGCCGACCGGCGCCAGAGCGCCAGGCGGGCGAGGGGGTGATGGCGTTGGGCCGGCTCGGCTCACTGGCGCTGGGCTGGCAGCTGGCCGGGCTCGGGCGTGGCTGAAAGTGAGGCGGCGTTGGCTGGCCTGGGTGGTTCACTGGCGCCTGGGGGTTTTTATTTTTTAAATAAAACTAAAACAAAAATAAAGCCAAATCTAAAATAATTTATATAGGGTATATATATACCAAAATGATCAGGAATATTCCATTTCATTTGAACATTTTTCCAAAAGCAAAATCAAACTTCATAAAAATCTATTTTTTTTAAATTCAAATAAATTTCAGATTTGAATCCAAACCTTTGGCATTGTTTCCTCTGATATTTTGGAGTGTCATGTTTGCTCCTCTCATACTTTTGATCAAGTATTTATCGGGCTTAGTTTTTGAAATGTTTCCCACATGCCAAGTTTGAAATTCAAATTCAAAACTCAAAATTTGAAAGAGGGTTTCAAAGCACTTTCAAATGATTTTCAACTTGATTCATTATAACTTCCAACTCCTATTTCATATAATTGAAGAAGTCATTTTATCTTCCCTCATGAAAATCATTGAGTTGCATAAAGCTTTGGATTTGAAAACTTCCCAAATGAAATTCAATTCTTTTTCCAAAACCCTATTCATTTCAAAATGGAAGAAGTCATGTCATCTTCACTTCTAGGTTTTTGGTGTTGCAATGAACTTGAGTTCAATTGGGATCCAAAAATGCAAGATGGAAAGTTTGGGAAAGTCATTTCATTCCCTCTCATTCAACTTTCAAAAGTTTCAATTTCCACTCAATTCCATTCAATCAATCACCAAACAATCGGACAACAACCATAGCTATTTATTTATTATAACATTCCAAAATTTAGAATTTTGGGATGTTACAAACCTACCACACTTGAAATGAATCTAGTCCTCGAGATTGAAGAAACTAACAAGAAAAGGTTGGGGTTGGGGGTCTTCTAGCAAATGTTGCAGTCGAGAAAGGTCGGTGGGCTACCACACTTAAAATCAAGGTTCTGGTTCCAATAAACTCGAGATACTTCCTCCGGAGTCTTGACAATGTATGTATCTTCACATATCTTACAATAACTCCTTCATTAACGCTCTTACATTAGGGCGTAAAGTTTTCCTCGAAACCTTGGGTCGGTTCTTCAAAGTTGTGGTTCGCCGAGACTGGATCTTCTTAGCTGATAGGTCCGTGTCCATTCTAGACAGCTATCGAAATACTCATGGTGGTCTGCAATTTATGGTTTCTCTTGCAGAAAACGGGTCTGGGTTGAACCTCACCGTATAACCTACGTTTGGCAACAACTGCCATGTATATGGGTTTATCATCATACCACTCTAAGGCTTAAGCAAGGAAGGCTTCAGCAGCGTCGTCCACTTTACTATGGGTAAGTCTCTCAGATTTACCATTCCAAATAGCAGAGCGAAAGATACGAGTAAGTCGGTATGGTGATCAATCCATTCCGCACCAGATCATTACCTCAGTATAAGGTTTAGCGAATCTCGTATTCTAACACTCGGTCGTACTCACAGGCATTGCAGAATTTCTCTTGTTCTCGAACCGGGTTCGAGTAAATCCATGGTTTACGCAAGCTGAACAAACATCTATCGTTACTTCACCACTCTCGGTTTTTGCGTAACCTCCTCTGAAACGTATGCTGATTGGACTTTGATTCTTCCAATTTATTCCTTCATCAAGGTTACAACGGTTCCTTCTCGAAATCCACGGGCACGTGGGTTATGGCCCACTTCAACACTAGTGCAGCTTTAACTCATCCTTGGAGTAACTCTTTTGTTACACCTCCTTAAATCCAGTAGTACTCTGTTTCTTCGTACCATCATATCAAAACAAAACTCCAATTTATTTTGTCCAGCTTCCTTCTATGGCCGTCATGAATAACACGTTTCTTTCTTCATTGATCACGTGGCTTTACAGAGTACTATGACCAAAAGAATGCACAAGTTTATCCATAAAATCTCATTATTCTCATATCAATCTTTCATTACATCCTTAACCATTTTCGTAAATTCAAATTCCAAAAAGTACTTTGTTTACAAATGCTGCCACCCACATGATTTGGTATGGTGGACATTACTTCCAACTTTATTCATTTATCCTCCTCGAGGATTCTTGATCCACTGGAATTGTGCGACATGTGTCTTGAATTCTACAATCTTACGGTTCATTGTGGTGGCCTTGAGCTTCACCTCCATCATCTCCGTATGCACTTCACTTAGGTATTCACGAGTATGACGGAGTCTTGCTTCAAGTATTTCTCCGATCGGCGTATGGCTTCCATGGCTGCTTCACGAACAGCATCGAAGAAAGTTGCTTGTGGCACACGTGAAATGAAGAAGTAATGCCCCATCCTCTTTGGGCAAACTCCTTTCACACGGTGGAGGTGTACCTCCACATACCAAAATTCCACTCCCTCATGCATAAAGGGTAGCCTTTGTAGACTGAATCTCCTTCTATGTGAATATGCTTATTAATTTCCTTAAGGATCTTCGGGTAATAATGATCACTTGTCGAGTCATGAGGGTTTCAGGACCTTTAAGGAAGGACTCGTAAAGGGTAAATCATCTGCAGTTGTAGAACAGAAATGATGCTCAGAATTAAGGTACTTATCTCCTGGGCACACATTCATATCATCCAAACAAAACTTCAATCTCAATTCCAATTTCCTGTTTATGCTTCACAACTCACTTTCTTCCATGTTCATCCAGAATATTAATTTCCAAGATAAAATATGACAACTCCTTAAAGCTTTCTGACATGTGACATTACAATTTCATTGAGTCATGATCTATTACAATCTCAGGGTAATCTATTACATAACTCAACTCATTGAGCTCATGAAAAGGAAGTTGCTTTCTACTACTCTTATTATCCATAATTAAAATTCCAACTACTCAGCTCCAGCTTTCGTCTTGTTGGAACATTTAGTAGCATAATGTCCTGCTTCCTTGCAGCGAAAACAGATGACTTTCGATAAGTTTTTGGGCTTCTTGGAGATGGTGCCTGCTCCTTGAGTTCCTTGCTTCCTTTCGGGACATTGATTGGCATAATGCCCGATGTCCTTACATTCAAAGCAATTGATATGACTCTTGTCCCTATTTGCAGAAATTGGGTTGTTACGAGGGTGTCTTTGTTTTCTCTTTACGGGTTTCCTCGTTACGATCAATCCTTCTATTCCACAGGGTCAAACTCTATTGCAGCCGGGAAGTATCCCGGATACTCTTTTCTTTCCTTGGTGCAATCTTGTGAAAAATGTCCTTCTTCTCCACATGAATAGCGGGCATTGGAGAAAAATCTGTTGAGACCTTCTCCATCCAGGTCTTCAACACTTTCACTCATTACTGATTCTTCTAGATCTTCCTTGAGGGCTTCTTTCATTCCATCTTCCTGCTTCGGAATAGTTTGTTGCACCGTGGAGTAAATGTGACACTGCACCGGGTAGTGGGTGGTTCCTTCACACAGGAAGCAAGTCACCTGACTAGTTGGGCATTCCTCAGCTGGGTGTTTCTCCTCACAATGAGGGCATCCATCCTTGTGTTCCTCACAGGTGTGTCCTATTTCTCCACAAATCCTGCAGGCACAAGGTTTAATTCCTGGTGTATCATGGTGCTTCCGGATAAGACGTGATCTCAACAGGGTCTTCTTGAAATCCTCCCAAGTTCTTGCTCCATTAAATCCCTGTATGGCTTGATGCATTTTCCACCAGGTTGCAGCACTTTCTGTAAAGTACTGAAGAGCGTATTGGACCTCATACTTCCTTGAAACCAAATTGTTCCCGAAGTGACTCTCCATGTTACGCATCCATAGCTCGCCTTATAAAATTTGAGTCTTCGGTCCATAGAATATCAGTCCAACTTCATTCATCATCTATGGGGTTCAAGGGTTTTAGGGTGAGGTGAGAGAGATGGGGGGGGGATATACACACAATACAACCAATAGTTTTTTGAAGAAACAAGTTTTTATTTTGGGGCTGTCGGAAAAACATCAAACAAATGACAGCTCACAAAATCATCGCATCTAACGTAGGTGTATAGCAGGGGTTTGGTCTTCTAAAGGTCGAATAATTCTTCAGATCCTTCAAGTCTTCGGAGTCTTCAACTGTTGTAGATTCTAATGGAGAAATCCTCTTTACTCTGAAGGGTCATCAGTTCTCCGATATCAAATCCTTCTTGGAGCGTCTTCAGTTGATCCTCCGGGTGATCAAAGGATAAGGGGTATATTCTAACTATTTGAGGGTCTATCTGATAAAATCAGAAAAAGATGAGAAGTAAGAGTCTTTTTGTAAATAAAGTTTTTGAGATATCCTGTCCTAGGTTTTTCCGGTTTCTAGGGTCACGTCCTACAGTCAACATGTGCTCTGATACCATATCTGTAGCGACCCGACCTCGTGACGGTCAAGCCTACGTATTCTTGTGCCATCCACGGATCAGTATCTTTGGCACACAGTACATCAATGTATATATCAAAGTGCAATCACATGCATAAATAACGTAAAACTGATATATACCTCATAATACTCAAATGGAAACAATCAAGCGGGTGTGGAGTCCCATCAACGCCATCGGCGGGTTGAGTGTAGACCGTAACCTGTATCGTAACTCTTACTCGTCGAGTAAATATACGCAACATGATACGTTGCAGCCGTGTAAATCGATACATTGAATGTACGGCAAGATCACAATAAGATAAAGCGGATGATAAACTATACTATATGCAATATGGCTTTATGGCTCTGTATCGAGTTTTGTTTTGCGTAAAAGCTGGTTTTATTTTCCCTACATCAAAGGCATAAATGAAGTCTGCACTATGGAATTTTCTATCATGACATGGTTCCGCCAACCGATGTCTCATAGCCCAAATCATCATAAGTTGCCCACAATTAAGTTATCGGTCCGGTGTTGAGAGTTAGAGATAGATCCAAGTCCGGATGCTCAAATTGTCCGTGAATCGGGGACACGGCTAATCGATTAGGTTTTAAACCCTCTGCGAGAGGTTTGTACACTTTACATAAGATTCGATCCCTCTTTTACGTTCTCGCACTTGAGTGTTTGAGAACAAGATGACCAAACATGGTCTTCCAAAGAGTTCCTCGACCACTGTCCGGTACCCATCCGATCCTACCGTTCTTCTACATCTGCTAGTACCGTCGGCCGTAGTCACAACCAAGGTCAACCAAGCGAGCCCATAATGACTTGCGGTTGCCGCGGTAAGCTTCCGGCGTGAAGTATTCTTCCGTCTCTTTGAGTGCAGGTGAAGCTTTCCATGAGATGTCATGGCGCTTCTCCATGCATCCCGCCAACCACTTTGGTTTCTCCAGGGCTGCCCGTCAACCGTCCTTCACCCAAGAGTGTGTATTGAAATCTGTCTCGAGTCTTGAAGTCTTGAGGTCTTGAAGATGCAGTCCTTGCAGATTTCCATCACGGAGTTGTCGTCATTGACGAGAGCCTCCATTCTCACACATCTACCTAGCACTCATACCAAACCCCGTCTTCTATAGCGTAGCATTAAAATGAATTACGTGCCGGTCTTGGTAACAGGGTGGTGGGTTCCTTACTCATGCATACTACTCAACTACATGGATTCAATAACACTCTTGAGGGGTGGTTGCAAATATGCCACTAAATGCAATAAAAACATAGGTATGAAAAGCATGGTCAAAGTGAACTTGCACGGTTGATGATCTTGAAAGAAACTAGGGTTTCGTAGTAGTAATCTTAAGCACTCAGGAAATTCTACCGAGGCAAACAATAACTATAATAAGCCCATAGCAATAGGATCACAAAACACAACATAACAAAAGTAACATACCACAACAAAACAATCAAAACCAAAACCAAAAAGAAAAAATAAAATAAAATCCAATTCAAAGTTTTCCCTACTCCAAACAATAGCAAAAAAATAGTTTTATATAACAAAATTTCTTAAAATAACCTAATCATGGTTTTAGGTTAACTTAATAGAAAAGGATTAACTAAGCAACTAGGAGCAAAAAGAATTAATTTAAAAGCTATTATAAAACTCATTTTAGGCCTAATCCAATTCCATTAAGAAAATTAATTTAAAACTTTTATTAATTATAAATAAAAGTTCATCTAATGGAGTAACAGAAACTAACCTAGAATAACTAATCACAAGTTAAAAAATAAATTAATTTACTAATTAATTAATTAGGAAAAGCAGGAACTAGTTAATTAATTAGGATTAATAGGATTCTGTCTAAAATTAATTATTTATTAATCCTAAAATACCCAAATTAATTTCTAGGGTTTGGCAATGTCAAAATAAAGTGGTGACAAAAGAATCATGCAAAAATAATTTTTCTAACTAAAGTTATAGCAGATTTGCTATTCTGACTAAAACAATATTAAAGCATTTTTAATTATTTTTTAACATAGCTAAATATATGTTTTTCAGAAACTACATAAAATTTGCAATCCAACAAAAAAGAATCACTCAAAAATATTAAACAGAATAAAAGATATACATTTTTGAAAACTGAAACTATTCGCTAAAACAGAAAATCAAAATAAAAGAAAAAAGGCCTAATGGGCCTAAATCGTACTGCAATGTGCGTTAGATAGGCTAAACGGGCCCTAGGTTTAAACTAACGAACCGGCCTAATAAAATAAAACCTAAACTAAAATAAAAACCGATCGGGCCGGCCGGTTTTCTAACTAAAACCTACCCCTTCGGGGGCTTCTAATCCTAACCGTCTAAGATGGATCGGACGGGGGAGGATGGTTCCGGTGGCTTACCGGACTCCGGCGACGGCGGCGGCGGCGGCGGAAGTGCGTCGGGAGCTTCGAGCGTCGGGGAGCTCCGGCGAGTCGCCGTGCGGGTGCGGGGGAGGCCGGTGAGGAGTTCGGTGGGGTCGGGGGTGTTCGGGGAGGACCAGGGCGTCGATGGCGGCGACAATGGCGGTCTGCGGGCCAGACGGCAGCGAGCCTGGCGGGAGGGAGAGTAGGTCCGCGAGGGGCGAGGAGAAACGGGTGCGGGAGGGGCTTTATAGGGCGGGGGCCTCGTCGGGAAGGAAGGGGATCGGGAGCGATCGGGATCCGGATCTTCGGGATCGGCGATCTCCCAGTCGGCGTGGCGTGGGCGGGGAAGAAGAGGCGGGGCCCACGGGTGATGAGGGGAGAGAGGCGAGGGGTCGGTCGGCCAGCGAAGCGCCTTCAATGAGCAGGCGAGTGTGGCGTTAGGGCGGCTCGCTCGGCTGGCTGGCCGATTAGGCCGGCCATTGGAAACTGGCTGTGAAGTGAGGTGAGGCGTTGGCTGGGCTGGGTGGTGCTGGCTGGCGCCTGGGGGGTTTCTTTATTTTTTTAAATAAAACTAAAACAAAAATAAAGCCAAATCTAAAAATAATTTATATAGGGTATATATATACCAAAATGATCGAGGAATATTCCATTTCATTTGAACATTTTTCCAAAAGCAAAATCCAAACTTCATAAAAATCTATTTTTTTTTAAATTCAAATAAATTTCAGATTTGAATCCAAACCTTTTGGCATTGTTTCCTCTGATATTTTTGGAGTGTCATGTTTGCTCCTCTCATACTTTTGATCAAGTATTTATCAGGCTTAGTTTTTGAAATGTTTCCCACATGCCAAGTTTGAAATTCAAATTCAAAACTCAAAATTTGAAAGAGGGTTTCAAAGCACTTTCAAATGATTTTCAACTTGATTCATTATAACTTCCAACTCCTATTTCATATAATTGAAGAAGTCATTTTATCTTCCCTCATGAAAATCATTGAGTTGCATAAAGCTTTGGATTTGAAAACTTCCCAAATGAAATTCAATTCTTTTTCCAAAACCCTATTCATTTCAAAATGGAAGAAGTCATGTCATCTTCACTTCTAGGTTTTTGGTGTTGCAATGAACTTGAGTTCAATTGGGATCCAAAATGCAAGATGGAAAGTTTGGGAAAGTCATTTCATTCCCTCTCATTCAACTTTCAAAAGTTTCAATTTCCACTCAATTCCATTCAATCAATCAGTCAAACAATCAGACAACAACCATAGCTATTTATTTATTATAACATTCCAAAATTTAGAATTTTGGGATGTTACAGAGGATCACAAGAAATTGTAGTACCCGAATTGCGAAGCTGACAAGAAAAGGTTGGGCACCACACTGGAATTGCTGCAATGGAAGGCAGAGAATGGTGTATCTGACAAGGGATTTGGAAAGTTGCTGGTAATGATAAAAAATATGCTTCCAAAGGACAACAAATTGCCCGAGAGTACGTACGAAGCAAAGAAGGCTGTCTGCCCTCTAGGGTTAGAGGTGCAGAGGATACATGCATGCCCTAATGACTGCATCCTCTACCATGGTGAGTACGAGGATTTGAACGTGTGCCCGGTATGCGGTGCGTTGCACTATAAGATCATCCGCGATGACCACTGGTGATGTCGGCGGCGCCCGGAAGAAGATTCCTGCCAAGGTGATGTGGTATGCTCCTGTAATACCACGTTTGAAACGTTTGTTCCAAAACAAAGAGCATGCCAAGGCGATGCAATGGCACCAAGAAGACCGTAAGAAAGACGGAAAGTTGAGAGTACCCACTGATGGGTCGCAGTGGAGAAAAATCAAGAGAAAGTACAGGAAGGATTTTGCAGATGACGCAAGGAACGTATGGTTTGGTCTAAGCGCAGATGGCATTAATCCTTTTGGGGAGCAAGAGCGACAACCATAGCTTTGGCCCGTGACTCTATGTTTGTATGACCTTCCTCCTTGGTTGTGCATGAAGTGGAAGTTCATTATGATGCGATTACTCATCCAAGGCCCTAAGCAACCCGGCAACAACATTGATGTGTACCTAAGGCCATTAGTTGAAGAACTCTTACAGCTGTGGAATGGAGCGAATTATGCGTACGCGTGGGATGAGCAAGGACAGGAAGAATTTGACCTAAAGGCGTTGCTGTTCGTGACCATCAATGATTGGCTTGCTCTCAGTAACCTTTCAGGACAGACAAACAAGGGATATCATGCATGCACGCACTGCTTGGATGATACCGACAGTATATATTTGGACAATTGTAGGAAGAATGTGTACCTGGAACATCGTCCATTTCTTCCGAGCAGGCATCCCGTAAGAAAGAAAGGCAAGCATTTCAAAGGTGAGGCGGATCACCGGACAAAGCCTGGCCACCGTACTGGTGCTGATGTACATGATATGGTCAAGGATTTGAAGGTAGTCTTTGGAAAGGGTCCTGGCGGACAACCTGTTCGAATGACGCCGACGATGACGCACTCATGTGGAAGAAGAAATATATATTTTGGGACCAGCCCTATTGGAAAGACCTAGAGGTCCGCTCCGAAATCAACGTGATGCACGTGACGAAGATGTTGGAAATATGCTCTAGAGGCAATAATAAAAGTATTATTATTATATTTCCTTGTTCATGATAATTGTCTTTTATTCATGCTATAATTGTATTATCCGGAAATCGTAATACACGTGTGAATACATAGACCACAATATGTCCCTAGTGAGCCTCTAGTTGACTAGCTCGTTGATCAGCGAGATAGTCATGGTTTCTCGACTATGGACATTGGATGTCGTTGATAACGGGATCACATCATTAGGAGAATGATGTGATGGACAAGACAATCCTAAGCATAGCACAAGATCGTGTAGTTCGTTTTGCTAGAGCTTTTACAATGTCAAGTATCTCTTCCTTAGACCATGAGATCGTGTAACTCCGGATACCGTAGAAGTGCTTTGGGTGTACCAAACATCACAACGTAATCGGGTGACTATAAAGGTGCACTACGGTATCTCCGAAAGTGTACATTGGGTTGACACGCGGATCGAGGCGGATTTGTCACTCCGTATGACGGAGAGGTATCATTAGGCCCACTCGGTAGTGCATCATCGAGAATGAGCTCAAAGTGACCAAGTGTTTGGTCACGGGATCATGCATTACTGATGCGAGTAAAGTGACTTGCGGTAATGAGATTGAACGAGGTATTGGGATACCGACGATCGAATCTCGGGCAAGTAACATACCGTCGACAAAGGGAATTGTATACTGGGGTTGTTTGAATCCTCGACATCGTGGTTCATCCAATGAGATCATCGAGGAGCATGTGGGAGCCAACATGGGTATCCAGATCCGCTGTTGGTTATTACCCGAGAGCCGTCTCGGTCATGTTCCTGTCTCGAACCCGTAGGGTCTACACATAAGATGCGGTGGACGCTAGGGTTGTATGAATATGAGTATGCAGCAAACCGAATGTTGTTGAGTCCGGATGAGATCCCGGACGTCACGAGGAGTTCGGAATGGTCGGAGGTAAAGATTTATATATAGGAAGTCTTATTTTGGTCTGGAAGGTTTGGGCATTATCGGTATTGCAGGGAGTGCGAAAAGGGGTCCGGGGTCCACCGGGGTCCACCTGCGGGGGCCACATGGGCTGTAGGGGTGCGCCTTGGCCTATATGGGCCAAGGGGCACCAGCCCCAAAAGAGCCCATGCGCCAAGGAGACTTGGGAGGAGAGTCCTAAAGGGGGAAGGCACCTCCGAGGTGCCTTGGGGAGGATGGACTCCTCCCCACCTCTTGGCCGCACCCCTTCCTTGGAGGAAGGGGCAAGGCTGCGCCCTCCCCCCCTCTTTTGCACCTATATAAAGGGAGGGGAGGGAGGGGTGGCTGCACCCATAAGCCCTGGCGCCTCCCTCCTTCCTGCTACACCTCCTCCTCCTCCCGTAGTCGCTTAGCGAAGCCCTGCCGGAGTTCTGCTGCATCCACCACCACGCCGTCGTGCTGCTGGATCATCATCAACCTCTCCTTCCCCCTTGATGGATCAAGAAGGAGGAGACGTCATCCGCTCCGTACGTGTGTTGAGCAGCGGAGGTGCTGTCCGATTCAGCACTAGGTCATCGGTGATCTGAATCACGGCGAGTACGACTCCATCAACCCCGTTCCATTGAACGCTTCCGCACGCGATCTACAAGTGGTATGTAGATGCAATCACTCTCCCATGACTCGTTATTAGATGAACTCATAGATGGATCTTGGTGAAACCGTAGGAAAAAATTTAATTTTCTGCAACGTTCTCCTACCGTGGCATCATGAGCTAGGTCTATGCGTAGTTCTCTATTGCACGAGTAGAACACAATTTGTTGTGGGCGTAGATGTTGTCAACTTTCTTGCCGTTACTAGTCTTATCTTGCTTCAGCGGTATTGTGGGATGAAGCGGCCGGACCGACCTTACACGTACGCTTTACGTGAGGCTGGTTCCACCGGTGACATGCATCAACTGCATAAGGTGGCTAGCGGGTGTCTGTCTCTCCCACTTTAGTTGGAGCGGATTCGATGAAAAGGGTCCTTATGAAGGGTAAATAGAAGTTGACAAATCACGTTGTGGCTTTCATGTAGGTAAGAAAACGTTCTTGCTAGAACCCTATTGCAGCCACGTAAAACTTGCAACAACAGTTAGAGGACGTCTAACTTGTTTTTGCAGCAAGTGTTTTGTGATATGATATGGCCAGAGTTGTGATGAATGATGAATGATATATGTGATGTATGAGATCATGTTCTTGTAATAGGAATCACGACTTGCATGTCGATGAGTATGACAACCGGCAGGAGCCATAGGAGTTGTCTTTATTTTTGTATGACCTGCGTGTCATTGAAGAGCGCCATGTAAATTACTTTACTTTATTGCTAAGCGTGTTAGTCATAGAAGTAGAAGTAGTCGTTGGCGTGACAACTTCATGAAGACACGATGATGGAGATCATGGTGTCATGCCGGTGACAAGATGATCACGGAGCCCGAAGATGGAGATCAAAGGAGCTATATGATATTGGCCATATCATGTCACTACTATATAATTGCATGTGATGTTTATTATGTTTATTCATCTTGTTTACTTAGAACGACGGTAGTAAATAAGATGATCCCTCATAACAATTTCAAGAAAGTGTTCTCCTAGCGTGCACCGTTGCTAAAGTTAAATGCGTTTGAAGCACCACGTGATGATCGGGTGTGATAGATCCTTACGTTCACATACAACGGGTGTAAGACAGTTTTACACATGCAATACACTTAGGTTAACTTGACGAGCCTAGCATGTACAGACATGGCCTCGGAACACAAGAGACCGAAAGGTCGAACATGAGTCGTATGGAAGATACCATCAACATGGAGATGTTCACCGACGATGACTAGTCCGTCTCACGTGATGATCGGACACGGCCTAGTCGACTCGGATCATGTATCACTTAGATGACTAGAGGGATGTCAAATCTGAGTGGGAGTTCATTAAATAATTTGATTAGATGAACTTTATTATCATGAACAATAGTCTAAAATCTTTGCAAAATGTCTTGTAGATCAAATGGCCAACGCTAATGTCACCATGAACTTCAACGCGTTCCTAGAGAAAACCAAGCTGAAAGATGATGGCAGCAACTATTCGGACTGGGTCCTGAACCTGAGGATTATCCTCATAGCTGCCGTGAAACAATATGTCCTAGAAGCACCGCTAGGTGAAGCACCATCGAGAGAACCAAGGCGTTATGAACGCTTGGCAGTCTCGTCTTGATGATTACTCCCTCGTTCGGTGTGGCATGCTTTACAGCTTAGAACCGGGCTCCAAAAGCGTTTTGAGCGACACGGAGCATGTGAGATGTTCGAGGAGCTGAAACTAGTTTTCCAAGCTCATGCCCGGGTCGAGATATATGAAGTCTCCGACAAGTTCTACAGTTGTAAGATGGAGGAAAATAGTTCTGTCAGTGAGCACATACTCAAAATGTCCGGGTTGCACAACCGACCGTCCCATTTGGACATCAACCTCCCTGACGAGGCGGTCATTGAGAATCCTTGATCGCTCCCACCAAGCTACAAGAGCTTTGTGATGGACTACAATATGGGATGGTGAAAACTATTCTGAAGTATTTTCAATGCTGAAGTCGTGAGAGGTAGAAATCAAGAAGGAGCATCAAGTGTTGATGGTCAATAAAACCACTAAGTTCAAGAAGGGCAATGATAAGAAGAACTACAAGAAGTACGACAAGTATGTTACCGCTCACGCTAAGCCAGTTGAAGGGAAGAAGTCAAAGAATTGACCCAAGCATGAGACTGATTGCTTTTATTGCAAAGGGAAGGGTCACTGGAAGCGGAACTGCCCCAAATACTTAGCAGACACTAAAGGTATATTTGATATACATGTAATTGATGTGTACCTTACCAGTACTCGTAGTAACTCCTGGGTATTTGATACGGTGCCGTTGCTCATATATGTAACTCACAGCAGGAGCTGCGGAATAAACGGAGACTGGCGAAGGACGAGGTGACAATGCGCGTCGGGAATGGTTCCAAGGTCGATGTGATCGCCGTCGGCACGCTACCTCTACATTTACCTACGAGATTAGTTTTAAACCTCAATAATTGTTATTTAGTGCCAAATTTGAGCATGAACATTGTATCAGGATCTCGTTTAATACGAGATGGCTACTCATTTAAATCCGAGAATAATGGTTGTTATATTTATATGAGAGAAATGTTTTATGGTCATGCTCCGATGGTCAATGGTTTATTCTTAATGAATCTAGAACGTAATGTTACACATGTTCATAGTGTGAATACCAAAAGATGTAAAGTTGATAACGATAGTCCCACATACTTGTGGCACTGCCGCCTTGGTCACATTGGTGTCAAGCGCATGAAAAAGCTCCATGCTGATGGACTTTTAGAGTCTCTCGATTATGAATCATTTGACACATGCGAACCATGCCTCATGGGCAAGATGACCAATACTCCGTTATCCGGAACAATGGAGCGAGCAACCAACTTATTGGAAATCAAACATACCGATGTTTGCGCTCCAATGAGTGTTGAGGCTCATGGAGGATATCGTTATGTTCTCACTCTCACTGATGACTTGAGTAGATATGGGTATGTCTACTTGATGAAACACAAGTCTGAGACCTTTGAAAAGTTCAAGGAATTTCAGAATGAGGTAGAGAATCAACGTGACCGAAATATAAAATTCTTGCGATCAGATCGTGGAGGAGAATATTTAAGTCACGAATTTGGTACACACTTAAGGAAATGTGGAATCGTTTCACAACTCACGCCGCTGGAACACCTCGGTAATAGCGGTGTGTCCGAACGTCGTAAATGTCGCACTCTATTGGATATGGTGCGATCTATGATGTCTCTTCTTGATTTACCGCTATCATTTTGGGGATACGCTCGAGACAGCTACATTCACTTTTAATAGGGCACCGTCTAAATCCGTTGAGACGACACCGTATGAATTATGGTTTGGGAAGAAGCCTAAGGCTGTCGCTTCTAAAAGTTTGGGGATGCGATGCTTATGTCAAGAAACTTCAACCTGAAAAGCTCGAACCCAAGTCGGAAAAATGCGTCTTCATAGGATACCCTAAGGAAACCATTGGGTATACCTTCTTCCTTAGATCCGAAGGCAAGATCTTTTTGCCAAGAACAGATCCTTCGGAAAAAGAGTTTCTCTCGAAAGGAGTAAGTGGGAGGAAAGTAGAACTCGATGAAGTACTACCTCTTGAACCGGAAAGTAGTGCAGCTCGGGAAAATGTTCTGTGGTGCCTACACCGACCGGAGAGGAAATTAATGATGATGATCAGGTACTTCGGATCAAGTTGCTACTGAACTTCGTAGGTCCACTAGGACACGTTCCGCACTGCAGTGGTACGGCAACCCTGTCCCGGAAATCATGTAGTTAGACAACGGTGAACCTTGAACCATGAAGAAGCAATGGCGGGCCCAGATTCCAACAAATGGCTTGAAGCCATGCAATCCAAGATAGGATCCATGTATGAAAACAAAGTATGGACTTTGACAGACTTGCCCGATGATCGGCTGAGCGATAGAAAACAAATGGATCTTTAAGAAGAAGATTTGACGCGGATGGTAATGTTACCATCTATAAAGCTCGACTTGTCGCTAAGGGTTATCGACAAGTTCAAGGGATTGACTATGATGAGACTTTCTCTCCCGTAGAGAAGCTTAAGTCCGTCCGAATCATGTTAGCAATTGCTGCATACTATGATTATGAGATATGGCAGATGGACGTCAAAACGGCATTCCTTAACGGTTACCTTAAGGAAGAGCCGTATATGATGCAGGGAAGGTTTTGTCGATCCTAAGAATGCTAACAAAGTATGCAAGCTCCAGCGATCCATTTATGGGCTGGTGCAAGCATCTCGGAGTTGGAACATTCGCTTTGATGAGATGATCAAAGCGTTTGGGTTTATGAGACTTATGGAGAAGCCTGCGTTTACAAGAAAGTGAGTGGGAGCTTCTGTAGCATTTCTCATATTATATGTAGATGACATACTTTTGATGGGAAATGATATAGAACTTTTGGACAGCATTAAGGCCTACTTGAATAAGAGTTTTTCAATGAAGGACCTTGGAGAAGCTACTTACATATTAGGCATCAAAATCTATAGGGATAGATCGAGGCGCCTCATAGGTCTTTCACAAAGCACATACCTTGATAAAATTTTGAAGTAGTTCAAAATGGATCAGTCCAAGAAATGGTTCTTGCCTGTTTTGCAAGGTGTTATATTTAGCTCGGCTAAATGCCCGACTATTGCATAAGATAAAGAAGAGATGAGTGTCATCCCTATGCCTCAGCCATAGGATCTATTATGTATGCCATGCTGTGTACGGACCTGATGTAAACCTTGCCGTAAGTTTGGTAGGAAGGTACCAAAGTAATCCCGGCAAGGAACCTTTGACAGCGGTCAAGAATATCCTGAAGTACACGAAAAGGACAAATGACATGTTTCTCGTTTATGGAGGTGACGAAGAGCTCGTCAGAAAGGGGTTACGTCGACGCTTAGCCGACACAGATCTGATGACTCAAAGTCACAAACCGGATACGTGTATATGTTGAATGGTGGAGCGATAAGATGGTTCACCGCAAGCAGAGCGTCGTGGCAGGATCTACATGTGAAGCGGAGTACATGGCAGCCTCGGAGGCGGCGCATGAAGCAATTTGGGTGAAGGAGTTCATCACCGACCTAGGAGTCATACCCAATGCGTCGGAGCCGATCAAACTCTTCTGTGACAAAACTGGAGCTATTGCACTTGCCAAGGAGCCCAGGTTTCACAAGAAGACCAGGCACATCAAGCGTCGCTTCAACTCCATTCGTGAAAATGTTCAAGATGGGGACATAGAAATTTGCAAAGTGCATACGGATCTGAATATAGCAGATCCGTTGACTAAACCTCTTCATGAGCAAAACATGATCAACACCAGAACTCTATGGGTGTTCGATTCATCACAATGTAACTAGATTATTGACTCTAGTGCAAGTGGGAGACTGTTGTAAATATGCCCTAGAGGCAATAATAAAAGTATTATTATTATATTTCCTTGTTCATGATAATTGTCTTTTATTCATGCTATAATTGTATTATCCGGAAATCGTAATACACGTGTGAATACATAGACCACAATATGTCCCTAGTGAGCCTCTAGTTGACTAGCTCGTTGGTCAACAGATAGTCATGGTTTCCTGACTATGGACATTGGATGTCGTTGATAACGTGATGACATCATTAGGAGAATGATGTGATGGACAAGACCCAATCCTAAGCATAGCACAAGATCGTGTAGTTTGTTTTGCTAGAGCTTTTACAATGTCAAGTATCTCTTCCTTAGACCATGAGATCGTGTAACTCCGGATACCGTAGAAGTGCTTTGGGTGTACCAAAGCGTCACAACGTAATCGGGTGACTATAAAGGTGCACTATAGGTATCTCCGAAAGTGTACATTGGGTTGACACGGATCGAGGCTGGGATTTGTCACTCCGTATGACGGAGAGGTATCACTGGGCCCACTTTCGGTAGTGCATCATCAGAATGAGCTCAAAGTGACCAAGTGTTTGGTCACGGGATCATGCATTATGGTACGAGTAAAGTGACTTGCGATAACGAGATTGAGCGAGGTATTGGGATACCGACGATCGAATCTCGGGCAAGTAACTATCTGCGTCGACAAAGGGAATTGTATACGGGTTGTTTGAATCCTCGACATCGTGGTTCATCCGATGAGATCATCGAGGAGCATGTGGGAGCCAACATGGGTATCCAGATCCGCTGTTGGTTATTGCCCGAGAGCCGTCTCGGTCATGTCTGCGTGTCTCCGAACCCGTAGGGGTCTACACACTTAAGGTACGGTGGCGCTTAGGGTTGTATGAATATGAGTATGCAGCAAACCGAATGTTGTTCGGAGTCCGGATGAGATCCCGGACGTCACGAGGAGTTCCGGAATGGTCCGGAGGTAAAGATTTATATATAGGAAGTCTTATTTTGGTCGTAGAAAAGGTTTGGGCATTATCGGTATTATCTTTGGGAGTGCGAAAGGGGTCCGGGGTCCACCTGGGGATCCACCTGCCTGGGGCCACATGGGCTGTAGGGGTGCGCCTTGGCCTATATGGGCCAAGGGCACCAGCCCCAAAGAGCCCATGCGCCAAGGAGACTTGGGAGGAGAGTCCTAAAGGGGAAGGCACCTCAGGGGTGCCTTGGGGAGGATGGACTCCTCCCCTCTGGCCGCACCCCTTCCTTGGAGGAAGGGGCAAGGCTGCACCCTCCCCTCTTTTTCACCTATATAAAGGGAGGGAGGGAGGGTGGCCGCACCCATAAGCCTGGCGCCTCCCTCCTTCCTGCTACACCTCCTCCTCCTCCCGTAGTCGCTTAGCGAAGCCTACTTGGGAGTTCTGCTGCATCCACCACCACGCCGTCGTGCTGCTGGATCATCATCAACCTCTCCTTCCCCCTTGCTGGATCAAGAAGGAGGAGGCGTCATCCGCTCCGTCAGATGCGTGTGTTGAACGCGGAGGTGCTGTCCGTTCAGCACTAGGTCATCGGTGATCTGAATCACGGCGTAGTACGACTCCATCAACCCCGTTCCATTGAACGCTTCCATGAGCGATCTACAAGTGGTATGTAGATGCAATCACTCTCCCATGACTCGTTATTAGATGAACTCATAGATGGATCTTGGTGAAACCGTAGGAAAAATTTTAATTTTCTGCAACGTTCCCCTCTGAGAAGAATCTTTGCGTGACCTGCTTGGCTTCTTGGGCGTGTATGGGAAGACAAAAGATACACACGAGGCACGGAGGACCAGCAACGTATGCACGGAAAAGATGGCATACATCGAGGTCATGCCGACTACGCTCTTACCAAAGAAGAGAAGGAAATCTTCTTTGAATGCCTGCTTTCGATATTAAGGTACCGTCTGGCTTCTCGTCGAATATAAAGGGAATAATAAACATGGCAGAGAAAAAGTTCCATAACCTAAAGTCTCATGACTGCCACGTGATTATGACCCAACTGCTTTCGGTTGCATTGAGGGGGCTTCTATCGGATAACGTTCGATTAGCCATTGTGAAGCTATGTGCATTCCTCAATGCAATCTCTCAGAAGGTAATCGATCCAAAAATCATACCAAGGTTAGAGAATGATTTGGTGCAATGTCTTGTCAGTTTCGAGTTGGTGTTCCCACCATCCTTCTTCAACATCATGGCCGCGTCCTAGTTCACCTATGCGAAGAGATTAATGTTTTGGGTCCTGTATTTCTACACAATATGTTCCCCTTTGAGAGGTTCATGGGAGTCTTAAAGAAATATATTCACAACCGTGCTAGGACAGAAGGAAGCATCTCCAAGGGCCATGAAAATGAGGAGGTCATTGAGTTTGTATTGACTTTATTCCTGACCTTAAGACGATTGGTGTTCCTGAATCGCAGCATAAGGGCAGACTGGATGGAAAAGGCACGCTAGGAGGGAATCAAATAATATGTATGGACGGACATATTATCACTGAAGCACACTACACAGTTCTACAGAATTCCGCCTTGGTGGCTCCGTATATGGACGAACACAAGAATTTTATACGCTCCAAACACCCGGAGCGGTCTGATGACTGGATTACACATGAACAAATCAGGAGTTTTGCCGGCTGGTTGCAGACACGTACCATGCATGACGCCTCTACTGAAGATGACATGTACTCGCTGTCCCAGTTACCATCTTCAAATATAATGACTTTCATAGGGTACGAGATAAATGGTAATACATTTTACATGATCACCCCAGATAAGAAGAGCACCAACCAAAACAGTGGTGTCCGCTTTGATGCAACAACCAACAAGGGAAAGGGAACATATTATGGTTACATAGAGGACATATGGGAACTTGGCTATGGACGTGGTTTGAAGGTCCCTTTGTTTCGGTGCAAATGGGTCGATATGACACGAGGCGGGGTAACGGAAGACCCGCAGTACGGAATGACCACAGTGGATCTCAACAATCTTGCGTATGCAGAAGAACCATTCGTCCTAGCCAATGATGTGGCACAGGTTTTCAATTTGAAGGACATGTCTACCAAGCCGAGAAAAAGAAAACATAAGGAAGCGAATGCATCATACGATGAGCCAAAGCGCGACATAGTTCTTTCTGGGAAGAGAAACATCGTGGGAGTGGATGAGAAGACAGACATGTCAGAAGATTATGAAAAGTTTGATGAAATTGCTCCATCCACAGTGAATATTGACCCGAGCATGCCGTTAAATGATGAAGATTTTTGGCTACGGGCCAAAGGGACACACGCGAAGAAAAAGTTTCACACCCAAAGATCTGGGATGTGATCAGATTCACTATCATCACTTTCTTCTGTGTTTCACACCCAGGAGGGAATCTCTGTAATAGTTAGGGTAGTTATGTGTTTTGGCATTTGAAGCCTTGAAGAAATTTTATGTGCAAACAAATTCTTTCATGCATTCTTCGATTTTTTCAGCTAAATGACCCTGATATTCAAAAAGCACGTCAAATGAACTCGAGAAAAGGTTGAAAGTTGGCATGGTATCATAATTTCACCCACATAGCATGTGCAAAAAGTAGAGAGGGTTACCATAAAACTGGATGCACTTCGTGTACAAAATGGACAATCTCTTTCAAGTATCGTGGTTTGAGACGAAAACTCATACATTACAAAGGCATTTCATTTTTAAATAACCTAAGCATTACCAAATTGAATATAATGATAAAACACACTAATATTAAACATGAGAAAAAGAATCACTGAAAATTCTATTTTCAAAGTTAAGTTATTCACAAACTAGTGATTCACACAAATTTCAAATAATTCAAAATTTAAAGTATTGAAATTTGAAAACTATCGGCACTAACATAAAGTTTGTAATTTTTTGTACCTAAAGCAAAAATATTCACAAAGAAACTCTAAATACAGCAAAAATAACTCAAAAATAAATAAAACAAAAATAAATAAAAGCAAAAAATAAGAAAATAAAAAGCCCGCCCTCTTGGGCCAAAGCGGCCTGCATACGACTAGAAACCCAACATGTTATTGGGCAGTGATGCAGGCCATAGGCCCAAGAGGCCCATTGTGGCAGCATTGAGAACAAGTAGGCCCAAGATGGCCTGCTTTAGAGAGGAGCTCGAGAGAGCTGCCGCCGGGCTTATAAATCGGTGTGGGACGCCCTCGGCTAGCGAGGTGGGACTAAACTTGCGCACCTCACCTGTTAGTAGCACCCCTTTAGTACCGGGTCGTGGCTCCAACAGGTACTAAAGGGGGGTTTTTTGTACCGGTTGGAGCCACCACCCTGTACTAAAGGGGGCGCTTCCCGCCGCTTGGCCTGGCCAAAACAGACCTTTAGTACCGGTTGGTGTCTCAAACCGTTACTGAAGGTGCGCTCTATATAAGAAAACACTTCAAAAAAAATTCATCAGTTCGTTCTCCCTCTGCTTCTTCTCCTCTGCCCGTGCTTGCCGCCCTCGTCGCCGCCTGCCGCCGCCTCGCCGCCCTAAATGCCGCCTGCCGCCACGCCATCGCCGCCGTCCATCGGTCGCCCCGTCACCATCCGTCGCCGTCCCCTCACGCCGCCGTCTGCCGTCGCCTACTTGCGTCATTTGTTGCCATGTTGTGAGCCCCTCTCCTCCCTCCAATCGAAGCCTTGGCCGCTAATAGGTGCACCCATACTGTGCTGCGATGCACACACACGACACACACACACACGCACACACACACACACACGATTATGTTTTTAGTTATTTCTATTTTTTCTGTTTTTTATACAAATGTTTTAGATGAATTAATTAATTATATTAGATCAATGTCAAATAGTATATAGAAATGTTAGAAATGTTAGAAATGTTAGAAATTTTAGAAATATTAGTTTTAGCTAGATGAATTAGATTAATTTCAAATTGTTATAGAAATGTTAGTTTTTAGTTTCTTATATTTTTAGTTATAGAAATTTAGAATTTGCATATAAATCACAATCCAATCATTTAAAAAATGTTACTTTTTATGGGGCATATAGTATTTGTTCTCGGCGATGCCCGGCCCGCATCCTCTCCGTCGGCCAGCGTCTGTGACGACGTCCAGTGACCCTTGTCCGACTGGGCTCCGCCGGGCTGGCACTGGGAGGTGCTACACGGAGGCGCGCCGCTTGGTGAGGAACCCGGCCTCGGGTCCTGTCGTCGACCCTGATCTCCTTTGGTGGCATTCGCGTGGGCCACATTCGGTGCAGAGGGAGCCGGCCCCGCCGGAGGTGGTGCGTCATCGTGTCAGGGAGGAGGACGAGCACGTCCATCGCTATATGGCTGCTATGGACATTAGGTTCTCCAATACCTGGCAGGTTATTTAGGCAGATGACCGGAGATATGATCCTGTGATGGTTCCTTCTCTTTGGGTGTCCACCACCCGCGCCCCAGGAACCGCGAGTGGCCTAGATTCTTATGTAGTATTCGATATTTATTAGCTACCTAGCCAGTGATGTATTCTATATAGAATATTCGAGACGATGTATTCGAGATTATATTGTTAGAGACGATGTAATCGAGATTATATATTATTCGAGACGATGTATTCGAGATTATATATTATTCAAGACGATGTATTCGAGATTATATATTATTCGAGACGATGCATATTATGTACTATATGATTCTCTTTTTCCTTATTGATTGCATCCATGCATTGTAATTTGAATACTAAATTGTTTTATATTTCTTCTGGATTAGTTAAATAAAAGCTATGGCGGACAATACGGCAGAGAGGGAGAAGAGGCCCTGTTAGAGATCATACGCAGCCCTAACAGGCGGATAATCTGAATGAAGCGGATGATGGCTCCCAATATCTAAACAATACCGGGTGGGTGATGATAAGATATTCGATCTCGACGACCGAGCTGATGAAGTCATGAACTATGATTATGATTATGATGACGCAGACAATGATTATGATGATGCATACAATGTTGATCTTGAAATAACAAAAACTACCGGCGAGGTATATTTATATAAGCAGACATCTAGTGATCATCACATGTTTTTTTTTATTTGAAGATATATTAATGAATCGATCTTTCTTCTTTCAGCCCTCCGGATCGAGCCAATCTGCTTCTACAGACAGCAGGACAAAGCGAGGCCCGGGCAAAAAGTTGAAGGAGGGTGTAAAGTACAACATCGATTCCATCAAAGCTAGTGGCGAACCCCTCACGCCTAAGAACATTGCGAACAAGTTCGTTCGTCAGTGCGGAGTTCTTGTGAAGGACCAACTCCCGATCTCCATTCAAGAATGGAAAGAGCCAAAAACTAAACGTCCAGATGTTACTTGGGTCGACGACAGAGCAAAAGAAAAGCTTTGGGAATCTCTGATGGAACATTTCACCCTACCAGATTATTTCACTGATGTAGCTGTGCAGAAAGTCAAGGAAGCTGCTCTTAAGAAGATGGCAATTGTATTCAACACCCACAAGAAAACTGTATGGGCCAACTACGTCGCTGCAGAAAGGAAGACTCCAGAATTCAAGGGGACACTAGAGAAGCAAAGAGAACACTGGCCCGCTTTCGTGAAATTCAAGGAATCAGAGTTATCTAAGGAACGGTCGAGAAAAAACATGGCCAATGCCGCAAAAAAGACGCAGTTCCATAGGCTGGGGCCAGGTGGCTACGCGGTGGCAATGCCTAAGTGGGATAAGTTTGAGCAAGAGATGGAGGATGCAGGGGTCACTCCGGTTACTAGGAGCTGGCCGCCCAGGTGCAGAACTTGGTTCTATGCGCATGGGGGGGGGGCGTTGGACCCGAAGACAGGCCTGGTTTCGAAGAAGGCAAGTCTAAAAGGAGCCGAACAAAAATTACTTGACGCAATAGAAGATGCTCGAAAGAGGGTGTTCACGCCCAACAGAGAGAACGACGAGCTTATGCGCATACAGGAAATCTGAACACCCGGGAAGAACACAAGGCAAGGGCGTTATTCCCTGGTATGAGGGCTTTTCGGAATGGAACGACGACTACAGGAGTCGTGCAAGAAAGAAGATGGAGCATGAGAAGAAGAGGAAGCTTGAGGAGGAGCAGAGGAAGCAAGAAGCAGTACGCCTTCAAGGCCTAGAAGCAAGGCACGCGGACTTGCACTACAAAAAAAGACACATCCGTGACATTTTGGGCCGAACGAAAAAAAATTCTGTCATACATATGAAACTTCTATGACGATAATTGTGACAAAACCCGGTATCATCATAGATGTGGTGGGGTCCTACTTCTATGACAAAAAATCATGACAGAAAATGGGCTTTTCGTCCTGGGCAGGCCGGAGACGCAGCTGCATGACATTCTTTGGGCCGTCCATGACGGAAAAACCATGGTAGAAGCGAGGGGAGGAAAATTTCGGGGGAGTTACCGGTTACGGTGGGAGGTCGCGGCGAAGCGATGCGCGTTCTCTCGTAGACACGCCGCGATGTGTGCGGCGTTAGCTCTAAGCGAACCCAAGCGAGGCGTTGGGATCTAATTGAACCCGGCGATTGCAGACCGCGAGCTATGCGTTATCGAACCCGGCGATCGATCGATGGTCGTTAAGCGAACCCGATCGAGCGATTCTTCGCCATCTGCTGCTAATCAAGCCGATCGATGCTGCCTGCAGGATGAGCGATTGGCGTTGCGGGGGAGTTGGATGAGCAGTGGCGGTGGCATTGCCTCTGGATGAACAGGACCCGTGGTGGTGTGGTGGAGGCTGGATGAGCGATGAGACGGTGGAGGGGTGCCCGTGGAGGGTGGTTGAACAGGACCCCGTGGTGTGAAGGGCTGGATGAGCAGAGGCGGTGGAGGGTGCCCATGGAGGGGTGGTTGAACAGAGCCGGTGGAGTAAGCAGCGGTGGAGGCTGGATGAACAGGAGCCCGTGGAGGCTGGAGGAGGTCGACGGTAGCCCGTGGAGGCTGGAGGAGGTCGACGGTGGAGATGAACAGTATCCTGTGGAGTCCTGTTTTGCGGTACGCCACACCCTCCCGATGAACAGGACCCCATTTCGACCGTAGTGCTCCAACACAAGTCCGTTCGTCTGCTTTTGGCGTGCACGCCACACCCTCCCGATCAACAGGACCCCGTTGACCCTAGGAGGTCCGTTTAAATCTGCTTTATGATGCGGCACACCTCCCGATCAACAGGACCCCCATTTCGACCGTAGGAGGTCTGTTTCCTCCGTCTTGCGGTACGCCACACCCCTCCCGATCAACAGGACCCCGTTCCGAACGTAGGAGGTCCATTTCCTCCGTTGTGCGGTACGCCAGGCCTCGTTTCCATCGCCTATTCTGTCCAAGCCCTTCCGATGAACACGACCACGCATTCTGTTCCGACCCAGCCGAGGTTGGCTCCCCATGAACACGACAACGACGTTGTTTCTCCGTTCCGACCCAGCCATGTACGTATGCGTGAGTAGGCGTTCGAGACCCCGCCCGTATGTACACATACATGGCCGTATTTTCTTTCTTGCACCCTGGCCGCTGTACGTACGTGTACATGCTACGTGCGCGCCTCTACTATGACACGTGCGCGCCTCTACATCCACCAAGATATATGTATGTACATGTTTGCGACCCGAATGACAACGCCACGCACGCTTCGACCGTGTGGGTCGGTATCGCCGTGCACTTCCTTACCTGCGAAGATGTAGCTGGTGGGTCCCAGATGGTCGTGGGTGAATCGTTTGTTTTTTTGCCCGGACGCACTTCCTTGCGTGCGAAGATGTAGCTGGTGGATCCCAGCAGTCAGGGGGGAAACGTTTTTTTCATGAAATACGGTGGCCCGTCCGGTGGGTCCCTGCTGTCAGGTGGAGGAATAATTATTTTGCGCGTAATAAGGAGGCACTTCCTTGCGGCTGCCGTGGACCCAGCTGTCAGCCTCTCCACGTACAGTACTCTTCCAATGGAAGTCGGTCGTTGACCACATTGACCACGCCGTGCCGAGAGCACCACGGCGGTGGACGACGGCGAGGCCTAGGAAGGGGATGACGCAGAGCCGGGAAGACGCGGCAGTGCATGCCCATGCGGAGAGGAGTATGAGGGTGAGGCTCTTTGCCGCATGAGAATAACAGGGGTGTGGGTGAGTAGAGGGATGGCCCGCCAGCGGTGGGAGTAGTAGGGCGGTGAGGCCTCCGCCGCATCGCACCCGACCACGGGAGGCGTGGAGCACGAGGCGGGGTGCTGGTTTGGGCGGCAGAGCAAGAAGACCAGAGGTTGAAGAAGCACTACGGCCATTGGATGGACATCGACAGTCCTTGGAGCTAGAATCATGCATATTGACTAAGTTGACAAATCCTCCGCCCCCGTCAACTTAGTAGGCCCACAAGTCAGCCCCGCCACTATCTTTGGGTCCCAGCTAACAAAGCGGAGTATTCATTTTTTGTGCGTAATAAGGAGGCACTTCCTTGCGTGCGAAGATATAGCTGGTGGGTCCGAGCTGTCGTGGCCAGTGTAACCTTTTTTTCGCGAAATACAGAGGCCCTTTCGGTGGGTCCACGATGTCGTGGAGGAATCATTATTTCATGTAATAAGGAGGCATTTCCTTGTGTGCGGCCGTGGACCCAGCTGTCGGCCTCTCCGCATCTGATCCACTTCAGATGCATGTCGGTCATTGACCATATTGACCAGGCAGCGTGTCAGGGAGCACTGTATGTGGGCGGCGAGGCCTAGGAAGGAATGACACGGAGGCGAGGAAGACTCAGTGATTGTTTCCCACGCGGAGGGGAGTGCGATCAGACGAGGGTTTACTAGTTCGCCCGCCATCACGGAGAATAACAGCAGTGTGGGTGAGTATAGGGATGGCTAGGCAATGATGGGAGTACTGGTGGGGCGATGAGGCCTGCGTGGCAGCAGAAAGCAGCCGCATGAGGAGGAGAAGCGGCAGTCCATTGGCGCTTGTTTGAGCGGCTGGAGCAGGAAGAGCAGAGATTGAAGAAGCACTACGGCCGTTGGATGGCCATCCAACAGTCACTGCTTGTGCGCCAACCTTTTTTTTTTAGGAAAGCCTCAAATCTGTGGAAAACGGCATACAACCCATCTGCCATTATTTCTAATAATTTACAGCCCATTTGCTAATTCTTAAGGTTTTTTTGGAGCCCATATTCTTTTTGTTAGCATTACAGCCCATATTGTGGCCACGGTTAAAAAATTATAAGAAATTTTGCATATTTCGGTGCGGTCCGAACTGTTTTTAATCTGGAATTTCGACTAACATTCAAACTGATTTTAAAAACAAATGTATATCAATATAAAATCCAACAAATTCTCCACGCATAAAAATTAATGTAATTTAAAATCTCGAAATGAGAAAAGATATTTGAAACTAATTGCGGTTTGATGTGTTTTAAAATGTACAGCCTATTTCTCATTCTTGATGGGCCATTTTCTTGGCCAGCCAGATGAAAGCTCTCCTCGTCTTGAAAGATTTGCAGGCCAACAGGCACGATAATGCGACTTACTTGGCAAATCACAAAAAACTAGGGCGTGGCCGTGGACCCACTGCCGGCTGTCCACGTCTGATTCTCTTCCGATGGAAGTCGTTCCTTGACCACGTTGACCACGCCAAGACGGAGAGCACCACGGTGGTGGACGACGGCGAGGCCTAGGAAGGGGACGACGTGGAGCCAGGGAAAACGCGGCAGTGGAAGCCCGTGCGGAAAGGAGTACGAGGGTTCACTGGTTCTGCTATGGTGTGAGGCTGCCGTCGCCGCAGGGCCTGGCCAGCGATGGGAATAGTAGGGCGATGAGGCCTCCGGCAAAGACAACCCGGCCACGGGAGGCAGGAGCATGAGGCACGACCGGCGATGGTTTGGGCGGCTGGAGCAGGAAGACCAGAGGTTGAAGAAGCACTACGACCGTTGGATGGACATTGTATGGTCACTGGAGCTAGAATCGTTCATATTGACTAAGTTGACAAAGCCCTTCGTCCCCGTCAAGATAGTAGGCCCACAAGTCAGCCTCCCACCAAGGTGGGTCCCAGCTAGCAGGGGGAGTATTCATTTTTTTATGCGTAATAAGGAGGCACTTCCGGTGGGTCCGAGTGACAATGGGGAACGCTTTCTTCGCGAAATCGGTGGCCCGTCAGGTGGGTCCCAGCAGTCAGGGGCAAACGTTTTTTTCGCAAAATATGGTGGCCCGTCCAGTGGGTCCATGCTGTCAGTTGGAGGAATCATTATTTTCCACGTAATAACGAGGCACTTACTTGCTGCGGCCGTGGACCTAGCTGAGACTCTCCACGTACAGTATACTTCTGATGGAAGTCGTTCCTTGACCACGTTGACCTCGCTGCGTTCCGTTGCATGCATGCGTCCATGGGCGTGGTGCGTCCCACCGTCAGCCTCTCATGTACGGTCATCTTCCGATGACTCTCGGTTGTTGACCATGTTGACCACACTGCGTCGAGCGGACCTGCATCGGAATGACCGGAGATGGGGAAGACAGGCGGTGGAGTCGCAGATGGAGAGGAGTGGAAACTTCACCGTTCGGTGCACGGTAGCACATGCGTGTGCCGCCCACGAGAGACAGGAGCAAGAACAGAGGTTGAAGAAGGAGCACGGCTGTTGGATTAACATCCAACGGTCCAGCTGCTAGAATCATTTGTAGATTAAGTTGACAAAGTCGTGCGTACATCGCCCCGCTTAGTAGGCCCACAAGTCGGGCCACCAAATCGACGGGTCCCAAATTTATCAACAGGATGAATAATTTTTTTCGCAAAAACAAGGAGGCACTTCCTTCCGATGCGAAGATACAGCCAGCGGGTCCCAGCTGTCAGTGGAGGAAACACTTTTTCAGCTTAATAAGGAGGAACTTTCCTTGCGTGCGACCATGGACCTTGTGGGTCCCAAATTGCTAGGCTCTCCACGCATGCCCTCTTCCAATGACTCTGTTTTGTTGACCACGCCGCACCGAACACAGCGAGGCGGTGGATGGCGGCGAGGCCCCGGACGGGAACGACTCGGAGATGGGAAAACGCGGCAGTGGAGTCACAGATTGAGAGGAGGAGAAGGGTTATAACTGGTTCTGTTGCGGCGTGGGGCTGTAGTCTGTGGAGAATAACAGGAGGTGTCGAGGGGTGGAGGGATAGCCTGGCCGGCGGTGGGGTAGCTGTAGGATCTTGAAGTATGTCTAGAGGGGGGGTGATTAGACTACTTGACCAATTAAAAACTTAACCTTTTCCCAATTTTAGACTTTGGCAGATTTTAGCTATTTTTGCACGAGTCAAGCAATCTTCACACAATTCAAGCAAGCATGCAAAGAGTATATAGGCAGCGGAAATTAAAGCATGCAACTTGCAAGAATGTAAAGGGAAGGGTTTGGAGGATTCAAACGCAATTGGAGACACGGATGTTTTTGTCGTGGTTCCAATAGGTGGTGCTATCGTACATCCACGTTGATGGAGACTTCAACCCACGAAGGGGTAGCAGTTCTTGTGAGTCCACGGAGGGCTCCACCCACGAAGGGTCCACGAAGAAGCAACCTTGTCTATCCCACCATGGCCGTCGCCCATCAAGGACTTGCCTCACTAGCGGTAGATCTTCACGAAGTAGGCGATCTCCTTGCCCTTAAAAACTCCTTGGTCCAACTCCACAATCTTGGCGGAGGCTCCCAAGTGACACCTAGCCAATCTAGGAGACACCACTCTCCAAGAAGTAACAAATGGTGTGTTGATGATGAACTCCTTGCTCTTGTGCTTCAAATGATAGTCTCCCCAACACTCAACTCTCTCACACAGGATTTGGATTTGGTGGAAAGAAGATTTGAGTGGAAAGCAACTTGGGAAAGGCTAGAGATCAAGATTCATATGGTAGGAATGGAATATCTTGGTCTCAACACATGAGTAGGTGGTTCTCTCGTAACTGGTAAGTTGGAAGTGTAGGTTTGTTACGATGGCTCTCTCCACGAATGAAGAGGAGGTGGAGGGGTATATATAGCCTCCACACAAAATCTAACCGCTACACACAATTTACCAAACTCGGTGGGACCGAATCAACAAACTCGGTCGGACCAATTCAAGAAACCTAGTGACCGTTAGTGGTTTGATTGGGACCGACATGCAACTCGGTAGGACCGATATGGTTAGGGTTAGGGCGTAACGTAATCTCGGTGAGACCGATTACACAAACTCGGTGAGACCGATTTTGGTAATTAGCTAACCAGAGAGTTGGTCAGGTAAACTCGGTGGGACCGATTCGCTCTTTCGGTGGGACCGAAAAGTTACGAAAAGGAAACAGAGAGTTTACATTGCAATCTCCGTGGGACCGATCGCTCACTTCGGTTAGACCGAAACGTTACGAAGGGAAACAGAGAGATTACAATCCCATCTAGGTGAGACCGAGATCCCTATCGGTGAAACCGATTTGCCTAGGGTTTGTGGCAATGGCTATGACATCTAAACTCGGTGGCGCCAGATAGAAATGGGGCTGAGTTTGACTTTAGGTTTAGGTCAAATGTGGATGTAAGAAAGTAGTTGAGGGTTTTGGAGCATATCACTAAGCACATGAAGCAAGAGGCTCATTAAGCAACACCTCATCCCTGCTTGATAGTATTGGCTTTTCCTATAGACTCAATGTGATCTTGGATCACTAAAATGTAAAATGTATAGTCCTGAGCTTTTGAGCTTGAGCCAATCCTTTGTCCTTAATATTTTGAGGGATCCACTTTCATCATCCATGCCATGCCATTCATTGAGTTTTCCTGAAATATTTGTCTTGGAATAGCATTAGCTCAATGAGCTATATGTTGTTATGAATTACCAAAACCACCTAGGGATAGTTGCACTTTCAATCTCCCCTTTTTGGTAATTGATGACAACATATAGATCAAAGCTTCGACAAACGATAATAAGATTGAAAAGCATCGTCACTCTGAGAAGTATGTGATAAGGAAGAGCTCCCCCTAAATTTGTGCATGTTTTAAGATTTGCTTTGGACTGCAAATGCACAAGGAATTAGGCGCATGGGTTACTCTTCCATGTCACATACATCTTGGTGGAGCGCTTAAAATAATAAAGATTGAATACATGCACTCATCACCAAGCAAAGTGAATGATCATATAAGGATAAGTGAGATAATATCATCTAACAAGCATAAGTGTAGCTTATGATCAAACACATGATCATCAATGTCTCACAGGTAATAGCATAGTATCTCAAGCAATCAAAAGGAAACAAGGTTCAACCAAGAAGACAAGAGAGAACAAAAGCAAACTCTCTCTCTCTCGAAGCCTATGATCTATACATTTTTCTCCCCCTTTGGCAACAAGTTACCAAAAAGTTCCTAGAAAATGCATAGTGCTATATCGTCTCGCAGGCTTGGTCTTCAGCTGGTGGCGTAGAGATGGCTCCTTGACTAAGACTTCAGTTGATGTGGAAGGAGCTGAAGGAGTTGGTGCTGGAGCTGGTTGCACCGGAGCTGTAGCTGGAGCAAATGAAGTGACTCGGTGTCCGTAAGTGGCTCTGCAGCCTGATCTCCGAGCTCGAGGCACTCGGCAAAAGCATCGCTTGTTGTCCTGCCCTTCCTCTCCTGCATGTCATCCTCAGTAGCTGCTCCACAACCGACTGAATCTCAGTTATTTTGACATCAAGATCATAGAATTTTTGTTCCATGATTCTTTCCTGTGCTCTCCGGTTTTGAGTCAGGTGGCCAACCCCTTCTCAATCCGCAGAGTTGATGCTATCAAGTAACCAAGCTGGTCCTGCTTGCTCTTCAAAAAGTACTCAGATGCCTCTGCTAGAGTTGGCATCTTGGCAGCCTTCTCTTTCCTTGCTTTCTCCTTCTTCACTTGAGCTTGCAATGATGATGGTTCATTCTCATTAATGACAACTTGATTGTCCTCAAAGTCAGGATAGAGAACAAAGTGTTCCTTATCCAACAGATATTTCCCTGTGCCCATCTTTGAGTTAATCAACTCCTAAATTTGTGGGGCATATCCACAGCTTCTCTTTTGGTCTTCTGCTGTCCTCTTGATAGTCTCAACTATAAGGCTCATGACCTTGAATTTCTGGGACACATCAAATATGTGTAGCAAATTAATTGCATGCCCTCTGATCATGTTGTGGTCACCTGATTTGGGCAACAGAGTGTGCCTTAGGATCCAGTTGATCGTTGGCAGCCTTGATGTAAGAAAATGAACTGACCCAAACTTGAATGTCTCAAGTGCTTCATCCGGGATCTCCTTGTACATCCGTGACATAGAGTTATGATCCATCTTCTTCTTGGCATAAATGTCCAAGTCATCTTCACTCTCCTTTGGGGCATTGATCAGACTTGCCCATTCCTCAATGGTTGATTGGTATCTCGTTCCTTCAGACATCCAAACTATCCTGCCATCTGGATAGAAATGTGATGTGGAGTAGAATTGCATAATGAGCTCATCATTCCAGTTTGTGAGCTTCTGCCCAACAAAATCTGCAACTCCACATGCACTGAAGCTGTCATACACTCCAGAATAGTGTTCTTCATTCTCCAGTCGACCCACCTCATATCACACACTATGGGTTTCTTGTCCAACAAGATTGTCTCATAGAAGTCCTGCTGCTCCTTTGTGTGGAACCTGTAATCAACAACAGTCCTTCTCCTGGTGGCATATGGATCTGACTCTCTCCATAGCCTCAACCCTGAATCTCTCCTGATCTTCATGTTCTCAGCCACAGGATCCTGGGATGAGCATCATTGTGGTCTGGAATCTTGGGTTTGAGCTTTCTCAGGACTTGTCCTTCATCATCTTCCTCAGCAAGAACATCAGGCACTGGGGCCTTGTTCTTTTCAAAGAATGGGTATATTCCTGGTATTCCCCTTAGGTGCACTCTTGGGCTTGGAGGCAGCTTTGGGTGCTTCTTTGGGCTTTGAAGTTGCAGCCCCTGACTTTATGGCATCACCCATCAGCTTTTGTGCCTTCGGTGCTGGTGCAGCAACCTCTTCTTCTTCCTCTTCTTCCATCATGGAAGGCTTTCCAATCACTCTAGCTGTGGTCTTCTTGACACTTTCCTTCCTTTTCTTTCCTTCTGCAGCAGGCTCTTTGGGTTGGGATTCCAAAGATACTTGAGTGGATACTCTGGCTTTAGACATTGGGTGTCTTCCTGCAGCCTTTTGATTTTCATTCCTGGCTTTATCGCAGCTTGAGCTGTACTCCTTCTTGAGCACTCTCTTCTTTGAACTAGCCTCATCCTCAATCGCCACATAATCCTCATCCTTAGACTCGAGGTCTTCTTCTTCCTTGTCCTAGTGGCAGCTTTGGGCAAATTGTCGGGTGTGCTTCGCTTCCCTCATCTCGAGCTGGAGGGACTAGTGCCCTCACTCATGTGAATCTGCTCTTGACTGTTCTAGCTGTCACTTTGGTCTCGACATGTCGCATATTAATCGATCGCCACCCTGTGAATAGTTATAGATGAGGTAGAGTGGATGAGCATCACAAAATGCAGAGATTTTTGCAAAATAATGATTCAAAAGCTTAGTTTTAGTTTTCCACAGAAAGAATTTTGGATCTACCAATTTTCAAACTCGGTGATACCGAAGCAGTTTTGGAACCTAAACTAGTGAACTCGGTCAGACCGAGTCACAGTTCGGTGGTACCGAGACTGCTAGGATTTCACAAAGTTTTAAAATCGGTCACATCGATTAGCAATTCTCGGTCAGACCGGGAGTTACTAGTGCAATGGCGTTAGCCAAATCGGTGGGATCGAGTTTTTCAACTCGGTGGGTCCGAGATGGTTTCGGCGGAAACCTAACCCTAAATTTTCGAATCACACCTATTCTAAGGATTGTTTTGACTGGATAGAGGTGTTTCAATCGTGGCAAGAAGCATAACAAACACAATGTGCTGAGAATCGAGGAGGATAGCATCGTGATCGAGTTCATACCCTAGTTCGGGCGGTGAACTAGCTACTGGCGGCAACGGCGGAGATGAAATCTGACGGGCGGCGGAGACCACGATGGGGCGGCCGAAGTATTTAAGTCGACGATCCGGAGACCTAGTAGGCAAGAGCGAGCTATGCTGGGTGAAGAGTTTCGGAGAAAGTTTTCCAAAATTTGCCCATGTGAATATATAGCCCGATTAATCGTTGCTAGACCGAAAGTGGAACAACTCGGTGGCACCGAGATGCATAAGCATTAGCGATTCTGACAACTCGGTGTGTGAAAAAAGTTCAAATCGGTTGCACCGAGATTGAAAACCTAGATCGACTTAGTGATCTCGGTATGACCGAAATTGAGGAATCGGTCAGACCGAAAATCACAAAGAAGTTTTGGAAGTTTAAATCTATGACGAATCGAGGACTCCGAGTGCTCGTCACACAGAGTGGTTCGAATCTGACTTGATCAAATTTTGTGATGTAGCATGAATAGAGTTTGAGACGAGAAAAGCATAGATAGCTAGAGAAGGTTCTTAGGCATTCTTGTCCATCCACTTGGCCAAAGAAAAAGAAACCAATCAATCAAAACAACAAGTGGATGTCCTCGAATGAGTAAAATATGCAACCAACATGCTCACACAATAAAATGACAAATGAAATATGTGACACAGCATGCACAACCAATTCTAGCATCTATCAAGCAATTGGCGATGACTAGGTCATCTATATATGAGTATATTGACTTAGGAGTCAAATGAGAACATTTGATCATAGGTCATACTCATCGCTTAAGCTCAAGTGGGGTTACCACTTTTACATAAAGCATTTATGTGTTCACATCATTAGAGTTGCTTTGACTCATTCTTGGAGTTAAGCTCCCCTAGATGTGAGATCCCCTTAGAGGGATGAACTAACCTTGGGTTTTGTTGATGTCGACTTCATGTAGGTGTTGAAGATGTGGATGCTCAATGTTGATGTAGATCTTTGGAGCAATCCTTTGAAGTGAGTTGCACTTTCAATACCTACATGGATTAGTCCCACAAGGAACAAACAAGTATATCCATAGACATAGAGTGATGCACACACAAAATGATGTCCATGAAAACATTAGGTTACCTTGTCCCTTGCCTTACCAACATGAGGGTTCGTGACTCCTTGAACTAGTGCAAGATATGGAAGTTGACTGCACTTGTCCTTGCCATAATGATATGAGGGAAGAATGTTGGCGAGTCACCCTCAAGAACTCTCTAGTTCTTCTTCTTCGGATCCACATCATCTTGATGGGAATCCTTGGTGTAGTAGTTGTACTTGATGAAGTAGAACTTGACGTAGTCTTGGGAACCCACTTGACCAAGGCCTTAGGTGCTTCTTCAAATGCATCAATCTCCTCTTGAAGCTTGTCCTTGCCTTTGTTCTTGTGGTCTTGTGGTGGAAGATCATCTTGTGCTTGTGTTCCTTTGAAGGAAGTAGGATCATACTTCTCTTGTTGATGGACAAACTTCGTCTTGGGGTATTGATCTTCTTCCCACTCTACTCCATTAGCATTGAACTTTCGCTCGAAACCAACACCTCGATTCTTCCGGTGCCTTCCTTGCTTATGCATAATTTCCTCGTATTGCTTACTCCCGGCAAGGCTCTTGTATACACCTTTCTCTATAATTCCCTTCAATAAGCTGTTTTCTTGCTCAAGTGTAACTTGGCTAAGAGAATCATTAGTGGAATCAAGAGAACTACTAGAAGCAACAATATTGGATTTAGCATTGTTATTGTTACTACTAGAGGAAGAATCTTTCTTGTTCTTGTTACTAGACTTGACTTGAGGCATGTAAGTAGATAAGAGTAAACGCTTGGCAATGTAAGAAGAACTTTTCTTACGGAGATCATCATTGATTGCTTTTAGGAACTCATGCTATTGCTCAAGATTGAGCTTTTCAAATCGTAACTTCTCATGAGCCCTTAAAAGTTCTCGATGATCTTTGAAGATAGTTTCATGAGCTAACTTAAGAGTGTTTAGTTCTTTAGTTAGTATCTCAATCTTCTCCTTATCATTGTCATTCGTTTCATTTTGATTAGGATGATTAATTGATGTTTCATCATAGTATTCATCACTAGAGTTGTCAACAAGTAAATCATCATCACCTAACAAGTCATCTTCATCACTATTAAAATCAACATACTCGGGATGTGTTACCTTAGGACCTTTGGCCATGAAGCATCTTCCAATTCCTTCATTTGGTGAATCAAATATTTCGTAGGAGTTGGTTGACACAAGTGCTAGACCGGCAACACGTTCATCTTGAGTGTATTCGGAGTCGGAGTGATAGCTTCTCTAGGAGTGATTGTCGGAGTCGGAGCCGGATACCCATTCACCAACATGAGCTTGATGTCTTCATTTTGTGTAGCTCTTTGATGACTTGTCCTTCCTTTCCGAATCCTTGCTTCTCCGTGAGGGTCTTCGTTCATAACGATCATCTCTACTCCTCCTCTCTCTTGGTGGTTGTCGGTGTCAAAACCGGCGGATCTCGGGTAGGGGGTCCCGAACTGTGCGTCTAGGCGGATGGTAACAGGAGACAAGGGACACGATGTTTTTACCCAGGTTCGGGCCCTCTCGATGGAGGTAAAACCCTACTCTTGCTTGATTAATATTGATGATATGGGTAGTACAAGAGTAGATCTACCACGAGATCAAAGAGGCTAAACCCTAGAAGCTAGCCTATGGTATGATTGTTGTTCGTCCCTCTGGACTAAAACCCTCCGGTTTATATAGACACCAAGAGGGTTAGGGTTACACAGAGTCGGGTTACAATGGTAGGAGATCTACATATCCGTATCGCCAAGCTTGCCTTCCACGCCAAGGAAAGTCCCATCCGGACACGGACGAAGTCTTCGGCCTTGTATCTTCATAGTCCAGAGTCCGCCAACGGTGATAGTTCGCTACCCGGACACCCCTAATCCAGACTCCTCAAGAGCCCTCGAACCAGGCTTCAATGACGACGAGTCCGGCACGCGGCATTGCAAGGCGGGTTCCTCCTCCGAATACTTCATAGAAGATGTTTGAACACAAGGATAGTGTCCGGCTCTGCAAAATAAGTTCCACATACCACCGTAGAGAGAATAATCTTTACACAAATTCAATCTGCTGACGTATTCTGCGGCGTGACGTCACACCACAGCCTAGCCTTTATTGGAATCGTTTTTACTGTCCCACCTCAGCGTGTCTAGCAAGGCGGTTTCTTCGGCACGTCTTGTCAAAGCAGAGATCGTGTCCCCTTATTCCGGGATTCTCATTAATACGGGTGTGGGTAACTGAGTCGTGCCCGTTGGCACGCCTCCTCTATCGAAGGCGAGTCTCGAACGGTCATGGGGAGGGCTCTTGGTATTCAACCTCTTTATAACGAGACCAAGGCCCGCTCCTTTCTTTCAATCTCAATCGAATCCGCCCCTCGCCTCGAGTTCCAACACCCAAAGCTCTAGATTCAGCGCCGGACCTCCCAGATGTCCGCTCCGACCGCAAGGCCGGTGGATGCCTTCCTCCGCCACGGAAGAAGACGTGCTAAAAGTCGAGAGACGCCCGGTATCTAACCGGCAAATTTCAAGACAGTGTTGCCTGCCCAAGGGCAGGTTATTCCCACTCCCAAGCCTGGTGAGAGCGTGGTGTTCGTGTCTCACTTCGCTCGGGGGTTAGGCTTCCTGACGGACCCCTTCGTGAGGGGCTCATGTTTTATTATGGGCTGGAATTTCATGACTTGGATCCGAGTCCATCTCCACATCTCATCGCTCATTGTCAGATGTGAAGCCTTCCTCCCAGATTACCCCTCACTTTGGGTTGTGGCTCAAAACCTTCAAAGTGGAACCAAGATGATCAAGGGCAGCAGCAGAGTGAGGGGCTGTTATAAGCAAGAATGTTGACGCTCCATGGCCCGGAGGGCTCTTTTCAAGAGGAGCTCATCTGTGGCAACAAGAGTGGTTTTATATCACAGCTCCCAAAGTGCACCAAATGGGTGGCGCCACCTGCCTTTCGCTTCGGGTCCTCCACCGCTGCTGGCGTCATGGGTCAATAAAGGGCTCGACTGGGGCCGTCAAGGACGTGCCCTTGTTGCGAGGCCGTATTCGAGACCTCCTAGATAGAGATCAATCTGGTCGTAGTAGCGCAGGTCATGCTGATTCGTCACACCCTGCTCTGCAAACGTCGCCCCCTCCGCCTGTGGGAGTTCAATCCGGAGGGACCACGAGCTCTCCAACATCTTATGGGCGTAACGCCCGTGGAGATGTACCAACTGTTCTTCGTATCACAAGCAATGTGTCCGGACTTGACCGAGGACGCAGGTCCGAGCTGCAATCGCCTTGGATACTCAAGTAAGTAGTCCTGCATCCGGACATGCTATCCGTGATATCTATCATAAACTTGCCTTTAAAAGAGTTGTCCCTTGAACATGAGTGGATAGCGAAAGCAAAACTGATCTGGTGTCCGGCCCCCCTCCCTGAGACCACGCCGGATCCTGTGTTAACCAGGATGCTAGAGGCTGGGCCTTTTGAAGAAGGCAAAGGGGGGAACGAGGGAGCTACTGTCTCCGCGAAGGAGTTTATCAAGAAAGGAGGGATCGAGAATCCCTCCCTCCAAGGGGAGAAGACGACCGCCTCTGAAGATCCGGAGACCAAGGCCTCAAGCGGGCGGGGAAGAAATCTTCGCCAGAGGGTCCTGCGCCGGGAGATGCCCCGGCCGCACTATTTCCCCAAGGAGATCAGCCCTCCAGCGAGCCGTAAGTAAAGAGGGGCATTTTCTTAAAATGAGAGACATCCCTGTTTTATTTCTGAAGATAACCGAAATTTTTCCTTGTAGTTCGGATCTCAGCCCTTCTCAGCAGAGCTCGTCTTCAGGGGATCTTGGTCCGGAGATGATGGAGAGCGAAACGCCTCGCCTGCATGTACCAGAATGCGAGGTGGACGAACCCGAGGTGTCGTCGCGGAGGGTTTCTCCGAATCCGTGGGGCTCAAGGCAGTCATATGTCCCTCAAAGCCCTCCGCCCTGCGGCCTCGAAAAGGCCATCGGACGAGTCCGCACCGACCGGTGTACGGTCGGAGGAGCTGAAAAGATCTGCTCGGGCGGCGTCTATCTCGGAAGATCACCGTGCGCTTAATGGGTACGGTGATTGAAAGGGATTTCATCCGCTAAAAGCGGATTTCATGAAGCCGCCATAAGTTTATCGACGGGTTTTGAGGTACGCATAAAATGATGTACCTTTCCGGCGCTTTGCATATAGAAAGCACCTCGTATAGATAGTAGCCTCGAGACTTTGGCATGCGTTGTCAAAATGACAGCACGCCAAGGATCATAATCCCAGGTATAATATGCGCTCTTCCTATGTAGGTGGCGAAGCGTCCGTGGCATGCCGATCGATGAATTTGCCGAACTAAAGCGGCAACTTGACGTGGCGGATGCTGACATCGCGCTTGTCAATAAGCGGCTTGACGAGTCACAAGGTATGCAGCTTCTCCGCGGACACCCGTTAAGGTAGCTTAATGTCTGTGCCTTACAACATGTATGCTTGACGCATATGGTGCCGCTATCATGGAGAACCTTCAGGCGGAACTCGCCCGAGCCAAGGAGCAAGCCAAAAAAAGTGATGCGGCTGCCTTAAAAGCGGCCGAAGAGCTGAGAGCCGAACAGGCTGCTCACTGCTGAAGCAAGGAAGAAATGGCTGAGATGGCTGTAAAGTTGAAGAATGCTACCGACCGTTGCGAGCTTCTTGAAAAGAAGGTCGAGCGGAACAAGAGGACCTGAAAAAGGCCACTACTGAGGCCAAGGATGCTCGCTTCTGCGATGAGAGCTATGAAAGGGGAGCTACGTCGGTCAAGATATTGCGGCCGGAAAGCCTTTTTCAACAAGGGAGGAAATTTACGGATCCTAAGTATGCTCAGTTGGGCCTGCTGTGGGGTGCGGAGGATGCTTATCTGGACTTGGCGGTGAGTGCCGCAGACGTGGCCGAACATTTCCGAGGCCAAAAGGATCACGGAATGGAAGAGCTTTTTTGGTCACAGTTCCATAGTCCAGAGCGTCCGCTTCATTGACCGATCGTTTGGACGAATGGGCTGAGCTGAATAGGTTGTCCGGACTTGCCATGAAGGACGTCGTGACTCATTTGTGGCCGAATAGGCCCGAGCCGAAGAGTTATTTTGGCTTGGTGCAGCAGTTCCTTGCGCGGTGCCGCATATTGGTGCAATGAAGCGGTCAAGATGCATAGAGGGTGCGCGGATGGCTCTTGCCCGTGTCAAGACATATTGGGCGGAGATGAAGGCCACCGATGTTGCATCCTAGGATTCGGACAGGTTTAGTACTGCCGAGCACTATTTTGAGGAAGTTCCGCAGGCGCTTGCTTAATAGAGACGCGATGCTCAAGGATATTATTTTCTAATGACATGTATGATTTGTGAAACAATGTTTCAATATAATATAAGGGCTTTTATACTTGTGCATTCAAGTATTAAAATACCTCCTGCGGCCCGTTAATGTATATGTGTATATAACACGAAAGATGGCAGTCTTTCAGCCCCCACGCACATAGTGCGGGGTGTTTGCAAAAGGCGATTTTCACTCTTAATCCAACGCCTTGGTCCTGTAAAGGAGGTGATAGCATAGCAAACTAGGCAACTGGACTATAATGCTTTATCACTTTCACTTAGCCATAGGATTTCGATGGTGGGGCTACTATATAGCCCCTAGGGGCACCGCGCTCTCCCGAATTCGGGGCACGTATGTGCCTGACCGGGAAACCGTCCTTCTTTAATGTGGAGGAATTCTAAACATTCCGGTGGGTCATCGAGTGGTTGACCAGTCTCACGCTACATCATGATGCCAGTTTTCGGCTTTCATCGAGGTGCTCACCAGCCGAACCGGGCACAATCGCAGAGTTCTCCGGTGCCGCGTTAGCCGATAGAACGGAAGGTAAGGCAAGAAAACACAGGAGCCGGGCAAACCCAACATTTGACCAAAGACATGATTCGGAGCTGATGCATATAAGGTTTAACTCGAGACGCCAACACTCCCTAAGGTATTCGGTCTTTATGAAAACGGGCAGAACAATACCCTAAGCCCTCGGTGTCCGTGTGCACGCAAAAATTTTGACGCTGGCCGATGCCAAAACGCTTAGCCTCCTCCTCGGTTATAGCAAGAAACCGGGGATGTGTATCAACAAGAGACAGTAAAAAAAGGTTTACGCAGGTCTTAATTTGAAAAGAATCCTTGCAACGGGTCCTCATCGCACGTCTCGCTACCGTGTCTCCAAGCAGCCGTATCCGGACGGGTGTAGTACGGTGTTCATCTCAGAAAAAGAGAAGAACTTAGTTGAAGAAAGATCGTGCGAAAAATGTAATTTATATTAAATAAACAGAGTATGATTCGAAAAGTGAATAAAATTGAGCCTTATTGTCTCTTGTTGTACATGCATGCAGCCCCTTGTACGGGGGTGTGCGGCTAGTAGGCCTTTATATGTTTACGCCGGACTCATCTAGCCGTGTCCGGGTCCGAATGACCTGTTCAGGTGCTTGGTTTAGCGGAGCCGGATTAGTGTGTGACTGCCTGTGCAGTCTCACATTCTTCCGTGCTCGAGTAACACTTGATACTTCCCTTTAATGAGATGATGTCGCGTGGACCGGCATTTTAAGTGTAAGAGATGCATAATGCGGTATTGCGTTAAAGCGGGCTTAAAGCTTCACGTCCCAATAGTGCTTGATAGCTACTTTTGGATGGGGGCGATATGGAAGGTTAACTTTTACATGGCGGAAGTTGTTGGATGAGCGAACACAACTTCTAGCAGTAGGGAGCCCGTACAATGGGCATATAGGCTCGGCATTACCCCTTGAAGGAGGTGTTGCTTTGTGGCGAATTTTGGTTGGGTCTATCCTCATTTTGCGGATTGTGTCCTTATATAGCAGGTTTAGATCACTACCGCCGTCCATTAGCACTTACATCAATTGGAGTCCGTCGATTATAGGATCTAATATCAGGGCAGTCCATCCTGCTGCTCCTGGATACTTCGGAGTAATCCTGATGATCAAAGATGATTGGTTTTGACAACCAATGTCGGGACTCACTGGGATAGGCCGTATGCACGTATTTCTATGGGCGCTGCTCTGATTTTTCCCTTTGTCACTTGAAGTGAGTTTATCGCTTTGACTTCTTGTGGGAAATTCTTTTGTTTTCCGTTGCTCGCTTGTGGGGTTCGTCATCGTCCTCGCTTGGTGTGTCGAGCCCCTTGTGTTCAAAGCATTGAGTTTGCTTGACTGCTTGAAGACCCAACAATCTGTGGGTATGGTTTGCAAGCTTCTGGGGTACCGTGGATGTGGCATATTTTGTCCAAGATTTTGTTTAAGTTGGATAGCTCGTGGCTGTTATCCTTGAGGGGCAGTTTTTTTATGATAATGCCGAGAGCTTTTGAATCCGGCGTTGACCGGTGCTCTTCGGCTATTTCCCTTAATAAAGACCTTTGGTCCTTGCTGCGTCCGTGGTTTCTCGCTTCCATCTCTGACTTCGGATGTACTTGGGTCGCCGGTACTACATCTTGCCAGCCAACTATCCTCTCCCGCGCAAAAGCGGGTCATGAGGCTTGTTAGTGCGGCCATTGTTCTTGGCTTTTCCTGGCCAAGGTGCCTGGCAGCCATTTGTCTCGGACGTTGTATTTGAAAGCTGCTAAGGCTTGGCGTCCTGGACGGTCGACTATTTGGTTCTTTTGGTGAGGAACCTGTTCCAGAATTTATGGGCTGACTCTCGGGTTGTTGAGTTATGTGACTTAAATCGTCTGCATCCGGAGGGCGGACATAAGTCCCTTGAAAATTTGCTCAAAAGCATCCTCGAGCTCTTCCAACTTCCAATGGTATTTTCAGGGAGGCTTTTAAGCCAAGGCTGCGTCTTGGCCCTTTGAGCTTGAGGGTAAGTATTTTATGGCGTGGAGATCATCTCCTCTAGCCATGTGTATGTGGAGGATGTAATCCTCAATCCGCACTCCGGTCTGTTGTTCCGTCAGATGCCTCTATGTTTACGGGTTTAAACTCACTGAAATTCGTGATCCAAAGACCTCATCGGTGAAACATAGGGGGTGTGCGGCACCCCTATATTTGGGTGTGCCGTGATGTCCGGATATTTGGCGTGTTGCATTGCTTAGAAGAGCTTGCTTTCTTGGCCCATAAATGGACCTAACTGGGCCATCCTTTTGATGCGAATCCTTATGCGGATCGTGTGTCGGCTTGTGTGCGGCGCTGCTTGCCGCTCTATGCTTGTCGTGTGGTCGTCTATCCGACCGGGCGGCCTCTTTGTTCTTTGATTGCGGGGGCTCTAAGGCCTCCTCATCGAATTCGGGCAGTAGTTTGCGCTTCGGGTAGCTCTTTGTTTGGCGACTATCGCCGTATTTGTCTGCGGTGTTGAGTACTTTGCTCCATCTGATTCTGAGTGCATCTTCCGCTGTTTTGAGCTTCCGCTTCTGCTTTTTCAGGCTACGCGCAGTGGCGAAGATCCTTTTGTGGAGGTTCTTCTGCTCCAACAACTTGTCCGGTGTGAGATCGTCCGGACTGTTATCTTCGCCGGGGACGGGTTGTTTATCCAAGTTGTCCTGTTCGGACGGTTGTTCAATGGCATGTTCGTCGTTCCACCGGTTCGACCTGCTCTATGGCTGGTTCAGTATGGCCGCCGCCTTTGTCGAGGCGGGACTTTGTGCGGCGCTTTCGCTGCCGTCTTGACGCTTTTCGAGGGATTTATCCTTCTTAGCGCCCCGTTGTTCCTCGTCGCTACTTCCTTTAGGTGTATCCACCATGTATACATCGTGAGATGGGTGGCTGTCCAAAGACTTCGTAGGTGCTGGTTCGTGGTTATCTCCTACATCGCCGCCCATACCGTCGATGTCTTCGGAGTCGAAATTGAGCACGTCGTTTAAACTTTCGAAAGTGGCTATGAAGTGGGTGGTGGGTGGGTGTTGAATTTCTTCGTCGTCCGCATCCCAACCTTCCTGACAATAGTCCGGCCAGGGCTCTCCTGATAAAGAGAGAGACTTTAGTGAATTCAGGATGTCGCCAAGGGGCGAGTGCTGAAAGATGTCCGTGGTAGTGAACTCCATAACCGGCGCCCAATCGGATTCGATTGGCAGCAGAGCGGGAGGATTGGAGTCCGGAGAGGAGTCCGCACCGGAGTCACGGGCTTCGCAGCGACAGAGATGGTGTTCGGCTCAATCGTCAGAGAGATCATAGCCCCGAGGCGGTGTCCAGCCACTCGCCCTCGATCGGCGGAGTCGGCTCCGAGCTAAGGGTCGGAGCGGACGGTGCGGCCTGTGGCACCGCTCGTGCAGAGCTAGATCGTGCCCATCAAACAAAGGCGGCGCTGCTTGGTTGTGGCTCGAACCCGTCAAGATCAAGTCTCCGCGAATGTCGGCCGTAGTTCAAACTCCCAAATCTGACTCGATGGCGGGGCGAAGCTTTCGATCCGCCCAGATGACCAAGTGAATTGCCCGCAGCATGCAAAGCCGCCCGAATACGAAGATCTGTCCGGGAGAAAAGTCTCACCTGGACCACGTCGTTGTTGATGATCGAAGGAGCCATCGGACCTAAAGGTGACGGCAGCAGGAACTCTCAATGAAAGCACCAATGTCGGTGTCAAAACTGGCGGATCTCGGGTAGGGGGTCCCGAACTGTGCGTCTAGGCGGATGGTAACAGGAGACAAGGGACACGATGTTTTTACCAAGGTTTGGGCCCTCTCGATGGAGGTAAAACCCTACTCTTGCTTGATTAATATTGATGATATGGGTAGTACAAGAGTAGATCTACCACGAGATCAAAGAGGCTAAACCCTAGAAGCTAGCCTATGGTATGATTGTTGTTCGTCCTACAGACTAAAACCCTCCGGTTTATATAGACATCGGAGAGGGTTAGGGTTACACAGAGTCGGTTACAATGGGTGGAGATCTACATATCCGTATCGCCAAGCTTGCCTTCCACGCCAAGGAAAGTCCCATGGGGACATGGGACGAAGTCTTCAATCTTGTATCTTCATAGTCCAGGAGTCCGGCCAAAGATGATAGTTCGGCTATCCGGACACCCCCTAGTCCAGGACTCCCTCAGTGGTGATTCTTCTCTTCTACTTCTTCTTTTTGGAGAGTCTTCTCTTCTTTTGTAGGGTGCCGTACACTCATTGGAGTAGTGTCCGGGTCTCCCACAATTGTAGCAATTGCGCTCTCGACTAGAAGATATTTTGTCCTTGTAGGATCTTGACTTAGAGCTTCTTTCTTTGCTTCTACTCTTGTAGAATTTGTTGAAGTTCTTCACCATTAAGCTCAATTCTTCATTGAAGGTTTGTTTCTCACTTGATGATGTGGGGGCTTCACATGAGGCTTTGTAAGCACCACTTGACTTGTTGTGAAGTTCCTCCGTATCCTTGAGTGACATCTCATGAGCAACAATTCTTCCAATGACTTCCGCTATTTGAGATCTTTGTAATTTGGCATCATTCGGATCAATGTGCACACGGTATCATATTTTCCATCCAATGCTCTTAGGATCTTCTTGATGATGAATCTGTCGGTCATCTCTTCACTTCCTAAGCCGGCAATCTCATTTGTGATAAGAGCAAGCCTAGAGTACATTTCAGCGACACCTTCACCATCCTTCATTTTGAACTTGTCAAGCTGACTTTGGAGTCGGTACCTTCATGCATATCAATCAAAGTATCCCAAATTTCCTTTGCATTCTCAAGACGGCTGATTTTGTTGAATTCTTCGGGGCATAAGCCATTGAAGAGGATATCACAAGCTTGAGCGTTGTATTGCAACATCTTCAACTCATCCGCGCTAGCTTCACGGTTCGGTTCTCTCCCATAAAAGAATTCACCTTGCAAGCCAATACACACAATAGCCCAAACGGCGGGGTTATGTCCGAGAATATGCATTTTCATCTTATGCTTCCAACTAGCAAAATTAGTGTCATCAAAGTAAGGACCTCTACGGTGATAATTTCCCTCGCTAGATGCCATACTCTCCTAGGTTGTGAAACCAAGGCTATGACCACCAAAAGCTATGGAAATCAAAGCAAATGGAGACCAAAGCTCTGATACCACTTGTAGGACCTCGAAGTATGTCTAGAGGGGGCGTGATTAGACTACTTGACCAATTAAAAACTTAACCTTTTCCCAATTTTAGACTTTGGCAGATTTTAGCTATTTTTGCACAAGTCAAGCAATCTTCACACAATTCAAGCAAGCATGCAAAGAGTATATAGGCAGCGGAAATTAAAGCATGCAACTTGCAAGAATGTAAAGGAAAGGGTTTGGAGGATTCAAACGCAATTGGAGACACGGATGTTTTTGTCGTGGTTCCGATAGGTGGTGCTATCGTACATCCACGTTGATGGAGACTTCAACCCACGAAGGGTAACAGTTCTTGCTGAGTCCACGAGGGCTCCACCCATGAAGGGTCCGCGAAGAAGCAACCTTGTCTATCCCACCATGGCCGGCACCCACGAAGGACTTGCCTCACTAGCGGTAGATCTTCATGAAGTAGGCGATCTCCTTGCCCTTACAAACTCCTTGGTTCAACTCCACAATCTTGTCGGAGGCTCCCAAGTGACACCTAGCCAATCTAGGAGACACCACTCTCCAAGAAGTAACAAATGGTGTGTTGATGATGAAGTCCTTGCTCTTGTGCTTCAAATGATAGTCTCCCCAACACTCAACTCTCTCTCCCAGGATTTGGATTTGGTGGAAAGAAGATTTGAGTGGAAAGCAACTTGGAAAAGGCTAGAGATCAAGATTCATATGGTAGGAATGGAATATCTTGGTCTCAACACATGAGTAGGTGGTTCTCTCTCGGAATCGTAAGTTGGAAGTGTAGGTTTGTTACGATGGCTCTCTCCACGAATGAAGAGGGGTGGAGGGTATATATAGCCTCCACACAAAATCTAACCGTTACACCCAATTTACCAAACTCGGTGGGATAGAATCAACAAACTCGGTCGGACCGATTCAGTAAACCTAGTGACCGTTAGTGGTTTCGGTGGGACCGACATGCAACTCGGTAGGACCGATATGGTTAGGGTTAGGGCATAACGTAATCTCGGTGAGACCGATTACACAAACTCGGTGAGACCGATTTTGGTAATTAGCTAACCAGAGAGTTGGTCGTGTAAACTCGGTGGGACCGATTAAGCTCTTTCAAAGTGAGACCAAAAGTTACGAAAAGGAAACAGAGAGTTTACATTGCAATCTCGGTGGGACTGGTCGCTTTCAAGTTAGACCGAAACGTGTGAAGGAAACAGAGAGATTACAATCCCATCTCGGTGAGACCGAGATTTCTATCGGTGAAACCGATTTGCCTAGGGTTTGTGGCAATGGCTATGACATCCGAACTTCGGTGGCGCGGATAGAAAGAATCGGTGGGGCCGAGTTTGACTTTAGGTTTAGGTCAAATGTGGATGTAAGAAAGTAGTTGAGGGTTTTGGAGCATATCACTAAGCACATGAAGCAAGAGGCTCATTAAGCAACACCTCATCCCTCCTTGATAGTATTGGCTTTTCCTATAGACTCAGCAGATCTTGGATCACTAAAATGTAAAATGTAGAGTCTTGAGATTTTGAGCTTGAGCCAATCCTTTGTCCTTAATATTTTGAGGGATACACTTTCATCATCCATGCCATGCCATTCATTGAGTTTTCCTGAAATATTTGTCTTGGAGTAGCATTAGCTCAATGAGCTATATGTTGTTATGAATTACCAAAACCACCTAGGGATAGTTGCACTTTCAGTAGCGCTTCGCAGCGATGCGTGCTAAGCAGAGCCGCTAGCCGCCAGAGGCCGGACCAGGCGGTCCCGGCAACGCTGGAGGAAGAAGACGAGAGATTGAAGGTGCATGCCGGCCGTTGGTATAAATTCAATGGCTGTGGAGGACACAACCATTTGTTGACCAAGTTGACAACGCTCACAGAGGCTTTGACCTATTGGCCCACATGTCATTTTGCAAAAATGTGGCATATATTTAACCCATGTTTTCTAGAATGTACAGTCCATTTCTTTGGGCTGGGTGAACAAATAATTTCGCGTCAATCGTGCCATTTATATTTTCTAAGAAATCCCAGCCCATTTGCACTTCCTTGAAATACACGAATTAGATAGGCTCGTTATGTATATAATGTTATTATAGAAGGAGCAATTAATATCAAAGAATAAACCAGAGAGGCACATTTTTTATATATAATTAATAAATTAGTGAGTTATTGCTCAAAATAAAAATGAGCGTTATTATTAAATTGGTCCTTCAAAATCTTAGCAAGCTTTTATGCATAATCACCAGGATTTTCCTTGCCCGTGAGTCAAAAACAACCAGGATTTTCCGTTAAACATTTACTTTTATAAGTTAATAACACGTGGGATGTTTTTATAATGTATATATAAGTCTTTATAAAATATACGATAATAGTACTAATATAAATATATATGTGGTTAGAAGGGAAAACATAAATTGGACACAGCATTACTTTTATAAGAGACCTGCGTTTTATACCCCACAGTAGGCATACTAACAAGTTCACACACAAATACAATAGAAAAGGTAAACATTCATATCAAACTCAGGTTCACAGGACACGTTCATATTCATAGCCAACATTCACTATCAACAACTCAAAAGATTCATATATACACAAGCTCGACATATCTATGCATCCAAATGATTGATAGATCACACGACAATATTCATACATAATTCACAAAAGATTCAGATATACACATGTTCGGTATGTTTATGCATCCAAATGATTGAGATCACAGCCAATATGATCCATGGATGAACTTTAATTACCTAGCGCATGTGACCGGTAAATGGTGTTCAATCGGAGGTACTTCTTGCTAAAATTAGTTCTTGTACGAGTAAACTTTCGAGTACATAAGAGGCGGCATGACAATCTGAACTTTGCTTGTAGGTTTATCCTCAAATAGTGGCCTCCTGCCGAGGGAGGTTTGAGCAACTTGGCCACTACTTTCATCCAACTAATTTACTGGCTCATCTTGGTCCTGTGTCTCGCCAAAATTCTACATTGCAGACGAGAAAGGAGGCGGTTGAGAAAATGAACCACCCAAATTTTTTATGCAGTTCAACTGAAATGGAGCATCCTTGGCATGCGTAATCGATTAAGTGCCGGATGAATATACGCGTCAACCAACTTGTCTAGAATCTTTAGACTCCATGCCATATAGTTCGCTACCATATGTGCCGATAACCAAAAGGCACAAGTTGGGACCAAAGATCGGATCATGCGTTTTTCCGGGCTATGCACCAAGCAATATTTTTGGCGTTCACTCTCCTAATACTTGGAGTTTGACAATTGGTTGATGCCGGTTGATACTCGAATGAATATAGGCACTTCTTGTCAACATCAATGCTTGACTGAGTGAACTTTGGAGTACATAGCAGCAGCATAAGTACCTGTCCATCTGATCGTTTTGTGCAGTTCTACTGAAATCACTCGATATAATGATTTGCCTGCGAGTTCAGGCTCCAAATTACTCCTTTATGAAATCGGCAAATAGTAGCACAATACAAAATTACCAATACATATGACAGGCACAATAATCAGGATAAAGACCAGTACCAACCTGTGTGAGGTAGCATATCAATTACTATTTCCTTGATTTGAAGCCGAGATAAATAGCTTAATCGACGGCAAAGGAAGAAAGCAAGCGAGATTAGCGATCGACAGGAAAGGATGGAAGCTGTCGAGGCAATGAAGAACCCAAAGTTTTTGTGCGGTTCCACCAAAATCGAGCATCCTGTGGCACATATATTGAGAGAGTGAAATTACTGTAATAGTGGGACTAGTTGATGAAACATACACTAACAAATAGAAGCACCCTCATTATCTTAATGGGTAAAGTTAGCAACATAGTAGTCTTGCTTAAAGAGAGGTATTTGTTTATTTAATCAGTGCCTATTAGCTCAACTCAACACTCAAAGCATTGCCATTTATCATAGGTTGCAAAACTTAAAAGTGCAAAGATAAAGGAGTTTCTCATGACAGTAGCACAATAGAAATAGAGATGACAGCAAACTAATATGGATGAAGGCCTTAGGCCCGTACCAACCTGAGAAAAAAAGCTTATTCACGTAGTCCCATAAGAGATGATAAAGCACTCACTGGAATCACACAATAGTATATATTTTTGTGCACTTCAAATGTATGGTTGAAATCACTCTTGTTTACCAGTGCTGAGATTATATCGAAAGATTATCAAGAACTTCCAGCAGAATTAAAGCACTGGCTGGGATACAGTTCATTGTATTGTCTTGTGTAGTTCCACTAAAATGTATGATTGGCACAACATGATCCCTGTTTGCACAAGTAGGAACAAGGTGAAACCTTCATTAGCTCAGTGAGAAAGGATAGGAAGACATTAGCATATTACTCAAACCGTAGCATCAAATTCATGATGGACAATACGCAAAACATTGCCTCATTGAACCAATGGCAATAAATTGACATGCAAAACAATAGCACTATTATGTCATGACACTACTAATATTCCTCCCCGCTCCACCACATGATTCACCTCCATAGACAAACATTCACACATACATGATTCAAAGATAGGGTCCTACTAAAGATTTGTTTAACTCCAACAGAAAATTAGGTAGTAATAAATTAGTGGTACTTAAGTACTCCTAATTAATTAATCGAGACAATGAAGTGGAAGGGCTCCTTGGAGGATCGCCTCACATGTAGGTAGTCAATGCCTGAGCCCTTGAATGGCTCCTCGATCGAGGCCTCTGCTTCAAAGCAAGATCGCCTTGGCAATTGTTTATTCTTCTTCTTCTTCTTCCTCTTCATGCTCGCTTCTCTTTCTCCTCACCAGTTGGTGAAACCAAGTACATGATTGGCCTTCTAATTCAGAATTGGTTTGTCGCTGAGGGAGTACAAGTGTACTAGTAAAAAACAGCATTATTTTCTCATGTCAGTTGGAAAATAGGGATGAACACATGCATTAAATATTATTCTTACCTAAAGGAAGGTTATGGAGCCAATATGGATGATGAGGATTGGAACACAGATCTCCCTTTGTGCAGTTCCACTAAAATGAACCAACTGTTCCATTCTGACATTCCAGTTAAATAGCACAAAAGTCACTTCTTTTAGGAAGAGTTTTGTGCAAAGGCACCAAAAGGTCTACAACAAAGAACTGTGTGAATTGGATATCCTGTTTGCACAAAAAGGCACAGAGGAAAGCGATCGAGTCTCAAACAACTACAGGCAAAAAACATTTGGCTAAACTTGTCGAGTCTCAAACAATTCTGTGCAAAAAACAGTGGCATGGCTTCATTTTTACCAGGGGACATTATATTAAGAACAGCTAAGGCTGCGTTCGGTTCCACAGGTTTGGTGCAGGATTTTCAGAGGAACACAATTCCTACGGTATTCTTTCCCTTCCAACCTGCTCGAACACGGGAAAGGTGAATAGTGTTTCATAGGAAAGCTGGTCTAGTAATCTTGATTCCATAGGATTAGAAACATCCACGCTACCGCTCATTTTTTGAGCGGAAGTTCGAGGCAGCGCCGCTGCCATGCGTTAGACAAAGTTGTTCTTTGTGTTTATGGAATAAAAATCAACCTATGTGTGGTATGTGAGGTGAGGACAAGAGTAGTCACCGTGCAGCTGAATAAACAAATTGCATCTCATAACGCCAAGCATGCTACTCTAAAAAACAAATCCGTACATTTCAGTAGTCCATCCGAACACATTCTCTTGAGAGTTTCCTCCGGTTCGCTGTTCCATTGTTTTATACCTACATTCCTTTCCTATTCCTCTATTTTCATCAAAATCTTTGTTTTTTGCCCCTTTATTCTGACCGGAGCCTAAATATTTGGTATAAGGGCATGGGACAAGAGGGTGCACCAGCAGAAGACAACACCATGTACGTAAATGTGGGCATAAAGTGGTGATTCATAGTTTGTTTCCCGAGAAACAAACATCCAAGAAACATATCTGGGTTGGTCCCATTTTGTTCACTCTAGCCACCTACTCCTATGTGTGGATAGCAAATCTAGTCCTAGTCATACCACTCGCTTACAGCTACCCCTATATTTCCCTTTTCGACCAAGAGACCGGTTGGATGACCAGTCTGTACTACTTTCACCCCCTTTCCTTCCTGTTTGTACCAAGTCCGATGTACATACTAAATTCCCCCACCCCCACTTTATTTCTTGTTTGAACCAAGTACTCCCTCCATCCGGAATTACTTGTCATCAAAATGGATGTGTCTAGAACTAAAATACATATATATATATACATCCATTTCAATGACAAGTATTTTCGGACGGAGGGAGTACAAGATTCGACTCCATGAAGTAGCTTTACCTCTAACAATAGAAGAAAAAAAATAGGTGACGTTGGACCATCCGATCGAGAGGGGCTGAGAGGTAGAAAATGATGCACATGCAGCGACGTAGCGAAATTTGGGGAAGTAGAGCTAAGGCGGTTTCAACGAAGATATACACGAAGGTCGTCGGGATGTGGATAGGTGGGTGGCGGGAGGCCGGTCCGCCTGTGCAACGCATTTAAGGGATCGGAGGACCTCCTCGCCAAGCGCTCGGCCCGAGATAACGGTTTGGCCGGCGGTGGGTCTCCTCCTCGCTGTCCAACGAGCCTAAACGCTGCCCCTCCTCCCTTCATCATGGAGGGGATATGTCCGGATCTGTAACCAGCGGTGAGGATAGAAAGCCGTTGTTTTTGAAGGGAGAAAGACAAAGTGTTACTACCCCTATCTTGTTTAGATCCGGAGAGGATGAGAGTATGTGAATAGAGCAACCCTAGCAAGCAAGCGCGGAGGCTCCGGCCTATATATAAGTAGTGGGGTAGTTTTCCTTTTCACTCCATCAAAACAATCATTTAAAATTGTCTACTACTACATGCCAGTCGCGGTTTTTTTAGTTGTTGATTGTTTTTGAGATAGCTACCCGCTTGTTCCAAGTGGTGTTACGGTGTGCCAGTCGCACTTTGTATCTTTCAAGTCCGTACTACAAGTCCCTCCATTAAATGAACAACCACCTCCTCGTAAAAATTGTGAACAAGCCCACGGCTAAAATTAGCGGAAACGATGGGTTGCCCTAACATGCATTATTATTTATATTTTCTACTCCCTCCGCTCCTAAATATAAGTCTTTTTTATTAGCCACACCTAAGACAAGAATTTTTTTTATTAGCAGTGAACCCCACATGTCATAGGCACAAAAATTGTGGCAAGATTCCCTTAGGCAAGCCAAAGTGTGTCTAACAATTTGGGCAACTCAGGTTAGGCAACTGTGGCAAGTGTGGGAAAAATAATGTGGCAACATAAGACAAACATAGTCACAATCCAAACAGCCCCGTAATTTTTTGTGACATGCATGAAAATTTGGTTAGTTAAATTTATAGTCAAAATTTGGCAAGGTGCATCAAATCAACACATGCAAGTATCAAAAGGAAAGTCACGGCATGCATGCATGCGTTGTACTCCCTCCGTTTCCAAATATAAGTCTTTTAGAGATTGCAACAAGTGACTACATACGAAGCAGAATATGTCTACTCCTACATAATGGCAGTAGCCCATTTGAAATGTGTAAAAAGACTTTTATCGGAGTGCAGTGCTTTGATGTGTCGCATCAACTCGTACAAGACCGAGAAATTTGGTTACTACGACGCCTCTCCTCGCGGACTAAGCTCGGTCCCTTGATCGCACTTTGCCTTTGGCTGCATGGCGGAGGGCCAACCACCTGTTGGGCCCACCTGTCATAGACGCATAAGCGTGGAGCGATAAAGTAGAAGCTGCTACGCTATCCCTCCCGCACGAGGTGGACGGACATGCAGCGAAGGATTCGATCAGTAGAAGTAGGAGTAGCATCATTGTTCGTCTTCTCGAAGAGGCGAAGAGCCAAGCGCAACCTGAATGTGGCAGTTGCGAACGCTCGCATGGTGCGGTTCCTTGGAGCACGCATATACTAGCCAGGCTCTTGCATGAGACAAAATTTCTACTCCCTCCTTTCCGGTTTAAAGTGCTCAATTCAAACATCTCACCAATCAATGTAGATGGTGAGTGGTGGAATACAGTTTCTAGTTTTGCAAAAGAACCTAATTAATGCTCTTGCTTTCCTCAAAAAATTATGTTTATCAATGCATTAATTGCAATGCATGCATGCATAAAGTACATGCATTGGTCAAATTTCTCTTAATACTTGCATGCAATGATTTAATGCACCTTGGAATTTGAAAATGTGATGGAAAACAACCAAATTGAGCCTGATAAAATGGAAAACATAAAATGTTGAGATAAGCCCTATAAACCGGAAAGGAGGGAGTATTGTTTAACAATTAAACTCCATTATCCATTGGTTGATACTCATTACGCATAGGTCCACGCGCTTAGCACCGCTTTCCTCCCGGGGTCACCGCTGTTTATTTGCTAATTAACAGCATTGCATGCAATGAACTAGCCATTGCAAGTCATTAAAAGCATGCACACCTCTCATCTCTTATTGGTTGATATGTCAAGAAACAAGAAACAAGGTAGAAGTTAATGCACCGCGCCTACGTGTTTTGGGACTATTTGGTTTTCAGAAGATGACTTACACACCTAGACGGAGGGAGTAGTATAGACTTGTAAACCGGAAAGGAGTATTTGCCTTTCTAGAGATTTCAACAAGTGACTAGACTACAGGTGTGCAGTACCCCTCCCTTCCGATTTATAGGGCTCAAATCTCAAATCTCATGAACCAAGGCATTTTGCGATTGGAGGAATGTATCTCAGACTTTACAAAACTACCCTAATTAAACTCATGCATTAATTATGTAGTTCTCTCTGCTTTTCCTCTCTCGCCTTGGTCGCGGTGCACAATATTGAGCACTCCTATATGACTAGCTGCTCTATCTACATGCGGGACATTTCAAAGCATCCGGTCCGCGTGCCATCCACCAAATCACAGCGAGGTGCTACAATGAGACTCACTGTCACCCGATGTGGCCGTCATGACCGTCATATCACAAAACCCACACCTATACCAAAGAAGTGGTAAGGTGGCCTCCAAGTTGGACTGACGAAGCAACCATCATTTCCTTTGGAACACTCGCTCAAGCCCTTTCTTCCCTTTCTTGAAGAAAACCTCACCTGTGCTACTCACTTCGCCATTTTTCTTCCTGCATCAACGAAGGAAAGGTGGGCGAATCAGTTATGCCGCTATATTTTCATTCCAAGAATCCTCTTTATGCGAAGCAATCAACCGATTCTCACATCCGATTCTGTTCCCATGTTCATTGCGATTGTGGTTTCCTTTCGATTGCTTTTTGTTTGTCAGTTCATTGATGGATCCTGGAGCACTAGGCAAAGAGTTGCCGGCGGACAACCCACTGGAGACAGCGATCTCCAGGAAGCGAGCACCGACCAACGAGTTGACCATGTTGGCGGCCAACCCATGGAGACGAAGAACTCCAAGAAACAAGCACTGGCCCAAGAGTTGAGGACGTTGGCGGACGAAATCCTCAAAGAAAGTTGGAAGAACGGCAAGGGCCCCACTGTGCCTACCCTAGGAACTCTGATTGCCACCTATGTCAGGCTCAAGACCGAGTTTGAGGAGATAGTCGCTGTTGAGAAGCAGTATTCCCGCAAGGTGATGGCCCCATCGAGGACGAGGAGATGACCCCGGAGGGATGAGATCCCGGTGAGCTGCACAAGGTAAAAAGTAATGGCTTATTACCATAGTTGTGGTTTTTGATTATTTGCAATGTGCTTGCTAATAAGTTAGGGTTGTGCAGGTGCCGGTGGACGTCCTTGATGATTCCGATGTCGTGGCCCGTCCTGTTGGCATCGCCCCGGAGATCGATTCCGATGCCGCTGTCCATCCTGTGGACATCGCCCCAGAGATCGATTCCGATGTCGCGATCGATCCCGCGGACATCGCCTGTAAATCGATTCCCATGCCGCTGTCCGTGCTGTCGCCATTGCCCGAGAGATCGATGATAAGAAATAGTTGGTCACGCTAATCCTTCAGGGTAGTTTGCATTGCCATGTGTTTAATTACCAGAACGATGCGTGTTATCAAACCATCTTAGGGCTAGTGCACTGTCTTGTGTGGGTGGATCTTGCTACTTTTGTTTGATAGTGAATCATGCGAACCCTCTCCAAGTTATGGAAACAGATGTATCCTCACCGGCTTTTGATGTAATATATGGCATGCTTAGATGTAAGTTTGAAATGTTTATCATATTAGCAGGGCTTGTTTTATGATTCTTGGTGTTAGTAGGCTAGCTACTGTGCGAGCTATAGTACTTGCAAAACACTCACCGAAGAGAAACGTTGGGGTTGATGAGCTCATGGTACGCTTTATACTTATCCCTCGTCGATCGACCAATAGCCCTAGCTCCTAAAAAAAATTGTAGGCTTAGCGATCGATCAGACAATAGTCGACACGAATACATTCAGGCCTCATTTGGTTCATAGGGTAGGAAAATCGTAGCAAAAGTACAGAGAACGTGCAACACAAAATCATAGCAGTGCAGAGACGTACTCCCACCGTTCCAAAATAGATGACCTAGGCGGGCTAGTTTGGCCTAGTGGGTTTTAGTGATATGACGTGGTACAGTGCCGTCCAGTCTTCGCGTGTGGTAGCAGTATTGCGGGTACAGTAAGTTTTCTTGAAGAAGCGGAATTCAACGAAGTCATGATGGTTCCTTCGTCCGAACAACTTACAATGGGAAAGGTTGGGCCTGCGATACGACCGGGGTAGACCAGGATAATTTTGTGCATGGCAGGTGGACGGGATGGTCGACGTCCCACATGTCGGCGAATGAAAGTATTCTTTCCGATATAGAGGACGAGCAACCAGTATTCATTGTTTATTTTTGATGAAAGCTATTGTCTCCACTATTACTACGGAGGAGTGTGAAACACGGCAGCCCAGTGAACTTGGCATGTGCACCACTCCCTCCTTCCTCATGTAATGCCCAAAGTTACAGCCTTTTTCTCACTTTCTCTCTATCTATTTCCTCTCAAATTTTTTTACCTTTCTTTTTTAAGACACAATTGTTTTTATGCCTTTTTTAGAATTATTATTTTTATACCTAGGAGCATCGTAGAGACGGGCTCTTGCAGGCCACTCCTTGACTTTGTCAATGCCTCTCTCTCCTCCACATAAGGAGTACTACTTGCTATGCATGCATGCGGCAGTGCAGCTAGCGTCTTGAGGGGCAGGCGGTGAGAGCGGGCTCTAAGCGGTCCGGACTCAAAGATGGCCCACCTCACATTATCACCATATATTTCTTGGAGTCCGATGCTGGCGCGGGCTGGCGATCTCTTCTCCATCCCCGTTTCTCTCTTCTCGGCCGGCCTCACGAAGCGATTAGATTTCGCCATCGACGGTTTATTCAATTACGGTCCCACATGTCGCTGAAATTGCAAGACAATGCGTGTCCCCTCTCGGTGAGCGGGCGTATGAGCCGGACTGTCGGGGTTATGCACCCGTCTGAGTCGTAAGTGTGCCGCCTTTTCCTTTAGAACTTGGCGGTTGCGTAACATTTTCGCGCGATCGATCGATAGAAATCCAGAACAAAATGACGAGGGCGGTGCTTTCCCGCTTGTTAGGCGGGCTAGTTCAAGTGATATGACGTGCCACAGTGCCGTCCACTTGCTCCATTTTTATGTAAGCAAGAGTTTACACTCTTACGCGGGAGGAGTGCGAAACACCGCGGATCTGATTTTGATCGAGGGATAACTGTTCCCTGCCAAATAATGGAGGATTGTTAGCAATTATAGCATGACAGTTAGGGCATCTCCAACGCTGGCCCACAAATTTAGACCGGCATCTGTCCGAGGACACTGATGGATGCCATCTGATGCTGCCTGCATACCTTTAGACAACTATATGAACTAACCGGACGAAATTCGTGCAAACAAAGCAAATTTCAAATTGACTGGATGAAATTCATTACATTTCGAGAACTTTTCCTATAAACTGGATGAAATTCATTACATATTTCGCACAAACCGTATTAAAACCTACTGTAAACCTAATCTAAACGATCGCCGCGCCCCGACCACCATGTCCGGCCATGAACCCGAGAAAGCGGGCCATTGCCTTTGCCTCCTCCTTATCCGCCTCGATAACCTCCTCCTCCGGAGCACAAGGTTATGAAGATTTCCGCCTCCACGTCACCATCAAGCGGCTAATCGGTCGCCGATTTTTATCCCACCAAGCTTGGCGTCGACTGAGTGGAGGAGCGGTGGCCTTCCTAGGACCAAAGCGGTGGCGACCTACCGTGTACTACTCTTCCTCGCTGCCGGCTACGCCACAAGACGCTGGGCCAAGCTTCGTGGTCGTGGCAGCGGAGGGCGGCCGGGGAGCCGGGCGATCTCCTTCGCTCGCTTCCCGAGAGTACGCCCAAGAGAGCTTTGAGCGCGCCGAGCGGAGCCACCGATGTCCTTTGTTCCGCTCCTGCGACAAGACGTCCAAGAGATCTTTGGAGTGCCCGGAGGCCATGGTTGGAGTGGTGCCAACAAAAGGAAGGGACCGGAGGAGAATGAGTGTGGGTCTTTGGCTATGGCTGGGAGCTGGGGCTCAAGATTAATATCGCGGGCGAATGGCAATGAGCCGCGGCAGACGGATGGACGGCCGCAGCGGAGTAGGTTCGTCGGCAGCCGTGGTGTCATTAACGCTGGAGCGCCGCTTGCACCGGGATGCCGCTGCTGGTGGCGCTCTCTGCCGGCGCCAAAGTGAGAGGTCGCGTCGGGCGTGAATGCGGACGCCGTTGCTGATTAATCAACGCAGGTGCGTTGTCTCACTAACATGCGGGCCCAACGGGCATCAGCCCGCATGTCGGATACACCAACCGCACTGCGATTAAGGACGGTGAATGCGGCATTGACGTTCTGGAGAGACGGTGATCGTTTCAGGCGGAAGCGCTCGCTAGCAATGAAGGGGTTTCGGTAGGCCAGGGCGGTCAGACGCTGGCGTGGTGGTAAAATGTGAACTCATGGATGACGAGCCTTTGAAGCGTATGCGGCACGTATTGACAACCAGGCGTCCATGCAACCGCTCTTGTCGCCAGCTAGCATTCGATGACCACCATTAGACACCACACAACCATACATAACTTATGAATAATGGATGAATCGATCAGACACACACTCGTGTGCAGTGGCACTATGATCGGTTGCTCACGATAGTACATACTCCGCACCATAGTACCCTCTCTAGCTAGGCTGTTTTATAGATTGTCGTTGTGATAGACGATATACATGAGCAAGGCGCCGAGTCACGAGTATGACCGTTGGTGTTGAGCCAGGTGAATACATCCTCGGTGTTCGCGAAGGCCTCCAGCAAACATCTAAACAGTAATGTCACATACGCATAATTTTGGTTTTTATTTCTTTCTTCACTGACAGGTAGGCCCGCATACATAGATAGATAAAGAACACGAGCTGATGAGGCGCATGCGGACTGTTTGACTGGTCAACCAGACAAATACGGAGCTATACGCTGAGCGATGACCGTGATAATCACCATATCTCATATACAATGATCAAAGTGAGCTATCAAGACAAGTTCGATGACCGCCAATGCATTTTACTCGGTAATAAATGACCAGGATTGAAGGGAATCCAAATTTGCTTTGCCTTCTGTCCTTGAGCTCTTGACAAACCAATGCACTATACTGTTGTCCGCCACTCCACCCCGTAGAGCTCTCACCAAGCGTCGTTCATGCCACTGCTGCACACTAACCGGTAAGGCAGCGATGGCATGCCGCCGCGCCGAGTTCCTCGCCGCCCACGACCGCACACAAAATGGTAGGGAAGCGATGGCATCCCGCCGTGCCGAGTTCATCACCGCTCGCGACCTGACAACTATGTGGGAGGAATTTGAAGATGCCAAGGCCGAATGGGCGGTAGAGCAAGAGGCGGCCAAAGCCGCACAGAGGGAGCGGAAAATTCAGAAAGCACTCAAGACAAGAGAGGCCCGCCGCTGCAAGAAAGAAAAGGATGCACACGCTTCTCCGGGAGAGGTCAGCGGAGATCCAAGCACGGTGGGGTGTCGCCGACAAAGCCGGGAAGGAGAACGACGGCGTTTGGCCAGCATGTGAGAAGTAGTAGTACTAGTAGTTAGTGTGTGTGTCTGTGTCTGAGTACGAGCATGTACCAATACTAGTACTAGTTACTCACTACAAGAAATATGTCAAGTAGTGACCTTCTGTCAGTGACCCTGGAAGAATTGGTCATAGATCTATGACCATTTGAGACCAATTGGTCAAAAGTTGTTCGGGGGACTCCAAACCCTAAACCATTGTGACCATTTTGTTCAGAAAGGTCGTACCTTACACGAAATGGTGATAAAGCAAAAGTGCTGGTCCGCTGCCTTATTTCTAGTTGTTAACGACCAATATAGATGGTCATAGCCTTGTAGATTGTGGTGGGTTGTGATGACCAGGCGCCATCTCATCAGTTTTGCCTATGTGTCATCTCCATGTGTCACTTTTTGCCCTAGGTTGTGAAGCAACCTATATTTCTGTTATTCCAAAAATTCCCACAAAATTCTCATAAATTTTTTGGATCATATCTTCATCAAATATGTCAAAAACCTTCCTTTCCTAGTTCAAATATAACTCAACAATATTCATTTTCCTATTCTGCTCGTGAGCAAAGACTTTGTGAAGGAAGTACCACTTTGGCATGTCCAAATGGTATCCATTTTCTACAGTGCTTTCCTCTACCCAAATAACCATCCTCCACCAAATGCCAGCTCAATCCATTCATTATTTTGAGCCCAGCTTCAACATTCGTATTTATGTCCAGTGTGGTACTTTGCAAAGCAAGTACCACCTAGCATCCTCCTTTTGAGCTGGAAATTTGTGAAGACGGTCTTCTTAGTAACTGATCATCCTCAATCAAAACTCACGCCCATTAGCCATGTGCATTTCCCGTACTGCTAATCAAACACTTGGCTGCTTATTCATGTTTGAGCATCAATCGGTCTCCTCGTGAGAATCTTATGTTGTGATTTTCTTCCTAGCACCTACCTAGGGAGTGCCCAACCCACTAGACATGCTTAGGCCTCCCAGAACACATGGCAACACCACGGTCACGCGGTGACCACGCGGCGGGCATGCGAGTTTACGCGCTCTAGAGTTGGGGCCCTCGCCCACCGTCCAAACTATGAGGCAGCTGCAGTTCAAATTTGACCCGCTTCCAGCTGAATCGGCGGGAATTTGTCTTTTTCACCAGAGGTGGATCAAAACTTTTGACACCCAACCATTTTGTCAATTGTGCATTAAATATGGCCTAGTATTTTATAAAATTGATTCGGTCCAATTTTGCAACAAATATATGGTAGGTCCTTCACAAAAAAAAACTCATTTCAGGCACTCGGAAAATGGAAAATGAATTTTCCGTGCAAAGAAAATGAAAACTTCCTTAGGCAACATTTTTTGCCATTCCAAGATGCACCGTTGTGCACAATATGAGATTATTTGAACAAACTATGCCATGGACGTGGCCATAAGATTGATCATTTGGCTTGAAAGCCATGAATCTTCATGCATGATAGCTCATTTTTTAGAACACTTTTTAAAAATAATTTCCGTATTACAAGTCTATTATTTTTCCTGGAAACTTGGTCATATATAATGACTCAATGCGAAGGTTTTCCAATTTTTTGATTTTTTTTAAATTTTTTATGCCCGTTTCAAAATGCGGTCAAAACGGCGGGCTTGACCGTTCCTAGCTAGTGGTTGAATCTTGGAAAACTTTTGATGTTTCTATGATTAAATAGATACTTATGTACCTAGAAATGATTTTTGGAAAAAAAATAAAGAGCAAACTATGAGGCAGCTGCAGTTCAAATTTGACCCGCTTCCAGCTGAATCGGGGGGAATTTGTCTTTTTCACCAGAGGTGGATCAAAACTTTTGACACCCAACCATTTGGTCAATTGTGCATTAAATATGGCCTAGTATTTTAGAAAAATTATTTGGTCCAATTTTGCAAGAATTATTTGGTAGGTCCTTCACAAAAAACCTCATTTGGGGCACTCGAAAAATGGAAAATGGCTCTTTTGTGCAATGAAAGTGAAAACTCCCTTAGGCAACATTGTTTGGAATTCCAAGATGCACCCCTATGCACAATATGAGATCATTTGAACAAACTATGCCATGAATGTGGCCACAAGATTGATCATTTGGCTTGAAAGCCATGAATCTTCAAGCATGATAGCTCATTTTTTAGAACACTTTTTTAAAATAATTTCAGTATTACAAGTTTATTATTTTTCCTGGAAATTTGATCACATATAATGACACAATGCGAAGGTTTTCCATTTTTTTGATTTTTTTTTATTTTTTATGCCCGTTTCAAAATGCGGTCAAAACGAAGTGGCTTGGACCGTTCCTAGCTAGTGGTTGAATCTTGGAAAACTTTTGATGTTTCTATGATTAAGTAGATACTTATGTACCTAGAAATGATTTTTGGAAAAAATAAAGAGCAAACTATGAGGTAACAAGTAGCGGTTCAAATTTGACCCGCTTCGAAATGAATCCATGGAAATTTGTCTTTTTCACCAGAGGTGGATCAAAACTTTTACACCCAACCATTTGGTAAATTGTGCATTAAATATGGCCTAGTATTTTAGAAAAATGATTTGGTCCAATTTTGCAAGAATTATTTGGTAGGTCCTTCAGAAAAAAACCTCATTTGGGGCACTCGAAAAATGGAAAATGGCTCTTTTGTGCAATGATTGTGAAAACTCCCTTAGGCAACATTGTTTGGAATTCCAATATGCACCCTTGTTCACAATATGAGATCATTTGAACAAACTATGCCATGAATGTGACCATAAGATTGATCATTTGGCTTGAAAGCCATGAATCTTCATGCATGATAGCTCATTTTTTAGAACACTTTTTAAAAAATAATTTCAGACATTACAAGTCTATTATTTTTCTGGAAACTTGGTCACATATGATCACACAATGCGAAGGTTTTCCAATTTTTTGATTTTTTTCATTTTTTTATGCCCGTTTCAAAATGCGGTCAGAACGGAGGGCTTGACCTTCCTAGCTAGTGGTTGAATCTTTGAAAACTTTTGATGTATCTCTAATTAAATAGATACTTATGTACCTAGAAATGAATTCTGGAAAAAAATAAAGAGCAAACTATGAGGCGGCTGCAGTTCAAATTTGACCCGCTTCAAATTTGAATCGGGGGAATTTGTCTTTTTCACCAGAGGTGGATCAAAACTTTTGACACCCAACCATTTGGTCAATTGTGCATTAAATATGGCCTAGTATTTTAGAAAAATTATTTGGTCCAATTTTGCAAGAATTATTTGGTAGGTCCTTGACAAAAAACCTCATTTGGGGCACTCGAAAAATGGAAAATGGCTCTTTTGTGCAATGAAAGTGAAAACTCCCTTAGGCAACATTGTTTGGAATTCCAAGATGCACCCCTGTGCACAATATGAGATCATTTGAACAAACTATGCCATGAATGTGGCAATAAGATTGATCATTTGGCTTGAAAGCCATGAATCTTCACGCATGATAGCTCATTTCTGAGAACACTTTTCTAAAATAATTTCCGTATTACAAGTTTATTATTTTTCCTGGAAACTTGGTCACATATAATGACTCAATGCGAAGGTTTTCCAATTTTTTTGATTTTTTTTTATTTTTTATGCCCGTTTCAAAATGCGGTCAAAACGGCAGGCTTGACCGTTCCTAGCTAGTGGTTGAATCTTGGAAAACTTTTGATGTTTCTCTAATTAAATAGATACTTATGTACCTAGAAATGATTTTTGGAAAAAATAAAGAGCAAACTATGAGGCAGCTGCAGTTCGATTTTGACCCGCTTCCAACTGAACCGGCGGAAATTTGTCTTTTTCACCAGAGGTGGATCAAAACTACAGTAGTACTACTGTAGTTTTTAGAGCAAATTACCAGTACATTAGCCTAGACTAAATGGAAAAATTCCTATCTTAACCATCAAATGGCATCTCTATCTCTATAGGAATTGAGATGCATGTCATCTCACTTCCTATGATTTTCATATTCCTATCCTATGAACGAAAGGAGGCCTCTGTTGGAGTAACTACTGTAGCTAGCAATAATGCTGGTACAGTAGTTTTCTTCAAGAAGCGAAATTCAACGAAGTCATGATGGTTCCTTCGTCCGAGCAACTTCAAAGTGGGAAGTGGGCCTGTGATTTGACGGCTCATTAGTCATTGTTCTTTGTTGTGACGACTGGGTGACTCCTTGGAGTTCTGCGTGCATGGCAAGTGGACCAAGATGGTCGACGTCCCACATGTTGGCTTAACGGAAGTATTCTTTCCGATATCGAGGAGCAAGGAAACCACGTGGGTATAGTATCACTACTGATTGGTTCGCAAAAAAATAGTATCACCGCCGATTTATAATTATTTTTATTTACGATGAATGCTAGCGTTTCAACTCTTACGACGAAGGGTGCCAAACACGACGCGGCTGGATGTCCCACACGCCGAAAGGAGTGGGACATGAACAGCGTGGTAGAGCCCAGCATAAAAAACAGCGTGGTAGAGCGTCTCCACTTCTTCCACTGGTCGGAGACCACACGTAGTAGTACTTAGTGGTATGAACGATACAAAGTGCGACACGGAGAGAAAGACACGTCTAGTTGGAAGGTCTCGGGGCATACACGTAAACAAATATAAAAGTTAATATGTGCCTCCAACTAATATAGTAGTAGTAGAGTACTTAGGCACGCATCCATAACATCACCGTGCATTGCACGTACAACATTTAGTGGTAGTACGTAGTAAGAGACAAATGCCGCCTAAGAGTTGTTGGGGAACGTAGCAGAAATTCAAAATTTTCTATGCATCACCAAGATCAATCTATGGAGTAACTAGCAATGAGAGAGAGGGGAGTGCATCTTCATACCCTTGAAGATCGCGATGCGGAAGCGTTGCAAGAACGCGATCGATGGAGTCATTCACTAAGCGATTCGGATCGGCGCCGAATCGATCTAAGCACCGAACGACGGTGCCTCCGCGTTCAACACACGCAGACAGCTCCGGGGACGTCTCCTCCTTCTTGATCCAGCAAGGGAGAGGAGAAGTCGAGGGAGAGCTCCGTCAAGACGACGGCGTGGTGGTGGAGCTTGCAGTTCTTCCTGACAGTGGCCGCCAAGCACTCACGAGGAGGAGGTGGAGTTGGAGAGGGGAGGGCTGCGCCAGAAGGGGTGAAGCTCCCATGCGCCTCCCCACTATATATAGGGGTGGAGGGGGCTGGTTTCTTGCCCTCCAAGTCCATTGGGGCGTTGGCAAAGGTGGGAGGAAAGAAATCCCATCATTTCCTTCCCCACCGATTGTTATCCCCCTTTTTAGGGATCTTGATCTTATCCCTTCGGGATATGATCTTATTCCTTCTAAGGGCAGATCTTGTGCGCCTTGACCAGGGGTGTGGGGCCTTGCCCCCACTACCCACGTTCATGTGGGTCCCCACATGCAGGTGGGCCCCACTCTGGAACCTTCTAGAACCTTCCCGGTACAATACCGAAAAATCCCGAACATTTTCCGGTGGCCAAAATAGGACTTCCCATATATAAATCTTTACCTCCGGACCATTCCGGAACTCCTCGTGACGTCCGGGATCTCATCCGGACTCAACAACATTCGGTAACTGCACACTAATTCCCATAAAAACTATAAGCGCCACCGAACCTTAAGTGTGTAGACCCTACGGGTTCGGGAATCATGCGCATATGACCGAGACAACTCTCTCTCGCCAATAACCAACAGCGGGATCTGGATACCCATGTTGGCTCCCACATGTTCCACGATGATCTCATCGGATGAACCACGATGTCAAGGATTCAAGCAATCCGTATACAATTCCCTTTGTCAATCAGTGCGTTACTTGCCCGAGATTCGATGGTCGGTATCCCAATACCTCGCTCAATCTCGTTATCGGCAAGTCACTTTACTCGCTCCGTAATGCATGATCCCAAGACTAACTACTTAGTCACATTGAGCTCATTATGATGATGCATTACCGAGTGGGCCCAGAGATACCTCTCCGTCTGCGGAGTGACAAATCCCAGTCTCGATTCGTGCCAACCCAACAGACACTTTCGGAGGTACCTGTAGTGCACCTTTATAGTCACCCAGTTACGTTGTGACGTTTGGTACACCCAAAGCACTCCTACGGTATCCGTGAGTTACACAATATCATGGTCTAAGGAAACGATACTTGACATTAGAAAAGCTTTAGCAAACGAACTACACGATCTTGTGCTATGCTTAGGATTGGGTCTTGTCCATCACATCATTCTCCTAATGATGTGGTCTCGTTATCAATGACATCCAATGTCCATGGTCAGGAAACCATGACCATCTGTTGATGTACGAGCTAGTCAACTAGAGGCTCACTAGGGACATGTTGTGGTCTATTTATTCACACATGTATTGCGGTTTCCGGTCAATACAATTATAGCATGAATAATAGACAGTTATCATGAACAAGGAAATACAATAATAACCATTTTGTTATTGCCTCTAGGGCATATTTCCAACAGTCTCCCACTTGCACTAGAGTCAATAATCTAGTTCACATCACTATGTCATTGTAATGAATCCAACAGCCATTGGGTTTGATCATATCTCGCTTGTGAGAGAGGTTATTAGTCAACGGGTCTGTAACTTTCAGATCCGTGTGTGCTTTACAAATCTCTATGTCATCTCCTAGATGCAGCTACCATGCGTTATTTGGAACTATTCCAAATAACTGCTCTACTATACGAATCTGGTCTACTACTCAGAGTCATCCAGATTAGTGTCAAAGTTTGCATCGGCGTAACCCTTTACGACGAACTCTTTTACCACCTCCATAATCGAGAAAATTCCTTAGTCCACTAGTTACTAAGGATAACCTTGATCGCTGTCCCGTGATCCATTCCTGGATCACACTTGTACCCCTTGATCGACTCATGGCAAGGCACACTTTAGGTGCGGTACACAAAGCATAGCATCTTGTAGAGCCTACGCCTAAAGCATAGGGGACGACCTTCGTCCTTTCTCTCTCTTCTGCCGTGGTCAGATCTTGAGTCTCACTCAATGCTCACACCTTATAACACGGCCAAGAACTCCTTCTTTGCCGATCTATTTTGAACTCCTTCAAAATGTTGTCACGGTGCGTACTCATTTGAAAGTACTATCAAGCGATTTTGATCTATCCTTATAGATCTTGATGCTCAATGTTCAAGTAGCTTAATCCAGGTTTTCCATTGAAAAACACTTTTCAAATAACCCTATATGCTTTCGGAAATTCTACATCATTTTCGATCAACAATATGTCAACAACATATACTCATCGAAATGCTATAGTGCTCCCACTCACTTCTCTCGAAATACAAGTTTCTCATAAACTTTGTATAAACCCAAAATCTTTGATCATCTCATCAAAGCGTATATTCCAACTTCGAGATGCTTACTCCAGTCCTTAGAAGGATTGCTGGAGCTTTGCATACTTGTTAACATCTTTTAGGAAACCTTCTGGTTGTATCACATACAACCTTTCCTGAAGAAAATCATTGAGGAAACAATGTTTTGACATCCTATCTGCAAGATTTCATAAATAATGTAGGAACTGCTAATATAATTTCAACAGACTCTTAGCATCGCTACGAGTGAGAAAGTCTCATCGTAGTCAACTCCTTGAACTTGTCGGAAAACATCTTAGCGACAAGTCGAGCTTTCTTAATGGTGACACTTACCATCATTGTCCATCTTCCCTTTTAAAATCCATCTGTACCCAACAGACTTACGACCATCAAGTAGTTCTTCCAAAGTCTATACTTTGGTTTCATACATGGATCCTCTCTCGGATTTTATGGCCCCGAGGCATTCGTCGGAGTCCGGGCCCACCATCGCTTCTCCATAGCTCGTAGGTTCATTGTTGTCTAGTAACATGACCTTCAAGACAGGATTACCGCACCACTCAAGCAAAGCGATCTGGCGTCCTTGTTGACCTCACGAGGTTTGGTAGTGACTTGATCTCAAGTTTCATGATCACTATCATCAGCTTCCACTTCAACCGGTGTAGGCGCCACAAGAACAACTTCACACCCCTGCTACACACTAGTTGAAGTGATGGTTCAATAACCTCATCAAGTCTCCACCATCCTCCCACTCAATTCTTTCGAGAGAAACTTTTCCTCGATAAAGGACCTGATTCTAGAAAGAATCCCTTTTGCTTCCTGGGATCACGAGACAGGAGGTATACCCAACTATTTTTGGGTGTCCTATGAAGATGCATTTATCCTCTTTGGGTTCGAGCTTATCAGCCTGAAACTTTTTCACATAAGCGTCGCAGCCCCAAACTGTATAAGAAATGACAGCTTAGGTTTCTCTAAACCATAGTTCATACGGTGTCATCTTAATGGAATTGTGTGGTGCCCTATTAAAGTGAATGCAGTTGTGTCTAATGCCTAACCCATAAACGATAGTGTTAATTCGATAAGAGACATCGTGGTATGCACCATATCCAATAGGGTGCAGTTACGATGTTCGGACACACCATCACACTATAGTGTTCGGTAGGTATTAGTTGTGAAACAATTTCCACAATGTCTTAATTGTGTGCCAAACCGTAACTCTGATATTTATCTCTATGATCATATCATAGACACTTTATCCTCTTGTCACGACGATCTTCAACTTTACTCTGAAATTACTTGAACCTTTCAATAATTCAGATTTGTGTTTCATCAAGTAAATATACTAAGAATCTACTCAAATCATCTGTGAAGTAAGAGCATAACGATATTCACTGCGTGCCTTAGCACTCATTGGATGCACACATCAAATGTATTACCTCCAACAAGTTGCTCTCTTGTTCCATCTCACTGAAAACGAGGCCTTTCAGTCATCTTGCCCATGTGGTATGATTTGCATGTCTCAAGTGATTCAAAAACAAGTGAGTCCAAACGATCCATCTGCATGGAGTTTCTTCATGCGTATATGCCAATAGACGTGGTTCGCATGTCTCAATCTTTTCACAAATGAGTGAGTCCAAAGATCCATCAATATGGAGCTTCTTCATGCGTTTTATAACAATATGACTTAAGTGGCAGTGCCACAAGTATGTGGTACTATCATTACTATCTTTTATCTTTTGGCACGAACATGTGTATCACTACGATCGAGATTCAATAAACCATTCATTTTAGGTGCAAGACCGTTGAAGGTATTATTCAAATAAACAGAGTAACCATTATTCTCCTTAAATGAATAACCGTATTGCGATAAACATAATCCAATCATGTTTATGCTCAACGCAAACACCAAATAACAATTATTTAGGTTTAACACCAATCTCGATGGTAGAGGGAGCAGGCGATGCTTGATCACATCAACCTTGGAAACACTTCCACCACACATCGTCATCTCACCTTTAGCTAGTCTCCATTTATTCCGTAGCTCTTTTATTTCGAGTTACTAACACTTAGCAACCGAACCGGTATCTTAATACCCTGGTGCTACTAGGAGTACTAGTAAAGTACACATTTAATATAATGTATATCCAATATATCATCAACCTTGCCAGCCTTCTCATCTACCAAGTATCTAGGGTAGTTCTGCTTCAAAGGACTGCTCCCTCATTACTGAAGCACTTAATCTCGGGTTTGGGTTCAACCTCGGGTTTCTCCACTAGAGCAGCAACTGATTTGTCGTCTCATGAAGTATCCTTCTTGCCCTTGCCCTTCTTGAAACTAGTGGTTTTACTAACCATCAACAATTGATGCTCCTACTCGATTTCTACTTTCGCGGTGTCAAACATCGCGAATTGCTCAAGGATCATCATGTCTATCCCTGATATGTTGTAGTTCATCATGAAGCTCTAATAGCTTGATTAACTCCCACTTGATTCAAGTGATTGTAGTACTCAGACAATCTGAGCACATGCTCAATGATTGAGCTTTTCTCCCTTAGTTTGCAGGTTAAGAAACTTGTCGGAGGTCTCATACCTCTTGACGTGGGCACGAGCCTGAAATCCTAATTTCAGCTCTTGGAACATCTCATATGTTCTGCGACGTTTCAAAAAATGTCTTCTCGCCTCAATTCTAAACCGCTTTAACATTACGCCCGAACTATCACGTAATCATCAAAACGTGTATGTCGGATGTTCGCAACATCCACAAACGACGCTCGAGGTTCCACACACGGCGGTGCATTAAGGACATAAGCCTTACGTGCAGCAATGAGGGCAATCCTCGATATATCGGACCCAATCCGCACAATTGCTACTATCAACTTTCAACTAAAATTTTCTCTAGGAACATATCTTAAACAGTAGAACTAAAGCGCAAGCTACGACATAATTTGCAAAGTCCTTTTGACTATGTTCATGATAATTAAGTTCATCTAATGAACTCCCACTCAGATAGACATCCCTCTAGTCATCTAAGTGATACATGATCCGAGTCAACTAGGCCGTGTCCGATCATCACGTGAGACGGACTAGTCATCATCGGTGAACATCTCCATGTTGACCGTATCTACTATACGACTCATGTTCGACCTTTTGGTCTCTTGTGGTCCGAGGCCATGTCCAGACATGCTAGGCTCGTCAAGTCAACCTAAGTGTTTTGCGTGTGTAAATCTGGCTTACACCCGTTGTATGTGAACGTTAGAATCTATCACACCCGATCATCACATGGTGCTTCAAACAACGAACTTTCGCATAGCGGTGCACAGTTAGGGGAACACTTTCTTGAAATTTTAGTGAGGGATCATCTTATTTATGCTACCGTCGTTCTAAGCAAATAAGATGTAGACATGACAAACATCACATGCAAATCATAAAGTGACATGATATGGCCAATATCATCTTGCGCCTTTGATCTCCATCTTGAGGCACGGCATGATCACCTTCTTCACCGGCATGACACCATGATCTCCATCATCATGATCTCCATCATCGTGTCTTCATGAAGTTGTCTCGCCAACTATTACTTCTACTATTATGGCTAACGATTTAGCAATAAAGTAAAGTAATTACATGGCGTTATTCAATGACACGCAGGTCATACAATAAATTAGGACAACTCCTATGGCTCCTGTCGGTTGTCATACTCATAGACATGCAAGTCGTGATTCCTATTACAAGAACATGATCAATCTCATACATCACATATATCATTCATCACATTCTTTTGGCGATATCACATCACATAGCATACCCTGCAAAAACAAGTTAGACGTCCTCTAATTGTTGTTGCATGTTTTACGTGGCTGCTATGGGTTTCTAGCAAGAACGTTTCTTACCTACATAAAAGCCACAACGGTGATATGTCAATTGCTATTTACCCTTCATAAGGACCCTTTTCATCGAATCCGATCCGACTAAAGTGGGAGAGATCGGCACCCGCTAGCCACCTTTATGCAACAAGTGCATGTCAGTCGGTGGAACCTGTCTCACGTAAGCGTACGTGTAAGGTCGGACCGGGCCGCTTCATCCCACGATGCCGCCGAATCAAGATAGGACTAGTAACAGTAAGCAAATTGAACAAACCAACGCCCACGACTACTTGTGTTCTACTCGTGCATAGAATCTACGCAATAGACCTAGCTCATGATGCCACTGTTGGGGAACGTAGCAGAAATTCAAAATTTTATACCCATCACCAAGATCAATCTATGGAGTAACTAGCAACGAGAGAGGGGAGTGCATCTTCATACCCTTGAAGATCGTGAATGCGAAGCGTTGCAAGAACGTGGTCGGTGGAGTCGTTCACTAAGCGATTCAGATCGCGGCCGAATCCGATCTAAGCATCGAACGACGGTGCCTCCGCGTTCAACACACGTACAGCCCGGGGACGTCTCCTTCTTGATCCATCAAAGGGAGAGGATAAGTTGAGGGAGAGCTCCATGTAGGATCTTGAGAAGAGGTGTCTAGAGGGGGGGTGATTAGACACTAAGTACCAAAGTTGCAGTTTTAAATTTCTTTTAGGTTTAAGTGGAGTTTAGGCACAAATTTAACATTCTCAATACATAACAAGCAAGCATGCAAAGAGTATATAGGCAGCGGAAAATAAAGCATGCAACTTGCAAGAATGTAAAGGGAAGGGTTTGGAAGATTCAAACGCAATTGAAGACACGGATGTTTTTGTCGTGGTTCCGATAAGTGGTGCTATCGTACATCCACGTTGATGGAGATTTCAACCCACGTAGGGTAGCAGTTCTTGCGAGTCCACGGAGTGCTCCACCCACGAAGGGTCCACGAAGAAGCAACCTTGTCTATCCCACCATGGTCATCGCCCACGAAGGACTAGCCTCACTAGCGGTAGATCTTCACGAAGTAGGCGATCTCCTTGCCCTTACAAACTCCTTGGTTCAACTCCACAAACTTGCTCTGAGGCTCCCAAGTGACACCTAGCCAATCTAGGAGACACCACTCTCCAAGAAGTAACAAATGGTGTGTTGATGATGAACTCCTTGCCCTTGTGCTTCAAATGATAGTCTCCCCAACACTCAACTCTCTCTCATAGGATTTGGATCTGGTGGAAAGAAGATTTGAATGGAAAGCAACTTGGGAAGGCTAGAGATCAAGATTCATATGGTTGGAATGGAATATCTTGGCCTCAACACATGAGTAGGTAGTTCTCTCTCATAAATAGGATGCTGGAAGTGTAGGCTTGTTCTGATGGCTCTCTCCACGAATGAAGAGGAGGTGGAGGAGTATATATAGCCTCCACACAAAATCTAACCGTTACACACAATTTACCAAACTCGGTGGGACCGAATCATCAAACTCGGTCGAACCGATTTAGTAAACCTAGTGACCGTTAGGATTTTCGGTGGGACTGACATGCATCTCGGTAGGACCAATATGGTTAGGGTTAGGGCATAACGTAATCTCAGTAAGACCGATGACACAAACTCGGTGAGACCGAATTTTGTAATTAGCTAACCAGAGAGTTGGTCAAGAAAACTCGCTGAGACCGATTACTCAAACTCGGTCGAACCGATTTTAGTAATAAGCTAGAAAGTTTGCATTGTAATCTCGGTAGTACCGATTACACAAACTCGGTGAGACCGATTTTCGTAATGGACATACACAGAGAGATTACAATCCCATCTCGGTGAGACCGAGATCCCTATCGGTGAAACCGATTTGCCTAGGGTTTGTGGCAGTGGCTATGACATCTAAACTCGGTGGCGCGGATAGAAAGAATCGGTAGGGCGAGTTTGACTTTAGGTTTAGGTCATATGTGGATGTGAGAAAGTAGTCGAGGGTTTTGGAGCATATCACTAAGCACATGAAGCAAGAGGCTCATTAAGCAACACCTCATCCCTCCTTGATAGTATTGGATTTTCCTATAGACTCAATGTGATCTTGGGTCACTAAAATGTAAAATGAAGAGTCTTGAGCTTGAAGCTTGAGCCAATCCTTTGTCCTTAGCATCTTGAAGGAGTTCCCACATCCTTTAGTCCATGCCACTCCATTGTTGAACTTATCTGAAACATACTAGATAAAGGTGTTAGTCCAACAAGAGATATGTTGACATTAATTACCAAAACCACCTAGGGAGCACTTGTGCTTTCACTCCGTCAGCACGACGGCGTGGTGGTGGAGCTTGCAGTTCTCCGGCAGGGCTTCGCCAAGCACTACTGAGGAGGAGGTGGAGTTGGAGAGGGGGAGGGCTGCGCCAGGGAAGGGGGTGAAGCTCCCATGCGCCTCCCCACTATATATAGGGGTGGAGGGGGCTGGTTTCTTGCCCTCCAAGTCCAATGGGGCGTTGGCAACGGTGGGAGGAAAGAAATCCCATCATTTCCTTCCCCACCGATTGTTATCCCCCTTTTTCAGGGATCTTGATCTTATCCCTTCGGGATATGATCTTATTCCTTCTAAGGGAGATCTTGGTGCGCCTTGACCAGGGGTGTGGGGCCTTGCCCCCACTACCCACGTTCATGTGGGTCCCCCCATGCAGGTGGGCCCCACTCCGGAACCTTCTAGAACCTTCCGGTACAATACCGAAAAATCCCGAACATTTTCTCGGTGGCCAAAATAGGACTTCCCATATATAAATCTTTACCTCCGGACCATTTCGGAACTCCTCGTGACGCCCGTGATCTCATCCGGACTACGAACAACATTCGCAATCGCACACTAATTCCCATAACAACTCTAGCGCCACCGAACCTTAAGTGTGTGTAGAGCCTACGGGTTCGGGAATCATGCGAGACATGATCGAGACAACTCTTCGGCCAATAACCAACAGCGGGATCTGGATACCCATGTTGGCTCCCACATGTTCCACGATGATCTCATCGGATGAACCACGATGTCAAGGATTCAAGCAATCCCGTGTACAATTCCCTTTGTCAATCGGTACGTTACTTGCCCGAGATTCGATCGTCGGTATCCCGATACCTCGTTCAATCTCGTTACCGGCAAGTCCATTTACTCATTCTGTAATGCATGATCCCATGACTAACTACTTAGTCACATTGAGCTCATTATGATGATGCATTACCGAGTGGGCCCAAAGATACCTCTCCGTCACACGGAGTGACAAATCCCGCCTCGATTCGCGTGCCAACCCAACAGACACTTTCGGAGGTACCGTAGGTGCACCTTTATAGTCACCCGATTGCCACGTTGTGGACGCTTTGGTACACCCAAAGCACTCCTATGGTATCCGGGAGTTACACAATCTCATGGTCTAAGGAAATGATACTTGACATTAGAAAAGCTTTAGCAAACGAACTACACGATCTTGTGCTATGCTTAGGATTGGGTCTTGTCCGTCACATCATTCTCCTAATGATGTGGTCCCGTTATCAATGACATCCAATGTCCATCGTCAGGAAACCATGACCATCTCTTGATCAATGAGCTAGTCAACTAGAGGCTCACTAGGGACATGTTGTGGTCTATGTATTCACACATGTATTGCGGTTTCCGGTCAATACAATTATAGCATGAATAATAGACAATTATCATGAACAAGGAAATACAATAATAACCATTTTATTATTGCCTCTAGGGCATATTTCCAACAAGAGTTCCCTTCTCGACCTACTTTTGGGTGTTTGGTAGAGTGTATGGAGGGTGCATGAGTCCACACTAGTTTAGCACAAATACACTAGAAGCATGTATGAAGAGAGCATGCATGAAGAGGGGTGTTAAGTTGAGCACGCATGAAGATGGAACAACTATGCTGAGTCGAAACGCAACCAAACACACCCTATATGCCACGCATGTTCATACCATTTGTGCCTTTCTACTTCACTTACTGCGCTACATTACTCGGGTTAAAGTTCGTCCACTCCTCGGGTACATGTCCGTCTCGTAGTTCCAGTCCCACGCTTTTCTTCATATAGATGGAACGATCCTTGCATAACACGTGCACCTTCATGTCTCTCGTGTTGGCAAAAGGATGAACAAAGCTCACGTAAAGAAAATATAGTGGAAGAACATAGATTCTGGACGACCGAGAAGGAGCAAGGAACCTCGTGGTGGAGCGTCTGCACTCATAATATTTAATATTATTCAGCGATATAAATTTAACCAATCATCTCCACAATGGACTAGAAGAGTACGAAACACGGCAGCCCAAAGGTAGTTACATCATACTAGTACATGGCTAACCCACGCTATCACCATATTTCTTGGCTTCCGTAAACACCTATCTCTAGTAATCCAAAGAGCTGTATTGCTTCTCCCTCCTCGTCTCTATCAAAGTGCGGCGGGTTGGCGTTTCTGCCGTCTATTGAGGTCGGTTAACTATCACATGTTAGCGACATGCCAAGAGCATTCTAAAAAAAATTCCTTTCACGTTCCGTTTTCAAAAAGAAAAAAATCCTTTCACGCATTTAATTTGCTGTATGCTTTGAGCAACTTGCATGTCCTATCTTGCTCTGTTTGATACTCTAACTTAGCTAGAGGTTAGAGTAACTCATGACTAACCCTGAACTAACTGTAGCCAAAGAGGTGTTTGGGTGACAGGGTTAGATTGACAATAAATGCACTTCATGGAGAGAGAAAAGTGATTTCTCAGTGGTCCCAATGAGAACTATCTCAAGGGATAGTTTTTTTTTGGTGGGTTCGGTGCAACTTACTCCAATTTAAACCCTCATGCTTGGATACTTTAGGGCTATTTGAGCCCAAACTAGCTCAAACTAACTCTAACCCATGGATCCAAACAGGGCCTATGGCCAGTCTCGACGCTGAGCGCTTTGCCCCGGGAAGCGGGCGCTCTCTCGGCCGTTGCGCCACTTCAAAGCCGGGCGCCGATGAGAGGTCGCCTCCGCTCTGGCGGGCATTAATGCGACCTTGGCGCTCGTATGGCGTCTTGACCGTTTCACGTGGGAAGCGCGAATGCAAGGGAGTATAGGTTTTGAACCGTTTGGTGTAGTACTTGGTAGTTTGCAAAACTACTAAATTATTGCACTCGGTTTCCTAAGAAATTGTGGTAAAAACATTACTCCACAGCCCGCTTCCTTCTCCTTCCTCTTCCACCACCCGCGGCACGTCTGAGGAAGCGACAGTCAACCCTTATATAGGAGTGCTAGCACAAAAAGATGCATGCATGACCACTAAAATTTCCATATTAAAGCGCCGCTCAAGGGAGTATGGCGTATGTTGTTACCTTCGGCCGGCCCATGGCTACCGGGCGACGGCGACCAGAGAAGAGGCGGCGGGAAGGGGATGAATGCAGCTACTATTTGGGTTCGCCTTCCAGCTTAAATAAATGCGCAGCATCATGTGTACCCGCGGGTGCACAAATTGTAACATACTCGTGTCTGCTTAAGTGGGCATCACGTAACTGGTGTGTGTGTGTGAAAGAGAGAGATTCTGAGAGACAGAGTGCTTGTGTGCGACTCTACTCTTCGGACATGTACTCAAACTTTTGCATCGGGATATAAGTATAATGGTATTTACTTTAGCTAGTAATTTACGTGGCCATGTTAACGTGGTTGTGTCAAAAAAAATGTCACTTCCTCGCCGTGATTTGCGTTATATAATTACAAGCAAGATTCTCGCATTGCATGGAACATCAATATGCATTTTTTTACAAAACACCTATTGTGATTGACCCATGCAGGAGTAATCCCATGTGTAAAAACTAATGATATCTCGAGAATTTGTTAGGAAAACTGGTATCTCGAGAATGTCATCGAAAAAATGAAAGATGAGAGATAAGGCGAGGAGGAGTGGAGCATGGTGGTGACTGGTGGTCGGAATGGGCGGAGGCATGGGGATGGGCGGCAAGCGGCAAAGGGCCACCATGCATGCTAGATTGTTCAGAGACTTATTCCTTTTTAAATTGCTGAGCAATGAGGTTGCGGGAGATAATGATGTGGAGAGAGGTGCGCGTATCTTTAGTAAAATACTCATAGTTTGCTTTCTATCCGACAGATATAGATAATAAGGATCGAATTACAAGATGGCTGGCACACCATCATCGCCAACTCGTTTTTTATAAGGGTACAGATGATAAGTTTGCTGACTACTAAAGTAAAGTGGAATTTGTCCATGTTATGCAAGTAAATAAAGGTGATTGTTTATCATACGGGTAAGGTTGGATGAAGGGTGGTAGGAACAAATGCTCCGCCTAGAGCATGTGTGTGTGAGATGGAGTCTTAGTGTGTGTGTGTGGGGTGTGTGTGTGTGTGAGAGAGAGAGAGAGAGAGGAGAGAGAGAGATGGAGCCTTAGTTTGTGTGTGTGTGAGAGAGAGAGAGAGAGATGGAGTCTAAGTGTGTGTGGGGGGCGGTGCGTGCGTGCGTGTGTGTTTGTCTGTGTGTGAGAGAGAGAGAGAGATGGAGTCTTAGTGTGTGTGGGGGGTGCGTGCGTGCGTGCGTGTGTCTGTGTGTGTCTGTCTGTGTGTGTGTGTGTGTGTGTGTGTGTGTGTGTGTGTGTGTCGCGGGGTCCTCTGTGGCGGATGTAATTTAAGTGTGCATGGCTTCATCATAGAGAGGTGATGTGTATGGTAGAGGCCACCAACGATAGGGTGCGAAAGAGAAAATGTCTGTAGAGAGGGAAGAGAAGGTGCGTGCGCGTGAGAGGAGTCGACATCGAGAGAACGTGTTTGTTCGAGAGACACTGAGGAAGACTACTATATATCGATGGTGCATATGTAGGCGGGAATTAAACAAAGGGATGGTCTTATTGGTTTACGGGATATAGGGGAAGAGTGAGAGGCGCTGGGGGTAGCTAGAATTAGAGTGTTAAGTGTGAGTGTGTGTTTTAGCCATGCAGGCGGAAGTTATGTGCACAAAAGAGGAGAACGATTCGATGTGGCGTTAGGATTGACGGTAATTAACTACGTATGGAGACATAGAGACCTTGAACGTGCATGTGTGAGAGGTGTACATGTATACGTGGGATGTGTGTGTGTGCGCGCGCGCATGATCGAGATAAAAGAAAGAAGACATAAGTCATAAGATCAACGACATGGGAGAGACGGATCGGTATGACAATATGCATGCATGTGAGAATGCAGGAAGAAGGCTCGACAATTGAGCATGTGTTTTGTCTTTGAGAGATAGTGGCGTGGGCTGGAGCATGCATCTATGGCGTAGCAGAGGTGAGGCGCAACGATTGTGCAAAGAGATCAACCTATAAATGCATATGTATGGAGAGACATATATAGTGTGGGTGACAGGAAGCAAGACTCCGTGTGAGAAAGAAATGTTGACGGAGAAACTACTGAGATAGATACTGAGAGATGGAGATGCTAGCTAGAGAGACATCCGCTAGTTTGGGTGTTGGAGATGACCGTCGGGTGGTTCAAAGGGTGAAGTTATATATGTGTGTGAGAGGGCACTTGACTGCATGTAGAGAGAAACATATGTAGTGTGCGTGATAGGAATCAAGAGTGAGGGCGAGAAAGAAGGTTGATGGAGAAAGCGGATAAATAGAAAGATAAAGATGCTAGCTGGTGTGCAAGTTAGAGATAGGAGTCGAGTGGATCGGAAGGCTGGGTTATGTGTGTGGGTGTGAGAGAGATAGAGAGAGGGTGCATGTGAGTCACATACAAACAGATATCGGAGAGAAATGAGATCCAGAGAGGCGGAGTTTTGTGTCTGTGAGAGAGAAAGATATTTCACAAGCGAGTGGATAGCTAGAGAGACATATGAGGGAACACAAGATATCTCTAGGGAGAGAGGTGTGTGTGGCGACATACAAGAGAACAATGGAGAAATATGAGACCACAGGAAACAGAGTTTGTGTTTGTGTGTGAGAAAGAGATATTGAAGAGGAAGAGTCGAGGGTTCTCATATCTAAGGAGCGAAAGACATCTACTGTATGAGGGTGTGCGAGTGGCACACATGGGAATAGTAGAGAGAAATGAGACCCCGGGAGACAAAGTTTTGTGTCTATGTGAGAGAAAGAGATTCCACATGGAGAATCATAGTTCGAGACACATAGCAGGGAGCGAGATATACTTAGAGAGAGATAGAGTGATGAAGGTCGAGGGAAAGAGTACCGTCAGTGTGTTACGAAGATAAAAGATCATTGTCGACATACAGGTAGCACGAGAGATACCTGAGAGACGATGAATGCGTATAGGTCCAGAGAGATAGTCCTATATAAGCATGAGTGATAGCTATATGAGACGAATATCTGGATTAAAGGGGATTCAGATATTTAAACTGGAGATCACAACATCGATAATATCATAACGCAAAATTGGTGTATCAAACATGCATATTCATTTGAATTTGGGCACACGTGTAATGTTATATAGTTTATCAATATTGGTGATCCATAGATTCTTGATTACAAACAATGCATGGTTTATATGCAATTAATGTCTAAACGGGATTACACTATATGTTGCGTGTGAAACACATTATACATGTTTGAGAAGTTAAAAAACCCCGCATGAAACACACATTAATTGGAGACAGTTAGCGAGGAATGCATACATTGGATTTCAACATAAAGTGGTATCAAATATTTGAAAATCCAAATTGATGGATACAACCTTATGAATCTAAGATCATGCCATTTGTAAACCATATTTATGTATAAATGGTGTTGTGCTTTTGAAAGTATATATAAAAAATGATGTATATAGAATGTAATTCCAATTGAAAATGGATCCTGCCCGAAAAAAATATCTACTCTTATAAAAAAACCGAGTTGGTGATGCTGGTGTGCCTGCCATCCTGCAATATGGACCGTCAGATATAGAAAGCAAACTATGACAATTTTGCTAAAATATACCAGCACCCCTCTCCACATTTGCAGATAAGGACTTCCCTCGTTCATCTTCGTCTCCCACAAGATAAACAACTCGTATAAATGCATCTTGATGTTCCATGCAACGCATGGGCCTCTTGCTAGTAGAATACAAACGGGATTCGAATTGAGTTGGCACAGTAAACGTGCACTCTGCAAAATTTGAACGAAGCGGGGAAAGTCGCAGTAACCGCCCGAAACCAAAATCTGCGAGATGGAAATCACTACTGCCTATCCCTGCCGCGCAAAGCCTATCTGCTGGATTTCTATAGGTTTCGATAGGGGTAGGTTTGTAATTTCACCCAAACGTGACGTAACCACCTCTCACCCGGATTCATACACGGTGGGCGCCAAAACACAGTGTGTCCTCGGCCGAAATCGACTCCCTCCCCGATTCATATTCATACACGGTGGGTGCCAAAAACAAACTCTCGTCGGCAAATATTCGGTGTATGCGAGATTACCGTCCTATCCCCAACCGACTAATGTTGTTGTGATGTAGTAGAAATTTGAAACAGGGGCTAAGTTTATAAATTTCCTCGCATTTGAGACAAGCGCGCCCTGAATACATGGTTCCCCCCTTCCTCTCTACCTCCCTTTTCCCCATTCGTACTCCGTGGGCGCCAAAACACCCTCTCCACCCCACCCTCCTGTTGGAAATATGCCCTAGAGGCAATAATAAAAGGGTTATTATTATATTTCCTTGTTCATGATAAAGGTCTTTTATTCATGCTATAATTGTATTATCCGGAAATCGTAATACACGTGTGAATACATAGACCACAATATGTCCCTAGTGAGCCTCTAGTTGACTAGCTCGTTGGTCAACAGATAGTCACGGTTTCACGACTATGGACATTGGATGTCATTGATAACGGGATCACATCATTAGGAGAATGATGTGATGGACAAGACCCAATCCTAAGCATAGCACAAGATCGTGTAGTTCGTTTTGCTAGAGCTTTTCCAATGTCAAGTATCTCTTCCTTAGACCATGAGATCGTGTAACTCACGGATACCGTAGGAGTGCTTTGGGTGTATCAAACGTCACAACGTAACTGGGTGACTATAAAGGTGCACTACAGGTATCTCCGAAAGTGTCTGTTGGGTTGACACGGATCGAGATGTATTTGTCACTCCGTGTTACGGAGAGGTATCACTTGGGCCCACTCGGTAGTGCATCATCATAATGAGCTCAAAGTGACCAAGTGTGCAGTCACGGATCATGCATTACGGTACAAGTAAAGTGACTTGCGGTGGCGAGACTGAACGAGGTATTGGGATACCGACGATCGAGTCTCGGCAAGTAACATCCCGCCTAACAAAGGGAATAGTATACGGGGTTGCTTGAATCCTTGACATCGTGGTTCATCCGATGACATCATCGAGGAGCATGGGAGCCAACATGGGTATCCAGATCCCGCTGTTGGTTATTGACGTGAGCCGTCTCGATCATGTCTGCATGTCTCCCGAACCCGTAGGGTCTACACACTTAAGGTTCGGTGACGCTAGGGTTATTAGGAAGACTTGTATGTGATTACCGAATGTTGTTCGGAGTCCCGGATGAGATCCAGGATGTCACGAGGAGTTCCGGAATGGTCCGGAGGTAAAAAATTATATATAGGAAGTATTGTTTCGGCCATCGGGAAAGTTTCTGGTCACCCGGTATTGTCTGGGACCACGGAAGGGTCCCGGGGTCCACCGGTGGGGCCAACCATCCGGAGGGCCCTGGGCTGAAGTGAGGAGGAACCAGCCCATAGTGGGCTGGTGCGCCTTGGCCCACCCCGCGCCTAGGGTTGAAACCCTAGGGTGGGGCGCCCACTGCCTTGGGGGCACTCCACCCCCCTTGGCCGCCGCCCCTTGGGAGATGGGATCTCCAAGGGCCGGCGCCCCCCCTGGGGGCCTATATAAAGGGAGGGGGGAGGGGGCAGCTGCAACCCAGGCCAAGGCGCAGCCCCTCCCCACCCCAACACCTCTCCTCCTCCGTACGTGCTTGGCGAAGCCCTGTCGGAGTACTACTGCACCAACAACACCACGCCGTCGTGCTGCCGTTGGAGCTGTCTTCTTCAACCTCTCCTTCCTCCTTGCTGGATCAAGACGGAGGAGACGTCGTCTGTACCGTACGTGTGTTGAACGCGGAGGTTACATCTGCTCAGCACTTGGTCATCGGTGATCCGAATCACGGCGAGTACGACTCCATCATCACCATCCCCTTGAACGCTTCCGCACTCGATCTACAAGTGGTATGTAGATGCAAACTCACTACCTTGACTCTTTGCTTAGATGAACTCATAGATGGATCTTGGTGAAACCGTAGGAAAATTTTTAATTTTCGCAACGCGTTCCCCAACAGTGGCATCATGAGCTAGGTCTATGCGTAGTTCTCTATTGCACGAGTAGAAAACAATTTTGTTGTGGGCGTAGATCTTGTCAACTTGCTTGCCGTTACTAGTCTTGTCTTGCTTCAGCGGTATTGTGGGATGAAGCGGCCCGGACCAACCTTACACGTACGCTGACGTGAGACCGGTTCCACCAACTAACATGCACTAGTTGCATAAGGTGGCTGGCGGGTGTCTGTCTCTCCCACTTTAGTTGGAGCGGATTCGATGAAAAGGGTCCTTATGAAGGGTAAATAGAAGTTTACAAAATCACGTTGTGGTTATTCAGAGGTAAGAAAACGTTCTTGCTAGAACCCAATTGCAGCCACGTAAAAGATGCAACAACAATTAGAGGACGTCTAACTTGTTTTTGCAGCAATTATCATGTGATGTGATATGGCCAAGTTGTGATGAATGATGAATGACATATTGTGATGTATGAGATCATATTCTTGTAATAGGAATCACGACTTGCATGTCGATGAGTATGACAACCGGCAGGAGCCATAGGAGTTGTATTTATTTTTGTATGACCTGCGAGTCATTGAAGAACGCCATGTAAATTACTTTACTTTATTGCTAAACGCGTTAGCCATAGAAGTAGAAGTAGTCGTTGGCGTGACAACTTCATGAAGACACAATGATGGAAATCATGATGATGGAGATCATGGTGTCATGCCGGTGACAAGATGATCATGGAGCCCCGAAGATGGAGATCAATGGAGCTATATGATATTGGCCATATCATGTCACTACTATATAATTGCATGTGATGTTTATTATGTTTATGCATCTTGTTTACTTAGAACGACGGTAGTAAATAAGATGATCCCTTACAACAATTTCAAGAAGTGTTCTCCCTAACTGCACCGTTGCTAAAGTTCGTCGCTTCAAGCACCACGTGATGATCGGGTGTGATAGATCCTTACGCTCACATACAACGGGTGTAAGACAGTTTTACACATGCAAAACACTTAGGGTTAACTTGAGCGAGCCTAGCATGTACGGACATGGCCTCTAACACGGAGACTGATAGGTCGAACACGAGTCGTATGGAAGATACGATCAACATGAGAATGTTCACCGACGATGACTAGTCCGTCTCACGTGATGATCGGACACGGCCTAGTCGACTCGGATCGTGTAACACTTTGATGACTAGAGGGATGTCTAATCTGAGTGGGAGTTCATTAAATAATTTGATTAGATGAACTTTATTATCATGAACAATAGTCTAAAACCTTTGCAAAATGTCTTGTAGATCAAATGGCCAACGCTAATGTCACCATGAACTTCAACGCTGTTCCTAGAGAAAACCAAGCTGAAAGATGATGGCAGCAACTATTGGACTGGGTCCTAACCCGAGGATCATCCTCATAGCTGCCAAGAAACAATATGTCCTAGAAGCACCGCTGGGTTAAGCACCCATCCCTGAGAACCAAGACGTTATGAACGCTTGGCAGTCTCGTGCTGATGATTACTCCCTCGTTCAATGCGGCATGCTTTACAGCTTAGAACCGGGCTCCAAAAGCGCTTTTGAGCAACACGGAGTATATGAGATGTTCGAGGAGCTGAAACTAGTTTTCCAAGCTCAAGCCCGGGTCGAGAGATATGAAGTCTCCGACAAGTTGTATAGTTGTAAGATGGAGGAAAACAGTTCACATTGAGCACATACTCTAAATGTCTGGGTTGCACAACCGTTTCGTCCCAGTGGACATAAACCTCCGGACAAGGCGGTCATTGACAGAATCCTTGATCGCTCCCACCAAGCTACAAGAGCTTTGTGATGAACTACAATATGCGGGGATGGTGAAGACCATTCTAAGTATTCTCAATGCTGAAGTCAGCAGAGGTTGAAATCAAGAAAGAACATCAAGTGTTGATGGTCAATAAAACCACTAAGTTCAAGAAGGGCAAGGGCAAGAAGAACTTCAAGAAGGACGGCAAGGAGGTTGCCGCTACCGTAAGCAAGTTGCCGGAAGAAGTCAAAGAATGGACCCAAACCTGAGACAGAGTGCTTTTATTGGCGAAGGGAAGGGCCCTTTGGAAGCGGAACTGCCCCAAATACTTAGCGGACAAGAAGGCCGGCAACACTAAAGGTATATTTGATATACATGTAATTGATGTGTACCTTACCAGTACTCGTAGTAACTCCCCGGTATTTGATACGGTCTGCCGTTGCTCATATATGTAACTCATAGCGGGAGCTGCAGAATCAAGCGGAGGCTGGCGAAGGGCGAGGTGACGATGCGGCGTCGGGAATGGTTCTGTGGTCGATGTGATCGCCATTCGGCACGCTACCTCTACATTTACCTACGGGATTAGTTTTAAACCTCAATAATTGTTATTTGGTGCCAAGTTTGAGCATGAACATTGTATCGTGATCTCGCCTAATGCGAGATGGCTACTCATTTAAATCCGAGAATAATGGTTGTTCTATTTATATGAGAGATATGTTTTATGGTCATGCCCCTATGGTCAATGGTTTATTCCTAATGAATCTCGAGCGTAATGTTACACATATTCATAGCGTGAATACCAAAAGATGTAAAGTTGATAATGATAGTCCCACATACTTGTGGTAATCGCCGCCTTGGTCACATTGGTGTCAAGCGCATGAAGAAGCTCCATTCGATGGACTTTTAGAGTCTCTAGATTATGAATCATTTGACACATGCGAACCATGCCTTATGGGCAAAATGACCAAGACTCCGTTCTCGGAACAATGGAGCGAGCAACCAACTTATTGGAAATCATACATACCGATGTGTGCGGTCCAATGAGCGTTGAGGTCATGGAGGATATCGTTATGTTCTCACTCACACTGATGACTTGAGTAGATATGGGTATGTTTACTTGATGAAACACAAGTCTGAGACCTTTGAAAAGTTCAAGGAATTTCAGAATGAGGTAGAGAATCAACGTGACCGAAAAATAAAGTTCTTACGATCGATCGTGGAGGAGAATATTTAAGTCACGAATTTGGTACACACTTGAGGAAATGTGGAATCGTTTCACAACTCACGCCGCTGGAACACCTCAAGCGTAACGGTGTGTCCGAACGTCGTAATCGCACTCTATTGGATATGGTGCGATCTATGATTTCTCTTCTGATTTACCGCTATCATTTTGGGGATACGCTCTAGAGACAGCTACATTCACTTTAAATAGGGCACCGTCTAAATCCGTTGAGGCGAGACACCGTATGAATTATGGTTTGGGAAGAAACCTAAGCTGTCGTTTCCAAAAGTTTGGGGATGCGATGCTTATGTCAAGAAACTTCAACCTGAAAAGCTCGAACCCAAGTCGGAAAAATGCGTCTTCATAGGATACCCTAAGGAAACCATTGGGTATACCTTCTACTTAAGATCCGAGGGCAAGATCTTTGTTGCCAAGAACGGATCCTTTCTAGAAAAGAGTTTCTCTCGAAAGGAGTAAGTGGGAGGAAAGTAGAACTTCGATGAAGTGCTACCTCTTGAACTGGAAAGTAGTGCAGCTCGGAAAATGTTCCCGTGGTGCCTACACCAATTGGAGAGGAAATTAATGATGATGATCAAGGTACTTCGGATCAAGTTGCTACTAAACTTCAGAGGGTCCACTAGGACACGCTCCGCACTGTGAGTGGTACGGCAACCTGTCTTGGAAATCATGTTGTTAGACAATGGTGAACCTTGAACTATGAAGAAGCGATGGCGGGCCCAGATTCCAACAAATGGCTCAAGCCATGCAATCCGAGATAGGATCCATGTATGAAAACAAAGTATGGACTTTGGACGGACTTGCCCGATGATCGGCGTAGCGATAGAAAACAAATGGATCTTTAAGAAGAAGACGGACACGGATGGTAATTTCACCATCTATAAAGCTCGACTTGTCGCTAAGGGTTATCGGCAAGTTCAAGGAATTGACTACGATGAGACTTTCTCTCCCGTAGCGAAGCTTAAGTCCGTCCGAATCATGTTAGCAATTGCCGCATACTATGATTATGAGATATGGCAGATGGACGTCAAAACAGCTTTCCTTAACGGTTATCTTAAGGAAGAGCTGTATATGATGCAGCCGGAAGGTTTTGTCGATCCTAAGAATGCTAACAAAGTATGCAAGCTCCAGTGATCCATTTATGGGCTGGTGCAAGCATCTCGGAGTTGGAACATTCGCTTTGATGAGATGATCAAAGCGTTTGGGTTTATGCAGACTTATGGAGAAGCCTGCGTTTACAAGAAAGTGAGTGGGAGCTCTGTAGCATTTCTCATATTATATGTAGATGACATACTTTTGATGGGAAATGATATAGAACTCTTGGGCAGCATTAAGCCCTACTTGAATAAAAGTATTTCAATGAAGGACCTTGGAGAAGCTGCTTATATATTAGGCATCAAGATCTATAGAGATAGATCGAGACGCCTCATAGGTCTTTCACAAAGCACATACCTTGATAAGATTTTGAAGAAGTTCAAAATGGATCAGTCCAAGAAAGGGTTCTTGCCATCTTTGCAAGGTGTGAGATTGAGCTCAGCTCAATGCCCGACCACGGCAAAAGATAAAGAAGAGATGAGCGTCCATCCCCTATGCCTCAAATGCATAGGATCTATTATGTATGCCATCTTGTGTACCGGACCTGATGTAAACCTTGCCGTAAGTTTGGTAGGAAGGTACCAAAGTAATCCCGCAAGGAACACCGGACAGCGATCAAGAATATCCTAAAGTACACGAAAAGGACGAAGGACATGTTTCTCGTTTATGGAGGTGACGAAGAGCTCGTCAGAAGGGTAACGTCAACGCTAGCTTCGACACAGCATCTGGATGACTCTAAGTCACAAACCGGATACGATGTATATGTTGAATGGTGGAGCGATGAAGATGCAGCTACAAGCGAGGCGTCGTGGCGGGATCTACATGTGAAGCGGAGTACATGGCAGCCTGGGAGGCTGACACATGAAGCAATTTGGGTGAAGGAGTTCATCACCGACCTAGGAGTCATACCCAATGCGTCGGGGCCGATCAAACTCTTCTCGTGACAACACCGGAGCTATTGCACTTGCCAAGGAGCCCAGGTTTCACAAGAAGACTAGGCACATCAAGCGTCGCTTCAACTCCATCCGTGAAAATGTTCAAGATGGAGACATAGAAATTTGTAAAGTGCATACGGATCTGAATGTCGCAGATCCGCTGACTAAACCTCTTCCATGCGGCAAAACATGATCAACCAGAACTCTATGGGTGTTCGATTCATCACAATGTAACTAGATTATTGACTCTAGTGCAAGTGGGAGACTGTTGGAAATATGCCCTAGAGGCAATAATAAAAGGGTTATTATTATATTTCCTTGTTCATGATAATTGTCTTTTATTCATGCTATAATTGTATTATCCGAAATCATAATACACGTGTGAATACATAGACCACAATATGTCCCTAGTGAGCCTCTAGTTGACTAGCTCGTTGGTCAACAGATAGTCACGGTTTCACGACTATGGACATTGGATGTCATTGATCACGGGATCACATCATAAGGAGAATGATGTGATGTACAAGAAGCAATACTAAGCATAGCACAAGGTCGTGTAGTTCGCTTTTTGCTAGAGCTTTTCCAATGTCAAGTATCTCTTCCTTAGACCATGAGATCGTGTAACTCCCGGATACCGTAGGGAGTGCTTTGGGTGTATCAAACGTCACAACGAATCGGGTGACTATAAAGGTGCACTACGGTATCTCCGAAAGTGTCTGCATTGGGTTGACACGGATCGACTGGATTTGTCACCCGCAGGTTACGGAGAGGTATCACTTGGGCCCACTTTCGGTAGTGCATCATCATAATGAGCTCAAAGTGACCAAGTGTTCGGTCACGGGATCATACATTACTGGTCTGAGTAAAGTGACTTGCGGTGACGAGACTGAACGAGGTATTGGAATACCGACGATCGAAGTCTCGCAAGTAACATACCGGCTCGACAAAGGGAATAGTATACGGGGTTGCTTGAATCCTTGACATCGTGGGTTCATCCGATGACATCATCGAGGAGCATGTGGGAGCCAACATGGGTATCCAGATCTCGGGCTGTTGGTTATTGACCGAGAGCCGCCTCGATCATGTTCCAAGATGTCTCCCGAACCCGTGAGGGTCTACACACTTAAGGTTCCGGTGACGCTAGGGTTATTAGGAAGACTTGTATGTGATTACCGAATGTTGTTCGAGTCCGGATGTGATCCCGGATGTCACGAGGAGTTCCGGAATGGTCCGGAGGTAAAGAATTATATATAGGAAGTGTTGTTTCGGCCATCGGGAAAGTTTCGGGGTCACCCAGTATTGTACCGGGACCACGGGAAGGGTCCCGGGGGTCCACCGGGTGGGGCCATCCATCCCGGAGGGCCCCATGGGCTGAAGTGGGGAGGGGAACCAGCCCATAGTGGGCTGGTGCGCCTCTTGGCCCACCCCCGCGCCTAGGGTTGAAACCCTAGGGTGGGGCGCCCACTCTGCCTTGGGGGCACTCCACCCCCTTTGGCCGCCGCCCCTTGGGAGATGGGATCCCCAGGGCCGCCCCCTGGGGCCTATATAAAGGGAGGGGGAGGCAGCCGCAACCTGTGCCAAGGCGCAGCCTCCGACCCCAACACCTCCTCCTCCGTACATGCTTTCCCATGAAGCCTCGTCAGATGCCTACTTGCACCAACAACACCACGCGTCGTCAGGCTGCCGTTGAGCTGTCTTCTTCAACCTCTCCTTCCTCCTTGCTGGATCAAGACGGAGGAGACGTCGTCTGCACTGCAGACGTGTGTTGAACAGCGGAGGTGCTGTCCGCTTCAGCACTTGGTCATCGGTGATCTGAATCACTGGCAATGCACGACTCCATCATCACCATCCCCTTGAACGCTTCCGCACCTCGATCTACAAGTGGTATGTAGATGCAAACTTACTCCCTTGACTCGTTGCTTAGATGAACTCATAGATGGATCTTGGTGAAACCGTAGGAAAAATTTTAATTTTCTGCAACGTTCCCCAACACCTCCTCTGTCCGCCGCCATCCGCCACCCCATCCACCGCCGTCCTCCTCCACCATGCCGGAGCTGATACCCCGATGCCGCCGTCCATTACAAGAGATCGACCTCTCTCATCCACGCCTTCGGGCCGGGATCCTTGCATCCCTCCCTCGCTTCATCCTCGCCGTCAGTTCACCTTGCCGCAAGACCGCCTCCTACGACTGCCTTCGGCCCACCGCCCGCCACCACCGCTTCACCTCCTAGATCTCGCTTCCACGCCAATGCAGCCATCGCTACCGCAGCATCACAAATTCTCGCAGAGCAAGACACGGCGCACTGTGAGGCGGTAATTTTCAGATTCTGCCAACTTATTTATCGCACCAAGAAAATAGATCGCCACTGCTTTACTCTGATTTCTTGTCTTGGTTATGAAGTTGCCTTTTGTCCGGGTTTGCACCTTCAGATCCGCCATGGCACGCTCAACACTATACTCCCAATTCTTATGGTTTTCCCTTTTATATTCCACACTAGTAAAATCACGAGACTAAATTTCAAAATTGGGTCAGGTCGATTTTTCAGAGCTCACGGGAGTTCGCGGTGCGATCGAAGGGCTCGGGTGGTTGTGGGGCCTCGCCGAACGAAGAAAACTCGACGCTGGTGGGGGTTAGGGGCGCGGGTGGGGGTGGGGGTGGCGGAGAACACAAAGGCGGTAGGCCGTGGTCCGGCTAGCGGCCCATGCGGTGTTCTGTATGGGAAGAATCAGAGACGAGGAAGAAGAAGGGTTAGGAGATGTAGGATCTTCATCCACCCGCCTGAAATGGTCGAGAGACATTTGGGAGTTGCATTCTTAATGCACTCACGGTTCATCATGTGTGGGCACCGCAACCAACATTTTATTATCCAAAATCTGCTTGCTCTTATTTACCATGATCGATAGAGCTGGCCTCAGACGCGTGATCGATAAGCTTTCAATTACTAAGCGGCAATACAACACCGTATTTTCAATCCAGTTCCACTTTCCCGATTTATATATCGTGGTTATGGTGTACCCCTTTTATGTACACTATGATCTGCCTAGTTGCTGTGTGCTCTTGTTATCATGGTTTGGCAATAAACTCTCTGTACAATATATTATGAACCTATCATCTGCCAGCTATCCTTACTTCCGGAGCCTATTTTTTGTGTACTTGTGCCAGATTATATAAATGCACGCACCATATTACAGCACACATGAGCTCTCTCATCGTAATCCAAAGTGATAGCACATAAGTGTTTACAGGGCCCTATATTAGAATATCATCTGCATTACAAAGATAATCTCACAATTATTTCTATTTTCATGGTTCCTAGGATATTATAATGCAATTACGGTGAATATCGAATCCGGCGATCGGAAGAATATTGTGGAACACCGCAATGACTTACAAAATTGGCACCAAGGCATTGAGTGCCATTCTGGAAGCAATGAAACTCGTACGCTCCCCACCTGTTGATTCTTGTTCAGAATATCATCCTAATGACTATTCTAACCTCGAGGAGTCAAAGGCAGATGGCCTGTCCTATTCACCCATCAAGGTGCCTGTTCTAATTTGGTAAGGTTTTATTGATTGCACGTATCTTGCATATGTTGTCTTGCATTTCTTCTACTTTGTTGCACCGCCATCTGCTTAGTTTACTCATCATATAACTCAAGATGCCATGCCCATCCATTATCAATACATATTCCATCTGTCATCATACCATGTTTTTTCCACTCAAATATTGTTCTTGTGCATCAGACATCAAAAAGGAAGAGGGTGATTGCCGAACCCGAAGGAGCACCAAAGAAGTCCTTGAAAAACGTGGTGGTCTTGGGAGAAATCAGACAAGACCCCACTTATATTGTTTGTACAACCAGGTGACACAAAACATAGGACCGACTCCGGTAATTTGCACCCATACTTCACTTGGCCACACCACTAGCCCCATCACACAAAAAGACCTGCACTCCAAAGAAAAGGTATACCGATTTCATTTGCCATAGCACCACCGTGCCACGTAAAAATCCCACTCCAAAGAAAAAGTACAAAGCAAGTCCACCGGCCGAAGACCTATCCCAAGCTGCAGAGACGGCCAATTCCTGCAGATTGGAACCCCATTCCATTTATTCCCAGTTTAAAAGACAATGTTTTCAATGTTGTTAGGGACTACGTGCATATATTCCCATCATGGGAAGATTATAGTGAAGACAAACACCATTTTCACATCTTCCTGTCCAACTTACGTGTAAGTGCTATTATTCATGGTTATTATTTTCCTGTTTTACGCTAATCGAACACATCAATGTTTTACATTACATTGTTGTAACTAGCGAGGGTCAATCTGGATAGTCATGAAGAGCAAAAGCTTGCTTGTGCTTTTCAAGGAAGCATTACATGAGTATCGGTGTTACCTGAGGAAATCACAGTTTGATGGCAAGTCTATAAACGAATTTCCGGTGAAGTCTCCTGTGCTAAATTTAGAAGACATTGAATGGAAAAACCTTGTTATGCACTGGTCTCATTCCCAGGATGAGGTACTATGTATGAAATCACATGACAATTTGAACATCTACTTTTCCGCATGTGCCTTATGGATCTTTTTTGCAGGAACTGCTCGAAGAAGAATTCCGGTTTGAAAAGAACGACGAGGATATTGCAAATATGATGCCCGGCATTGCTTTGCTCTTGTTAGTACTGTTGTCTGTATCCTGCATACTTGCATACATACCGGTTCATTATGTGATGCAGATGCATGATAGCTTGCTTATCAATTGTTCGCTTCCAAATTATCTCGATCTCGTATGAATGGTTACATTAGTGTAGAATATATCCAATGCCAATGAATTTTTTTAGCTATGCATTGTTCTTGTAAGTACATGATGTCCTTTATCACTGTACTTATATTGACAGGTAGTTTTTCATGTACCATCACTCTGCAGCTTATTTTCCTTTGTCCTCCATTTTCTACACATCGGATCTATATTTACTCTTACCATAAGGTTGGTCTTGAAGAAGTTTAGCTGCATTGCTCTTGGTCATGCCTTTTGCTGTATCGCTGCACATACATTTATAGCTACTTGGTTATGTAGCACCACTCTTCATCTTATCTTAAATATTCTCCATTTTTCGTATATTATCACATCTATATTTACTCTTAACAAAATGTAGAATAAAGGCAATGCTTATGAAGAAGATTCTGCTAAACTTCTTGAATTGCCCCCCATGAGCATGGACAAGGGCTTTACAGAGCCTGTCTTCACCAGTAATGTAAGTTTGTCCTTCTCAAGCCTTCAAACTTTGTTGTGTATATTTGGTTAGGCATGACCGCAACAACTGTTTATTTTTGGTGTTTGCATCAAATTGCATGTTTAAAGTTTATTATGTACATAAACAAAAGTTTGTCCTTCTCAATTTAAGTTTTCAGCTGTACAACCAAGTTCCTTCTTCATACCATGTAAATTAAACTATACAGAGCAAGTGATCTTCTTTTGCAATCGCATGTATGCTTCGTTCTTCATCCGTAATCCGGTGGTGTGGTGAACCTACCCACTACATCACAATGTCATATTCTCGCAATGTCTTAACTATGAACAATGTCATATAATTCTACTATTATTTAAACAGTCTCTTTATTTGCCAATCTGAAATGGGATAAATTGATGGCACACTAACCATTGATACTTAAGAGATCTTGATCTGTCAGAATCCAAAGGGTGTTGTGAAGCTGCCAACTCCTTCACAATGTCATTTCCCGCCATGTCTTGACATGAACAATACCTTATTGTGTTTATGCAATTTTATACTGTGTCACTTTTATTCGTCAATAAGAAATGTGATGAATTGTCAAGATCTTGATACTTTTATGTGTAAAACCTGTCATCCGTCTCGCTTGTTTATCTTTCAGAGTGAGGAAGATATAAGTGTTGAACAAGCGCAGAAAGTGGGAGGATTTTAACGGGTCGGATCTTATATGGGCCATTATTAGGCCCGGAACATGGCAGGCCATTAA